>CM022299.1:577591508-578191508 GCA_011799875.1 Thinopyrum elongatum
ATAAAACAGATTTTTTTAGGTGGAATGCTACCTAGCATTTTATCAATGTAATCTTATTTATTGTGCATGAATATTCAGATCCATAAGATTCAAAACAAAAGTTTAATATTGACATAAAAACAATAATCACTTCAAGCATACTAATAAAGCATCATGTCTTCTCAAAATAGCATGGCCAAAGAAAGTTATCCCTACAAATCATATAGTCTGGCTATGCTCCATCTTCACACCACACAAAATATTTCATCATGCACAACCCCGATGGAAAGCACAGCAACTGTTTCATACTTTTAGTTCTCAAGCTTTTTCAACTTTCACGCAATACATGAGCGTGAGCCATGGATATAGCACTATAGGTGGAATAAATATGGTGGAGGTTGTGAGGAGAAGACAAGAAAGAAGGAAATAGTCCTCACATCAACTAGGCGTATCAATGGGCTATGAAGATGCCCATCAATAGATATCAATGTGAGTGAGTGGATTGGCCATGCAATGGATGCACTAAGACTATAAGTGTATGAAACCTCAAAAAGAAACTATGTGGGTGTGCATCCAACTTGCTTGCTCACGAAGACCTAGGGCAATTTGAGGAAGCCCATCATTGGAATATTCAAGCCAAGTTCTATAATGAAAAATTCCCACTAGTATATGAAAGTGATAAAATAGGAGACTCTCTATCATGAAGATCATGGTGCTACTTTGAAGCACAAGTGTGGAAAAAGGATAGTAACATTGTTCCTTCTCTCTTTTTCTCACATTTTTTCTCTTTTTTTTGGCTCTTTAACCTCTCTTTTTTTTATTTTGGGCTCTTTGGCCTCTGTTTTTTTAGTCCGGAGTCTCAACCCAACCTGTGAGGGAATCATAGCTTCCATCGTCCTTTCCTCACATGGGAAAATGCTCTAATAATGATGATCATCACACTTTTATTTACTTACAACTCAAGAATTACAACTCGATACTAGAACAAAATATGACTCTATATGGATGCCTCCGACGGTGTACCGGGATGTTCAACGATCAAGAGTGACATGTATAAACAATATGAACAGTGGCCTTGCCACAAATACTATGCCAACTACATGACCATGCAAAGCAATATGACAAAGAAGGTGCGTGTCATAATAAACGAAACGGTGGAAGTTGCATGGCAATGTATCTTGGAATGGCTATGGAAATGCCATAATAGGTAGGTATGGTGGCTGTTTTGAGGAAAGTATATGGTGGGTGTTATGCACCGGCGAGAGTTGCGCGGTACTAGAGAGGCTAGCAATGGTGGAAGGGTGAGAGTGCGTATAATCCATGGACTCAACATTAGTCATAAACAACTTACTTATTGCAAAAACTTATTAGCTATCGAAACAAAGTACTATGCGCATGCTCCTAGGGGGATAGCTTGGTAGGCAAAGACCATCGCTCGTCCCCGACCGCCACTCATAAGGAAGTCAATCAATAAATAAATCATGCTCCGACTTCATCATATAACGGTTCACCATACGTGCATGCTACGGGAATCACAAACTTTAACACAAGTATTTATACCAATCCACTATTACTCACTAGCATGACTCTAATATCACCATCTTTATATCTCAAAACAAATGCAAGGAATCAAACTTCTCATATATTCAATGCTCTTTATAAAAGTTTTTATTATATCCCTCTTGGATGCCCATCATAAAAGGACTAAATTCATAACCTAAGCAAATTACCATGCTATTTAAAGACTCTCAAAATAATATAATTGAATCATGAGAGTTCATCAATTTCTGTAAAATAGAACCACCGCTGTGCTCTAAAAAGATATAAGTGAAGCACTAGAGCAACTACATAGCTGAAAAGATATAAGTGAAGCATATAGAGTATTCTAATAAATTCACTATTAATGTGTGTCCCTCTCAAAAGGTGTGTACAGCAAGGACGATTGTGGCAAACTAAAAAGCAAAGACTCATATCATACAAGACGCTCCAAGCAAAACACATATCATGTGGTGAATAAAAATATAGCCTAAAGTAAATTTACCGATGGATTGAAGACAAAAGAGGGGATGCCATCCGGGGCATCCCCAAGCTTAGATGCTTGGTTATCCTTGAATATTACCTTGGGGTTCCTTGGGAATACCCAATCTTAGGCTCTTGCCACTCCTTATTCCGTAGTCCATCAAAACTTTACCCAAAACTTGAAAACTTCACAACACAAAACTCAACAGAAAACTCGTAAGCTCCGTTAGTATAATAAAGCAAATCACCACTTAGGTATGGTTGTGAACCCATTCTAAATTTATATTGGTGTTATATCTACTGTGTTCCAACTTCTCCATGGTTCATACCCTCCGATACTACTCATAGATTCATCAAAATAAGCAAACAACACAATGAAAACAGAATCTGTCAAAAACAGAACAGTCTGTAGTAATCTGGAAACTTTGTATACTTCTATAACTCCAAAAATTCTTAAAACTTAGTACAACGTAGGAAATTTGAATATAAATCATGTGTCAAAAATTCAGATCAAAATCATGTTCCAGTGAATTTACAAAATTCCTGGACTGAGAGAAAATTTTCTGTTTTTGCACAGAATCAAGTCAACTATCATCCACACTATCCCAAAGGATTTACTTGGAACTTTATTGAAACAAAAGCTATAAAACATGATTACTACAGTAGCCTAATCATGTGAACACACAAAAACAGTAGGGGTAAATGTTGGGTTGTCTCACAACAAGCGCTTTTCTTTAATGCCTTTTTAGCATGGCATGATGATTTCAATGATGCTCACATAAAAGATAAGAATTGAAACATAATGGGAGCATCATGAAGCATATGAATAGCACATTTAAGTCTAACCCACTTCCTATGCATAGGGATTTTGTGATAAAACAATTTATGGGAACAAGAATCAAGTAGCATAGGAAGGCAAAGCAAGCAAAACTTCAAGATTTTCAACACATAGAGAGGAAACTTGATATTATTGCAAAATGTAAAAGCATATGTTCCTCTCTCATAATAATTTTCAGTAGCATCATGAATGAATTCAACAATATAACTATCACATCAAGCATTCTTTTCATGATTCATAAGCATAGAAATTTTGTTACTCTCCACATAAGCAAATTTATTCTCCTTCGTAGTAATGGAAGCAAACTCAACAAAATAACTATAATGAGATACTTCATTGACATAATCAAATTGAACATTAAAATCATGATGACAAGTTTCATGGATATCAATACTCTTTATTGCATACATATTGTAACGCCCGGATAATTAAGCTACAGTGAACCTCTGCTAATGATGCCACGTCACCTCGGTTACTGTTGATAAACTCGCGTTGATTCGAAAACGATTCAAATTCAAATTCAAAACCAAGTCAAGCGGTAAAAAATTTCAAACATTAAAACTAAATTGTTCAAAAGGTGACTAATAATGCAGAAGTAATAATGGTGGAGAAACTAACATCTTTAAAAGTGTTTGAATGTCCTAAAATAAATAAAACAGTAGCAAAAACAATTAATTAAATGCCTTTTACAATTAATAAAATATTAAATTATTTTATTTTGTCACCAAAATTTTTGTGGCATTGGGATATTTTGAAATACTAATTTAGATGCTAATTACATACTTTATACAAAACTAAAACAAATTGTAAATTAAAACATAATAGTAAAAGAAAATAAACAAAAGAAAACAAAAGATAAAAAATGAGAAGAACACCTTCCCCCCTGCTTGGGCCCGTGGCCCACCAACCTAGCCGGCCCAGGCCGCCCCCTACTTACCCCCACCCCTCGGTCCACCACCGAACCCTAACCCCCTTCCCACTCGCCCCCACTTCCTCCACTCCGCTCTCCCCCCCCCCCCCCTCGATCTGAATCGAGATCGTGGGCGCCGCCGCGCCCTTCCCCGACTCCTCCCTCCCGACCCGACTATTCGCCGTGCCGTCAACGCACGCCGCCCGCGCGCTGCCCTCGCCGCCTCGTCGGCGACCCCGACTCCTCCCGAGCCCGCTGCCATTCCGCTAACGGCCCTCCGTGAGCCCTCCCCTCTCTTCCTATCCCCGTCACCTTCCCGTCCACACGGTCCCGCCACAACAGCCCCTCGTCTCGCCGCTTGCATCGTCCCTGGCGCTCCTCGCCCTGGCATGCACGGCCGCGTCACTAGCCCATCCCACATCTCACATGGGGCCCCCCGCCTAGGTCCTCCCCTATCGCTCACTCGACCGCATCTCCGGCGCCCGCTCTCCTCCCTCGCCCCCCCTCTCCTCAGCTCGTTTCACGCCCGGCACGCCCTCACCTGCCCGCCTGCCCTCTCCTCTCCTGCTCGCCCCTCCCTCGACTCTGACTTCTCAGCGAGCCCTCCATCTCTCCTCCCTCTCTCCTTCATAGTAGCACCTACCTGTTCTTCCTCTCTTTACGGTTCCCTGCTCCTCTCTGTGCTCGCACGTCCCGCCTTTCTCCCCGCTCCCGCCCTGCCTAGCTCACCGTAGCCAACAGCCCCGCATCATCCGCTCACCATCGGGCGCCCTGCGCCGCTCGACCACCCTCCGCGTGTCGTGCGCTGTCCCCTGCCGCCAGCGCCCTACTGCCCACTCGCGCCCTGGGCGTGCGCCCGATTCAGCCGCGCCCTTACCCTCACCCGCGCCCGTTGGGCTACTCCCGGTAGCCCCGCCCGAAATGGCCTCCAGGCCTATGACAGCCAGGGACCACGCCCTGAGAACGTTTAAAACAATATAAAAATTAACTAAATAATTAATTAACTTAATTAAGTCTGCTAAATTAACTTAACTTTAATTAACCTGCTAATTAACTAAAACTGATAGTAGATAGATCTATGTATGACAGGGGGGCCCACCCCCTGTTGACCAGTCAAACGTTGACGGTCAGCTGGTCCCCCTGGTCCCACAATATCAGCCAGTGTACATTTTTGTGTACACTGTCCTGGTACATCTAGCAATTTAAACATTCTTTTTTGAATTAAATAATTTATAAAATATTTAAAACTTTGAAAATTAATATAAAAATCTAAACTCGGATAAAAAATACTTTGTCATGAAAGTTGCTCAAAAAGATGAGACGAATTAGAATGGCACTCCGTCGTCTACCACACATCCCTAGCCATAGCGCACATGCACGTCCCCCTCTCCATCTGTCCGAAAATGCCTAACACCGGGATACCTTTCCTGGATGTTTTTCCCCCTCCCCAGTATCGCCTAGTACTGCGTTAGACAACCTAGCATAGCACCGTTTTTGCCATCATGTCATGCATCGCATGCAACTGTTTTGCATTGTATTTTATTGTTCTTTCTCCCCCTCTTCCTTCGGTTAGAACTTCGAGACTCTGACGCCCTGCTGCTGCGCCCTATCGACTACGGGGTCGGCACCCCTCCTTCCAGACAGACCAGCAAGCAACCCCCCCTTGTCAACCAGATACTCCCACTCTCTTCTCTCTTATTCTTGCATTAGTATGTACTGTGTTGGTTTCGATAGTCTATTCTGTTGTTTCATAGGCCTGTCATTGTTTGCTACTGTTGTTATCCTTACCTGCAATCCTAACATTTACCTACTCGAGGACGAGCAGGAATTAAGCTTGGGGATGCTTGATACGTCTGCAACGTATCTATAATTTTTGATTGTTCCATGCTATTATGTTATCTGTTTTGGATGTTTTATATGCATTAATATGCTATTTTATATTATTTTTGGGACTAACCTATTAACCTAGAGCCCAGTGCCAGTTTATGTTTTTTCCTTGTTTTTGAGTTTTACAGAAAAGGAATATCAAACGGAGTCCAAACGAGCTGAAAATTTACGGTGATTTTTTATGGACCAGAAGAGACCCACGGAGCATAGGAGTTGGCCCACAAGAGTCCTGAGGCAACCACAAGCCTAGGGGGGCGCCCCCCTAGGGCGCGCCCCCTGGCTTGTGGGCTCCTCGGGAACCCCCCTGACTTGTTTCCGACGCCAAAAATTCCTATAAATATAGAAACCTCCAGAAAGAAACCTAGATCGGAAGTTCCGTTGCCGCAAGCCTCTATAGCCATGAAAACCAATCGGGAGCCCGTTCCGGCACCCTGCCGGAGGGGGAAAACAGCACCGGATGCCATCTTCATCATCGCGGCGGTCTCCATGATGAGGAGGGAGTAGTTCACCCTCGGGGCTGAGGGTATGTGCCAGTAGCTATGTGTTTGATCTCTCTCTCTCTCGTGTTCTTGATTTGGCACGATCTTGATGTACCGTGAGCTTTGTTACTATAGTTGGATCATATGGTGTTTTCCCCTCTCTATCTTGTTGTGATGAATTGAGTTTCTACCTTTGAGGTTTCACTATTATCAGATTGAATACTTTTATGGATTTGAGAACACTTGATGTATGTCTTACGTGGGATACCCGTGGTGACAATGGGGTGTTCTATTGATTCACTTGATGTATGTTTTGGCACTCAACTTGCGGATTCCTGAGGTGACATTGGGGTAATCTATGCATAGGGGTTGATGCACATTTTCGTCCTTGTTTCTCTGGTAGAAATCTTGGGGCACTCTTTGAAGTTCTTTGTGTTGGATTGAATATTATGAATCTGAAGTTGTTTGATGCGTATCGTATAATTGACCCACTGATACTTGTGGTGACATTGGAGTATCTAGGTGACATTAGGGTTGATTGATGTGTGTCATATGGTGTTATTTTACTACGAACTCTAGGGCTGTTTGTGACACTTATAGGAATAGCTCAATGGATTGATCGGAAAGAATAACTTTGAGGTGGTTTCATACCCTACAAGCAATTTCATCTTATGTTCTCCGGGATAGGAACTTTGGAGTGACTCTTTGTCGCACGTTGAGGGATTGCCATATGACTAAATTATGTTATCATTGTTGAGAGACTTTGCACTATTGAAAGGATGAACCCTAGGCCTTGTTTCCAAGCATTGCAATACCATTTTTGCTCACTTTTGTTACTTGCTACCTTGCTGTTTTTATATTTCCAGATTAGAAAAACCTATATCTACTATCCATATTACACTTGTATCACCATCTCTTCGCCGAACTAGTGCACCTATACAATTTACCATTGTATTGGGTGTGTTGGGGACACAAGAGACTCTTTGTTATTTGGTTGCAGGGTTGTTTAAGAGAGAGCATCTTCATCCTACGCCTCCCACGAATTGATAAACCTTAGGTCATCCACTTGAGGGAAATTTGCTACTGTCCTACAAAACTCTGCGCTTGGAGGCCCAACACGAGTCTACAAGAAGAAGGTTGCGTAGTAGACATCAAGCTCTATTCTGGCGCCATTGCCAGGGAGGTGAGTGCTTGAAGGTATATCTTTAGATGTTGCAATAGAATCTTTTAGTTTCTTGTTTTATCAGTAGTTTAGTCTACAAAAGAAAACTACAAAAAAATGGAATTGAGGTTGCCTCATATGCTTCATCTTTTTAATGTCTTTCGTGAAAATTTGAGTACTTGAGGTTCCTGGCAGAACATTTGCAAGATGATGAGGCTAGGAACCACTTGGCAAAGATTCAAAAATGACCAAGTCCATGTGAAAGAATTTGAAATCCATTCAAATTCAAATAAAGTCAAGTCAAATTTTGAAAAGAAAAAGTTGGCAAAAATCAGGGTGTCACAACACACTGTCAGCTAACCTCGGAATTCATCAGTTATAAATACCAGGAACATATAGCCAAGGATTCAACCATTAAAGTTAAGTTGTTGATGAGTTGGGTTGAAGATAAGTTCAGATATAAGGTCAAGTACGGGAAGACATGGAAGGCCAAGCAAGTCGCTCTTAGAATATTGTACGGTGGATGGGAAGAGGCGTACAACATGCTACCCAGGTTGCTGGGAGCAATGTCGTATAGAAACCCAGGAATGTACCACTATGTCCAAGATATTGAAGGAGTGTTCCGTCGTGCCTTTTGGACGTTTGGCCCATGCATTGCAGCTTTTGAGCATTGTCGTCAGGTTTTGTCTATAGATGGGACATTCTTGATAGGCAAATACAAGGGCACACTCATGATAGCAATGGAACATGATGCTAATGATCATGTATTGCCTGTGGAATTTGCTTTGGTCTCCATGGAGAACCAAGACAATTGGGAATGGTTCATGAGACTTGTTAGGAGCATGGTCATTCCTCTGAATAGGGAGGTATGCATCATATCTGATTGGCACCAAGGCATATTGAAGGCCGTGGATATTCACATTCCAGGGCATGCGAGGCTTCACCACCGACGGTGTATGAGGCACTTCATTGCAAACTTTTACAGGGCTTGTAAGAACAAGGATCTTACCTCCGCATGTGTAGCCTTCTCTGTTCAGTCATTCATGAGACGGTTGAACAAAATCTATGAGAAGGCAAACGAAGGTGGGAAAGATTTCTTAGAAAGGAATATTGATGAGAGACACAAGTGGTCACGGGCATGTGACGAAGGAGGCATGAGATATGGTGACATGACAAGCAATCTTGTTGAGTGCTTCAACTTTGTCTTGAAGGGTGCCCGTCAGTTGCCGGTGACGGAAATAGCGGAATATACCTTTTACAAGCTAAATGAGTATTTTCTGAAGCACTCCGATGAAATCAAGAAGTTGATTGCTGGTAGTGAGAAGCCTCCCAATGAAATTTATCCGAAGAAGGTTGCCAAGTGGCTGGAGTTTCAGAGAGACAAGTTAGCCATCCAGCGAGTCACTTGTTTCGATAATGTTGAAATGAAATACCAAGTGGATGAGCTAGGTGGGACAACCAAAGATGGACAATCATATGGTGGTCACTCATTTAAGGTAGCTCTTCGGACACGACATTGCACTTGTGAGCGGCCTAGTAAGTACCACTGGCCATGCTCACACATCATGACGGCAGCCCGCACCAGAAATTTGCCCGTCTCTGATGGAGTAGTTGTGAGGTTGCATGAATTCAACTTGCAAACTCATAAGTTAACATGGGCGTCTAGATTCCACCCTTTTCTAGACGCATCGCAATGGCCAGAGTATCATGGTCCTAACATTAGGCCCGATCCAGAGATGATGGTACAACCCAAGGGTCGAAGGAGAACAAAGCGATACAGGAATGATATGGAAAAACTCATGAGCACCAGAGAGTTTGGTAGTGGACATTTCATGGAGCCATGTGATAGGAATGAATGCGGTGGTTGCAATGAAATGACACACAACAAAAGGACTTGCAAAACAAACAAAACTTCAAAAGCGCACAATGCTTCTACTAGTGATGTCGGTGACAGATGTGGTTCAAGTGGTGGTGGCCGAGGTTCTGGTGGTGGACTTGGTGGTGGCCGAGGATCCGGTGATGGACTTGGTGGTGGCCGAGGATCCGGTGATGGACTTGGTGGTGGCCGAGGTTCCGATGATGGACTTGGTGGTAGCCGAGGTCCCGGTGGTGGACCTGGTGGTGGCCGAGGTTCCGGTGGTGGACTTGGATCGTTTTAGGCGCTAGTTGCTTATGCTTTAGGCCGTTCATCGTTTTGGCTTCAGTGGCGGCGATGGAGGCATTGAATAAAGAATCTTCATATCCTTCCCTTACAAGGAGATAGGCTCTATGGTTGAGGATGGATTTGGAAATCAATTTGTTCAAGTAAGGATGACGTGGCAGTGGCGGTATCCTCATGGTGGACTTGTGTCCTCGGGCTTCGCCTTTGTGTCGGTGTTTTCTCTAGTGTCGGCCCAGAGGTAGTCAGGAGCAGATGCAGATTGTGGTCTGCATTGGTGGCATCTCGAAGATGATGGATTGTGTGTTAGGTTCGTGGTTCGTGGATGGTAGGTACGGTTTTCTCCTCCGACGTCTTAGTCATGTGGGAGTGTCAGATCTGGAGTTCGATGGCTTGTCCGATTTTTTGCCCCGGTCTAATTCGTTCAACGGTAATGGTTTCGGCTTGGGTGAGTCACCTTGGAGGTCCGCAAAGCTACATATCAGTGATGGAGCCGCGTCGAGCTCAGATAACGAGGTATTTCGTTGTTTCTTTTTCCTTTGGTGGTTATTGTGGTGGTGCCAGAGGGAGGTGACGAAATTTGGTGTCAAGCTCAAAGGATTCTTCGGTTTTGTTTGTCCTTCTTGGTGGGGTCCCTTTCTGCAAAATGTTTTGTTATTTTTTTTTCAATTTTATCAGGTCGCTGTGTAACATGGCTTGTACATGAACATTTTTTTTGAACACACTACTAACGCAGACGCTCATACATACATGCATACACTCACCCCTATGAATGCCCACAAGCACACCCTACCCCTATGAGCAACTTCGAGAGACTGAGCCGGCATATCATCTTGAGATTTACGAAGTCACCGTAGATGCTTTGTCGTCAACGGGAACATCTCCTCACACTGAAAGCACATCGCCGAAAATCCTGAAATAAATCCAAGAATAATGCGAGCACCAGGACTTGAACCCCGGTGGACTGGGGATACCACTGTCCCTCTAACCATCCAACCACAGGTTGGTTCGCTTGTACAATGAACATTATGATATAGATGAGACATGTATTACCATGCAAAAAATCTATATTTTGATAAGATTTGTTTTGATCTGAGTATAAGTATTAGAAGCCAGGAAAGTTTTGATTTAGTTGAGGTTTTGATTTAGCTGTACCTTTCTAAAGCGTATGATCGGGTTGATTGGAGATTCATGGAGTAAGTGATGCAAAAGATGGGCTTTGCGGACCGGTGGGTGAGGTGGATTATGACTTGTGTGACCTCGGTTCGTTATTGTGTAAATCTGAATGGAGCCCTCTCAGATTCATTTGCACCGTCGTGCGGGCTTCGGCAGGGAGATCCTCTTTCCCCGTTTTTGTTCCTTTTTGTGGTTGATGGTCTGGCTACGCTTTTGAAACAAGGTGTTAATGCTCGAAGTTCGGCGCCAGTGCGTGTGTGTCCTCGGGCGCCAGGCATCTCACATCTCTTGTTTGCAGATGACACATTATTGTTTTTTCCAGGCTACTGAGCAGGAGGCTTTGAATGTCAAAGAAGCACTAGCAAAATATGCACAGGCCATTGGACAATTGATCAACCCGCAGAAGTGTTCTATCCTCTTTGGTGAGCATTGTCGTGTGGATGACCGGGAGGCTGTTATTCGTGTTTTGGAGGTGCAACAACATAGTTTTGAGGAATGCTACCTGGGTCTTCCTACTCCAAGGGGGTGCATGTCTAAGGATAGGTTCCAAAACTTGTAGCAAAAGTACATCAAGAGAATGATTGACAGGGATGGCTTTCAGCTTGCTCAGAGTGGAAGAGAAGTCCTCATAAAATCAATCGCCCAAGCGATCCCCACATATGTTATGAGTGTGTTTAAACTTCCGGCGTCCACTTGTGAGGACCTCATGAGAATGATACGTAATTTCTTTTGGGGAGTTGAGAAGGGGAAGAGAAAGATGCATTGGCATGCTTGGATCCATTTGATAAAACCAAAGGCGCAAGGGGGGCTTGGCTTCCGCGACCTACGCCTGTTTAACCAAGCTTTGCTCACTCGCCAAGCATGGAGGCTCTTGACCAATCCGGGTAGTTTGTGTGCTCGTCTTTTGAAGGCGAGGTACTACCCTAATGGAAGCTTGGAAGATACAGTTTTCTCAGGAGGAGCTAAAGCGACTTGGCAGGCAGTTGAACACGGGCTGCAACTTCTCATGTCCGGCTTAGTATGGCACGTGGGGAACAGCAGGTCCATTTGAATTTGGCGAGACCGATGGATTCACGAGATAGGAGAGGACGACCGGTGACACCACAAGGCCGAAGCCGTCTCCGCCGAGTGTCTGAGCTGTTGGATAATCATGGTGGACGGCGTATGGACGTTATTCATGACACGTTCCTTCCGGTGGATGCAGAGGAGATTGCCAAAATTCAAACTTCACCTCGCATGTTTGAGGACCTTCTTGTGTGGGGACCAGAGCGGAATGGTTGCTTCACGGTACGGAGTGCTTATCGACTTTCTTTGGAGGATCATCTTCAGTCCTATTCAGTCACGGCGAGCAGGGCACTGGATGGGCGACGAGCCATCTGGGCTTCTATATGGAGGTGCCCTGCTCCTCCTAAGGTTCGCACCTTCACTTGGCATTTGATCACAGATTTTCTACCTATGTGGGTTAATAAAAAATGGCGCGGTTTGGAAGTCTTTGACCACTGCCCCCTCTGCGTGATGGAGCCGGAGGACACGTTTCATTAATTTTGCATATGTCCTAGAGCGGTGGGTGTGTGCACCTCTTCTATTTCGCACACGTAGTCCGTGTGTGTGAGAGATACTAAGATATGGTGAGGGAATACGTGTCAATGCAATTTGTGTGAAGGAGAGGCCTATATACATAAATGTATGTGCATGGGGCCGTGGTGATATACGAGAAGGGAGGGGAGGGGTCGACTGCGCGAGATATCAATAGAGATAGATAGAGGGAAGAGCTCTATGAGCGTACAAGCACTGGGATATGGGGGGTGGGGTGCTGGAAGATGGTGTGAGGGGCCAAGTGGAGGGAGACTATGAAGGAGTGCACAAGTGCGAGCTCGATATTTAAAGAGAGGGGGCGAGAACGTGCGCGGTTGCGCGCAGGGGCGGAGCCATGAAAAATAAATGAGCTAGGGGGCCAGGCATTGCTAATCCTTTACGGGGAGGGCCAATTCATCAACTTAAACTATTTTACCAACAATTGATCTACTAATCACATTCATATTAGCCTCAGTATATAGTGATGTTAGGGGGGGGGGGGCAGGGCCCTTGCTGCCCCTGTCTTCGCCACTGTGCGCGCGTCTGAGAGATGAAGCGAATGGCATGGATGATGAGAGGGGGACGATGGATAGATAATGTGGGTGTGTCAGCTATGTAATCCTATATAGAGAGGTAGAAATTGATCGATGTGTACGTGGGGAAGAGGGTGAGACCTGACTAGATATATAGATCGATCGATTTGTGTGGAAAACTGGGAAAGGCCTAGCTATATATACACACATAGAGGAACATCGATCATTGCGCATGCATGTGAGAGATAAAGAATGCCCGAAGTGATGAAGAGGGGGAGGTGTGTGTGTGCATGCATGGGAGACCGACCTGAAGAAAAAGATTGCATGTGTGCGATGGATAATGCCGAGTGGTAGTGTGTGTGCATGCATGCACGCGAGAAAGTTAGTGGTACAATTATAAAGATAAGACGACTGTGTGGGTGTAAAAGACTAGGTGAGGTCATAATCAATGTAAAGTTGAATTCAAATATTTGAATAAGAGATCATGATGTTTGAAACCCATGCATGCATGAATATAACTGAGATATGCGTGGTGTGGTTTGGAAATGAGCATGCTATACTGTATACACATTGAACAAGGTCAGACTGATTTGAATTTGAGATACCAATGGCAGGCATCATTTGGCCACATTGCATAAGTGCATGGACACACTATTCAAATTGGAGATGATGGGTGGCTTTCGCATCACATATCTATACCCCTATATAGTGTGCGAATAACTTTGAAAGATGGTCGTTGGATGAAGCCAATCCGACGGTGCAGAGATGGCAAATCCGAGCACTACTGGCCGTTGGATATCATCTACATTCCACTAGATTTTGCCACATGTACAATCTTGAAGACTCCATGGTTGAACTTAAGCATAATGCACAAACATCAAAACACAAGCACTTCTCCTTTGTTCTAGAATTTTCCGTATCATAATTGCCCAATTTTTTTTTCTAGATGAATTGCCATTATTTGTTTTTACTTTATGCTATACAACGCACAATTCCATGAATCTTAAAATAGATTAGCTTTTTTATAAAAACTAATTGATTTTGAATAAGATGAACTATAAGAATTAAACGAACATCTACATCATGCATATATGACTCAAAGCTTACATGCTATAATGTGATATTTATTCATAATTTGGTTGCCAAATTTCATGCGTGCAATGCACATGTACCTTACTAGTCTAAATGGGGTGTGTGTGTGTGTGTTGTGCGTGTTAAACACATTGTACGTAGTATCATACATGGTTTAGATTCCGAACATCTAGCTAGAGCATACATGTACTATGATTTGAATTAAACATAAAATGGATACATATATTTGAATTCGAGATCGTATGTACATGTAGTTCATATTTATATGGGAATTTACTACTCCTATATTCATGTCATGTGTTGTGAAGATAATATTTAGATGGTTGTATAACTAACCCGAGTACAATCCCATTCAAATAGGGAAAATGTACTAAAATTTAGTCCATATGCTAGACAACACGAATTGTTTTTTTATTGGTGAGGGAAGTGCAAATTGATTTGGTACTGTACACGTCAAGTTTGTTGTCCCGATTTTTTAGTTTTTTGTTGTTGTATTTGAATGCATTTCTAGTAATATAGTAAAACGGGACATGGCTCTCTCTAGTGAGGTGTGGATTCTCTTTTTTTTGTACACATTAAGCTTGTTCTCCCGAAATTTCAAGCCGCGCCTTGTTATGCCAAAATTTCAAGCTAGCATCTCTATCTATCGTGCTGCGAAACTCCCGACTCTTCAATCCGCGCCTTGTTACCCCGAAATTCTAAGATAGCTCTTTGTCTCGTTGTTCTCCGAAAACTCCCTCCATCTCAACCCGCGGCTTGCTATCCCAAAATTACAATGCGCGCAAAAACTCCCACCTCCTGCGAAATCCCAACACGCGAAATGCCCGTGATACCCCTGAACCGAAAGAACCGCCTAGCTCAAATTGGTGGGGGTACTTTCGTAACTTACCCCACATTTTGGACAAGCGCGTCCCTAAGCCATGGTTCCCCCCTCCCATCCCATCTGCCCCCCCATTCGTACATCGAGGCCACGAAAACCCGCGAAGCCCCACACCCTCCTCCGTCCGCCACCCAGCCGGAGCCTCTTCCCCGACGACGTTGTCCACAGCAACACCTCGATGTCCCTCATCCACCACACCGGATGAGGATCCGTCATCGATCTCGTCGTCCCACCGGTTCAGCCACCCCGTCCTCCACCTCCAAGGAGCTGCCCAGACGTTCCCCACATCTTTCGCGCCACCTCCATTCCCACACCGCCGGCTTCACCTGCACCATCGAAAGAGCAGCATCATCACCGATTCCTCGGATGAAGATGAGGCCTAATCGGCGCCGCCAAAGAGGTTCTACAATAATCGCTGCATTTTCTTCTTGATTCGATCTCACGGTGCTGCTGGCGCTCGGTCCCGAGCCGACATGGCGCGGCTCCATCTACGGAGGCGTTGCCGGCCACTTCCTCCACGGCGTCGCTCCCTCGGTGGCGACGTCCACATTAGTAGGAGTTGCTGCTGCTTTGGCTCTCGCTCGCGCTGCTGCTCTGCTCTTGCTCTTAGTCCCCTACCTGGTCTGCTCTTGCTCTTGCTCGCACTGCTGCTCTCGCTCTTGCTCTTGCTTGTGCTGCTGCTGCACGAGCAGCAGATCCTGCTCTCGCTTGAGCCCCTGCAGCTGCTACCTGAGATGGCGCTACACGACTAGCTGCCCCGGCTCTCGCACGCACTGCTGCTCCGGGCACTGCTGCAGTTACTACTACTTTTCTGCTACTAGTGCATTCAGTTTCGACAGTAAAATTCAGTTTCGACAGCAAAATTCAGTTTCGACAGTAAAATTCAGTTTCGACAGTTAAATTCAGTTTCAACAGTTAAGTTCAGAGATGAGCGGCTGATGTATTTTACATCTACCACTTTGTGGTTATGTATTTTACATCATCTATTGGAGATGATATTAGAATTCCACTCAGGTTAACGTTGTCTCTCTTGTCCTGCTTCAGCCTCACTGTTGTACAACTCACCGGAGCTGCTCCAACGACGAAACCCTCCATCACAGCGGAGCAGTACCCCCGGCTCCATCTCCAGACTCCTAAGATATTCTTCCCCTCCTCCGACAGCCAAATTAGTCGAAGCATCCTCACCGACCAACCCAATCATGTTGAGATCGACATGGCTTCGCCAAAGAGGTTGTACACTTGTTGCATCACTTTTTTACTCTACATGTTATATGTATTGTCCACTGAGCACACATAGTAACGTGAAATACGATTAGTTTCTCCTACTATATGACAAGCATTGAGGTACCAGGCAACTTAGCTATCCGTGATGGACTCTCTTGAACGCCATCATTATTTATTTCTGCGCGTTTGAGCTGTGCATTTGTAGATGGGCCTGGGAGTTGAGCTAGTAGGGCAGTGGCCTGGGTCCAAAGTAGTAGAAGTAGCACAAAAACATTTTTTGAGTGTAGGCTTTTCCTTGTTCAAGCCTGCCTACTAGAATCTCCAATGCTTGAAAGGAAAAGTGAAGGAAAAACATAGGAATTGGAAAGTTTCGTATGGTACTACTATTCATGCATTTGGTACAAAGGAATGGAGCAAAGGAAAACTGTAGGATTTGTTCCTTTAGTGTCTCCTTGAAAGAAAAACCGTAGGAATTTTAATATCCACTTGTCCTCCTTTTCAAATTCCTATGCATGAAGCACAAGACTAAGAGATAGTAGCATAATAGCATTATAATCGTACATTTTCTTGTGGTTTGACTTAATCTCACCGTGCTTCTTTGCATCCTGTGATCTTCCAATTCTTGTGAACCAAACACCCAGATTGGTGGAAATCCTATGTTTTTAAATTCTCTGTTTTGCACATGCGTTCCTATCATATTCCTGTGTATTTCCTATCCCTGCATTGTTTGAATCCTCCAATTCAAACAAGCCCTTACAGAATTACTTCTGCTACAGATATGTGTCAAGGAAAACCTTGTGTGGTTTGTCCCGCTCCTGCTGCGCTGTGGTCCACCCCAGCTCAGCTGCTCCAACGACGGACAGGTTCACCACAGCAGGGATCCACCCTCCAGACTGTCTTTCGCCGCCTCAGATCTTCTTCCCCGCCACCGGCAGCCATGACAACTGCATTACCATCATCAACTGAGCAGATGACCTTGAGGACTACACGGGTCCGCAAAAGAGGTCGCACTCTTTCATGTCTGCTTTCGTTATGCATCGCTTAATATGTTGACATGCTACTTTATCATCCTGTTCACCGATTAGACTCTGAGTTAGGTCCAAACTAATGCTCAAACTTGAGTTTTTAAATGGTTGTGGGGTACATATTGGGGCAGCAATCAATACTATCTGTCTACTATCTGGTTAATCTCGGGTGTCTACTATGAGTTTCATGTTGGGTGGAAACAAACATTAAAGGAGCCATTATCTGTATTTTTTAACTGAAGCTATTATCTGCCTGCTATCATTGGTTTTGGGTCTATCCAAAGTTTGCTACCATCACTCTGAATTTGTGCATGCACTCCTTACATAATCTCACTATGTTTTATTCCTATGCATGTCAATTATTGTACACAATGGTACTGAACATGTAGAGCAAAAGAGACGAGCCTTGCGTGGCAATAAAATTTCATGCAGACATCGCTCCATGGTCGGCGCAAAAGCAACCCCCCTCCCCCCATTCCAGACTGCAATCAAGAGGAAGATAACTGTTCAGAGGGGGATTCAGAGGGAGCGGACCACTCCTATTTACCCCCTGAGATCTTTTGCTCTAACTTGGCATGGTGATGTTGGTCATATCATGCATATGGTGCCTTGCATTGCTTACTTTATACATAAAATATGTCATCTAGTTAGTTTAGACATGCATTGTGTGAATGCCATCTGTTTAGTTTCTATATCATATATGTGAATCATGCAATGCCATCTTGTTTAGCTAGGCATCATATATGTGAATTTTGCAATGCCATCCTAGTTAGCCAGTCATCTTATATGTGAATTATATCATGCCATCCTTTTTTTTATTACGTATTAAATTTGTCAACAATTTTAGTACATTCTATTACTCTTCCTGTGTATCAGCCATTCGACACGGTCATGGAAAAATCTGGAGTGAAAACAAGGTCTTCAGAGCTGACAATGCTATCTAACGAAGCGCATGTCTTGCTGGTTACGGATAGCTCCTCAGAGGAGGATTCAGAGATAGATGACCAGTCGTATCCCCCCCCCCCCGAGGTGCATGCTCTAACTTGGCAGGGTTATATTGCTCATATCGTGCATATGGTGTCTTGAATTGGCATGTCATTTGCTTAGTTTAGACATGCTTTGTGTGAATGCCACCTGTTTAGTGTCTAATTACCATATATGTGAATTTTGCAATGCCATCTTGTTGCAAGACATTATATATGTGAATTATGCAATGCTATCTTGTTGCAAGGCATTATGTATGTGAATTATGCAATGCCATTCTGTTTAGCCAAGCGTCATATATGTGAATTATATCATGCCATCCTTTTTTTGTATTACTCATTCCATTTGTCGACAATGTTTGTATATTCAACTGCTCTTCCGCTGCATCAGCCATTTGAATTGGTGATGGAGAAATCTAGAGTGAAAACAAGGTCTTCAGAGCAGACAATGCTACATGCTGAAGCAGATATCTTGCTGGTTACAGATAGCTCCTCAGAGGAGGATTCAGAGGCAGATGACCAGTCCAATTTTCCCCCTGAGGTGTATGCTCAAACTTGGCAGGGTTATATTACTCATATCATGCATATGTTGTCTTGCAATGCTTAGTTTTTACATCATATACAAAATATTGAATGCCATCTCCTTAGTTGACACATCATATATGCGATTGCCCTCTGCTCACTTGCTTAGTGTATAAATCATATATTTGAATTATATCATGCCATGATGTTTACATAGACAGCATGTATCTGAATTATGGCATGCCAACCCATTTTCTAAAGACATAATATAGTTATATCATCTCATCCTGTTTACATAGTCATCATATTTTGAATTATGTCATTCTATCCGTGAATTATATCATGCCATCATGTTTCCATCGACGGCATGTTTGTGAATTATGGCATGCCAACCACTTTAATAGAAACATCGTATAGTTATATCATGTCATCCTGTTTACATAGTCATCATATTTTGATGTATGTCATTCTATCCTGTTTAGTTAGCCATCATATATGTAAAATTGTGTCATGCTATCCTGTTTAATTAGCCATCATATATGTGAAATTATGTCATGCTATCCTGTTTGGTTAGACAACATAAATGTGAATTATTTCATGCCATGTTTTCTTCCCTACTATCCATTGCACCTGTCTATCATACAATGTCTGTACATTCAATTAGTTTTCTTGTTTATCAGCCATTTGAATTGGAGGGGGTGATGGCCGTATCTATGGGAGTAAAAACACGATCTTCAGAAAAGATCGTGCTACCCGTCGATGCAGATAGAACCACGGTTGTAATTGCCCAAGAACCAGTCCCACCACACATAACCCAGACTTACGCAGATTGTACCCCTACCCAGTTGGACAGAGAACCAGCTACACCCCTTCTAACCCCAACACCAGAAGATAGTAACCTAGTTCCAGTTGACACAACACCGTCTCCACCACAGAGCACCCAAACACGAGCATGTAGTAAGGCAACTGCAGTGCCCAAAGCATGAGGACCACCACTCTGAACCCCAAGTCAACGCTTAAAGCAGAAGAAGAATTGTTCTCAGGTCAGGTTCCGTAGCTATGGTTCATACTCCTTTGCTCTTACATCACTGTATTTACTTATACCAACTAATTTCAAATTTGAAGGATGCAATTGAAACTCCAATGGCGCAACAGGTATGTTTTAAACCTGTTTCTTTAACGTATTTGTTGTTGTAACTTGCTCTATGTTGATTTCAGTTTCAATTGAATAAACAGTTATGTTCTCATGCCATGCACATTACAAGTGTTGTTATTACTGTGTAGTTTCCCACACTTATATTCTGTCTATGCTGCTTTGTCTTAAACAGATGTGATTTGAACTGTCTCTATCTTGATTTGGCAACATAAACTAGAATGATATAGACCATACAGTGACCATACTAC
The DNA here is from genome assembly GCA_011799875.1 of Thinopyrum elongatum. NCBI lineage: Eukaryota > Viridiplantae > Streptophyta > Magnoliopsida > Poales > Poaceae > Thinopyrum > Thinopyrum elongatum. Next base: position 577,611,355 of record CM022299.1, read on the forward strand.
ATAGATATATGTTTGTTTCATGCTGTTATCCTGTCCACCTTACTACTGAACTGGTTTACCAAAATGAGTTTCATATACAACATGGTAAACCTGTGATCTGTTTGGTTGTTTCTCTTTTAGAATGCGGACAAAATATTGGAGAAGAGTACCCCCGTTATGCAATGGTAAAGGAAGTAATGCAGATAAAGTTCAAGATAGTGAGACATCCCTGTTGGTCTCCAAGAAAGCTGATAAAAACTATATTGAAGACACTGAGACAACCCCATAGTCATGTCTTGATGTAGTGTTCGAGTTACTGGCCACTACTGCTAGCACCAGTTCTTCGAACTCGCTTCCTGAATCAGTTCGGCTACTTGAGTCTCAACTTCAAGTTGAAAGACATCGATCAGATGTGCTGCGACAGGAAGCCGAAGGACTGAGGAAGTCCCTACAGAAATCGGATGCATACTTTCTGGTGCAACAGCAAGCGCTGTAGGATTTAAGCGCCAAACAAGAGAAACTAATAAGCTTGCTAAGCATCTTGCCAGCATGGTGGATACCTAGGATATTGTTTCTTGAGCTCTTGTGAAGTGGTTTCAGTGTTGGACTTATTTTGCTGCGGCATTTATTTGCATTGGTCACCAACTTTGACAACCAGTGTATGTAATATGCTTCTTTGTTCCCCATATTTGCACTGGTGGCGAACTTTGATGCCCAGTGGATGTAATATGTCTAACAGCCGTGATAGCCTAGCGTATGTTGCTTGCTTATTTATTTCCTTGTTGTCTTGTTTATTTGTTTGCTTGTAGTCAGTGTAGTTCTTTTTCTGCGGTTTGCTAGTGGCCGCAATAATCTATTTTTTAAAACTAGGCCATAATAACCATGGGCTACATATTTACTGTAGTGATCATGGGCCTCCTACGGGCCGTAGAAACAATGGGCCTTCTACGGGCCGTAGAAACAAAGGGCCTTCTACGGGCCGTAGAATCAGTGGGCCTTCTACGGGCCGTATGATCAATTGGCCAAACATGGGCCAACAACAGATCGCATTATGGGTCGTAAACGGGCTAGAGTTGGAATCGTCTGTTCATGGGCCGACCATAACGGGCCGTCGTTAATCGGCCATATTTGATGACGCTATGAAAAAGGCCAAACAGATTAACGGGCCACAAACGGGCTGACTTTAACCACTGGCTGAATTTGGCCCACAACCGGAACAGGCCAGTAATGGACCGTAAGTAATCGAATGCTGCAAATCAGCCCAAGAATAAATGGGCCCTGAGAAGGCCGAAAGATAACATGGGCTGGAAACGGCCCAATGGAATAATGGACCGTTAATGGGTATAAAGCAATACACTATTCATTACGAGCCAGTTTCACCATGGGCCGTTAATGGGCCAAGAGTTATAAAGGGCCTCATATGGGCCAAAAGACATCGTGGGCCATACATGGGCCGGAAGTTACAACGGGCTGGAATCATATTAGACGGCCTAGATGACGCTAATGGGCCTAATTCGGATAGGCCATAATGGGCCGTGAGTTAGCGGGCTATAAATGGGCTATATGCGAACAGGCCGCTAGCAGGCTTTAAGTGGGCCGGCCGTTAACTTTTGACCAGGTCAAACGGGCCGGCCTTTTGACCTGAATGGGCCACTGTTGGGCCGAGCCACGTGTCGACGTATCATAGGCGCGTCCCGTCCATTCGCTGGATGACAACTGTCCCAATGCTGGGCCGACACATGGATCTGCGGGCGAATGAGAATTTTACACGTGGAAAATCCCCATTGATCGGGGCTGTTAACGGGTTATCAGATCCAAACCGGAACCCGATAGCTTAACGGCGACCCGTTATGGTGGATGCCATGTGTCGGTTACCCTTGACGAAAGCACTTCCATGACGCGCCATTTATCGTCCTGGAAGTGGACACTTCCGTGATGATAATTTTGGAATTGTCATGTAACACTTCTACGACAACACAGGTATGACTATCTTGATTCTGTCATAAAATCGTCATGGATGTACATGCATGACAGAAAACGTGACCTACTATGACAAACACTATCATCACGGAAGTTTATTTTTTTTGTAGTGTTCGCTAATCTGTGTTCCATCTTTTGCATCTGGTCTGCTTCCTCTTTCTTCTTTCTCACTCGGCTTCTATAAATAGTGCTGTCAGGAAACCCATGCACCCAACGAATGGAGCCTGATGTGCCTCGTGTTCGTCCAGTTTGTTCAGGATGGAACCTCCCTTCTTGCGCTTCCTTGATTGCTTCCTCAAGCTTTTTAACGGGTGTTTCAAGTTGAGCTTTCGTGAAAACACACTTCCCTGATTCTGGGTCCAAAGTTCCCCCAACCCCGAAGAACCAAGCCCTTGCCCGATCTGGCCAGTTCAATCTCGCTGGTTCGACCCCTTTAGCAAGAAGGTCGTTCTTAGCTTTGTCCCATGTAGGCCGGGCTTTGCTGTAGCCACCTGACCCCGTAACATGGTGATACTTCTTCTTTGCAGCATTTTGCTTATTTATCTATGACATTTGCTTAGCCTTCTCCGATTTGTTGTAGGCCACAAATGCGGGCTAGTGATCTTTTTATCTTCTCATATTGACCGATGAATTCTGGAGTCTCGTCTTTGTCGACAAACTTTGTGTTCAATAGTTTCTTCCAGTTCTTGAATAGTTCTGCCATCTTCTTAAGAGCAAACGCCTTGACCTTTCGCTGTATAACTGGGTTATTCGGATGCTCCTCTGGTGGTAGGCTAAAATTTGTCATCACCGAGTTCCAAAGATCATCTTTCTGTCTATCGTGGACATAAGAAACTTCACCGTCCTTCCTCTTATTCCATTCTTGGATGCCGATCGGGATGCTGTCCCTAACAATAACTCCGCAGTGATGTATAACTTTGTCTTTGGTCCGCTTGGGAGCAATCGGTTGGCCATCTCTAGAGACTTCTTCAATCGTGAACCTTTCATCCTGGCCCAACCTTTTCTTCGGGCCTCGTCTCCTTACCGAAGTTTGGCTCGATCTGGAGGGCTAAAAGAAAAAAGAAGCGTTAATATATGTACATACAAAACAATTAATGCATCTAGTCAGTAAAGGCTTAATTAATATATATATATATATACATCACCGGACTTTGCAACAGTTAAGGCTCCAACATCGGTGGAGCCGTGATATCCTCCCTCCTCCATTCGATCACCGAAGCCGTCATGATCTCCTCCCTCCCCCATTCGATCACCAGAGTTGTCATCCTCTCTTTCCTCACCATCGGTGTCGTTGAGAAACGACAAGGTGATATCACCTTCGTCGTGGATTATATCCCCCAACAACTCTTATTTTTCTAAGTCTCTATCCGTAGTTTCTGCAAATATTACAACATGGCAATATACAACCATGAGAGATGGTTTAGTGGCAAACATAGACCTAATCACAACAATGAATCATATGCATATGAGCAATGGATTAGTGGCAAACATCGTGCAAAGTTGACAAGTTTTATAACAGACAGCTTAGGACTCCTCCCCCCTCATGTCTGATGAGTCGTCATATCTTTCAAGAGAGGATACTTTGCGGACCGCCTCTCTCATGCCTATCCGACGTGCAAATCATGTTTTCATATGCCTCAAAATCAAAGTTATCGGTGTTATGTTTTAACGACCCCCCCCCTCATGTCGAAGTTATCGGGGTTATGTTTTAACGACCCCCCCCCCCTCATGTCGAAGTTGTCAGGGTTATGTTTTAACGACCCCCCCATCATGTCGAAGTTATCGGGGTTAGGTTTTAACGACCCCCTCTCTCATGTTTTCATATGCCTCAAAATCAGTTATATATCAGGGTTATATTTTAACGACAAGATGAATACAAGATTTATACACAAGATGAATACAAAATGAATACAAGATGAATACAAGATTCATACACATGGATGAATACACAACTCAACAAATGAACCAACCATCATCCTATGAACAAAACTCAACATACAACAAATGGACACCTTTTATCGAACAACGGAGGGACGACCAGGGACCAAATCCACGGAGATGCAACACCACAACCTGTTACAGATTATGACTTGGTGAAAAACAGAACACATACATGAGCAGAGTTAATATGCTACAATGGTTATATACGGCAAGTAAAGGCATGGCATGGAAGTACTAGTTGCACATAACAAATGATGTTTACTGAACATGAGCATATGACCTCTAGATCAGTGGGATTCATCAAGGCAAGTTGCAAAGTTAAAACATATTCTCAGACTTAGTAATTCACAGTGTGGTAGAAACAGATTTAAGATGCACACTTGGAGGAAAGAATTAAATATGCTACAGGGAAAGAACATGTCATCAAAAGGTATGGCATGATAGAGCATAACATAAACAACAAAACATGGTTACTGATCATGTTCAGAAGAGTCATGGATATGATCGTAGCATTAAGAGAACATGGCAAGAAGATATAACAGATTTCAGACTTAGTGAAAAACTGGGCATGCTGACAACAACATCATGATGCTGACTTGGGAGGCACATAACAGCAAGCATAACAATTTTACAATTTATGAAACTGACATGAGCATGTAGTAGATATAGCAATCTTCAAATACTCCATTGGCACAAGTTTATATGATGCACAGATCATTTACTATGGATTTTACAAAATGGAATATTCTGTTAACAGGCTGACAGATATAACAAGTTCATATGATTTGCAATGGAGCTATATTCTCCACAATTCTTTTGCACCCACAAAAATTACTCCATCTATTTGGTAGTACCCACAACCCATTCCACCAAAAAAAATTGGTTGCATAGTTCAAAATTTTCAAATTTCATTCAGTTCAAATTTGGACCAGATTCAAAATTTGCTGCAAAAATTCTGAAACTTTGCCAGACTCTGTTTTGTGCATCAACACCTCAGCACAAAAATTCTCAAAAATTCCTAAAATTCCTAGAGCCCTCTGGCATTTTATCATCACTGGATGTGCACTGTCAAATTTTTTAGAAAATTCAAAAATTTCATAACTTTGCCATAACTTGCCACAAATTGCCCAAAAGATGGTTGCCACAACATTACTAAACTTGACAAAAACTTGTTCCACAACAACCCATTCCACAGAAACTTGTTCAATGCATGAAGGAGCACACGAAGATTTGACAGAAACTTGAGGGGGAAAGAGTGCTCACCGAGGAGCACACGAAGGCTCGTTGAGTGACTAGTAGCAGCTGACGGCAGCGGGATCAGGGAGGAGGGCCGGCGAGGAGGTCCGGCCGGCGACGAGGAGCTCGAGTGGGCTCGGGGATGGCGTCGAGGCAGGGCTCGGGGATGCCGTCGGGGGCGGCGACGAGGAGCCTGGCGGTGTCGGGGCAGGGCTCGGGGAGGCAACGGCGAGGTCCGGCAGCCTGGCGGTGTCGAGGTGCTCTTCGGCGTCGTCGGGGCAAACTACAGATGAACTCTAAAAATTTGGTAAGTGCGGGTTATATACCCAACCCTTTTGTCCCGGTTGGTGGCTCCAACCGGGACTAAAGACCCCCCTTTCGTCCCGGTTGGAGCCACCAACCGGGACTAAAGGTCAATTTCAGCAGCCCAAAGGGCGGGAAGCACAGACCTTTAGTCCCGGTTGGTGGCTCGAACCGAGACGAAAGGGGGGTCTTTAGTCCCGGTTGGAGCCACCAACCGGGACTAAAGGGTTGGTGCTGCCGCAGCCAAAAGTTTAGTCCCACCTCGCTAGTTGAGAGGAGCTCAGAGTGGTTTATAAGCGCTACTGTGACTACCCTCTTGAGCTCCTTTCTAATGTAGGCAGTACATGCCTACCTCTCGCCTTGTTGGGCCTGCTTGCACTGTGGGCCTGCATGCTGGCCCATATGTAGGGTTTCTAGTCGTATGCAGGCCGTGGTGGCTTAGTAGGCGGGAATTTTTTTAATTTTTTTCATATGTTATGTTTTTAAAATTTTAATGTTATTTTTTGCATATGTTATTTTTAGTTATATAATTTTACTTGCATAAATTTTATATAAGTTTAGTTGCATAATTTTATATAATTTTAGTTGCATAAATTTTATATAATTTTAGTTGCATAAGTTTTTTTTATTGATTCTTTTTAGTTGATTCCTTTTGCTATTAGAGTTTTATAAAAGATTTTTAGTTTGCTATTAAAGTTTGTAACAAAAAATACTTTATGACAATTCTTTTTGCTATTAAAGTTTTTAACAAAAAATACTTTGATAATTTTAGTTAATATTATTTTGATTCTTTTTAGTTGATTCTTTTTGCTATTAGAGTTTTATAAAAGCTTTTTAGTTCATTCTTTTTGCTATTAGTTCATTCTTTGAGCTAAATGACCCTGAAATTGAAAAGCACTACAAATGAACTCTGAAAAGGTTGAAACTTGGCATGGTATCATAATTTCACCCACATAGGATGTGCTAAAAAGTTGAGAGGGTTACGGGAAAAACTGGATGCACTTCGTGTACAAACTGGACAATCTCTTTCAAAGTATCAAGGTTTCAGACGAAAACTCATCTATTACAAATGAGATTTCATTTTTTTGAAACATATTTTAACTCCAGACTTTTTGTGCATTCAATATGCACCATTCAAAGGCACATCATCAATTTTCCACCCTTTTCTGACTTCATTTACTATTTTTCAAGGATTTAATGATTTATTTTGAGCTAAATGACCCTGAAATTGAAAAGCACTACAAATTAACTCTAAAAAGGTTGAAACTTGGCATGGTATCATAATTTCACCCACATAGGATGTGCTAAAAAGTTGAGAGAGTTATGGGAAAAACTGGATGCACTTTGTGTACAAACTAGACAATCTCTTTCGAAGTATCAGGGTTTCGGACGAAAACTCATCTATTACAAAAGGGATTTCATTTCTTGACTTGTAACTGCAGTGATATTCTAGATCAAAGCCATCATCAAAATAGTTGTGGAGCATAACTATGGCTTTCAACCCAGAATGTAACCGCGGTGATATGTTGTCTTCAGTAGAGAGAAAGTCTTCACTTTTTCTTCGCGTGTGTCCCTTGCTTCTTGCGCCGTAACCATATATAATCTTCATCATTGAACATGATGCTTGGGTCAGCCTTCACTTTGAAGGGAGGAATTTCATGAAACTTTTCATAATCTTCAGACATGTCTGTCTTGTCCTCCACTCCCACGATGTTTCTTTTCCCTGAAAGAACTATGTGGCGCTTTGGCTCATCGTATGATGTATTCGCTTCCTTATCTTTTATTTTTCTCGGTTTGGTAGACATGTCCTTCACATAGAAAACCTGCGCCACATCATTGGCTAGGACGAATGGTTCGTCTGTGTACCCAAGATTGTTGAGATCCACTATTGTCATTCCGTACTACGGGTCTACCTGTACCCCACCTCCTGACAGATTGACCCATTTGCACCGAAACAAAGGGACCTTAAAATCATGTCCATAGTCAAGTTCCCATATGTCCACTATGTAACCATAATATGTGTCCTTTCCCGTGTTGGTTGCTACATTAAAGTGGACACCACTGTTTTGGTTGGTGCTCTTTTTATCTTGGGCGATCGTGTAAAATGTATTCCCATTTATCTCGTACCTTTGGTAAGTTAATATAGTCGAAGATGGTGTCCTGGCCAACGAGTACAGCTCATCTCCAACAATGTTGTTACCTATGAGATGTGTTTGCAACCAACTGCCAAAAGTCCTCATGTGTTCACATGTAATCCAGTCATCAGACTGCTCCGGGTGTTTGGAGCGTAGAATATTCTTGTGTTCATGGACATACGGGGTCACCAAGGTAGAATTCTTAAGAACTATCACAAGTAGAAAACAGGGCTTTGGTCCACGCCAGATAAGGGCATTAATCCTGGTTCTCTTATGAACCGGGACCAAAGGGTGCGTCAGTCCCGGTTCGTGAGGCCAGGGCGCCGGCCGGGCCTCGGGGGCCATTGGTCCCGGTTCGTCTGACCCCTTTGGTCCCGGTTCTAGACATGAACCGGGACCAATGGGCCTCGCTCCTGGTGCAGCACCTTTAGTCCCGGTTCGTTGCTGGAACCGGGGCTAAAGGTCAGTCTTCTATCCCGGTTCTGGCCACCAACTGGGACTAAAGAGATGCCTATATATACCCTCGCCCCTGCCCACTCTCTCTGTCTTTTTGGCCGTGTGGGAGGTGTGCATGCGCTGCTCTGTTCTCCCTTCTATGCATGCACATGAGGTGTTCGATGAAATGCCCGAGCCACACTTAAGCTTTCTCCTCTCCAAGCTCGACCTCCAAGCTCCATTTTCCTCAAGATTTGTCTAGGTTTGGCGGTCTGTCCCGTCCCGTCCCCGTCCTCACCGTCGTCGATCGCCCGCGCCGATCTCATCGTCGGCACCACCGTGGTGAGCCTCTTGTTCTTATGTTCTTTCTAAAAGAAAAAATAAATTCTTACTTGTATGATTTAGATAGATACTTGTATAATTTTCTTACTTTTTTTTATTATATAGTGCCATGGTTTTGGTATCCGCCCCCGTCGGCCCTCGTCCTGTCTATGATTCGGATGTGGTATATTATCTTTTATAACTATTTGTTTCATTTAGTGTTTATGACAATTATGCCGACCAACGTGACATAGATGTTTTTATCTAGGAGGTATGTGAACCGGAAATTCCAACCGACCCTCTTGTCGAGAGGTTAAATTTAGTTGAAAAAGAAAACAATTACTTGAAGAAAAAATTGAAAAGAATTGAGGAGGTGAAGATGGAATTGGAGTTGCATGTTGCCGATGTTGTCGATGATCACAAGATCAAGATGGATGCAATGGGCTTGAAGATTAGAAAGATTAGAAAATATGCCATTGATACTGAGGCTTGGTATCGTTATGACATTGGATCAATTGTTTCCTTAGTTGTGATTATGATCGCATTTGTTGTTGCATTGAAATGTTTTACATAGTTTCAATGTATGTTTTAATTAGATGCTCTAGAGAGCTATATGTTGTTCTATGAGAACTATGTATGAACTTTATGTATTTATTTTTCAGTAATAACATTTGATCACTACTGTACTTTGGTTTTAATGTGATGATGAACTTGTATTAATTTGTTCACTTCTCTATTCATGATGTTCTGTAATGGTTTTTGATACACTTAATAAATATAATGCACGCAGATGAACCGGCAATGGATGTACGGTGACAGACGCACCTCCGAGTACATTGAGGGCCTACATAATTTTCTCGAAGTGGCTGAGGCAAACAAGGAGAATGGTTTTATGTATTGTCCATGCCCTGTCTGTGGGAATACGAAGGATTACTCTGACTCAAAAACCCTTCACGTCCACCTGCTTGAGAAGGGTTTCATGCCACACTATAATGTTTGGACCAAGCACGGAGAAAGAGGGGTTATGATGGAAGACAACAAAGAATAAGAGGATGATGACAACTATCGCCCTAAATACGGTGATACTGCAACGGGGTAAGCTGAAGATCAAGAGGAACCAGATGATGTGCCCGATGATGATCTTCGCTGGGTCATTGTTGATGCAAATAGAGAATGCCAAATTGAAAGGGAGAAGTTGAAGTTCGATTGCATGTTAGAGGATCACAAAAAAGGGTTGTACCCAAATTGCGAAGATGACAACACAAAGCTCGGTACCACACTGGAATTGCTACAATGGAAGGCAGACAATGGTGTATCTGACAACGGATTTGGGAAGCTACTGAAAATAATGAAGAAGAAGCTTCCAAAGTATAACGAATTGCCCGACAGTACGTACGATACAAAGAAGGTTCTATGACCTCTAGGATTGGAGGTGCAGAAGATACATGCATGCCCTAATGACTGCATCCTCTATCGTGGTGAGTAAGAGGATTTGAACGCATGCCCAGTATGCGATGCATTGCGGTATAAGATCAGACAAGGTGACCCTGGTGATGTTGAGGGCGAGCGCCCTAGGCAGAGGGTTCCTGCCAAGGTGATGTGGTATGCTCCTATAATACCATGGTTGAAACGTCTGTTCAAAAACAAAGAGCATGCCAAGTTGATGCGATGGCATAAAGAGGACCGTAAGAAAGACGGGAAGTTGAGAGCACCCGCTGACGGGTCGCAGTGGAGAAAAATCGAGAGAAGGTGGGGGGACTTTGCAGGTGACGCAAGGAACGTATGGTTTGGTTTAAGCGCAGATGGCATTAATCCTTTTGGGGATCAGAGCAGCAATCATAGCACCTGGCCCGTGACTCTATGTATCTATAACCATCCTCCTTGGTTGTGCATGAAGTGGAAGTTCATTATGATGCCAGTGCTCATCCAAGGCCCTAAGCAACCCAGCAACGACATTGATGTGTACCTAAGGCCATTAGTTGAAGAACTTTTACAACTGTGGTATGGAAAAGGTGTACGTGTGTGGGATGAGCACACACAGGAGGAATTTGACCTACATGCGTTGCTGTTTGTAACCATTAATGATTAGCCTGCTCTCAGTAACCTTTCAGGACAGACAAACAAGGGATACCACACATGCACACACTGTTTAGATGACACCGAAAGTATATATTTGGAGAAATGCAGGAAGAATGTCTACCTGGGACATCGTCGATTTCTTCCGACCAACCATCAATATCGAAATAAAGGCAAGCATTTCAAAGGTGAGGCAGATCACCGGAAGAAGCCCGCCCTCCGTACTGGTGATCACATACTTGCTATGGTCAAGGATTTACAAGTAATCTTTGGAAAGGGTCCTGGCGGACAATCTGTTCCGAATGACGCTGAGGGACGCGCACCCATGTGGAAGACGAAATCTATATTTTGGGACCTACCCTATTGGAAAGACCTAGAGGTCCGCTCTGTAATCGACATGATGCACGTGACGAAGAATCTTTGCGTTAACCTGCTAGGCTTCCTGGGCGTGTATGGGAAGACAAAAGATACACCAGAGGCACGGGAGGACCAGCAACGTGTGCACGAGAAAGACGGCATGTATCCAAAGCAGTATGAATTTCCTGCCAGCTACGCTCTTATCAAAGAAGAGAAGGAAATCTTCTTTGAATGCCTGCTCAGTATCAAGGTCCCGTCTGGCTTCTCGTCCAATATAAAGGGAATAATAAATATCCCAGAGAAAAAGTTCCAAAACCTAAAGTCTCATGACTGCCACGTGATTATGATGCAACTGCTTCCGGTTGCATTGAGGGGGCTTCTACCGGAAAATGTTCGATTAGCCATTGTGAAGCTATGTGCATTCCTCAATGCAATCTCTCAGAAGGTAATCGATCCAGAAATCCTACCAAGGTTAAAGAATGATTTGGTGCAATGTCTTGTCAGTTTCGAGCTGGTGTTCCCACCATCCTTCTTCAATATCATGACGCACGTCCCAGTTCATCTAGTCGACGAGATTGTCATTCTGGGTCATGTATTTCTACACAATATGTTCCCCTTTGAGATGTTCATGGGAGTCTTGAAGAAATATGTTCGTAACCGTGCTAGGCCAGAAGGAAGCATCTCCATGGGTCGGCAAACAGAGGAGGTCATTGGGTTTTGTGTTGACTTCATTGCTGACCTTAAGCCGATTGGTGTCCCTCAATCGAGGTATGAGGGGAGACTGACTAGAAAAGGCACGCGATGAGCGGACTCAATAATATGTAGGGATGGGAATTCTTGGGCTCAAGCACACTACACAGTTCTACAGAATTCTACCTTGGTGACCCCGTATGTCAATGAACACAAGAATATTCTGCGCTCCTGTAGGATCGAAAGTAGGTCTAGAGGGGGGTGATTAGACTACTTGACCAAATAAAAATCTAGCCTTTTCCCAATTTTAAGTGTTGGCAGATTTTAGCAACTAGAACAAGTCAAGCAATCAACCTACACATGCAATTCTAAGAGAGTAGCAGCGGAATGTAAAACATTGCATATGAAGGTAAAGGGAAGGGTTTGGAGAAGGTAAACGCAATGTAGACACGAAGATTTTTGGCGTGGTTCCGATAGGTGGTGCTATCATACGTCCACGTTGATGGAGACTTCAACCCATGAAGGGTAACGGCTGCGCGATTCCACGAAGGGCTCCACCCATGAAGGGTCCACGAAGAAGCAACCTTGTCTATCCCACCATGGCCATCGTCCACGAAGGACTTGCCTCACTCGGGTAGATCTTCATGAAGTAGGCGATCTCCTTGCCCTTACAAACTTCTTGGTTCAACTCCACATCTTGTTGGAGGCTCCCAAGCGACAACTAACCAAGCTAGGAGACCCCACTCTCCAAATGGTAATAGATGGTGTGTTGATGATGAACTCCTTGCTCTTGTGCTTCAAATGATAGTCTCCCCAACACTCAACTCTCTCTCACAGATTTGGATATGATGGAAAGATGATTTGAGTGGAAAGCAACTTGGGGAAGGCTAGAGATCAAGATTCTTGTGGTAGGATTGGTATATCTTGGTCTCAACACATGAGTGGGTGGTTCTCTCTTAGAAAATGAGTAGTGGAAGTGTAGGCACGTTCTGATGGCTCTCTCTCAAATGGAGAAGGGGGTGGAGGGGTATATATAGCCTCCACACAAAATCCAACCATTACACACATTTGACCCAACTCGGTCAGACCGAATAGAGGAACTCGGTGAGACCGATTTAGTTCAAAATGTGAACGTTAGGAATCTCGGTGGGACCAACTGGAACAACTCGGTGTGACCGATGTGCTAGGGCTAGGGAAAACATCAACTCGGTGTGACCGATTACATCAACTCGGTGGGACCGAAATGAAGTAATAGGACAATAGAGCGAATGACAAGCAAACTCGGTGTGACCGATTGCACTGACTCAGTGAGACCGAAAGAGTGCAACATGTCACAGGGAGAATGCAAGGCCATCTCGGTGAGACCGAGATCCGTATCAGTGTGACCGAACTGTTAGGGTTTCTGCCAGTGGCTATGTCAAAAGAACTCGGTGGCGCCGGATAGATCAAATCGGTGGGGCCGAGTTTGACTTTGAGATTTGGACATACGTGGAAATGAGAAAGTGGCTGAGGGTTTTTGGAGCAATATCACTAAGCACTTGAGCAAGTAGACCATTAAGCAACACCTCGTCCCCTTTTAATAGTATTGGCTTTCCTATGGACTCAATGTGATCTTGGATCACTAAAATAGAAATGAAGAATCTTGAGCTTTTGCCAATCTTTTTCCTTAACATCTTGAGGGGTCCACATCTCTAGTCCATGCCATGCCAAACATTGAACTCTCTGAAATAATCAACTTGAATGATCATTAGTTCAATGAGCTATATGTTTTTATGAATTACCAAAACCACTCGGGGATTAGTTGCACTTTCAATCTCCCCTTTTTGGTAATTGATGACAACATATAGATCAAAGCTTCGACAAATGATAATATGAATGGAATACATTGTTTCTTTGAGAAGTATGTGATAAGCAAGAGCTCCCCCTAAATTTGTGCATTATTTAAAATTTGTGTTTGAATGCAAATGCACAATCGATTAGGATCATGGGTTACTCTTCCATGTCACATACATCTTCATGGAGCGCTCAAAATAATAAGAGTTAGATAACATGCACTCATCACCAAGGGTACAAGTGATTGATCATACACAAATATTCATGGATATAAGCATGCAAGCACACATTAAGCATAGTATGATCAAACACATGATCACATAAGTATCTCACGAGCATAACACAAATAGTAGCATAGGAATCAAACAACCAAACGATCAAAGTAGCAAGAGTGGCAAATAAAAGGCATAAAAGGAAAAACACTCTCTCTCTCGAAGCCTAATGATCTATAAACTTTCTCCCCCTTTGGCAACAAGTTACCACAAAATTTCGAAAACGTATAGTGCTATACGACACTCTAGGCACGATCTTCGGGAGCTCCTGAAGAGGTCTTTTGGCTTGTCGCTCCAGTGTGCGTAGACGGCATGGAGAGGAGGGCATCTGCAAAAGCTTCGGCAGAGGTCTGTGGAGCTGGAGGGGTTGCAACTGGAGGTATAACCGTGGCAGTTGCTGCAGGTGCTGAAGTAGTAGTCCTGGAGTCTCTGACAACTGGCACTGCTGACGACCTTTGTGCCCTTGGCACTCTCTGAAAAGTATCTGTAGTTGGTCTATCCTCCCTATCCTCAGCTTCTTCTTGGAGCTTCTCCACAGTGGTTTGTAACTCAGTGACCTTCACATCTAGGTCATGGAGTTTAGTCTCAATGATCCTCTCAAGACTCTCTTGATTTTGAGTCAGGGTGGCCAAGCCCTTCTCAATTCTCACTGTAGCCTCAAGCAGATAACTAAGTTGATCTTGCTTGGTCTTGAGCATCACTGTGGAAGCATCTAGTGCACTTGCTGCCTTTGCTGATTTTTCAGCCTTTTCTTTCTCTCTCTTTTCCTGGGCTTCTGCACAAGTAGGATGGGATGCATCCATAACAATCTCATTGTCCTCAAAATCTGGCCTCAGGGGAAGATGCTCTTTGTCAAGAAGATATGTCCCGGTTCCCATCTTGGAATTGATCAACATTTGAATGTGAGGGGCATATCCACAAGATCTCTTTTGATCAACAGCTGTTCTCTTCACAGTCTCAAGAATCAAGCTCATCACCTTGAACTTTTGTGGCACATCAAACATGTGTAGCAAATTGATTGAGTGACCACGGATCATTCTATGATCTCCTGACTTGGGCAAAAGAGTGTGCCTCAAGATAGTGTTGATAGTGGTCAAACCAGACAACAGATAGTAGATGGATCCAAACTTGTGAGTCTCCAAGGCTTTATCAGGAATTTCCTTGTACATGTGAGCCATGGAGTTGTGATCCTTCCTTGGGTTGCCATACACATCAATATCATTTTCCTCTTCCTTTGGGGCATTGAGCATCTTGGCCCATTCTGAGATTGTTGATTGATACCTTGTACCTTCAGTCATCCAGACAATCTTTCCATCAGGATAGAAGTGAGCAGTGGAGTAGAATTGCATAATCATCTCATCGTTCCACTTAGTCAACTTATGACCAACAAATGTGTCAACACCATTCATTCTGAAACTTTCATGCACACCTGGGAAATAGTCCTCATTTTCATCAATGTACTTCCAATCAACTCATTTTATATCACACACAATGGGCTTCTTGTCCAACAAGACTGTCTCATAAAAATCCTGCTGTTCCTTTGTGTGAAAGAGGTAGTCCACAGCAGTTCTCCTCCTGGTAGCATAGGGATTAGTCTGTCTCCAAAGTCTCAGACCTGCATCCTTTCTTAGCTTCATATTCTCTGCCACAGGATGATCATCACTATGATCTGGAATCTTGGGCTTCAGCTTTCTGAGTGTGACTCATCATCTTCTTGAGCTTCAGGCACTAGGGCCTTATTCTTCTCAGCAGCAGGGATGTTTCTTGTTGCTCTCTTTGGTGCAGATGGTTTAGGAGCTTGAGCTTGAGCTGAAGGCTTGGGGGCAGACTTGGGCTTAGATGGAGCAGCCCTAGTCCTTATGGCATCGCCCATAAGCTTTTGAGTCTTAGTAGGAGGTGCAATAGGCTCTTCCTCCTCCTCATCTTCATCATCACTCCTTCTCATGGAGGGATGTCCAAGCACTCTGGCAGTGGTTGTTCTAGCTCTCTTCTTCTTCTTTCCAGCCCCAGCTGCCTCATCATCATCTAACTGCTCAATGGTAAACTGCATAGTCTTTTCAGTTGGAACTTTCCTGGGTTTTGACATGGGAACTCTCCTAGGTGGAGCTTTCTTCTGAGCACCAGGCTTTGTGGCAGCAGCAGCATACTCTTTCTTCATCACCTTCTTCTTGGAAGTGGCCTCATTAGCAGTGAAGTCCTCATCCTCACTGTTAGATGTTCTTTTCTTGTTTGTTCTGGTAGCAGCCTTTGGCAAGTTGCTGGGAGTGCTTCTGCTACCCTCATCATAGATGCTCTCAGGACTAGTGCCTGCACTGAGACTTGCTTGCTCCTGTGACCTGTTCTGGCTGTCACTGCCCTCTGACATTGCTGACACTAACCCTGTGAATAGTTGGGTATAGATAGAGTGGATGAGCATCACAAAGTACAGCTTGTTTTCCAAAAGTATTGAGTCAAAAACTTAATTTTAGTTTTCTGCAGAAAGCATTTCGGAGCTACCGATTTGACAAACTCGGTGACACCGAAGCAACTTTAGAGTCTAAACATGCAGTTTCGGTCAGACCGAAATGCAGTTCGGTGACTCCGAGATGCTAGGGTTTCACAAAGAAAGTGATTTCGATCGCACCGATCAGTACACTTCGGTCAGACCGAGTTGTACTTGTGCAATGGCTGGAGCTAATCGGTGTGACCGAGATCCTGAGATCGGTCGGTCCGAGATGAGTTCAGCGGAAACCTAACCCTAAGTTTTTGCATCAAATCTATTCTACGGAATTGTTTTGGTAGATAGATTGATCGCATTCATGGAAAGAATATAGGCATTGAACTTTGTGCAAGAATCGGAGTAATAGAGAGCACAAAGGGTCAAATTCGTACCCTAACTTGGCGACGGATTTGCTACGGCGACAACGGCGGTGATAATCCCGTTGACGGCGGCGGACACCAGCGGCAGGAGGTCACTGGCCACGACGGCGATGATCCGAAGACCAAGGGGGCGGCAGTGCTTGGGGGCGCGGTCGAGTGTTTTGGAGAGATTTCCAAAATTTCAACCCGCGGTATATATACCCAGTCACTATCGGTGTGACCGAGTGGAACGACTCGGTGGCACCGAGATGCAAAACTGCAAGTAGCTACTGCAACTCGGTGTGACTGAATTGTTCTAATCGGTTGCACCAAGATAAAAGCCTAGATCAACTTAATGATTTCGGTGAGACCGAGCAGGATGAGTTGGCCTGACCGAAAGGCATTAAGAGGTTTTGGAAGTTAAGCCCTTGACGGATCGGTGGCTCTGAGTGCTCCTCACCCGGAGGGTCTGAATTTCACTTGTTTAAACTTTGTGATGTAGCATGAATAGAGTTTGAGACGAGAAAAAGCATAGATAGCTAGAGGGAGTACTTAGGCATTCTTGTCCATCCATTTGGCCAAAAAAGACCAAACAAGCAAAACAACAAATGGATGTCCTCGAATGGAGAAAATTATGCAACCAACATGCTCACACAATAAGATAGCAAATAAAACATGTGTCAAAGCATGCACATACACTCTAGCATCTATCAAGCAATTGGCGATGACTAGGTCATCTATATATGAGTATATTGACTTAGGAGTCAAATGAGAACATTTGATCATAGGTCATACTCATCGTTTAAGCACAAGTGGGGTTACCACTTTTACATAAAGCATTGTTGTGTTCACACCATTAGAGTTGCTTTAGCTCAATTCTTAGAGCAAAGCTCCCCCTAGATGTGATATTCCCCCTTAGAGGGATGAACTAACCTTGGGTTTTGTCGATGATGACTTCATGTAGGTGTTGAAGATGTGGATGCTCAATGTTGACGTAGATCATTTTGGAGCAATCCATTGGAGTGAGTTGCACTTTCAATACCTACACGGGTTAGTCCCACAAGGAACATGCAAGAATATCCATAGACATAGAGTGAAACACACATATGATGATGTCCATGAAAGCATTAGGTTACCTTGTCCCTTGTCTTACCAACAAGAGGTTTTGTGACTCCATGAACTTGTGCAAGATATGAATGTTGATTCCACATGTCCTTGCCAAAATGAATATGAGTGAAGTATGTTGGCGGAGTCACCCTCAAGAACTCTCTAGTTATTCTTCTTTGGGATCCATATCAACTTGATGGGAATCCTTGGAGTTGTAGTCGTACTTGATGAAGTGGAACTTGATGTAGTCTTGGGAACCCACTTGACCATGGCCTTAGGAGCTTCTTCAAATAAATCAATCTCCTCTTGAAGCTTGTCCTTGCCTTTTTGCTTGTGGTCTTGTGGTGGAAGATCATCTTGAGCTTGTGTTCCTTTGAAAGAAGTGGGATCATACTTCTCTTGTTGAGGAACAAACTTCGTCTTGGGGTATTGATCTTCTTCCCACTCAACTCCATTGGCATTGAACTTTCGTTCAAAACCAACACCTTGATTCTTCCGGTGCCTTCCTTGCTTGCGCACAATTTCCTCAAATTGGTTACTTCCGGCAAGGCTTTTCTAAACACCTTTCTCTATAATTCCCTTCAATAAGCTATTTTCTTGCTCAAGTGTGACTTGGCTAAGAGAATCATTAGTGGAATCAAGAGAACTACTAGAAGCAACAATATTGGATTTAACATTGTTATTGTTACTACTAGAAGAAGAATCTTTCTTGCTCTTATTGCTAGATTTTACTTGTGGCATATAAGTAGACAAGAGTAAATGCTTGGCAATGTAAGAAGAACTCTTCTTTCGAAGATCATCATTGATAGCTTTTAGGAACCCATGCTCTTGCTCTAAATTTAGCTTCTCGAAGCGTAGCTTCTCATGAGTCCTTAGAAGCTCTCTATGATCCTCCAGAGTTGTTTCATGAGCTAACTTAAGAATGTTTTGTTCTTTAGTTAGACGCTCAATATCCTTCTTATCATTGTCATTCGTTTCATCTTGATTAGCATGATTAATAGCAATTTCATCATAGCTTTCACCACTAGTGTTGTCAACAAGTAAATCATCATCACCTAGCAAATCATCTTCATCACTATTGAAATCAACATACTCGGGGTGTGATACCTTAGGGCCTTTAGCCATGAAGCATCTTCCAACTCCTTCATTTGGTGAGTCAAATATGTCATAGGAGTTGGTTGACACAAGTGCAAGACTGGCAACACCTTCATCTTGAGTATAGTCGGAGTCGGAGTGATAGCTTATCTCGGAGTAGTTGTCGGAGTCGGAACCAGAACCGGAAACCCATTCACCAACATGAGCTTGATGTCTTCGTCTTGTGTAGCTCTTTGATGACTTGTCCTTCCTTTCCGAATCCTTGCTTCAACGAGAGGGTCTTCGTTCATAACGATCATCTCTACTCCTTCTCTCTCTTGGTGGTGATTCATCTCTTTTACTTCTCCTTTTAGGTGAATCTTCTATTTTCTTGTAGGGAGCCGTACATTCATTGGAGTAGTGTCCGGGTCTTCCACAATTGTAGCAATTACGATCACGACAAAAGATCTTTTATCATTGTAGGACCTTGACTTGAAACTTCTCTCTTTGCTTCTATTCTTGTAGAACTTGTTGAAGTTCTTCACCATTAAGCTCAATTCTTCACTGAAGACTTGTTTCTCACTAGATGTTGTAGGAGCATCACATGAGGCTTTGTAAGCACCACTTGACTTGTTGTGGAGCTCTTCCTTATCCTTGGGTGACATCTCATGAGCAACAATTCTACCAATGACTTCCGTTGGCTTGAGATCTTTGTAGTTTGGCATCATTTGGATCAATGTGCACATGGTATCATATTTTCCATCCAAGGCTCTTAGGATCTTCTTGATGATGAATTTGTCGGTCATCTCTTTGCTTCCCAAGCCAGCAATCTCATTTGTGATGATAGCAAGCCTAGAATACATCTCAGTGACTCCTTCACCATCCTTCATTTTGAACTTGTCAAGTTGACTTTGGAGCACATCCAATTTGGATTCCTTGACGGACTCGGTACTTTCATGCATATCAACCAAAGTATCCCAAATTTCCGTCGCATTCTCAAGGCGACTGATTTTGTTGGATTCTTCGGGGCACAATCCGTTGAAGAGAATATCGCAAGCTTGATCATTGTATTGCAACATCTTCATTTCTTCCGCTATTGCTTCATGATCCGGCTCTCTACCATCCTCGAAGAAATCACCTTGCAAGCCAATACGCACAACAGCCCAAACAGCGGGGTTATGACCAAGAATATGCATTTTCATCTTATGCTTCCAACTAGCAAAATTAGTACCATCAAAGTAAGGACCTCTTCGGTGGTAATTTCCCTCGCTAGATGCCATACTCTCCTAGGTTGTGAAACCAAGGCTATGATCACCAAAGCTATGGAAATCAAGGCAAATGGAGACCAAAGCTCTGATACCACTTGTAGGATCAAAAGTAGGTCTAGAGGAGGGGGTGATTAGACTATTTGACCAAATAAAAATATAGCCTTTTCCCAGTTTTAAGTGTTGGCAGATTTTAGCAACTAGAACAAGTCAAGCAATCAACCTACACATGCAGTTCTAAGAGTGTTGCAGCAGAATGTAAAACATTGCATATGAAGGTAAAGGGAAGGGTTTGGAGAAGGCAAACGCAATGTAGACACTGAGATTTTTGGCGTGGTTCCGATAGGTGGTGCTATCGTACGTCCACGTTGATGGAGACTTCAACCCATGAAGGGTAACGGTTGCGCGAGTCCATGGAGGGCTCCACCCACGAAGGGTCCACGAAGAAGCAACCTTGTCTATCCCACCATGTCCATAGCCCATGAAGGACTTGCCTCACTCGGGTAGATCTTCACGAAGTAGGCGATCTCCTTGCCCTTACAAACTTCTTAGTTCAACTCCACATCTTGTCGGAGGCTCCCAAGCGAGACCTAACCAATCTAGGAGACACCACTCTCCAAAAGGTAATAGATGGTGTGTTGATGATGAACTCCTTGCTCTTGTGCTTCAAATGATAGTCTCCCCAACACTCAACTCTCTCTCATAGATTTGGATATGGTGGAAAGATGATTTAAGTGGAAAGCAACTTGGGGAAGGCTAGCGATCAAGATTCTTGTGGTAGGATTGGTATATCTTGGTCTCAACACATGAGTGGGTGGTTCTCTCTTAGAAAATGAGTAGTGGAAGTGTAGGCAGGTTCTGATGGCTCTCTCTCCAATGGAGAAGGGGGTGGAGGGGTATATATAGCCTCCACACAAAATCCAACCATTACACACATTTGACACAACTCGGTCAGACCGAATAGAGGAACTAGGTGAGACCGATTTTTTCAAAATGTGAACGTTAGGAATCTCAGTGTGACCGACTGGAACAAATCGGTGTGACCGATGTGCTAGGGCTAGGGCAAACATCAACTCAGTTTGACCGATTACATCAACTCGGTGGGACCGAAGTGAAGTAATAGGACAACAGAGTGAATGACAAGCAAACTCGGTGTGACCGATTGCACTGACTCGATGAGACTGAAAGAGTGCAACATGTCATAGGGAGAATGCAAGGCCATCTCGGTGAGACCGAGATCCGTATCGATGTGACCGAATTGTTTGGGCTCCTGGCAGTGGCTATGTCAAAAGAACTCGGTGGCGCCGGATAGATCAAATCGGTGGGGCCGAGTTTGACTTTGAGATTTGGACATATGTGGAAATGAGAAAGTGGCTGAGGGATTTTGGAGCAATATCACTAAGCACTTTAGCAAGTAGACCATTAAGCAACACCTCATCCTCTTTTAATAGTATTGGCTTTCCTATGGACTCAATGTGATCTTGGATCACTAAAATAGAAATGAAGAGTCTTGAGCTTTTGCCAATCTTTGTCCTTAGCATCTTGAGGGGTCCACATCTCTAGTCCATGCCATGCCAAACATTGAACTCTCTGAAATAATCAACTTGAATGATCATTAGTTCAATGAGCTATATGTTGTTATGAATTACCAAAACCACCCGGGGATTAGTTGCACTTTCAGCTCCAAACACCCGGACCAGTGTGACGACTGGATTACATGTGAACACATCAGGACTTTCGGCAGTTGGTTGCAAAAACATCTCATGGGTAACACCACTGTTGGAGATGAGCTGTACTCTTTGGCCAGGACACCATCTTCGACTGTATTGACTTACAAAGGGTATGAGATAAATGGGAATACATTTTACACGATTGCCCAAGATCAAAAGAGCACCAACCAAATCAGTGGTGTCCGCTTTGATGCAGCAACCAAGAGGGGAAAGGACACATATTATGGTTACATAGTGGACATATGGGAACTTGACTATGGACATGATTTTAAGGTCCCTTTGTTTCCATGCAAATGGGTCAATCTGTCAGGATGCGGGGTACAGGTAGACCCATAGTACGGAATGACAACAGTGGATCTGAACAATCTTTGGTTCAAAGATGAACCATTCATCCTAGCCAATGATGTGGCGCAGCTTTTCTATGTGAAGGACATGTTTACCAAACCGAGAAAAAGAAAAGATAAGGAAGCGAATACATCATACGAAGAGCCAAAGCGCCACATAGTTCTTTCAGGGAAAAGAGACATTGTGGGAGTGGAGGGCAAGACAGACATGTCTGAAGATTATGAAAAGTTTCACGAAATTCCTCCCTTCAAAGTGAAGGCTGACCCAAGCACCATGTTAAACGATGAAGATTATCCATTGTTACGGCGCAATAAGCAAGGGACACACGCGAAGAAAAAGTGAAGACTTCCTCTCCACAACTATTTTGATGATGGCTTTTATCTAGAATATAACTGCAGTTACATGACAAGAAATGAAATGCCTTTTGTAACAGATGAGTTTTCGTCTGAAACCCTGATACTTCGAAAGAGATTGTCCATTTTGTACACGAAGTACATCCAGTTTTTGTCGTAACCCTCTCAACTTTTTTGCACATGCTATGTGGGTGAAATGATGATACCATGCCAACTTTCAACCTTTTCAGAGTTCATTTGTACTGCTTTTCAATTTCAGGGTCATTTAGCTCAAAATAAATCATTAAATGCATGAAAAATAGCAAATGAAGTCAGAAAGGGTTGAAAATTGATGATGTGGCTTTGAATGGTGCATGTTGAACGCACAAAAAGTCTGGATTTGAAATAAGTTAAAAAATGAAATGCCTTTGTAACAGATGAGTTTTCGTCCGAAACCCTAAAACTTCGGATGAGATTGCCCATTTTGTACACGAAGTGCATCCAGTTTATGTCGTAACCCTCTCAAGTTTTTAGCACATGCTATGTGGGTGAAATGATGATACCATGCCAACTTTCAACCTTTTCAGAGTTCATTTGTACTGCTTTTCAATTTCAGGGTCATTTAGCTCAAAGAATGAACTAATAGCAAAAAGAATTAATTAAAAAGCTTTTATAAAACTCTAATAGCAAAAAGAATGAACTAATAGCAAAAAGAATGACTTAAAAAGCTTTTATAAAACTCTAATAGCAAAAAGACTGAACTAAAAAGAATCAATTAAATATAATATTCTTCAATAGCAAAAAGAATCAACTAAAAAGAATCAAAATAATATAAACTAAAATTATCAAAGTATTTATTTGTTAAAAAATTTAATAGTAAAAATAATTTTCATAAAGTATTTTTTGTTACAACTTTAATAGAAAACTAAAAAGCTTTTATAAAACTCTAATAACAAAAGGAATCAACTAAAAAGAATCAATAAAGAAGAAAACTTATGCAACTAAAATTATATAAAATTTATGCAACTAAAATTATATAACTAAAAATAACATATGCAAAAAATAAAATAAAAAATTTAAAACATAACAAATGCAAAAAATAAAAAAAGACCCACCTACTTGCCACCACGGCCTCCATACGACTAGAAACCCTATAAATGGGCCAGGATGCAGGCCCGTGATTGCGGCTAGAGCTACGTCGGTATTTCCCCAAAGAGGAAGGGATGATGCAGCACAGCGACGGTAGGTATTTCCCTCAGTGATGAGACCAAGGTTATCGAACCAGTAGGAGAACCACGCAACACTACGTAAATGGTACCTGCACACAAAGAACAAATACTTGCAACCCGACGTGTTAAAGGGGTTGTCAATCCCTTTCGGGTAATGGCGCCAGAAATTGGCACGTGGGCGGGAGAAAGTTGTAATAGATTGATAGATGCAAATAAAAGAAAATAAAATTCAGCGAGGTATTTTTGGGTTTTTGATAATATAGAACTGAAAATAAAAGCAAATAAAAATAGATCTCGAAGGCAAATATAATAAAGAAGAGACCCGGGGCCGTAGATTTCACTAGTGGCTTCTCTCGAGAAAAATAGCATACGGTGGGTAAAAAAATTACTGTTGGGCAATTGATAGAACTTCAAATAATCATGACAATATCCAGGCAATGATCATTACATAGGCATCACGTCCAAGATTAGTAGACCGACTCTAGCCTGCATCTACTACTATTACTCCACACATCGACCGCTATCCAGCATTAATCTAGTGTATTAAGTTCATGGAGAAACGGAGTAATGCAATAAGAACGATGACATGATGTAGACAAGATCTATTTATGTAGAAATAGACCCCATCTTGTTATCCTTAATAGCAACGATACATACGTGTCGGTTCCCCATCTGTCACTGGGATCAAGCACCGTAAGATCGAACCCATCACAAGGCACCTCTTCCCATGGCAAGAAAAATCGATCTAGTTGGCCTAACTAAACCAAAGATTCAAAGAAGAAATACGAGGCTATAAGTAATCATGCATATAAGAGATCAAAAGACTCAAATAACTTTCATGGATAAAAACATAGATCTGATCATAAACTCAAAGTTCATCAGATCCCAACAAACACACCGCAAAAAGAGTTACATCAAATAGATCTCCAAGAGACCATTGTATTGAGAATCAAAAGAGAGAGAGGAAGCCATCTAGCTACTAACTATGGACCCGTAGGTCTACAATGAACTACTCACGCATCATCAGAGAGGCACCAATGAGGATGATGAACCCCTCCATGATGGTGTCTAGATTGGATCTGGTGGTTCTGGAACTTACGGCGGCTGGAATTGATTATCGTCGACTCTCCTATGGTTTCTGGAATATTGGGGTATTTATAGAGCAAAGAGGTAGTGCGGGAGGCCAACGAGGTGGGCACAACCCACCTGGGCGCGCCTGGGCCCCCAGGCGTGCCCTGGTGGGTTGTGCTCCCCTCGGAGCTCCCCTCAGGTACTTTTTTGGCCCAACATGTGTCTTCTGGTCCAGAAAAAATCACCAAAAAGTTTCGCTACGTTTGGACTCCGTTTGGTATTGATTTTCTGTGAAGTAAAAAACAAGCAAAAAACAGCAACTGGCACTGGGCACTATGTCAATAGGTTAGTCCCAAAAAATGATATAAAATGATTGTAAAACATCCAAGAATGATAAAATAACAGCATGGAACAATCAAAATTTATAGATACGTTGGAGACGTATCAGCATCCCCAAGCTTAATTCCTGCTCGTCCTCGAGTAGGTAAATGATAAAAACATAATTTTTGATGTGGAATGCTGCCTAACATGTTCATCACACATTCTTTTCTTTGTAGCTTGGTCATTTGGACCTTTATATGGTTCAAAGCAATAGTCTAGTTTTGACATGAGGATTTCAATACTCAAGCATATCAACAAGCAACCATGTCTTTCAAAATATCAACACTAAAGCAAGTTATCCCTAGCCCACTATGCTCAATCATTGATCCATTCATGAAACACACTCGCATATTTGCTACACCTAATGCTCAAGTACGATCATAGTGCCCCTTAGTTGGTGCTTTATAAGAGAAGATGGAGACTCAAGTAAAAATAAAAATTGCATAAAGTAAATAGAAAGGCCCTTCGCGGAGGGAAGTAGGGATTTGTAGAGGTGCCAGAGCTCAAAGCAAAAAAGATAGAGATAAAACATTTTGGGTGGCATGCTTTTCTTGTCAACGAAAACGATCGAGTAGTTCCCAATACTTTCCATGCTAGATATATCATAGGCTGTTCCCAAACAGAAAATAAAGTTTATTCCTTTTTCCACCATACTTTTACTTTCCATGGCTAACCGTATCCACCGGTGCCTTCCATACAAACACTTTCCAAGGAATTTATAATTTGATAACATAAAGTAAATTCATTTTTCATTTTTGGACTGGGCATCCCTAATACCTTTGCCGTACTTTCGTGCAATGACAAGTGAATAAACACTCATCTTGAGAATAACACATCTAGCATGGAAATATATTAGCCACCCCCTACCGTTTCATGAGCGGTACGAGTACACAAAAGAGAAGTTTATTTTGAAATTAGAGATGGCACATACAAATTTGCTTAGAACGGCACGGAAATACCACATACAGGTAGGTATAGTGGACTCATAGGGCAAAAACTAGTATAAAGGATTTTGGATGCACAAGTAGTGATCATACTTAGTGCAAATGAAGGCTAGCAAAAGATTGAGAAGCATCCAACCAAGAAACGGAAAATCTCATAAGCGAGCATTAAGCATAACTAACACCGAATAATGCACCACAAGTAGGATGTAATTTCATTGCATAACTATTGACTTTCGTGCTTGCATAGGGAATCACAAACCTTAACACCAATATTCTTACTAAAGCATAATTATTCATCAACATGACTCACATATCACTATCATCATATTTCAAAACTATTACAAAGAATCAAGTTTATTTTGTCCAATGATCTTCATGAAAGTTTTTATTATATCCTCCTTGGATATCTATCACTTTGGAACTAGTTTCATATGTTGCTTTAATAAGCTCAAACAAATATAAGTGAAGAGCATGAGCATCATATTTCTTTCTCTCAAATTAATCTAAGTGAAGCATGAGAGAATTTCTTCAAAGATAACAAAGCACACCGTGCTAAAAAAGATATAAGTGAAGCACTAGAGCAATTCCATGGCTCTAAAAATTTAAGTGAAGCGTAGAGAGCAACTCTAACAAGTCATAGCATAATTTTGGCTCTCTCAAAAAGGTGTGTCGAGAAAGGATTCATGAATTAAAATAAAAAGCAAAACAAGCAAAGACACGTATCATACAAGACGCTCCAAGCAAAACTCATCATATGTGACGAATAAAAATATAGTTTCAAGTAAAATATCGATGGTTGTTAGAAGAAAGAGGGGATGCTACTCGGGGGCATCCACAAGCTTAGTTTCTTGATACTTCTTGAATATTATCTTGGGGTGCCTCGGGCAGCCCCAAGCTTAGCCTTTTGCTAATCCTTATTCCTTCATCCATCGAGATCTCACCCAAAACTTGAAAACTTCAATCACACAAAACTCAACAAAACCTTCGTGAGATCCGTTAGTGTAAGAAAGCAAATCACTACTATAAGTACTGTTGCAAACCCATTCATATTTTATTTTTGCATTATATCTACAGTATTCCAACTTTTCTATGGCAAAAAATCTTCAAAGGAAACCATAGAATCATCAAAACAAGCACACAACGCAAGGAAAACAGAATCTATAAAAAACAGAACAGTCTGTAGCAATCTGAATATTTCGAATACTTCTGTAATCCAAAAATTCTGAAAAATTAGGAAGACAGAGGAAATTTGTATATAAATCTTTTGTAAAAAAATTCATAATTTTTCGTCATTTATGTGAATTTTCAAAAAAAATTACTGGACGCAAAAGTTTTTTGTTTTTCAACAAGATCGAATCAACTATCACCAAAGCTATCCCAAAGGCTTCACTTGGCACAAACACTAATTAAAACACAAAAAACACAATCATAACAGTAGCATAATTGTGCAAACACTCAAGAACAGAAAGAAAAAGGCAAAAATAAATTTTATTCAGTGGGTTGCCTCCCAACAAGCGCTATCGTTTTATGCCCCTAGCTAGGCATAATATTTTATTGATGCTCACATAAAAGATAATACTGAAAACACAAAGAGAGCATCATAAAATATGTGACAAACATATTTAAGTCTAACATATTTTCGATGCATAGGAATTTTTTAGGAAAACAAATTAGCAAGACAAGCAAGATCTAGCATATGCATGGAACAAAACAATAGCAATCTCAACATGAAGAGAGGTAATTTAGTAACATGAAAATTTCTACAACCATATTTCCCTCTCTCATAATAATTACATGTGGGATCATATTCAAACTCAACAATATAGCTATCACATAACATATTCTCTACATGATCCACATGCATGCAAAGTTGACACTCTTCCAAAATAGTGGGATTATCATCAAATAAAGTCATGACCTCTCCAAGCCCACTTTTATCAAAAATTTCATAAGATTGAACATTCTCCAAATATGTGGGATTATTTTTACCTAAAGTTGACACTCTTTCAAACCCACTTTCAATATTATTGC
Organism: Thinopyrum elongatum; assembly: GCA_011799875.1. Taxonomy (NCBI): domain Eukaryota; kingdom Viridiplantae; phylum Streptophyta; class Magnoliopsida; order Poales; family Poaceae; genus Thinopyrum; species Thinopyrum elongatum. Next base: position 577,639,260 of record CM022299.1, read on the forward strand.
AAACATTATTATCAATAACATATTCATCATGAGGCTTAAATAAATTTTCAAGATCATAAGAAGAATCACCCCAATCATGATCATTGCAATAAGTAGTGGACATATCAAAATTAGCATCCCCAAGCTTGGGGTTTTGCATATTATTAGCACAATTGACATTAATAGAATTTATAATATCATCCTTGCAATCATGCTTTTCATTCAAGGAGCTATCAAAAATCACTTTGTAAATTCCTTCGTTTAGCACTTCATCACAATTTTCAGATTCATAAATCTCAAGCAAAACTTCATAAAGATAATCTAGTGAACTCAATTCACTAGCAATTGATTCATCATAATTGGATCTTTTGAAAAGAATAGCAAGTGGATGAGGATCCATAACAATAGATTTATAGCAAGAGAAGATGCAAGCAAATAGAAGGCACATGGTAACACAAGCAAACATGAGATCTGATGAGAAAAAGGCGAACGAAAAAGAAGGCGAATAAAACGGCAAATTTTTTGTGAAGTGGGGGCGATGAAAATGAGAGGCAAATGGCAAATAATGTAAATTGCAAGGAGATGAGATTTGAGATTAGGAACCTGGTAGATGGTGATGATGTCTCCCCGGCAACGGCGCCAGAAATTCCTTTTGATTGCGGCTAGAGCTACGTCGGTATTTCCCCAAAGAGGAAGGGATGATGCAGCACAGCGACTGTAGGTATTTCCCTCAGTGATGAGACCAAGGTTATTGAACCAGTAGGAGAACCATGCAACACTATGTAAATGGTACCTGCACACAAAGAACAAATACTTGCAACCTGACGTGTTAAAGGGGTTGTTAATCCCTTTCGGGTAACGGCGCCAGAAATTGGCACGTGGATGGGAGAAAGTTGTAATAGATTGATAGATGCAAATAAAAGCAAATAAAATTCAGTGAGGTATTTTTAGGTTTTTGATAATATAGAACTGAAAATAAAAGCAAATAAAAATAGATCTCGAAGGCAAATATAATAAAGAAGAGAGCCGGGGGCCGTAGATTTCACTAGTGGCTTCTCTCGAGAAAAATATCATACGGTGGGTAAACAAATTACTGTTCGGCAATTGATAGAACTTCAAATAATCATGATGATATCCAGACAATGATCATTACTTAGGCATCACGTCCAAGATTAGTAGACCGACTCCTGCCTGCATCTACTACTATTACTCCACACATCGATCGCTATCCAGCATGCATCTAGTGTATTAAGTCCATGGAGAAACAGAGTAATGCAATAAGAACGATGACATGATGTAGACAAGATCTATTTATGTAGAAATAGACCCCATCTTGTTATCCTTAATAGCAACGATACATATGTGTCGGTTCCCCTTCTGTCACTGGTATCAAGCACCGTAAGATTGAACCCATCACAAAGCACCTCTTCCCATGGCAAGAAAAATCGATCTAGTTGGCCTAACTAAACCAAAGATTCGAAGAAGAAATACGAGGCTATAAGTAATCATGCATATAAGAGATCAAAAGACTCAAATAACTTTCATGGATAAAAACATAGATCTGATCATAAACTCAAAGTTCATCGGATCCCAACAAACACACCACAAAAAGAGTTACATCAAATAGATCTCTAAGAGACCATTGTATTGAGAATCAAAAGAGAGAGAGGAAGCCATCTAGCTACTAACTACGGACCTGTAGGTCTACAATGAACTACTCACGCATCATCGGAGAGGCACCAATGAGGATGATGAACCCCTCCGTGATGCTGTCTAGATTGGATCTGGTGGTTCTGGAACTTGCAGCGGCTGGAATTGATTTTCGTCGACTCTCCTAGGGTTTCTGGAATATTGGGGTATTTATAGAGCAAAGAGGCGGTGCGGGAGGCCACCGAGGTGGGCACAACCCACCTAGGCGCGCCTGGGCCCCCAGGCGTTCCCTGGTGGGTTGTGCTCCCCTCGGGTACTTTCTTGGCCCAACAGGTATCTTCTAGTCCAGAAAAAATCACCAAAAAGTTTCACTGCGTTTGGACTCCGTTTGATATTGATTTTCTGCGAAGTAAAAAACAAGCAAAAAACAGCAACTGGCACTAGGCAATATGTCAATAGGTTAGTCCCAAAAAATGATATAAAATGATTGTAAAACATCCAAGAATGATAATATAACAGCATGGAATAATAAAAAAGTATAGATACATTGGAGACGTATCAGCCCGCAGTGCAAGCAGGCCGAACAGGGCGTCAAATAAGCATGTACTGCCTGCAGTTGAGAGGAGCTCAAGAGGGTAGCGGCAGCAGCACTTATAAACCACTTCGAGTCCCTCTCAACTAGCGAGGTGGGACTAAACTTGTGGATGCAGCAGCAGAGACCTTTAGTCCCGGTTGGTGGCTTGAACCGGGACGAAAGGCAGGTCTCTGCTTCCCGCCCTTTGGGCTGCTGAAATTGACCTTTAGTCCCGGTTGGTGGCACCAACCGGGACGAAAGGGGGGCCTTTAGCCCCGGTTGGTGCCACCAACCGGGACTAAAGGTTGGGGTATATAAGCTAACACTTAGTAAATTTCCAGAGTTCATCTGCAGTTTCCCCGACGATGTCGATCACCTCGACGCCGCCAGGCTGCCCCGACGCCATCCCCGCTACCCTCGCCGTGCCCTGCCCCGACGCCGTCGCCGCACCCCTGCCCCGCCGTCGCCGTCGCCGCCCTCGAGCCCGCGCGCTCTCCCTCCTCCCCGAGCTCTCGCCGCCCCCCGCTGTGAGCCGCCGCCGCCCCGGATCGCTGTCCATTTTTTTGTTTATTAATTATGTTTATGTATTTTTTTGTTCATATATAATGTAGATGTATATGTATGTATGTTTGGATGGATGAAAATATTGATATGATGATTTTTTTTTGTTCATAGACTTTTTTATGTTCATAGAATTAATATTTTTATGTTTATTAATATTTTTTGTTCATATATAATGTAGATGTATATGTATGTGTATGTATGGATGGAAGGATGTATGAATATAGAAAATATTGATATGATGAATTTTTTTTGTTCATAGAATTTTTTGATGTTGATATAGAATTAATATCAAGTGGCACTTTTGTTCGTTGGAAATTAACCGTAACTCCGATGAAAATAATTTATATATGAAAATCGATCAAAAAAATATGACGAATCCGAATATGACCTCGGTTCGTCTGTCACAAGCAGCTAGCATAGCAAACCTGGAACCGTCCCCCTCCGGTTCATCTGTCCGAGAATGCAGACTTCAGGAAAACATTCCCGGATGTTATCCCCCTTCACCTATATATATCATGTAGTGCGCCGCGTTAGAACATCCCTAACTCTCTTGGGAATTCAACATATCCCAGATAACTTCGACATGAGGGGGGGTCCGCAAATCCTCGATGACCATGAGGGAGGCGGTCCGCAAAGTATCCTCTCTCGAAAGATAGGACGACTCATCAGACATGAGGGGGGAGGAGTCCTCGACGATCGTCTGAAACTAACTGTCAGAAGCAGCTAGCATAGCGAACCTGGAACCGTCCCCCTTCGGTTCATCTGTCCGAAAATGAAGACTTCAGGAAAACATTCCCGGATGTTATCCCCCTTAACCTATATATATCGTGTAGTGCGCCGCGTTAGAACACCCCTAACTCTCTCGAGAATTCAACATATCCCTGATAACTCAGACATGAGGGGGGAGGAGTCCTCGACGATTGTCTCAAACTGACGGTTATAAAACTTGTGAACTTTGCATGATGTTTGTCACTAATCCATTGCTCATATGCATATGATTCCTTGTTGTGATTAAGTCCATGTTTGCCACTAATCCATCTCTCATGTTTGTATATTGCCATGTTGTAATATTTGCAGAAACTATGGACAGAGACTTAGAAAAAGAAGAGTTGTTGGGGGATATAATCCGCGACGGAGCTGATATCACCTTGTCATTTCTCAACGACACCGATGGTCAGGAAAGATAGCATGACGGTTCCGGTGATCTAATGGAGGAGGAAGGAGATCATGACGGCTCCGGTGAACGAATGGAGGAGGAAGGAGATCATGACGGCTCCGGTGACCAAACGGAGGAGGGAGCCTTAACTGTTGCAAAGTCCGGCGAGGTACTATATATATATATATATTAAGCCTCTACTGACTTGATGCATTAATTGTTTTGTATGTACATATATTAATGCTTCTTTCTTCTTTTAGCCCTCCGGATCGAGCCAAACTTCCATAAGGAGACGAGGCCTGAAGAAAAGGTTGCGCCAGGATGAAAGGTTCACGATCACAAAAGTCGCTCGAGATGGCCAACCGATTGCTCCCAAGAGGACCAAGGACACATTTGTACATCAGTGCGGAGTTGTTGTTAGGGACAGCGTCCCAATCAGCATCCATGAATGGAATAAGAAGAAGGACCCTGAAGTTTCTTATGTCCAGGATAGACTGAAAGATGATCTTTCGAACTCGCTGATGACAAATTTCAGCCTACCGCCAGAGGAGGATCCGAATAACCCAGTTATAGAGCGAAAGGTCAAGGCGTTTGCTCTTAAGATGATGGCAGAACTATTCAAGAACTGGAAGAAAGATTTGAACAAAAAGTTTGTCGAGAAAGACGAGACTCCATAATTCATCGGTCAGTATGAGAAGATAAGAGATCACTGGCCCGCATTTGTGGCCTACAAGAAATCGGAGAAGGGTAAGCAAAGGTCACTGACAAACAAGCAAAATGCTGCAAAGAAGAAGTATCACCATACTACGGGGTTAGGTGGCTACAGCAAATCCCGGCCTACGTGGGACAAAGCTGAGCAAGACCTGCTTGCTAAAGGGGTCCAACCAGCGACATTGCACTGGCCAGATCGGGCAAGGACTTGGTTCTTCGGGGTTCGGGGAACTTTGGACCCAGAATCAGGGAAGTGTGTTTGGACAAAAGCTCAACTTGCAATACTCATCAAGAATCTTGAGGAAGCAATCCAGGCAGCGCGAGAAGGGAGATTCCGGCCAGACACAGAGAAGGACGAGCTGACAGAGGCCCTCGGGAATCCTAAACACCTTGGATAAACACGAGGCACTTCAGGCTCTGTTCTGTGGGTGCATGGGTTTCCCGACAGTGGTGGTTATAGAAGCCGAGAGAGAAAGAAGAAAGAGGAAGCAAGCAAAATGCAGAAGCTCAGTGCAAGATTAGCGAAACTAGAGGAACTTGAGAGCCAGCGAGCTACCGGCCAACCATCTCAGCGGCACGAAGATCCTTCCTTCGACACTGCCACCGAAGCTACCCCACCATCTCAGCAGAGAAGCTGCGTGGCTTCCACGAAGCTCGTTCAGCCTAATTTCACGGCTCCTCGCTACCCCGTGGATAGTATCACGAAGACTGAACATTGTGTGCTAATGACGAAATTCCAGAACCTGACCTTGAAGGTGGCGGTCGGCTCTGTTTTACCTCCTCGAGCTGAGGGAACTTTCCATTGCCGTCCAATTCCACATGGCTATGCTATTGTCATGGTGGATGAAATAATTGAGGGATTTGAGGGGCTGGAGCTTGACTACACTACAGGTGAAGGGGATATTCTTTTGGAAAATGCTTTAAGGAATACCTGTCTATGGAGAAAGCACTTGTACAGCGAGGTGCTATACAAATGGTTTTTAACCCCTTTCCGCGACGGCGTTTTGAACCGTCGCCTAGTGAGTGACTGCGATAGGGGGGTCCTTCCCACACGACCCAGAACCCGTCGGGGATATGCCCTCCTGGCACACACGCTCGGCAAAATGAGGTCGTGTGAGACCGGCGAGCGATCAAATACGGTTATACGTACAGTTGTGCTAAAAAAATACAATTATACAGGCCAAATCATTTTCGGTCGTAAGTACATCCCACACAGTTAGTCCCCGCTAAACGTTTCCGTTCGTATGTACATTCCACACAGTCAATCCAAGAATATGTTTCCGTTAGTATGTACATCCCACACAGCTAATATAAGAAGTACGTTTCCGTTCGTATATACATCCCACATAGTCACTCCAAGGAAAACGTTTCTGTTCGCAGGTACATCACACACAATTTTCCCCATTAAATCGTTTGTGATAATGTTGCCATTGCACACAATATTAACAATTTTATCTTTTGCGTTATTGAATGCATCACACACGGTGCGTAGAAGAACCTGTGTGGCAAAGGCTGCCCATCACACACACTTTTTATGTGGCAAACGTTTGCGCAAGGTGGCCTAATGCAAACAGTTTTCAAGAGGATGTTGAGGGAGTCCTGGATTTAGGGGTCCTCGGGCGTCCGGGCTACGTGACGTGGGCCGGACTGATGGGCCGTGAAGATACAAGACAGAAGACTCTCTCCCGTGTCCAGATGGGACTCTCCTTGGCGTGGACGGCAAGCTTGGAGTTCGATATGAAGATTCCTTTCTCTGTAACCGACTTTGTACAACCCTAGCCCCCTCCGGTGTCTATATAAACCGGAGGGTTTTAGTCCGTAGGGGCAATCATAATCAGACAGGCTAGACTTCTAGGGTTTTAGCCATTATGATCTCGTTGTAGATCAACTCTTGCAATACTCATATTCATCAAGATCAATCAAGCAGGACGTAGGGTATTACCTCCATAGAGAGGGCCCGAACCTGGGTAAACATCGTGTCCCCCGTCTCCTGTTACCATCGACCTTAGACGCACAGTTCGGGACCCCCTACCCGAGATCCGCCGGTTTTGACACCGACATTGGTGCTTTCATTGAGAGTTCCGCTGTGACATCGAAGACAGGGTTGATGGCTCGCCTTGTTATCAAGGATAATATCACCTCCGGAGGAGCCCTGGCTTCAGGCCAAACCCTCCAGCTGGGCGGCTTTATCATGACCGCCCGTTCGGCCGCTAAGCCGACGATGACTTCTCGGGTCATCGAAAATCGCCTCCGCGTTGACTCCGAATACTCCAAACGGATGGATCCGACGGAGTTGTCGTCTTTAAACGAACTCCTGGATCATATCGCCGCCTTGGGGGTCGTTACAGACTACGATCGGATTGGCTCAAACCCGATCAGAGAGAAATCAAATCTCCACCGATCACCCATCAGATAGCTCTTCCCCTGTGTGAGGACGAACTATGTTCGGATTTTCGAGCTCGTAGAGCCGGATACCTGTCTGCGGAACGGCACGCCCTGTCCTCCGAACCTAGAATCGGACGATGGGCCTGAAAAATTAGTCGATATTCCGGAGCCCGAATTATTAAGCTCGGAAGTTTCTCAAACTCCGGATCCTAAACTGGGTCAGGGTTCGGATTTAAAGCCACCCACCCACCCAGATATTCGCGATCTCATGTATGTACGACAGCAGTCTCAGGAAACAGTCCATCACTTTTGGGCCAGATTCCTCCTTGTCAAAGACAAGATTGAAGATTGCGGCGATGAAGACGCGATCTCAGCATTCTGCAACAATTGCACGGATGAAGGAATCCTCAAGGACATCAACCACCGTCACGTATCACACTTCGCTGACTTGGCAACCATAGTATAGAAGTACTGCGCAATGGAAAGCGCCTAGAAAACTCAGGCAGCTCGTCGGGAACCACTGGTTTCCACTCAACCCCTAGTCCGAGCAAAAAGGATGCACCCCCATGGGGTGCCCGACCCAATAGTAAAGAAATCTAAGCCCATTACGGGGCGCGGAACCGTTCTGGAGGGATGGCTCGATAGGCCATGCAAAATACACACAACACCGGATACCGTACCAACTCACAGCCTTAGAGCATGTTGGATACTCCGGCAAGTGGCCAAGAGCGGCAAGGATATCCTCACCAAAAACACCTCAGAACAACACCCCCCAGAAGGCGACGACCTCAGAGTATTGACGGTCTTCGAACCTTCGCTTCAAACAATAGCCGTAAAAGGGCACTCCGCGACATCGCCGAAGTCTGCCAAGTCGCAGCAATAAACCCCTGGAACGACATGGCCATAACTTTCAATGCCAGTGACGAACCAAAATCTAGGACAGTCCGGACACCAGCTGCCTTGGTCCTTAGTCCAATCATGGACGGCTTTCGGCTCACCAAAGTACTCATGGACGGCGGCTGCGGACTAAACCTCATCTATGAGGACACGCTCAACAAAATGGAAATAGACAGGAGCCGCATCGAGCAAAGTAGCACGACCTTCCGAGGAATCATTCCCAGTCGGGAGGCGCGGTGCGCGGGAAAAATCACATTCGACGTGGTATTCGGCACGCCGAAGAATTGTTGGTCCGAAGAGATGACCTTCCAAGTGGCCCCTTTCAACAGTGGATATCACGCCCTATTGGGGCGGGATGCATTTACACGCTTCCAAGCTATACCTCATTACGGGTACATGAAGCTCAAGATGCCCGGGCCCAATGGTATTATCACTCTTTCCAGTGATCCGGACATAGCACTCCTTGCCGAAAACAAAACCGCATCCTTGGCCCTCGAGGCATTGTCCGAAGCCCTCGCGGCCGAAGAATTAGCCGCACTATGCTCCACGGTGGATAGGGACGACGTAATCCTGGATAAGTGACCCAAATCCACCTCCTTCAAACCAGCAGACGAAATCGTCAATTTCCAGGTCCACCCAACGGACCCCAAGAAGACGGCCTCTATCGGGGCACAGCTGGACCCAACGGTCGACGCCGCATTACGAGCGTTCCTACACGAAAATTGGGACATATTTGCCAGGCACCCTTTTGATATGCCAGGAATCCCACGCAGGTTGGCCGAACACAGCCTCAATATATTAAAAGGATACAAGCTGGTCAAACAAACACTGCGACGCTTTTCTGAGCCCAAACGACAAGCTATGGGGGAGGAGCTGGCCAAGTTAATCGAGACCGGATTCATCAGAGAAATAAAACATCCGGACTGGCTAGCAAACCTGGTGATGGTACCAAAGAAGGATAAATCATGGCGCCTATGCGTCGATTTCAATGACCTCAACAAAGCTTGCCCCAAGGATCCCTTCCCCCTCCCCCGCATCGATCAGATCATTGATGCTACTGCAGGACACGACTCACTGTGTTTCCTCGACGCATACTCCGGATACCATCAAATCAAAATGAAGGAGTCCGATCAAGCTGCAACGGCATTCATTACCCCATACGGGCCTTTCTGCTTCAACACTATGCCCTTTGGGCTTAAAAACGCCGGCGCCACCTACCAACGCATGATTCAAACATGCCTAGAGAAGCAAATCGGCAAGACAGTTGAAGCATACGTGGATGATGTCATCATCAAGACCAGACACGCTGAGTCATTAATAGACGACTTACATCTCACATTCGACAACCTCTGCACGTATGACATCAAGCTCAATCCGGAAAAGTGCATTTTCGTCGTTTCCGCTAGAAAGCTGCTGGGCTTCATTGTTTCCAGTAGAGGAATTGAGGCAAATCCAGCCAAAATTAGAGCTTTGTCACAATTGGCTACACCAACTGACCTTAAACAGGTCCAAAAACTAGCCGGATGCGTGGCAGCTTTAAGCCGCTTTATCTCCAGACTTGGAGAAAAAGCATTGCCACTCTACCGCCTTCTCTGACGCACCGACCACTCGATTGGACGGATGCAACAACGGCCGGACTGGAAGAAGTAAAGGCTCTTTTAGCAAGCAACCCAATCCTGGCCGAGCCAAACGTCGGTGAACCAATGTTGTTATACATCTCTGCGACTCACCAGGTGGTGAGCGCGGTGCTCGTCGTTGAACGAGAGGAGGACGGACACAAATTCCCGCTTCAGAAGCCGGTATACTATTGTATCCACCGTCCTCACACCATGCAAATCCCGGTACCCTCATTACCAAAAGATAGCATACGCAGTCTTCATGGCATCCCGGAAACTACGACACTACTTCCAAGAATGCTCGATCACGGTGGATTCCGAAGTACCACTCAATGACATAATAAACAACCGCGATGCTACGGGCCGGATTGCCAAATGGGCCATTGAGCTCCTGCCATTCGACATAACGTATAAACCGCGCCGAGCTATTAAATCCCAAGTGTTGGCTGACTTCATCGCCGAACGGACAGAGGCCGAACTCCCTAAAGAGTACGGCGCATATTCCAACTGGGTCATGTACTTCGATGGCTCTAAGATGCTGGCCGGTTTGGGAGCGGGCGTCGTCTTAACATCCCCAACGGGAGACACAGTACAGTACATACTCCAAATCTTATATACAGACTCCAATAATGCAGCCGAATACGAGGCCTTACTGCATGGTCTTCGGATGGCCGTCACCATGGGCGTACAACATCTGGAGGTGCGCGGGGGTTCAAATCTCGCAATATCCCAAATAAACGGAGACTTTGACGCAAAAGATCCGAAAATGGCGGCCTATTGTAACGCCGTACTCAAAGTATCAGCCCGGTTCGAGGGACTCGAGTTTCATCATGTGGCTGGAGAAAGTAATCAAGCGGCGGATGTCCTTGCTCGCATGGGAGCCAAGCGCGACCCCGTCCCTCCTAACATTTTTCTGGAACGGCTCTTCAAGCCATCCGTGGTGTGGTAGGATGAAAGCGGCAACACTAGCCCGGACCCGATCATACCCCCTGAGTCCGAGCACAATACCGATATCATCGGGGGCTCAGCCACCGAAGCAACACCATCAACCCATCTCATAATGGCAGTAATTGCCCCATGGATCGAATCCTTCTTGGCCTACCTTAATAGGCGAGAGCTCCCTGAGGATCCTAACGAGGCTCGCTGCATTGTCCGGCGCTCGAAAGCCTACAAGGTCCATGACGGTGAGCTCTACAAGAAAAGCGCTACCGGAGTCCTTCAAAGATGTATCTCCGAAGAAGAGGGGCGGCAGCTCCTGGCCGAAATCCATGCTGGCCTTGGCGGTCACCATGCCGCGGCTCGGGCCCTTGTGAGTAAAGCCTTCCGTACAGGTTTCTTTTGGCCTACGGCCCGAGCAGATGCACAGGACCTTGTCCAACATTGTGTCGGATGCCAGCTTTTCGCTAATCAAAGCCATATACCGCCTACTGCGCTACAAACAATCCCCATTACATGGCCTTTCGTGGTCTGGGGGCTTGATATGGTCGGACCCCTTAAAGGGGGAAGCCACAAGAAAAAATATCTGCTGGTGATGGTAGATAAATTCACTAAGTGGATTGAGGCCAAACCGGTTAAAACGGCCGAAGCTGGACCAGTGATAGACTTTATATCCGGTGTCGTACACCGTTATGGTGTTCCACACAGCATTATCACAGACAACGGCTCCAACTTTATAGCCGACGAGGTGAAAACCTGGTGCGCTAACCTGGGAATCAAGCTCGATTATGCCTCCGTCTATCACCCAAAACAAATGGTCAAGTGGAACGAGCCAATGGTCTTATTATGAGCGGCATTAAGCCCAGACTAGTGCGGTCTTTGAAAGAATCAGACAAGCACTGGGTTGAGGAGCTCGACTCCGCACTCTGGGGGCTGGAGACCATGCCCAACCGCACTACCGGATACACACCGTTCTTCATGGTGTACGGCGCAGAGGCCGTGTTGCCCTACGACATTATGCATGACTCACCACGAGTGCACATGTATGAAGAGAGAGAGGCCGAGCTTGATCGGCAGGACAGCTTAGATGCCCTGGAGGAGGAGCACGACGTCGCAAAGGCCCGTTCCGCATTGTATCAACAATAGGCTCGCAGATATCAAAGCAGAGAAGTCTGGGCCAAGATTTATAATGTTGGCGAACTCGTTCTACGCTTGCCAGAGAAGAAAAAGGACAAACTCAAACCCAAATGGGAGGGTCCCTTCATCATTGACGAAGTTCTCACTAGAGGAGCGTACCGACTGCGTGATGCATCAAACAATCGCTTGGAGCCGAACCCACGGAACGCCGCCAGACTCCGAAGATTCTACGCCTAGAGCCGGACTCTTTGTTCGTTTTCTCCCTTTTTGTCCATTACCTTATTTTCCTCTCTTTCATTTTTTTTCCTAGCTTTAAGCTCTTGAGCGGCTAAACCGCGCACCTATGACGTACACATCCTTGAATATGTACGTCCATAATACCTGGGGGCTTCTTGTACAGAAGCTTATTACTATTATTTTCCGAGCATCAAGCTCACCACATATGTGTCTTTTCCTCATATGTGCCTTTTCTTCGCCATTATATGCATCGTTATGACTTAAGTTTTGGCCAACCTGGGTTGCCTGGCTCCTGTGCTTATGCCCTACGTTCCCGTTAGTTCGGCTAGGGCATAAAGGGAGCACCTCTGCGATTGTTACTGCCGGGTCATCCGGATGTGTACCTCAGACTGGGTGAAGCCGAAAGCTAGCGTTCTTAAGGGAATATTCGGTCGGCGGACTAAAGATGTTTTTTCACTCATTACACTATAACCCCCCAGATGCTATGTATACTATGATTTTTTAATCAAAGTTCGGACATGAACATTAACGCATGTTCACCTAGGGAAAGGAACCCTTAACGGAACTATTCTCTCTGGAAGACGTTTCTTACAATTACACGTAATATAACATAGCTAGCCGGATACAACTTGTCTGTTCAAGCAACTATGACCCCTACGCCTGGTTTCCACGCATACCCCGGTTTATATTACTGTGCGGGTATTCGGAAACACTCCGCACCTTCGGGTCCGTAGGTCGAAGCGAAAAGGTCCGCCATGACAATCGTTTTACAATCCGGCTAGGGACAAATTTGTCAATCGAAGCACATAGTCACTTAGACTCAAAAACTTCTTCCTCTATGCCGTCCAACAGGCTGTCTAGCCTACAATCCTGTTGGGACAATTCGGCGGCTACCTTTACTTGGTCATATACTAAACTAACTGGAACTTCTTTTCCGTCTGATCCTCGAGGTCCGACCTGAGCCATATGATTCGGATCAAGCTTGGTATACCGTGTTTTGACCATGGCCTAGGCCTCTCGCGCACCTTCTCGGTAGGCCGATATCTTCCATAATCGGAAGCGCCTCCGCGCTCCTTTGAATAGCTGCACAAGTTCCTCCATACTTCCTGGAGGGGAGGCGGATGGCCACAAGGCCTTGGCAACACTCCGCATTGCCCGCCGAGCTCACTCGTGCATTTGCGACAGCTCTTGTAGCAGATCGCCTGAAGATCCAGACATTTCCTCTTCGGGACGGCCGGTCAGCATACCTGCATACATAAATCTGTTAGTTCCTTTCCTCGCCGAATTACACGGAGGTAAGTTCGAAAGCATACTGAATATGCCGCCTCGTAGCTTCTTATTTTCCTTCACGGAGTCAGCTAGCTGGGCTCGCACATCTTTCAGTTCTTCGCCCAGCAGGATGTTGGAATCCTGCAGCTTGTTTTTATCCTCCCTGACCCGTGTCAGCACACGTTCGCCCGCGGCCAGTAGCCTTTTGGCTTCTTGTTTTTCTGCTTGTGCGATTTCAAGTGCCTCCTTCAACTGATCTGACGATCCTGCCATGAGATATGCAACACTGTTAGCATTGCTGGTATATGATTATATTTTCTCGATGGAGGGGAACATTACCAGGCGACGCCTTCTTGGATTTCTCCAATTCGGCGGTGGCAGCAGTTAGCTGAGTCCGACACTTTTCCAGTTCGTGAGACAACAGGTTGTTCTTCTGTGTAAGCATCTGGTTATACAATGATCCTTAAATCAGTTGTATCAACTGCTTCAAGTCTCGGGGGCTACTGGTATATAATTATCAGGTTTGTACGATGTGAACTTACCCGCATATCTTTCAAATGCTGGTCTGTGGCTCTGGTTAGCCCATCTCGAGCAGCTCGGATGTATGCATCAGCCGAGCTGAAGGCATTAAATGCCTCTTCTGTAAAGCCGGGGTCGCGAAGAGCGGCCCTCCGGTGCCGATGATTCATGGAACTATCCACTTCTGAGTTTGTGACGGATACATCATCCGAATCCTCTGCCGAAGGACAATCCGGCGTCACCCCCGTACCGGCTCTCGTCTTTATGGCAGGTTCTGGAGCCTGGCTATTGGGAGCGTGACCTGCAGGACCCCCGGACATAGTCCGGCGAATGCTCTTCCTGATGGGACACAAACAGACAATGTCACAGTTGGGTGTGACTGCCGAGGGGCATATTTACGAAGCCATACCTTTTTGACGACGGCTCAGTCGTGACTTCGTTTGCCTTCCTCTTCGAAGGCTTGCCCGATGTAGGCGCTGCTCTCTTTTGAGTCGCCTTTGGTGTAACATGGCGCGCCGAGCGCCTCCCCTTTGGAACACGAGATAGTGTGGTGGGTGAGGCAGAGTGAGGAAGCTCTTTCGGAGGAGAGGCCTCCTGATTACTTACGTGTGAGGCAGGAAGGAGGCCGGGATAGTCTGCTATAATGGCCACTTCTGTGCCATCGTAGCTCACCTGGTAAAATACTCCCTCCTCTAGATCCACAAATATGTCCGTATCCTCCTCGAATCCGGGGTCAAGATCCCGATTATGGCCCTCCGGCTGTGGAGCGGGGCTGTAGATCCGCGTGACGACCTTTCGCCATTCCTGTTACAAACGGATGGATTAGCATCAGTCAAAAGTGACTCATGGAAAGGATTGAGTATGGTGGTGGGATTAAAACTCACACAGCTGGGAGGATTGTACATGGAAAATCCCTCTCGGCGTTTAAGACGAATAAATTCCTCTTTCTCCCCTTTGTACAGATCGGCCAATATTTTGGCCAGAGCGGTGGGGGTGTCCGGATCTTTCCGGCCACAGCTTGAGGCGTCATCTTCCCCATTGTAGTGCCACATAGGGAGCCCTCTAAATTGGAGTGGCTGGACACCCCGCACTATGGAGATCACCATTACCTCGATTATTGATAATCTGGACTGGGCGAGCGTCTTTATCTTGCTCGTTAATTGATGGATTTCCGCACTATCTTCCTCCTCGAGGCTCCTAGGGCGCCAGCTGTGGCGTTTCTTCAAAGGAACGCTGGAAAATTCAGGGAGACCCATTCGGATTGGGTCGGGGAGAGAGACGTCCTCAATATAAAACCACTCTGAGGGCCACTCCTCGGATGCCTGCTTCGGTGTACCGGATAGGTATCCGGTCCCGGCTATGCACCATACTTCGGCGCCGCCCACCTCGAATATGGATCCCTCTTGGGTACGAGGGACGAGGCAGAATAGTTTTCTCCATAAATCAAAGTGGGCTTCATAGCCTAGGAAAAGCTCATAAAGGGCAACAAAACCCGCGATGTGCAAGATAGAGGCCGGCGTGAGGTTGTGCAGTTGGAGGCCATAGTACTCCAGGAGTCCTCGGAGGAAAGGGTGGATTGGAAACCCAACGCCTCTTAGCAAATAAGAAATGAAGCACACCTGCTCCCCCCTAGTTGCATTGGGGAAATTTTCCGCCAAAACTTCGCCTGAGAAGGAAGTCAAGCCTGCTCGAACAGGGACCGGATCCGCGGGGGGAAGAAATCCCTGTGTTTGGAGCTTCACCAGCTGATCATGGGATACAGAACATCTTTCCCAATCGCCTTTTTTGGATCCGTGGGGGCGGGTGGAAGAACTGGGAGCACTAGCCATGTTGGAATGGTTTCTCCTAGCAAGCTTTGAGGATTTCCCGCTTGGCATGGAATGGATCTGAAGATCCAATCTCTTTAAATAGACGCCTTTCTTCCATGGTCAGGGAGTTATGTGCAAAGATAACCCGACCTCTCGTATTCGCTCGACATGTGGAAACTGAAGTCATGAAGGCGTGGAAGCCGATGAGCACGACACTAAATGGAAGGCCGAATACAGCTCCTTAAGTCAGGAACTTCGAAGTAATCGGAGGAGGAACCCACCTTGCAATGCCGAAGACAATCTGCGCTCCGGACACATCGTCATTGAAAGCCTGCTTCGGGGGCTACTGAGGGAGTCCTGGATTTAGGGATCCTCGGGCGTCCGGGCTACGTGACGTGGGACGGACTGATGGGCCGTGAAGATACAAGACAGAAGACTCTCTCCCGTGTCCAGATGGGACTCTCCTTGGCGTGGACGGCAAGCTTGGCGTTCAATATGAAGATTCCTTTCTCTGTAACCGACTTTGTACAACCCTAGCCCCCTCCGGTGTCTATATAAACCGGAGGGTTTTAGTCCGTAGGGGCAATCATAATCAGACAGGCTAGACTTCTAGGGTTTTAGCCATTACGATCTCGTGGTAGATCAACTCTTGTAATACTCATATTCATCAAGATCAATCAAGCAGGACGTAGGGTATTACCTCCATAGAGAGGGCCCGAACCTGGGTAAACATCGTGTCCCCCGTCTCCTGTTACCATCGACCTTAGACGCACAGTTCGGGACCCCCT
Organism: Thinopyrum elongatum; assembly: GCA_011799875.1. Taxonomy (NCBI): domain Eukaryota; kingdom Viridiplantae; phylum Streptophyta; class Magnoliopsida; order Poales; family Poaceae; genus Thinopyrum; species Thinopyrum elongatum. The sequence goes on from CM022299.1 coordinate 577,655,486, forward strand.
ACCTGAGATCCGCCGGTTTTGACACCGACAGATGTCGTGTGTGATTGTTCATTGATCCAACACTGTTTATTCCTAGAAATTGTGTGCGTTGCCTAAGATCATCGCCCACGGTGTTTTCTCATTAACCGTTTGCAATAGAAAAACCCAATTAGCAGGCTAATTGCTCTATTATTAATAATCCATTTATTAATCTAATTGACATTTCATATTAAGCACACAATATATTTCATTTCCATATTAAGGAAGCAGGATTTCATAATTGAAATACATCAGAGTACAACATCATATAGCTTCAGCACTCAGCTACCCCATTACACAACTACACCAGCACCAAGTTTTACATGCATTATCTAGAACCTTTTGAAATTAGCATCATAGACGGTACATAGACAGATGCATCTCATCTAGAAAACTGCTGAAGCGGAAGGCGAATATTGAGCCTTCATTGATGTTGAAGGACTTTGCAACTTTAGGCCAGTGCCTGTGGATGATTGACCGTCCATCCTTCGTCCTCTTCAGGAACACTTCAATATTGAACCGTGGGTGTTGTCTGAAAACCTTCCTCGCCTCCTGACCATAGAGGTGGTTTGAGAGGTAATCATCAGTGAACTACTTTGGAAAGGCCTGGAAACAAGGATGTGCATAAATATCTTCTCTATATTGGAAATGGGGCAAAGGAATAAAAAAAAGGCAATGTATAATAGTTAGTACCATCTTGTAGTGAACTGATGTCTTCTTCATTGTGCAGACAAAGATCTTGTTGTTTTTTGTCGCTAATTTCTTTATCGTAACAATCTTTCTGAGTTTCTTGACTTGACTGATATTCATGGACAACCCATTTCCCCATATGCAAAAAGGGTCGAACAGTGGGTCAAAACCTCTGACTGCAGGACCTACATGTGCAAGACCAAATTGTTAAAAACCTAAATATTAGAATGGTTCCTACAATTGCACAATAATGTGCTATTAGACAAAGGACCATGCATGTGCAAACGTCGATTGTAAACCTCAGTGCTTCCCATTGTTTCCTTGCAACACATATAAGGTAGTTAGTCATCAGGTTAAGTGAGGGTTCGCATGCTATCAGTAAAATATGTTGATGAAAAATAAGCACATTGCAGATTAATTCAAGCCACATGGAAAACCCATTTATCCAAACCAAGCATGATTAAGAACTAGGAAATATAGCAGTTGTGTATGTTTCTCATGTATTAAGTGCAGCCAAATTCAATTTATTCCTCACATGCACAACAATACAAAATTCTACCCACGACAATTGGACATCGCATTGCAAAATTGAACCAAGCAGTTAACTAAACACCACAACACATGAACCAAACATTAACTGAGCACCACATTGCACAATATAACATACTCCTAATAGAAGATCAAACAGTTAACCAAACAAAGCATGCTTAACAACTTGGAAATATAGAAATTGTATTTGTTTCTCATGTATTTAGTACAGCCAAATTCGATTTATTTCTCACATGGTATACAATAACAGAATGCACCCACAATAATTGAACATCACATTGCAGAATTGAACCAAACAGTTAACTAAACACCACAACAAATGAACCAAACATTAACTAAGCACCACATTGCATAATGTATAACATACTAGAAGATCAGACAGTTAACCAAACCAAGCATGCTTGACAACTTGGAAATATAGCAATTGTATTTGTTTCTCATGTATTTTGTAAAGATAAATTCAATTTATTTCTCACATGGAAGACAATACAAAATTGCAGCCTGAAGAATTGAACATCACATTTGCAGAATTGAACCAAACATTTAACTGAAGACGACAACTAATTAACCAAACAGTTAATAAGTGAGCACAACATTACATGACATATAGAACATATACACTAGAGCAACAGATTGCATGGTAAAATCAGATAGCACAATTCACTAGAATTTGTTAAGGAAAGGCAGGAGCAGCACATGCAATGGGTAAACCGAGCATGCTTAACCGGCATAGCTAGCAAACTGAACATGGGTCCTTATAGTAAGCTAATAAGACAAGCTACTCCTCATCGTCGGAGATATTGATGATGATTGGCTCCTTGGACATGGAAGAGGGCGAGGCCTCCACATCATGGGTGCCCTCGTTGTAGTGGTGAGTTGCCTGAGCCACTCCGGGCTGCAACCTGCTGGCTCTCGAGTTGAGGTAAGCACGTGCATGCTGAGAAAACATCTCGTAGTCTTTGTCGAAGGCACCGAGGGTGGCCTCAAGAAAACGCCACGAACTATCGTTTAAAGCAGCCAACCGTGTCACGGCGTCGGCGCGCGAGGCGTCGACGGAGGCCTCAATGGCGAGGTTCTCCTCCAAGATCTGGGGGTCGGCACGAATGGCAGCCATCGTGACCTCATCCGCGCATGCGGCCGTGATTTGCTTCTCCGCTGCCAAATGCTCCTTGAGCTCCTGGCTATACTGCGTGCACCATGGCTTAGGATGGCACTTATTTGGTGGAGGGGTCAGTGATTTGGGTGGAAGGTGTCACGCCGGCGGTCGGGGCATGTGGGATGTGGAAGGAGGAGTGCTACTTCTTGAGCTTGCGTTGGTTTTTCCCTTGAAGAGGAAAGGGTGATGCAGCAAAGTAGAGATAAGTATTTCCCTCAGTTAGAGAACCAAGGTATCAATCCAATAGGAGACAACGCACAAATCACCAATACCTAAACAAACAATCAAATAACTTGCACCCAACGCGATAAAGGGGTTGTCAATCCCTTCACGGTCACTTGCAAAAGTGAGATCTGATAGAGATAGATGAAGATAAACAAATGATAAAGTAAATATTTTTGGGTTTTTTGGTTTATAGATCGCAAAGTAAAAGATTGCAAAATAGTAGATCAGAAACTTATATGATGGAAAATAGACCCGGGGCCATAGGTTTCACTAGAGGCGTCTCTCAAGATAGCAAATAGTACGGTGGGTGAACAAATTACTGTCGAGCAATTGATAGAAAATCGCAAAGTTATGACGATATCTAAGGCAATGATTATGAAATATAGGCATCACGTCTGTGTCAAGTAGACCAAAACGATTCTGCATCTACTACTATTACTCCACACATCGACTGACTCCTGCCTGCATCTAGAGTATTAAGTTCATGAAGAACAGAGTAACGCATTAAGTAAGATGACATGATGTAGAGGAATAAACTCAAGCAATATGGTGTAAAGCCCATCTTTTTATCCTCGATGGCAACAATACAATACGTGCCTTGCTGCCCCTACTGTCACTGGGAAAGGACACCGCAAGATTGAACCCAAAGCTAAGCACTTCTCCCATTGCAAGAAAAACCAATCTAGTTGGCCAAACCAAACCGATAGTTCGAAGAGAATTACAAAGATATCAAATCATGCATATAAGAATTCAGAGAAGATTCAAATAATATTCATAGATAAGCTGATCATAAATCCACAATTCATCGAATCTCGACAAACACACCACAAAAGAATATTACATCGGATAGATCTCCAAGAACATCGAGGAGAACATGGTATTGAGAATCAAAGAGAGAGAAGAAGCCATCTAGCTACTAGCTATGGACTCGTAGGTCTGAGGTAAACTACTCACACTTCATTGGAAGGGCAATAGAGTTGATGTAGAAGCCCTCCATGATCGAATCCCCCTCCGGCAAGGTGCCGGAAAAGGCCCCAAGATGGGATCTCACGGGTACAGAAGGTTGCGGCGGCAGAAAAGTCTTTTCGTGGATGCTTCTGAGGGTTTTGGAATATATGTGAATATATAGGGCGAAGAAGTAGGTCGGTGGAGTCACGGGGGGCCCACAAGGCAGGGGGCGCACCCTCCACCCTTGTGGCCGCCTCGTGGCTCTTCTGACTTGCACTCCAAGTCCCCTGGGTTTCTTCTGGTCCAAGAAAAATCATCGCGAAGGTTTTATTCCGTTTGGACTCCTTTTGGTATTCCTTTTCTGCGAAACTCAAAAACAAGGAAAAAACAGAAACTGACACTAGGCTCTAGGTTAATAGGTCAGTCCCAAAAATAATATAAAATAGCATATTAATGCATATAAAACATCCAAAACAGATAATATAATAGCATGGAACAATAAAAAATTATAGATATATTGGAGACGTATCAAGCATCCCCAAGCTTAATTCCTGCTCGTCCTCGAGTAGGTAAATGATAAAAACAGAATTTTTGATGTGGAATGCTACCTAACATATTTATCCATGTAATTTTCTTTATTGTGGCATGAATGTTCAGATCCATAAGATTCAAAACAAAAGTTGAATATTGACATAAAAACAATAATACTTCAAGCATACTATCAAGGTAATTATGTCTTCTCAAAATAACATGGCCAAAGAAAACTTATCCCTACAAAATCATATAGTCTGGCTATGCTCCATCTTCTTCACACAAAATATTCAAATCATGCACAACCCCGATGACAAGCCAAGCAATTGTTTCATACTTTTAATGTTCTCAAACTTTTTCAACTTTCACGCAATACATGAGCGTGAGCCATGGACATAGCACTATAGGTGGAATAGAAGGTGGTTGTGGAGAATACAAAAAGAGGGAGATAGTCTCACATCAACAAGGCGTATCAACGGGCTATGGAGATGCCCATCAATAGATATCAATGTGAGTGAGTAGGGATTGCCATGCAACGGATGCACTAAAGCTATAAGTTTATGAAAGCTCAAAAATAAACTAAGTGGGTGTGCATCCAACTCGCTTGCTCACGAAGACCTAGGGCAATTTGAGGAAGCCCATCATTGGAATATACAAGCCAAGTTCTATAATGAAAAATTCCCACTAGTATATAAAAGTGACAACATAGGAGACTCTCTATCATGAAGATCATGGTGCTACTTTGAAGCACAAGTGTGTAAAAAGGATAGTAACATTGCCCCTTCTCTCTTTTTCTCTCATTTTTTTTCTTTTTCTTTTTTTCTTTTCTCTTTTGTTTTCTTTCTCTCTTTTTTTTTCTTTGGCTTCTCTGGCCTCTCTTATTATTATTTTTTATTTCCTCACATGTGACAATGCTCTAATAATGAAATCATCACACTTCTATTTACTTATAACTCAAAAAAATTACAACTCGATACTTAGAACAAAATATGACTCTATATGAATGCCTCCGGCGGTGTACCGGGATGTGCAATGACTCAAGAGTGACATGTATGAAAAATTATGAAAGGTGGCTTTGCCACAAATACGATGTCAACTACATGATCATGCAAAGCAATATGACAATGATGGAACGTGTCATAATAAAATGGAACGGTGGAAAGTTGCATGGCAATATATCTCGGAATGGCTATGGAAATGCCATAATAAGTAGGTATGGTGGCTGTTTTTAGGAAGGTATATGGTGGGTGTATGGTACTGGCGAAAGTTGCGTGGCACAAGAGAGGCTAGCAATGGTGGAAGGGTGAGAGTGCGTATAATCCATGGACTCAACATTAGTCATAAAGAACTCACATACTTATTGCAAAAATCTATTAGTCATCGAAACAAAGTACTACGAGCATGCTCCTACGGGGATAGATTGGTAGGAAAAGACCATCGCTCATCCCCGACTGCCACTCATAAGGAAGACAATCAAAAAATACCTCATGCTCCAACTTCGTTACATAACGGTTCACCATACGTGCATGCTACGGGACTCACAAACCTTAACACAAGTATTTCTCAAATTCACAATTACTCACTAGCATGACTCTAATATCACCATCTCTATATCTCAAAACAATCATAAGGAATCAAACTTCTCATAGTATTCAATGCACTTTATATGAAAGTTTTTATTATATCCTTCTTGGATGTCTATCATATTAGGACTAAATTCATAACCAAAGCAAATTACCATGCTGTTTAGAGACTCTAAAAATAATATAAGAGAAGCATGAGAGTTCAATAATTTCTACAAAATAAAGCCACCGCCGTGCTCTAAAAAGATATAAGTGAAGCACTAGAGCAAAATTGCCTAGCTCAAAAGATATAAGTGAAGCACATAGAGTATTCTAATAAATCACGATTCATGCGTGTCCCTCTCAAAAGGTGTGTACAGCAAGGATGATTGTGTCAAACTAAAAAGCAAAGACTCAAATCATACAAGACGCTCCAAGCAAAACACATATCATGTGGTGAATAAAAAGATAGCTTCAAGTAAAGTTACCGATAGACGAAGATGAAAGAGGGGATGCCTTCCGGGGCATCCCCAAGCTTAGGCTCTTGGTTGTCGTTGAATATTACCTTGGGGTGCCTTGGGCATCCCCAAGCTTTGGCTCTTGGACTCCTTATTCCATAGTCCATCAAATCCTTACCCAAAACATAAAACTTCACAACACAAAACTCAACAGAAAATCTCATAAGCTCCGTTAGTATAAGAAAATAAATCACCACTTTTGGTACTGTTGTGAACTCATTATTTATTTATATTGGTGTAATATCTACTGTATTTCAACTTTTCCATGTTTCATACCCCCCGATACTACCCATAGATTCATCAAAATAAGCAAACAACACAAAGAAAACAGAATCTGTCAAAAACAGAACAGTGTGTAGTAATCAGAGAACTTCGAATACTTATGTAACTCCAAAAATTCTGAAAAAATAGGAAAACCTGGGAAATTTGTATATAAATCTTTTGTAAAAAAAATCTGATCAAAAGCACGTTTCTGTGATTTTTAAAAATTAATTTACTGGGTGCAAAAGTTTCTGTTTTTCAGCAAGATCAAATCAACTATCACCGTAAGCTATCCCAAAGATCTTACTTGGCACAAACACTAATTAAAACACAAAACCACATCTAACCAGAGGCTAGATGAATTATTTATTGCAAAACAGGAGAAAAAAGCAAAGAACAAAAATAAAATTGGGTTGCCTCCCAACAAGCGCTATTCTTTAAAGCCTTTTAGCTAGGCATTGATAATTTTGATGATGCTCAGATGAAAGACAAGAATTGACGCACAAACAGAGCATCATAAAGCATGTGAAAAACACATCTAAGTCTAATATACTTCCTATGCATAGGCATCTTATAGGCAAACAAATTATCAAGACAAGCAAAAACTAGCATATGCAAAGAAGAAGAAAGAAACAATAGCAATCTCAACATAACGAGATGTAATTTAGTAACATGAAGATTTCCACAACCATATTTTCCTCTCTCATAATAATTACATGTAGGATCATAATAAAATTCAACAATATATCTATCACATAAAATTTTCTCTTTATGATCCTCATGCATGCAAAGTTGACACTCTTCCAAAATAGTGGGATCAACATAAAATAAAGTCATTACTTCTCCAAGCCCACTTTTATAAAAAATTTCATAAGATCGATCAATCTCCAAAGTAGTGGGATCATTAATTCCTAAAGTTGACACTCTTCCAAACCCACTTTCAATATTATAGCAAACATATTCATCATGAGGCTTAAGTAAATTTTCAAGATCATAAGAAGAATCACCCCAATCATGATCATTACAATAAGTAGTGGACATAGCAAAACTAGCATCCCCAAGCTTGAGGTTTTGTATATCATTAGCACAATTGACATTAATAGAATTTATAATAATAGCATTGCAATCATGCTTTTTATTCAAGGAGCTATCATGAATCACTTCATAAATTTCATCTTTTAACACTTCATCACAATTTTCAGATTCACGAATCTCAAGCAAAACTTCATAAAGATAATCTAGTGCACACAACTCACTAGCAATTGGTTCATCATAATTGGATCTCTTAAAAAGATTAGAAAGTGGATGAGGACCCATAAACCTTTGTTTCTGTTTTTCAATAAACACACAATTTTACCAAGCGAACAAGCACACAAACCAAGTAAGACATAAGGGCAAACAAAAAGAAGGAAAATAAAAAGGCAAACGAAAAGACGAACGGAAGAGGGGCGAAGAAAAGGCAAATCTTTTCAAAAATTGTTTTAGAAGTGGGGGAGATGAAAACGTGAGGCAAATGGCGAATAATGTAATGCAAGAGATGTGAGTTTATGATGGGTAGTTGGTATGTCTTGACTTGGCATAGATCTCCCCGGCAACGGCGCCAAAAATTCTTCCTGCTACTTCTTGAGCTTGCGTTGGTTTTTCCCTTGAAGAGGAAAGGGTGATGCAGCAAAGTAGAGATAAGTATTTCCCTCAGTTAGAGAACCAAGGTATAAACCAGTAGGAGACAACGCACAAATCACCAATACCTGCACAAACAATCAAACAACTTGCACCTAACGCGATAAAGCGGTTGTCAATCCCTTCATGATCACTTGCAAAAGTGAGATCTGATAGAGATAGATGAAGATAAACAAACAATAAAGTAAATATTTTTCGGTTTTTTGGTTTATAGATCAGAAAGTAAAAGATTGCAAAATAGTAGATCGGAAACTTATATGATGGAAAATAGACCCGGGGGCCATAGGTTTCACTAGAGGCTTCTCTCAAGATAGCAAATAATAATGTGGGTGAACAAATTACTGTCGAGCAATTGATAGAAAAGCGCAAAGTTATGACGATATCTAAGGCAATGATTATGAAATATATGCATCACGTCCGTGTCAAGTAGACCGAAACGATTCTACATCTACTACTATTACTCCACACATCGACCGACTCCTGCCTGCATCTAGAGTATTAAGTTCATGAAGAACAGAGTAACGCATTAAGTAAGATGACATGATGTAGAGGAATAAACCCAACAAATATGATGTAAACCCCATCTTTTTATCCTCGATGGCAACAATACAATACGTGCCTTGCTGCCCCTACTGTCACTGGAAAAGGACACCGCAAGATTGAACCCGAAGCTAAGCACTTCTCCCATTGCAAGAAAAACCAATCTAGTTGGCCAAACCAAACCGATAGTTCCAACAGAATTACAAAGATATCAAATCATGCATATAAGAATTCAGAGAAGATTCAAATAATATTCATAGATAAGCTGATCATAAATCCACAATTCATCAGATCTCGACAAATACACCGCAAAAGAATATTACATCAGATAGATCTCCAAGAACATTGAGGAGAACATGGTATTGAGAATCAAAGAGAGAGAAGAAGCCATCTAGCTACTAGCTATGGACTCGTAGGTCTGAGGTAAACTACTCAAGCTTCATTGGAAGGGCAATAGAGTTGATGTAGAAGCCATCCGTGATCGAATCCCCCTTCGGCAGGGTGCCGGAAAAGGCCCCAAGATGGGATCTCCCGGGTACAGAAGGTTGCGGCGGCGGAAAAGTGTTTCCGTGGATGCTTCTGAGGGTTTTGGAATATATGTGAATATATAGGCGAAGAAGTAGGTCGATGGAGTCACGGGGGGCCCACAAGGCAGGGGGCGTGCCCTCCACCCTTGTGGCCGCCTCGTGGCTCTTCTGACTTGCACTCCAAGTCCCCTGGGTGTCTTCTGGTCCAAGAAAAATCATCGCGATGGTTTTATTCCATTTGGACTCCGTTTGGTATTCCTTTTCTGCGAAACTCAAAAACAAGGAAAAAACAAAAACTGGCACTGGGCTCTATGTTAATAGGTTAGTCCCAAAAATAATATAAAATAGCATATTAATGCATATAAAACATCCAAAACAGATAATTTATCAGCATGGAACAATAAAAAATTATAGATACGTTGGAGACGTATCAAGGAGGAGGATGGGGGTTGGGTGTGGATTACCTGCCTAGATAGACAAGGCCGAGCAGCGTGAACGAGGTTCGCCGGCGAGGAGGTGGCGCTGCAAGCAAGGAGTGAAGGTTTCAACTTGGAAAGGAAGGCAGAAATAGGGGAAATGTGGATTTTGGTAAGGGGAGGGGGCAGGGAGGTAGATATTTCCGCGAAAGCCGAAAATTTTGAATCGGTGCAGCGAAAAAACTGGCGGGCAAAGTGTCATCAGACAAGGTCCCTTATTCAGCACTGTGTACAATATGTGAACATCACAAATGATTCATATAGCTTAACCCGTGTGTGATGAGTTTCAACGTGCCAATTTTGGTTCGAATTTCCCTGGTTACAGTGGTCATCTACGTCATTGCATAATTTGGGTACACAAAGGAGACTACAGCACACCCACACTTCTTAATCGAGCAAGTTCAGCAATTAAACTGAGCTAGCTGACCTAAACATTACTCTAATAAATTAAAGACCGGCACTCTTAATTAAACATAACAAAGAGTACTACGATGGCTGGTGCTCGTCGATCTCCGCCGCCTCCTCCATGTCCACCTCGCGCCCGACGGTCTCCTGGGGAAGGGGCTCCATGGCATCCATCACACTATACTCGGGAAGAATCTCACCATCCACGTCCGCCATCTCTTTGGAAAAGGCCGCCACGAGCTGGGCGTGGGCAGCCGTGATCTGGGCTTGGACGGGCTCCGTCGTGGCAAGGTATGCGGTGGAGGAATGGACGGCTGCTCGAACGCTCTCGGCGATTGCCAACTCTTCAGCCGTGGGTTGCCGACCATTGTCGGAGAAGCTTCGTTCGATTTGTGTGGTGACCGCCATGAGCTGGGCGTGGGCGGCCTCGACATGGTCGTGGGCGGCCTCCATCAGGGCTAAGGCTGCCGCTGCGGAACGGACAGCTGTTGTGCCGCTCTCGCAAGTTGCTATCCCCGAGGCAGATGTTGCTGCCGCCACCTGAGAAGCAACAGCGGCCGTTTGGGCTGCCTTGGCTGCCCGGTCGCAGATTGCGACCGCGCTGATGCACCTTGTTAGCACGCGCATGGCGGCTGTGGCCGCACTCTTGCCGGAGTGGGCCGCCGAAGTTGCCCTCACGACGCGGGTCCACGTCCCCATCTTTCACCGGCGATGATTGAACAATGAAATGATATTTGGGGAGTGAGCTAGTGTGCTTGACACGCCGGCTGTGGATTGTAGCCGACACACCTTCTCGCATAAGCCATAGGCATACTATACTCTGACGGTGCTCCAAGATATTTTGTACTGCATCTCACATGGTTGGTGATAATAAACTGTGTGTGATCTACTTGATTTTTCATCTTGATTTGAATTACCTAATGGGGTCACAGCAGCAATGGAGGGTGTTTGAATTGCTAGAACTTTTATTTGCAGTGAACATGCAACTATATGTGTGTCGTAAAAAATTGGAATTATTCAGGGTTCGTTTGGACATTTTATACATTAACTTGGTTTTCTAGCCATTTCAGGTGCACAATTCAAAAATAAACTATATGCACATGCTCCGGTGCACCAACATGGGTTGTAAAATCATATATGTGTCCATTGGTTTATGCTTATGTCCCATGCAAGAAATGGGGATGAATTTCGAACACCACGGCAACGTGGTTCTCCGGCAAACGTTGAGGTACTTGCTTTTGTAATTCTAGTAAATCCAAAACCCGTCTGAAATTCATGAACCTTGGCATGCTATCATGGAATGGCATCAACATTCTGGGGTAAAAAATATTGTCCCATTTGGGCAGGTTATGGTATAAGCTTCTCACAAACTAGAGCTTCTCACAAGAAGCCTCATGGTTCCATTTGGGAAACGTGTCACCTTTGTGGACAAAACGATATTCGTCGCCTCTTCTTGCTTTTACTTTTTTCCTGGTGTCAACATAGAACAACAGGAGTGTCGTGTTAAATTTTGGAATTTTTTGGGGATCGTTTGGACATTTTTATACGTTAACTGAGTTTTCTAGGCATTTATGTGCATAATTCAAAATTGAACTACATGCACATGCTCCAGTGCATAAAAACAGGTTGGAAATCAAATGTGTGTCCTTGGTTGCAAGCTTAGGTCACATGCAAGAAATGAGAATGAATGTCAAACACCTTGACACTGTCGCTCGGCCGCTAACATTGAGATACATGGTTTTAAAATTCTAGTAAATCGAAAACTCGTCTGAAATTCATCAAACTAGACATGATATTATGGAACGGCATCGACATGCCATGGTAAAAATATTGTCCCATTTGGGGCAGGTTTGGGTATAAGCTTCTCGCAAACCAGAGCTTCTCTCACAACAAGCCTGATGGTTTTGGTAGGGAACGTGCCACCTTGGGGGACGAAATGATATCTGTTACCTCTTCTTACTTTCAAAATTTTTCTCATGTCAACATAGAACAACAGGAGTGTTGTGTCAATTTTTGGGATTTTTCGGGGTTCACTTGGACATTTTTATACATTAACAGAGTTTTCTATGCATTTATGTGCATAATTCAAATTTGAACCAGATGCACATGCTCCAGTGCATATAAATGGGTTCAAAATTGAAATGTGTGTCCTTGGTTGCATGCTTAAGTCCCATGTAGGAAATGAGAATGAATGTCAAACACCTTGCCACCGTCGCTCGGCCTCTAACATTGAGATACATGGTTTTTAAATTCTAGTAAATCAAAAACGCGTCTGAAATTTATGAAACTTGACATGCTAGCATGGAACAGCATCAACATGCCGTGGTAAAAATATTGTCCCATTTGGGGTAGGTTGGGGTATAAGCTTCTCATAAACCAGAGTTTCTCACAACAAGCCTCATGGTTACGGTAGGGAACGTTTCACCTTTCTGGACGAAACGATATTCGTTGCCTCTTCTTGATTTCCATTTTTTTTTTCTAATGTCAACATAGAACAACATGAGTGTTCTGTTAATTTTAGGAATTTTTCGAGGTTCGTTTCGACATTTTTATACATTAACTGAGTTTTCTATGCATTTATGTGCATAATTTAAATTTGAACTACATGCACATCTTCAAGTGCATGTAAATTGGTTAAAAAATCAAATATGTGTCCTTGGTTGCATTCTTAGGTCCCATGAAAGAAATGGGAATGAATGTCAAACACCTTGCCACCGTCGCTCGGCCACAAACATTGAGATACATGGTTTTTAAATTCTAGTAAATCCAAAACTCGTCTGAAGTTCATGAAACTTGACATGCTATCATGGAGCGGCATCAACATGCTGTGGTAAAAAATTTGTCCCATTTGGGGCAGGTTTGGGTATAAGCTTCTCGCAAACCAGAGCTTATCACAACAAGCCTGATGGTTTCGGTAGGGAATGTGCCACCTTTGGGGACGAAACGATATTTGTTGCCTCTTCTTGCTTTCAAAATTTTTCTAGTGTTAACATAGAAAGACAGGAGTGTTGTGTCAATTTTTGGGATTTTTCGGGGTTCGCTTGGACATTTTTATACATTAACAAGGTTTTCTAGGCATTTTATGTGCATAATTCAAATTTGAACTACATGCACATGCTCCAGTGCAGAAAAATGGGTTGACATATCAAATGTGTGTCCTTGGGTGCATGCTTAGGTCCCATGCAAGAAATGAGAATGAATTTCAAACACCAGGGCACTGTTGATTGCCGGCAAAACGTTGAGATACTTTATTTTTAAATTCTAGTAAATCCAAAACTCGTCTGAAATTCATGAAACTTGTCATGCTATCATGGAATGGCACCCGACATGCTGTGGTATTTTTCGTGTCCATTTTGAGAGAAGGCGCACTCGAATAACAGCCAACAAAGGCATTTTAAAACAAATAGCTGCAACTTTAACTTCTCAAACGTTTGTATAATTTAAATCGTGTGCGTTCTGTTAACCATTCACGTGACGCCACGTGTCTGGCTTTTAATGGCTATAGGAGGTGCCGTGCGGACAGCTGCTTGACTGAACGGGAGGCATGCGAGCGCAGTCCGGTGCGCAGGCTGACCGAGAGGCGTGAAAGCTATCCTCCAATGTGCAGGCTCACCGGGAAGCGTGCGAGCTGTATGCTGCGCATGTTCACTGGGAAGCAAGCCCTTTGACTTAAATGGCCGCCCGCCTTGCTCGCATCCTCTCCATTAATGGCGCCTGAGCCGCTGTTTAATACGGGCGGCCTTACTGTTCACCTCCCATTCTCCTCCCTCCCACGGACCTCCACCAACGCCATGGCGCAGAAGGATCATCTGCCACTAGTCTTCAAGTTTGGTGAAGTCGACTCCGAGCTGGAGGAGATAGAAAATAAGGAGTAATGGGGCCTCATGTACATGGCCCTGAACGAGCTGGACGCGGCGGTTACTGCCCTCGCGCCCGTCCCAGCTCCCATCCCCGCGCCCGCGCCAGCGACCATCCCTGTAGCATTGACGGGCTGGTCGCCGAGCACTATCGCAGAGCTGGAAGCCGCGAGCGTCAGCGAGGTCTCCGCGGACCCGCGCGAGCTCGTGTACATGCCAGCGCCAGTTCCCTTGCCTGTGCCCGTGCGCGCCCCTCGACCCACCGCGGCGCCGGTCCTCGTGTGTTTGCCTGCACCCGCCGCACCCGTGCCCGTGCGCGCGCCCCCCTCAGTGGCATGGGACACCGCCGTCGACCGCTACCTCGCAGCGCCGCCAGTTGCCGTCCTCCCACGCCCCGCCCGTCGATCGCGCGACGACATGATGTTTGATTTCCAAGTGAAGAACATTTTGTGCTGCCTTGAAGACTTCAACAACGGCGTCCCAGAGGACGACAACGACAATGCCGCCGCGGCACGATGCCTCCGCCGCTGCCGGAAATAGTTTTTTTGGGTTTAATATTGTATCTCTATCATATGAGTATAAATTCGCAGTGTGACTGAATGAAAGATATGGTTTGAACGAACTTGCGTTTTTCTCTCTTAATGTACAGACTTATCAAACGATTTTCTTTTAAAAAAAACATCAATGGTTTTTAAATATAAAACACTCATCGCAAACGTTTTAGTTAGAACACCCGTATGCAAACCGACAGCTTCCCCAGGAAGCCAAGGGAAAATGTGTCGAGCAGGATTTGTGCAACTCTTGATCGCAAATATTTTAGATAGAACAACTGTATGCAAAGTGAGAGCTATGGTCTTCCCCAGTAAGTCAAGGGAAAATTCGCAGCGCAGGATTTGTGCATCTCTCAACGCAAACGGTTCAGATTGAATACGGTATGCAAAGCCAGACTTCGGCGCTAAGCCAAAAGAAAATGTGCCGAGCAGGATTTGTACATCCCTTCAACGCAAACGGTTGTTTTGGATGACTGTGCAACCACATACAGACAATTTGATAAGATTTGCATCTGTCATATTGGGTATATTGCCATTTGTCAAACTGAAAAGATTGATATTTGTTGATCTAGTAACATTGCCATTTGTCAACCTTGTAACACTGTGATTTGTCAAAATATGCAGCTAAAAATCACTAGCACTATCTAATTTTTGTAACTAAAATTCAGTAATTAAGCATAGATTTCATTCATAGATTAAGCAGTCGTTCTTTATACAAACAGTTCAACTCGACAGCTGAACCGGCCAAACTTTTCCCCAATTGTTGCCAACCACGTACTGAAATAGCTAGTTCAACTATATATACTAGCTAATTTTAAGTACGTTGTACGGTTTCACCACATCTATAGTCAGATGAACTAAACAAAATAGCCCCAAAATACTACTACGGTGGGGCTTTGTACTACTTCCGGCAGCCTCTCCTCTGCCGAGCGCGCTCAGTAAGAGGCAGAGGAGGAGGAGCCTACCGACGAACTGGACATCTACAATACGGTGCTTGCCGCTACTGCACCTTCAGCGACGCTCACCTTGAACGCCCTCTGCCGCTCCAGACGACCCCTCTCGAAGCGATGGTTCTCCTCGTAGATCTCCTGATTCCTCGCCTCTGCGGCGGCGTGTGCTGCGGCCATGGTGGCGGTAAGGCTCTTTGCGTGCTCGACGAGGTGCTCCTCCTCCTCCTGAAGGACTCGATGTAGCGCGCAAGGTCGTTGACGCACGTGCGAGCCTCCACCTCCGCCTCCCGCCTTCGGGTGGCGGTGGTGGAGCTGGTGATGACCCCGGTGGCCGACGGTGGGCTAGCGGCCACGGCGGCCGACGATGGGGTGGTGGCCACGACCACCACCTCCCGCCTTCGGGCCACGGCGGCGGAGCGGGTGATGGCCACGGTGGCCGACAGTGGGGTGGCGGCCACGACGGCCACCTCCCGCCTTCGGGCCGCGGCGGCGGAGCGGGCGATGGCCCTGGCTTTTGACGGTGGGGTGGCGGCCACGGCGGTCGGCAACAGCTACCGACGGGTAGCGGCGGCAGAGCGTGTGGTGGGTGTTTCGCGCACACCCCAACATGAACGCCACATGCACTACACTACGCCGGGGACTGCGCCGCCGCCGCGGTGTAGCCTCCCAGCTGGAGCTGTCCTCTGATGACGGCGGAGTGGCTGAGCGACGACGACGGACCGGTGCCATTGGCGATTATGGGAGAAGCAGACGAGATAAGCTACAGGGAGGGAGGGGAAAATGTGATGCTAGACTCGCCAGCCGTGAGGGTTTATATAGCAGGCTGGTAGGCATTGGGATTTTGGGGGATTTCACCGACTCGGGTGGGAAGGTTGCGCGGGAATCTGCACGGTTGCGCGGGAACGGGCTCACCATCGTTTGACCAAATGAACGCCCCCGCGTGCTGCTCAAGCTTGCGCTCTAAGCCGTCTGCGGCAGCGGGGTGACAAGACGTACGAGAGGAGGACAAAAGGACACGTACACATACGGTTAATAAAATAAAAACATTTGCAATTAAATTACCTACTATCCCCATCCTGGTTTATAAGTCGTCTATGTATTTTTGTGCCAAATTTTGACTATAGATTTAACTAATAAAATACGAATGCATGTCGCCAGAGATTATATCGTTGGATTCGTATTTAACATAGTTTCCAATTATATAATTTTTGTAACATGCATTAACATTTTTTTGATTAAATTTAAGGTCAAAATATGGCACAGAATATAAAGGGGACTAATAGACCAAGATGGCGGTAGTAGCACACGGCCGCTCTCTACGCAGCGACACAACTGTCGGCTGCCTTGTAGACGACCATTTCCTGCGTGTTCAACTGCTCTATGCCTGTGGTTGCTTGCGGTTGAGGCGGCCGCGGTGCGCTCTGCACGCGTCCCGCCGCGCGCGCTCTGCTCTCGCGTCCCTTCGGGTGCTCTGCCCTCGTCCCTCCACGCACGCTGCCAGTGTTTGAGGCTGGCGCACGATCACGCACGTTCGTGTGCATGCGGTTGCGCAGGGCACGGCGCCACGATGCAATTACCCACTGCAAAAACTGCCATGCGGACGCGCCGAGAATCCAAGCCGCCCAGCCCCCATTTATTTTTGCGGCCATTTATCTTCATCTCTCGCACCACACGACACAATAAGCACACCCACGATGACACATACAGAGAGGACATCCAGCGGTTCCAATGGCGCTCCCAGCGGCCAATGACGACAACGGCGGGCAGTTCATCACACATCATGTAGTGGACACCCACGTGAGGGGGAAGGCCCTCTCGGTGGTGTACACGAACGAGACGGTCTCGGTGGAGAGCTCCATCCAAACTATGGAGCAGTTGCTTGCCGAGGACAAGTACCAAGTGGTCGGCTTCGACCTCGAGTACACCATCGATCGTGCCGGGCATGATCAGAAGGTTGCCATCGCCCAGTTGTGCGTGCCACATGACATCCTTGTCTACCACTACCACCTGGCCACAAGGCCTTGCTAGCGTTTCTCTAGGTTTATCAACAGCTCCGACTAAAGTTTCACTACGGTGGACACCACCAACGAGCTAAAAGAGCTCAATGTTTCGGGCTTGAAATGCCAGAATCTTGTCAACATACAGGACCACTACAAGGACTGGGGCAGCAACAACAACAAACAAAACTCCCTGGTTGACCTTGCCTCGGCCATCATCGACCCCTACTACATGAAGATGAAGGATGAGAGCAAGAAGGACAAGAACGACTGGCATAGTGTCTGGCATGAGAGACTGGATGAACAACACGTCAAATACACGGCCAAGGACGCGTACACAAGCTACGAGATGTACATGCGGATCGTTGACATGAGGGAGTGTCTTCTTCCTGCCCCAGACGAGGGATCGAGCCATAGAGCAGTGGTAGGAGCGTCACAAGAAGTAGATGACTAGACGATTGTTTCTCCTAGTTTAGAATGCATACAATTGTTTATTGAGGTGTGTGTGAATGATCTGTATAGTCACTTATGTAATTGGATATATATATATATATATGTTATTCTTCTATAGACAGAGCAAATCACACGGCTTATTAACAGCAATCGTCTGTGTTATTATTGGTCTTCGCACGCATTTCTGATTACGGACCTGTTTGCCGCGTATCACACACATCTTGTTCAGTTGAACCGTTTCTATTGTGTTGCCTAATCACACACAGTTCATCCTAGTGAACTGTATGCCGTATATCGCACACACCCTCATCTGGCTGCCCGTTTCTGTTGTTCTGCCCCATTGCAAACAGTTCTTATGGATTAACCGTTTGCCACACATCGCACACACCCTCATCTGGCTGCCCGTTTTTATTGTTCTACCACATCGCAAACAGTTCTTATGGATTAGCCGTTTGCCATGCATCGCACACGCAACTTCAATTTGAACCGTGTTTGATGTCACCGCCATCGCAAACGTTTTGCATCATTTTTGACGGTTTTTTTACATCCCCGTTTGTGATTGATGCATCGCACATAGTTTCGTCGAAGGGTCTCTGATTGGGCTGTCGCGTTTGGACCATCCTACAGTAGTGAAGGAGAACATCAAGCTTCCAAACCGGACGCCGCCTCAGCAGACTCAGCCGGATGAGGCCCCTCAGCAGACTCAGCCGGATGAGGCCCCTCAGCAGAGTCCTATTCCGCCTCAGCTGTCTCTGGCGTCTTAGCGGACTCCGCCTCCTCCTCCGCCTCCTTCGGCGCATCAGCGGACTCCGCCGCCTCAGCAACGGCAGAAGAGAGCCGCCGCCACTCCGGCTGCTAGCACTACAAAAGGCGGGAAGATATTCAAAGTTGGTCCAAGCCTCAGGGCTCCTCCAAAGTTACCATATGAGAGGACTGATGAGGAAACCAACAATATCATGGAGGCCGAAGTGCAGGCCCATTTTGAACGGAAACGTCGTCCACCTCCGAAGAAAACAATAGATCCGGTGAAAGTGAAGCGCACTATGGATGCCCTTAAGCGACCACCACTGCCTCCGCCGCAATCCAACTATGACTGCTGTATTGAAAGGACATATGATGAAGCGCAGCGGTCGAGAAGTACTACCGGTGCTGCAAGACGAAGATGTGTTAAAAAAAATTCCCCAGCTCGGCGAACAGGAGAAGCAATCGTGCCCCCCGCTCAAGGTGTCTAGCGATATCGCTAATCATCTGGCGCTACTGCCCGGTACCAATCTTGCTGATTACATGGGCAATGATGTACAGTTTGAAATGGTTCAGGTAGTAGAGATCTTTAGATACGAGCACGGGAAGCCTCTCGTCAAACCTGATCAGCTCCCTTGTCTAACAACGATGATGCGAAGATTGCATGACTGGTACTTGGAAAACTACAGGAAGAATGGGACCGATAGTTTGATGGTGAGAATTAAAGATGAGCACGACCTCATTGGAGTCGACCTGATGCCTGCTGAATTTGTGGAATTATTTCAGTTATTCAATCAAGAGGCCCTCGACAAACAACTCATGACTTGCTACTGTCTGTAAGTATTACTTCTGTAATTCAGTCTCTAGCTCAGCTCGTTCATTGCATGTATATATAATTATCCTCACTATATTATGCAGATTAAAGATCGTCGAATGCAAAAGATTACAAATCTATGGCATTGGGTTCATTAGCCCAAATACCATAAATGAATTGACGATACAAAACAGAGCCAAAGATACTGAGGAAAACTTACTAAAGGCGTTCCTTCGACATCAAAACAAAAGGGAAATACTCTTTCCTTACAACTTCAAGTGAGTGTTAATGTCTTGTGCATATTCGGTTTCGCTTACTCGAGGTTAAGTACTGTAATCGATGAGTTACGTGCGCAGGTTCCACTTTATTCTGATATCCATTAAGCTTGACGGGGCAGTAGTAACTGTCTTAGACTCGAGATGTAAAGATCCTAAGCTGTGGGCGGACATGAGGGAAATGCTCCAGAAGTAAGTTCAATGATTATCGCACCATATCGGCAACTTTCATTCATTTCCTGATATCAAGTAACCATTTTCTTTGTCGGGCAGGGTTAGGAAAAAGTTCACCACAATGGTTCCGGGTCTGACGAACGAGCTGCGATTTACACACCCCAAAGTAAGTAGTACTAGCTAGTTCCGCGCATCTCTCATTGATTCTAGTTTCATCAATACCATTATCATGCTTGATTATCAGTTTGATTGAACTCTATTCTCGTAAAGTGCTTGTGGCAGGGAGGCAGGAATAATTTATGTGGATACTACATTTGCGAGTTCATTCGCCACTCGACCTCTGAGCGGGGCTACTCTGACAAACAATATGAAGTACGTAAACAATATTCACAATTTTATTTTATTACCATCAATTGTGTTGAGTTTCATTCATATATATGTATTGACCCCCTTCTTTAAATTAGATATGGCAGATGCGGGATGAACTCCTACCACATGATCGCATAAGAGCAATTCAATAGGAATTGGCGGGATTCTTTCTTGACCACGTCATACATGAAAAGGGAGAACGCCATACGGAAATTCAATGGGAGTTTGGCGCTTGATGATGTCAGGGATGTTATATTGTATATATGTTGTAGCGTCGGATAGATATACGAAAACTTGTTGTTCGGCTAAGCACGGAGAAAGAGAGGTCACTTCTCTCTATATATGTTCATGACGATCTTGTGTAATTAATGGTTTCCTTCATTTGCTTACTAGCTAGCGTCGAGTTCTCTCTATATGTAGTAGCTAGCGTCGACCAAGCACGGAGAAAGAGATGTCACTTCTCTCTATTAGCTAGCTACCAAAATATGAAACCCCTAAACCCTCCAAAACCCCTAACCCCCCCCCCCCTTCAAAAAAACAAAAACCCCAGCACCTGGGAGCTGCTGACGCGTGGCTGCCTTTTAGTCCCGGTTGGTGTTACCAACCGGGACTAAAGGTCCTCCTGCCTGGGCACCCCACAATGGCAACGTGGAGCTCCTTTAGTACCGGTTCGTAAGTCAATCGGGACTAAAAGTGAGGGACTTTAGTCCCGATCGTTTTGTCCCGGTTGCAGAACCGGGACTAAAGGCCCTCTGGAACCGGGGCAAGTGCCCTATTTTCTACTAGTGTATGTAGTGTGCTTGAGCACAAGAATTCCCGTCCCTACATATTATTGAATCCGCTCCTAGCGTGCCTTTTCCACTCAGTCTCCCCTCATACCGCGATTGAGGGACACCAATCGGCTTAAGGTCAGGAATAAAGTCAACATAAAACCCAATGACCTACTCTGTTTGATGGCCCATGGAGATGCTTCCTTCTAGGCTAGCACGGTTACGAACATATTTCTTTAAGACTCCCATGAACCGCTCAACGGGGAACATATTGTGTAGAAATACAGGACCCAGAATGGCAATCTCGTCGACTAGATGAACTAGGACATGCGTCATGATATTGAAGAAGGATGGTGGGAACACCAACTCGAAACTGATAAGACATTGCACCAAATCATTCTGTAACCTTGGTAGAATTTCTGGATCAATTACCTTTTGAGAGATTGCATTGAGGAATGCACATAGCTTCACAATGGCTAATCGAACGTTTTCTGGTAGAAGCCCCCTCAATGCAACCGGAAGCAATTGCGTCATAATCACGTGGCAGTCGTGAGACTTTAGCTTCTGGAACTTTTTCTCTGGGATATTTATTATTCCCTTTATATTGGACGAGAAGCCAGACGTGACCTTCATACTAAGCAGGCATTCAAAGAAGATTTCCTTCTCTTCTTTGGTAAGAGCATAGCTGGCAGGACCTTGATACAGCTTTGGATGCATGCCATCTTTTTCGTGCACACGTTGTTGGTCCTCCCATGCCTCCGGTGTATCTTTTGTCTTCCCATACATGCCCAAGAAGCCTAGCAGGTTCACGCAAAGATTCTTCGTCACGTGCATCACGTCGATTGCAGAGCGGACCTCTAGGTATTTCCAATAGGGTAGGTCCCAAAATATAGATTTCTTCTTCCACATGGGTGCGCATCCCTCAGCGTCATTCGGAACAGATTGTCCGCCCGGACCCTTTCCAAAGATTACTTGTAGATCTTTGACCATATCAAGTATGACATCACCAGTATGGAGGACGGACTTCTTCCGGTGATCTGCCTCACCTTTGAAATGCTTGCCTTTCTTTCTTAAGAGATGCTTGGTCGGAAGAAATCGACGATGTCCCAGGTACACATTCTTCTTGCATTTGTCCAAATATATACTTTCGGTATCATCTAAATAGTGTGTGCATGCGTGGTATCCCTTGTTTGTCTGTCCTGAAAGGTTACTAAGAGCAGGCCAATCATTGATGGTTACAAACAGCAACGCATGTAGGTCAAATTCCTGCTATTTTTGCTCATCCCACACACATACACCTTTTCCATTCCACAGCTGTAAAATTTCTTCAACTAATGGCCTTAGGTACACATCAATGTCGTTGCCAGGTTGGTTAGGGCCTTGGATGAGTACTGGCATCATAATGAACTTCCGCTTCATGCACAACCAAAGAGGAAGGTTATAGATACATAGAGTCACGGGCCAGGTGCTATGATTGCTGCTCTGCTCCCCAAAAGGATTAAAGCCATCTGCACTTAAACCAAACCATACGTTCCTTGCGTCACCTGCAAAGTCCCCTCCCCCTTTCTCTCAATTTTTCTCCACTGCGACCCATCAGCGGGTGCTCTCAACTTCCCATCTTTCTTACGGTCTTCCTTGTGCCATCGCATCAAATTGGCATGCTCTTTGTTTCTGAACAAACGTTTCAACCATGGTATTATAGGAGCATACCAAAACACCTTGGCAGGAACCCTCTTCCTGGGGCGCTCGCCCTCAACATCACCAGGGTCATCTTGAAGGAAATATGCCCTAGAGGCAATAATAAAGTTGTTATTTATATTTCCTTATATCATGATAAATGTTTATTATTTATGCTAGAATTGTATTAACCGAAAACTTGATACATGTGTGGATACATAGACAAAACACAGTGTCCCTAGTAAGCCTCTACTAGACTAGCTCGTTGATCAAAGATGTTTAAGTTTCCTGACCATAGACATGAGTTGTCATTTGATGAATGGGATCACATCATTAGGAGAATGATGTGATGGACAAGACCCATCCATTATCTTAGCATAATGATCGTTAAGTTTTATTGCTATTGCTTTCTTCATGACTTATACATATTCCTCTGACTATGAGATTATGCAACTCCCGAATACCAGAGGAACACCTTGTGTGCTATCAAACGTCACAACGTAACTGGGTGATTATAAAGATGCTCTACAGGTGTCTCCGAAGGTATTTGTTGGGTTGGCATAGATCGAGATTAGGATTTGTCACTCCGAGTATCGGAGAGGTATCTCTGGGCCCTCTCGGTAATGCACATCATAATAAGCCTTGCAAGCAATGTGACCAATGAGTTGGTTGCGGGATGATGTATTACGGAACGAGTAAAGAGACTTGCCGGTAACGAGATTGAACTAGGTATGAAGATACCTACGATCGAATCTCGGGCAAGTAACATACCGATGACAAAGGGAATGACGTATGTTGTCATAACGGTTCGACCGATAAAGATCTTCGTAGAATATGTGGGAGCCAATATGAGCGTCCAAGTTTCACTATTGGTTATTGACCGGAGAGGTGTCTCAGTCATGTCTACATAGTTCTCGAACCCGTAGGGTCCGCACGCTTAACGTTCGATGATGATTTGTATTATGAGTTATGTGTTTTGGTGACCGAAGATTGTTCGGAGTCCCGGATCAGATCACGGACATGACGAGGAGTCTCTAAATGGTTGAGAGGTAAAGATTCATATATTGGAAGGTAGTATTCGGACATCGGAATGGTTTCGAGTGGTTCCGGTATTTTACCAGAGTACCGAGGGGTTACCGAAACCTCCCGGGGAAGTATTGGGCCTACATGGGCCTTAGTGGAGAGAGAGGAGGGCCGCAAGGGGGGGTAGCGCAAAAAAAAAAAAAAATAAAAAAAAAAAAACAAAACAAAAAAAAAAAAAAAAAAAACCCCCCCCACCCCCCCACACCCCCACCCACACAAACCCCCCCCCCCCCCCCCCCCCCCCCCCCCCCCCGCCCCCGATGGCAGTCCGATTTGGACTAGGGGAGGGGGCGGCGCCCCCCTTTCCCTCTCCCTCTCCCTCTCCTTCCTTTTCCGCTCCGGTGAGAAAGGAAAAGAGGGGGGGCCGAATCCTACTAGGAGTGAAGTCCTAATAGGACTCCCCCCCATGGCGCGCCCCTCCTGGCCGGCCACCTCCTCCTCCCCTCCTTTATATACGGGGCAGGGGCACCCCAAAGACACATCAGTTGTTCTCTTAACCGTGTGCGGTGCCCCCTCCACAGTTTACTCCTCCGGTCATATTGTCGTAGTGCTTAGGTGAAGCCCTGCGCGGATCACATCACCATCACCGTCACCATGCCGTCATGCTCACGAAACTCTCCCTCGACACTTTGCTGGATCAAGAGTTCGAGGGACGTCATCGAGCTGAACGTGTGCAGAACTTGGAGGTGCCGTACGTTTGGTGCTTGATCGGTTGGATCGCAAAGACGTTCGACTACATCAACCACGTTAAGCTAACGCTTCCGCTTTCGATCTACGAGGGTACGTTGACACACTCTCCCCCTCTCATTGCTATGCATCTCCTAGATAGATCTTGCATGAGCGTAGAATTTTTTTGAAATTGCATGCTACGTTCTCCAACACATCTCGTCTGATCTTATACCGCAATGCACCGCATACCGGGCATGCGTTCAAATTCTCGTACTCACCGCGGTAGAGGATGCAGTCATTAGGACATGCATATATCTTCAGCACCTCCAATCCTAGAGGGCATAGAACCTTCTTTGCTTCGTACGTACTGTCGGGCAATTCGTTATCCTTTGGAAGCTTCTTCTTCATTATTTTCAGTAGCGAACCAAATCCCTTGTCAGATACACCATTGTCTGCTTTCCATTGCAGCAATTCTAGTGTGGTACCGAGCTTTGTGTTGTCATCTTCGCAATTTGGGTACAAGCCTTTTTTGTGATCCTCTAACATGCGATCGAACTTCAACTTCTCCCTTTCACTTTCGCATTCTCTCTGTGCATCAACAATGACCCGGCGAAGATCATCATCGGGCACATCTGGTGCCTCTTGATCTTCAGCGTCCCCCGTTGCAGTATTACCGTATTCATGGAACATAGGATAGTTGTCATCATCCTCTTCTTCTTCATTGTCTTCCATCATAACCCCTCTTTCTCCGTGCTTGGTCCAAACATTATAGTGTGGCATGAAACCCTTCTCAAGCAGGTGCAAGTGAAGGTTTTTCGAGTCAAAGTAATCCTTCGTATTCCCATAGACAGGGCATGGACAATACATAAAACCATTATGCTTGTTTGCCTCATCCACTTCGAGAAAATTATGCAGGCCCTCAATGTACTCGGAGGTGAGTCGGTCACCGTACATCCATTGCCGGTTCATCTGCATGCATTATATAATTATAAGTGTATCAAAAACCATTACAGAACATCTTGAATAGAGAAGTGACAAAATTAATACAAGTTCATCATCACATTAAAACCAAAGTACAGTAGTGATCAAATGTTATTACTGAAAAAATAAAACATAAAGTTCATACATAGTTCTCATAGAACAACATACAGCTCTCTAGAGCATCTAATTAAAACATAAATTGAAACTAACATACAACTATGTAAAACATTTAAATGCAATAACGAATGCGATCATAATCGCAACTAAGATAACAATTTATCCAACAGCATAATGATACCAAGCCTCATTATCAATGGCATATTTTCTAATCTTTCTAATCTTCAAGCGCATTGCATCCATCTGGATCTTGTGATCATCGACGACATCGGCAACATGCAACTCCAATTTCATCGTTTACTCTTCAATTCTTTTCAATTTTTCTTTCAAATAATTGTTTTCTTTTTCAACCTAATTTAACCTCTCGACAAGAGGGTTGGTTGGAATTTCTGGTTCACATACCTCCGAGATTAAAACATCTATGTCACGTTGGTCGGCATAATTGTCATAAACACTAAATGAAACAAATAGTTATAAAAGATAATATACCACATCCGAATCATAGACCGGACGAGAGCCGACGGGGGCGGATACCAAAACCATGGCACTATATAATAACAAACAATAATAAAAGTAAGAAAATTATACAAGTAGCTATCTAAATCATACAAGTAAGAATGTTTTCTATTACAAAGAAGATAAGAACAAGAGGCTCACCACGGTGGTGCCGGCGACGAGATCGGCGCGGGCGATCGACGATGGTGAGGACAGGACGGACCGCCAAACATAGACAAATCTTGGGGAAAATGGAGCTTGGAGGTCGAGCTTGGAGAGGAGAAAGCTTAAGCGTGACTCGGGCATTTCATCGAACACCTCATGTGCATACGAGGTGAGAGCAGAGCAGCACACACCTCCCACATGCCGGCCGGCCAAAAAACAGAGGAGTGAGCGGGCAGGAGCGAGCATATATATAGGCATCTATTTAGTCTCGGTTGGTGGCTAGAACCGGGATAGAAGACTGACCTTTAGTCCCGGTTCCAGCCACCAACAGGGACTAAAGGGGTTGCGCCAGGAGTGAGGACCTTTAGTCCCGGATCATGTTTGCAACCGGGACTAAAGGGGTCAGACGAACTGGGACTAGTGCCTGCCGAGGCCCGGCCGGCGCCCTGGCCGCTCGAACCGGGACTGATGCACCCATTGGTCCCGGTTCGTAACTCGACCGGGTCTAAAGCTCTGATCTGGCCAGGACCAAAACCCTGCTTTCCACTAGTGTGGCTTCGTTGGGCCGCAGCGCGTGCGGCCCAATTACGGAATTCTTGAAAACCTTTTTTCTTTTCTAGCGGATAGACGCACAAAAGTTTAGTACCACCTCGGATAGAAAAAATAATCTTTTCGACGGTGAACGGATGAAAAAATTGGAGAAACGCACTATTAGTAGGTATAGAATATAGATAGAGTGAGATGATTGGCGTAATGCGTTGATTATTTATTGCTTAAGCCTCGTGGGCATATATATAGAAGTACAATGACCAACTTAGAGTACAAGACAAGGTAGAAACAAATCCTAGTTTATCTCATCTTTCCTAATAATCAATATACTCAACATTCTCTGCCTACCGGTCATAGCATTGGCGGCTAGTGCTCCTCCCGGCTTCTCCATCGACCGGTTGTAGCATCGTCGGTTCATGGTCGTAGCTTCTCCGCCTACTGGGCTTAGCATTGTCAGCCAGTGGTCGTAGCTTCTCCGCCGACCAATTCTGGCATCGCCGGCTCGTGGTCGTAGCTTCTCCACCGACCGGACACGGCTTCACAACGTAGATGTCTGCAGCAAGCCCCGCTGGGGATCTCGGTTTTTTTTTCATCATTTCCCCTTGGAACGATCTCCCATCCCCTCCCCTCACCCTCGCGTCGCCTCCCCACGGGCGGCGCCAGGGGGCCCCTGATCCCGCGCCGCCAGCCCTTCCCCACTCCTCCATCCACCAGCCGCCGCTGCCGCCCTGTGGTGGTGGCGGGCCCTGCACCGTAGATCTAGGGCGGGTGGTCGCCGTGGCAAATCCTGTGAGGCGGTGGCGGCGTCTCACGTGCGGAGGCCGGGGCGGCAGTCAAGGCGGCGCCCCTGCTGCGCGGCGGTGAGGGGAACCTACATGGCCGGCGGTGTGGCGGCCGCAGGTGTAACACCCCGGTAGTTAAGCTACAGTAACCTCACCCTAATGATGCCATGTCATCACCATTTTACTAAGCCAAATGTCACTTGATTAAAATCAAAGTCAAATTCAATTTAAAATAATTTCAAATTATTATTTTCTTCAAACGGTAAAACAAAAATGTTCGCTGGGTTGCAAAAATTAACTAACAATTTGTCAGGAAGAAATCAACATTTAATTTGATACTTAAAATGCCCCTAACCTAACAAAACCTGGACCAGCAACATTTTATTGATCTTTGCAATTTCTAAAAACATTTCAAACTTTTCAAAATAACCCCAGACTTTGTGGACCACTCCTAGATATGGCCTGCTATTTATGTGCAAAATGTCATCTACAACTAAATTCATTTAGTAACTTATATTAATTGAAAAATAG
Source organism: Thinopyrum elongatum (assembly GCA_011799875.1). Lineage (NCBI taxonomy): Eukaryota > Viridiplantae > Streptophyta > Magnoliopsida > Poales > Poaceae > Thinopyrum > Thinopyrum elongatum. The sequence goes on from CM022299.1 coordinate 577,683,572, forward strand.
AGAGAAAACTAATAAGACAAGAAAAGGAAAAGGGAAAGTAAAACACTGTTGGTTTGGGCTCTAAGGCCACAGTGAGCGATCCAGCCCATCTAGCCAACCTCCTCCTTCATCGCTACAGGAAGAGACAGGGCAGAGGCGTGGCGCTCATCAGCCGGCGCCATGGTCGGCCATGGCCACGCGTTGGCCATCCACGCCCCCTGGACTTCTACGAGACCCCCTCGAACCCGTGAAAAACCCTAGCCGCCCCTATTCCCCTCACTCCCCTCTCCTCCCACTCCCTTCCCCTCTCACTCGCCAGATCCGCCCCACTCCCGAACTCCACCGTCACCGCTGCTGCCGGCGACCACGCGGCCACCGGCCCTTCCTCGACGAACCGACGAGCACAGGAGCACCCCCGGACTCTTCTTCATCGACTGCTTCGCCGGATCAGAGCCGGGGAGCCGCGCCCCCCACGTCGCGCGCTTCTTCTTCCTCCGCCACGGTCGCCGTGCTTCTCGCCACCCGATTCGTCATCTCCGGCCAACCCCCGACCTCCCCGAGTCGACTGTGAGCTCCGCTGTGAGCATCCTCCTCCGTCCCACCTTTTTTTTTCCTTCCTCCCTTTGTCGTAGTCGCCGTGCGCGTCCGCTGCCCGAGCTCGCGCGAGCTCGCAGTCGCCGTGCCCTGCCTCGCGCCTCTGGCCACCCCTGGCCGCTCCTCGTGCACGCCCTGGCCGAACGCTAGTTCGCGCCCAACTCCCGCTGCCACTCGCGCAACGCCGCAGCCCCATTCCCGCTCGCCCCCTTCCTTGCCTCTTGGCGCCGCCACCGCCGTGGGCAAGCTCGTGCTCGCCACCTCCGGCCGCACCCGTGCCTCTCGGCGGCCGCACCCTGCTGGCCCTAGCTCGCCCTGGCCGCGGCTGAGCCACACCCCGGCGTGCCCCGCTGCAGGCCGCTCGTACGTGGCCTCGACGCCGGCCGGCGCCCGTGGTGTGTGAGTGTGTTGTGTGTGTGCGCGCGCTGTGTGTGTGCAGCGTGTGTGTGTATGCTGTGTGTGTGTGTGTGTGCGTGCAGTGTGTGTGTGTGGCGCCGGCCACGCCCGCTCTCCCCTGCTACGGCTGCCTGCTGCTGCCCGCGCTCGCCTCCGGCTGCCGCTGCTCCGCTGGCTTCTGCTCTCTGCTACTGCGCCGCTGCTGCTGCATTCTGCTGCTACTCTGGTACAGTAACGTTCAGTTACTGTAGCAGTAGCTAGCTTCGCTGATAATACACTGACTAGCCCTCTAAACAGCCCCTAAACAGCGACAAGACAAGTCCTAACATGACTAAAAATTATATGAACAGAAAGAAGACGTAACAAGCTACATTTTGATCCATTGGACCAGTTTTAGATAATGCGTGGATTAATTCCTACGAAAATCACAAAATGCTAAGTTCTGTTAAGTGAAGAACTGAAAAATAGCTTTAGTTTCATAGCTACTTTAGAGCTGTTGATGATCAAGCTAATGAACTCTAATATGAATAAAAGTGTTTACTAACGTGTAGATCGCAGAAAATTGCTCACAATTGATATAAGGCACAAAATCATAGGATGTACAGAACAATAGCTATAGCCTCTGGAAAACAGCTAAGTGATGTTTAAAACCGAGCAATTCTCAGACTTGGCAGAATTTCGAAGATTTTCAGAAAACTTCGGAAATTCGTAAATATTCATCCGTAACTCGGATGGAAAAACTTTATACATGAAAGTTGCTTAGAAAAACGAGACGAATCCGAATATGCCCTCCTCATACTTGTCACATGCATCTAGCACGATGAACATGGAACCTTTCCCTCCGGTTCGTCTGTCCGACAGATGCCTAACACCGGGAAAATATTCCCAGATATTTTCCCGCTTCGTCTGCGACGTGTAGTACTGCGTTAGTTCACCCCTAACACCGCTTAGTGCCATGTATTGCTTTGTGATTGCTTTTATTGCCATGTATTTATATTGTTTCTTCTTCCCCCTTCTTCCCGGTAGACCCCGAGATCGCTGACGATGCCCTGGTGATCGACTGCTTCACCGTCGGAGATTCATTTTTCTTCTGCCGAGCAACCAGGCAAGCTCCCCCCCCCCCCTTTGATCATCCCGATATCGCCCATTCTGTTTTCTCATGCTTGCATTAGTTTTTGCTACTGTAATTTATTGCTCCTAGTCTGATGCATAGCCTATTTATTGTAACCTGCTATTGATACCTTACCTTCTTATCCTAAATTGCTTAGTATAGGCTGGGTAGAGACCCACTAGAGAACACCACTTTGTCCCTTGTTGCCCCGCTGGATTATCAGAAGACCCGATCAATGGGATCGAAGACCAGGCCCCGGCACCGCACTTCACCCCCTTAGTTGTACGACACTACTGGGTTACTATCGAGTGCCGAGGGTGATGCCTCATCAGCACTCCTGATGTTAACCTTGTAGGGTAGATAATTGGTCGTGGTCATCGAGGGTGATTCCTCCTTCTCCACTTCCGATACGACCCTGTCGCGCAACACTTCAAGTTTGAACCTCGAGGGTGATTTCTCCTAAGTTCAACTTGACGGTTACATCGAGTGGGCATCCGTCGAGGGTGATACCTCGGATTCCCTTGATGTTATGGACTCATGGTTACTATGACTTTACCCCTGGACCTTGTTAGAGACGGGTCGGCTCCGAGGGAGACCCAAGGAAGTTACTTTTACAGCAGGACTGGAGGGACAGGCAGTACCGCCCAGTAGAGGTGGACCTGAGTTCCCGACAGTCTTTTGCGAGACGGGTTGACCTGGATGGTGCCCGAGTGATGAATACGAGGCGTGGCCGGGCATTCTTGGCCCTTGCCGCAGGTCCTCGAGATGGGGCGACGGGGTCACATCTTTCGTGAGTCTCTGCTCGTTGCCGCACTACCAACACACTAACGGTTTGGATATTTGATCCGAGAAGGCCTCTGGCCTGATAGCACTAACCATCACGTGGGCATAGTATGGGCGTTCTTCATCGTAGCATCAGCTGAAAGCTCTGTCAGACGTCTAGTTCAGCATTGCGGCACGGTCGGATCGTGTCGGCCATCCAAGGCGACGCTGGTATCCACCCTGTGCGCAACGACCCGGAGGGCGAGGGGCGATGGCCCAAGACCCCCTTGCGCTTAGGATGTAGATCGGCGGGGACCTCTCTGCTGAGCTCTAGGTAGGGTTACGGTGTATCGTTTGGCCGAGGCCGGGCATGACCCAGGAAAGTGTGTCCGGCCGGAGTTAAGCGAGCGTGGTGGGTAAGTTGGTGCACCCCTGCAGGGAAGAAAACATCTATCGATAGCCTGTCCTACGGTAACGGACACTCGGAGTTGTATCCCGATCGATACAACTAGAACTTGAGACGATACCTGGATATGTGGCTCTGGGATTGCTTTCTCGCAGGGAGTCGAGAAAGGATCTCTGGGCGAGGTTGATGACTGTATGGCTCTGGGATTGCTTTCTCGCAGGGAGTCGAGGAAGGATCTCTGGGTGAGGTCGATATCATTACTGTTACATTATATTGTACTATTCTACTCTCTTCTATTGCTGCAAGACCGCTGAAAATGCTAGCCTTCGATAGGACTAGGCCTTCTCTCTATTCTGGCATTTCTGCAGCCCAGTCCACATATACAGCCATTCTTTGATAATGTTGCATATGTATATAGATCCTTACTTGCTGAGTACTTCGGATGAGTACTCACAGTTGCTTTGCTTCCTCTCTTTTTTCCCTTTTCCGTTTTGGTGCAACCAGATGACGGAGTCCCTGAGACAGTTGCTCCCGCCGACGACTATTGCTACTATTTCGAGGGTGGCTACTACTACGAGCTGGCCGATGACTAGGAGTAGGTTCAGAGGGTCCCAGGCAGGAAGCCTGCGCCTTTCGATCGTATTGTTTTATTTTGCCCCGCCTTTCTAAAGGCCTTTCTGTTTCTCTTTTATATCTGTACTCTGATATCTGATGCTTCCGCTGACGCTTGTATGCCATCGAGCTATGTATTCGAGCCCTCGAGGCCCTGGCTTGTAATATAAAGCTTGTATGACTTTATTTATGTTTTAGAGTTGTGTTGTGATATCTTCAAGTGAGTCCTTAGGTTTGATCGTGTGCATTTGCGTGTATGATTAGTGCACAATTAAGCCGGGGGCGTCACAGCGGGCGCATAGGTGGCTCCGATGGCTGCGTATCTGGAGTCCTGTCCAGATCCGTCTCGGTACGGCCTTGGCCGGCCGGTGGCGCGAGGTGGACCGGTGAGGGGTGGTAGGAGGCTCCCTGCCGGCGTGCCGACGGTGGCCCTCGTCTCCATGGCGAGGCTCCGTTCGGTTCCAACCAGCTGCGAGGTTGGGGGACGCGACTTCTGGTGAAAATCGTGCAGACTTCGGTCATGGCGGACGATGGCGGCATCTATGACGTCGTTCCCTTCTCGAGGCATCGTTGTTGCAGGTCATGGCACCCCACTTGTGATGCTCCGGGGGAAACCCTAGATCTCGATCTACCGGATCGAACGATGATGGTACCTTTGATGCCGTTGTCCCTCCTGAGGGCATCATTTTAGAGCAAGTGCTAGTTGGACGGGACAAGCGGAAGAGCGGTGTCTCATCCACCGCAAGGCCGACGGCGGATCCCGGTGGCATGGTGCTGTGGAGGTTCGGCGACGGGCGCGTGTGGACGGATACGTGCAGGATGGTGGAGTTGTCTGGCGTGGTGGTGGTGTCGACGGCAGGCCAAGCAAGGTCGATGGGTCAGTTTCTACCCTGGAGATGGACCGGTGGAAGATGGCGACGACAGCCTTTGAGAGTGCGTCGGTCCGGAATGGGACCTAGTCCCGGTGTGTGGCTGGGCTGGGGCATCCGACTTTAGATGTTAGGGTTTGGTGCGATGTCGTTTTGGTATTAGGCTCGGACATTCGGCACACCTTCATCAATGGAATAGGAGTACCAATAGGGTGTTGCCTAGATGGTGGCTTCAGGCTGACTGATGTATTACTTTGTATGGCCTCTGTGAATAATTAATAAGATGGCCGCATGCATCGTCCAGATGCAGAGGCTGGGGGTCTACCCTCCTTTTAAAAAAAAAATTGCGAGTTTCATGCAAATTTGGGATTATCTGTTTATATGACATATTTAGAGCATTAAATACATTTCTAGTTATTTAATGAACATAAATTAAATTTAAACTACGTGTACATTAGAAACTGCCCAAATGTTGGTAAAAACCATACCATTTAAGTTCTTGAGTATGTATTTAGACCGTATATGCAAATAACAACTCCACGTTTATTAACTGGTTATGCGACATGTGTGTCTCGAGGCCATCTTACCATACCATTTAAGTTCTTGAGTATGTATTTATACCGTATATGCAAATAACAACTCCACGTTTATTAACTGGTTATGCGACATGTGTGTCTCGAGGCCATCTTCAGTTTGTAAACAATCCACATCTATATCTATATCTATACTTAATAATATTAATATAGGTGCAACCTTTCTTAGTTCTTCGTACGTCTGGGTTGATTGTTTTCTTAGTTGCCGTGGGCTCCGCTCTTGCCTCGCCCGACTGGATCAGCTATTACTCGGGCCTTAACGTATGGCGTTCCACCGTTAGTATAAGCTGCCGAGGCAGAGGCAGACCCGATTTATATCAAAAAAAAACGTACGTCATCTAAATTTCATTATGTCGTCCCGCTGGACCACGCTTATCTCCTCTGCTAGCGTACGTGTTTCCCCTGCTCGTCTGGTTTTTTAAGGAAAGGAACAGATCGATTGTCTACTGTCTACAACTGCGACAAGCTTTTTTTTGAAAAAAAAAACCCATATATTAATTAATTAAAAAGGTTATTTTTTTGCAGGGTAATTAAAAAGGTTATTACAATCGTGCATTACAACTACGACAACCTTTGAGGATGAGTGCCAACGAGTGCGTGGGTTCCTATTGTATGCCGTCGGGCCGGTACTCTAGATGCGAAGCGATGGCACCATGCAAGTATGATCTACAACTCCCGCATCATAGGTTATCCATGCTTGCTTCCTATCCACCCTGGAGCATCTCCCTTGTCTCGACGCGAGTAGCAGGTACAAGCATATATTTTCCTCACTACTAATCATGCATCAGAATTAGCCAATAGTTGTGTTTGTGGTTCTAAGAACTTTTGTAGCTAGATGCTTTGATCGTAAGAAACCACATATATTTTTTGTCAGATATATGAAATTATAGTATAGCGAATGTTACATCTAAATATTCGATGAATGAAACTTAATTAACTTTCTTGATTATTATTCTACCTATGCTTTTTATTTTTCCTTTTTTACTTTCAACCTTTGTATGACGCATTCATGAATGGTACGTTGACTTACTTCTTTTTAGTGTGACGTTCGATTCTTTTTTTTTTCTCGAATACGCACAAGCATGCCTATCATATATTGATACAAGAAGAGCCAAGACGGCTGATACAACGCCTTTCAGCAACGTGCTACACCGAGAGGTTAGCACCCACATCCACCGTGAGTCCGTGACAACACCGGCAAACAACTCGCCCTGCCCAAACTCAAGCCAAAAATGGCGAAGAGGACGGACACAGAGCACACAGGCCGCGTCCCTCCGAACCGAACACCTCAGAGCACGACAAAACCTAAACAAACTAGTTCAACGCACTCTCCGCCCATGGCGCCTAGAAGATCGGCAAGCGAACAGCAGGAGCTAGCCTGACTTGGAAAATGTCGCAGATGAGGCGTCGATGATGAAGTACATGGCGCCCCGGATGCTCATGCCCACAGCAACAACCCACACATGACAGCCTGGCACCCCAAGCCTCGCCGCCGAGGTGAGAAAGGCAACCCACACCAGCTGCTCCTCCGGAAGACACCCCACGCACCTAGGCAGCGCCTCCAAGAAGGTGACGACGCCGAGACGCCGCCGCTGCCTGGCCCGGTGAACCGAGCCTAGAGTTTCCTCCGGTGACATTAAAGGGGGGATGAACATGGCTATGACAACGCCTCCAGGGAGGAGACGGCGCCCACAGGCGTCGCCGTTGCCCGCAGCCGCAGCCGCATCGGATTTCTCCTCGGCCCTATCCATCACTTCTTTGGGCTCAGCAAACTGGAAGGGAGGGGGCAAAGCTGTCACCTTGGGCCATCGCCGTGAAGTGGGGGAGTCAGATGCCGCCGCGCCGCCGTCCGCACACCACCATGCCGCCCAACGGGGGCGTCCACCACCACCCCTGGTCACCGCACCGGCCACGGATCCCCCATACGGAGACCAGGGGAGCATCCACCCGCCGCAACCCCGCCACCCCCATGGCCAGGGAATGTAGCGCATCCGCCGGGATGCCGCAGCACCACCGGATCCAGCCGCGACGCCCGGCAGGCCAGCTCGTCGCACCTCCGCCCCGGGGAGAGGAAGGCGACTCCACCGCAGCCTGGGGCCGCCGCCCCAGCTTCCCAGCGTCGGACCACCGCCGACGGGAGCCGCCGCGGTGTCCGCAGCCCAGGCGGCCAGTTCTGGCCGAGCTAGACCAAGCCAGCCCAGCGGCCACAGGACGGCATGCGCGCAGCCTCCCGCGCCCTAGCCAGATGCCGACAGGAGCAGCCAGCCCCCGCGCCGGCCGCCACCGCACCGTCGCGCCCCACCGCCAGCGCGCCGCCACCTCTCGCTGGCGACATCCGCGCCTGCCGACCTCGCGCGTGGGGAGAGAGGATGCCCCGCGGCCGCCGATGCCGGCCGGGCTTTGCCCGGCGACGGCGAGGAGGGGTATAGGAAGGAGGGGTTGGCCCGGCGGCGCTAGGGTTTTTGCCCTCCCGGACGTCCGATTCTTTGGAGTGTGCGAAAGCCGACATGTACCTTTCATACAAGAATACGAAGGAAACCAAGGAAAAATCATGTTGAGTTTTTTTCTTCTGCTCACATTGTGTTACCTAAGTATGGCATTCGTCGTCGCAAGTCCTATTAAGTTCAATCCTACTCTAAAATATGTAACAACCAACACCAAAGCCTGCAAGTAAGTTCTATGACGTCGTTCCCTTCTCGAGGCATCGTTGTTGCAGGTCGTGGCACCCCACTCGTGATGCTCCGGGGGAAACCCTAGATCTGGATCTACCGGATCGGACGATGATTACCTTTGATGCCGTTGTCCCTCCTAAGGGCATCGTTTTAGAGCAAGTGCTAGTTGAACGGGACAAGCGGAAGAGCGGTGTCTCATGATCCCGGTGACATGGTGCTGCGGAGGTTCGGCGACGGGCACGTGTGGACGGATATGTGCAGGATGGTGGAGTTGTCTGGCGTCGTGGTGGCGTCGACGGCAGGCCAAGCAAGGTCGATGGGTCAGTTTCTACTCTGGAGATGGACCGGTGGAAGATGGCGACGACAGCCTCAGTGAGTGCGTCGGTCTGGTATGGGACCCAGTCCCATTGTGTGCCTGGGCTAGGGCATCCGACTTTAGATGTTAGGGTTTGGTGCGATGTCCGTTTGGTATTAGGCCCGGACATTCGGCACACCTTCATCAATGTGATAGGAGTACCAACAGGGTGTTGCCTATATGGTGGCTTCAGGCTGACTGATATATTACTTTGTATGGCCTCTGTGAATAATTAATAAGATGGCCGCATGCATCGTCCAGATGCAGAGGCTGGGGTCTACCCTCCTTTTCAAAAAAAAAATTGCGAGTTTCATGCATATTTGGGATTCTCTGTTTATATGACATATTTAGAGCATTAAATACATTTCTAGTTATTTAATGAACATAAATTAAATTTAAACTACATGTACATTAGAAACTGCCCAAATGTTGGTACAAACCATACCATTTAAGTTCTTGAGTGTGTATTTAGACCGTATATGCAAATAACAACTCCACGTTTATTAACTGGTTATGCGACATGTGTGTCTCGAGGCCATCTTACCATACCATTTAAGTTCTTGAGTATGTATTTAGACCGTATATGCAAATAACAACTCCACGTTTATTAACTGGTTATGCGACATGTGTGTCTCGAGGCCATCTTCAGTTTGTAAACAATCCACATCTATATCTATATCTATATCTATACTTAATAATAACATTAATATAGGAGCAACCTTTCTTAGTTCTTCATACGTCTGGGTTGATTGTTTTCTTAGTTGCCGTGGGCTCCGCTCTTGCCTCGCCCGACTACATATGGAGCAAAATGAGTGAATCTGCACTTTAAAATATGTATATGTACATTTGTATGGTTTGTATTGAAATATCTAGAAAAACTTATATTTAGAAACGGAGGGAGTAGCAAATCATTCAACCTAGAAAGTTGAAACCATTATTCATACAATACCGAAAACAATAGCACACTCAAATCCAAAAAACATGCAGGAAATCAAACTGTTTGATGATATTTTGTCACTTTTTTTTTCAGCGCCCACAGTTCATGGACAAAAATCTTAAATATTTTTTGCCTTCAAGTATTGCACACGAATGAAAAGAATATGTGTTTATCAACGTGCCATGCCAGTACGTGTAAGTGTGTTAATTTCCTTAGCTTGGTGGGCTTCGACGTAATCAAGCCCCTCTCACATGCAAGCACAAGGAACTAATAAAAAAACAATTTTTTTAGGAAGAATAATATTTAATTACCTGGCCCCGAAAAAGCTACCATGATATGCATGCATAGATGGTTAACTTGTGCCGGTTGTGCTAAGTAGATGGATAAGACTACTCATAGTGGGAAGTAACATAGATGGCAACATCACACATATCTAGATAAAATAGATGATGTGGCAAGCATTTAATGAAGAAAGAGAGGCATGTGATAACATAGCTAGTTACTAGTAGTATGAGACTAGCCACAATGGAGAGTAACATACACATATCCCTAGACTATGTTACTATCTTCATAGTGGGTAGTAACATAAGTGTGGTGTCATGCAAAGCTTCATTTATTAGTTTATAGACTCATATTGCATTGGGACATGTGATGTTACAGTAACTAGCTAAGTTACTCGAACTACCTCTCTCCTCATTAACTCATTGCCACATAAGCAAATTTATTGAGTTGGACTCGATGTTACTGTTGAAGTTACTCCCACTATGGCTAGTCTGAGTAACATCACACATATCAAGATAAGATGAGTCTATATCCTAATAAATGAAGTGTTGCATGATACCACACATATGTTACTCCCTATTATAAAGATAGTAACATAGACTAGTAACATATGCATGTTACTAGTCTAAGTTACTCCCCACTGTGGCTAGTCTAAAAGAGCATGTTGTGCCTCGTTAATAAATTCAAGCAAGTATTTAAAGCCATAGCTCTGTAATGAGCCCGCTACTCAGTCGCACGTGAGTGCCAAATATGGCGGACAGATGTGTTGCATGGAGGAATAATATGCACAAGCATATGTGTTAATCGGTAGAGCCCGGCACTTCGGGAATTACCAGTAGAGGTAGAGCAACAGTTTGCTCGCTGAAGAAATTCCGTGCATAATTACAAGAACTACCACAAGTCATGAAGAAATTTGTCATGGGCAGATCACAATGAGTTTTGAACTAAATTTTTTTACAGGTGCAGAAGACACACGTGCTGAGGTTATGTTCAAATTTCTGATCATTCGGCCAATAGGAAGGCCAGACAAAAAATCGCAGAAAGCAGAGTATGTGCCTGGTAGTACAGCCGGCTTCAGAAAATCATGCCGACCAAACCTGAAAGAGTTTGATCTGAAATTAATTTTTCTGGGGCGAACTAGAAACGCGCAGATATGTTCATTAATTTTCTCAGGATTTTTAAGCCAAGAGAAAAGGTGCAGTAACCTCTCTCAAAAAAAGAAGCCTGAAACTTTTGTGAGCTTACGCTGATCTCGGCGAGCGATCTTAAGAAGGCGTCATTGCGGGCCAGTTAGATGGAAACTATCTAACCGGGTTGGGTAGTCCAATCCGGGCGCGGCCACCCTCCGTGCCGTGGTCCACTCCGGGCGCGGCGGCCACATCTTCGAGCGGGTGGATCTGCCTTTTCCCGCTCGATCATGGCGCTCTCTGATCTGAATTTTGCCACTGGAAGGACCTTTGAATTATACATCAAGAATCAATGTGGTGCTCCAATCAATCCCTCTGCTACGCCAGATTCGGACAAGTTCTTCCTTGTGGAAAAGTTTTCTCGATCTAAGCTCACTCTGAATCGAGACTCGGTTGGCCTCATCCTTCAAGCTTTTTTTGGTGGTTCTGCTTCTGATTTCAAAGTCTCACACATTGAAGGCTGGAATTTTAAGTTCTGTGTTTCGTCATGTGCTATTGGTTTTGAAATTGTTCGCGGTGGCAATATCTCAGATGAATTGTTGTCCATGGATTTTCTACTCTGGGGTGCTGGGGATCCTGATCTTCGGATTGCCTATATGAATTATCTTCACACGGCCAATCAAGAATGGACAGTGGTTCATCGCAACAACACCCGCAGATCATATGCTCAAGCTGCTCAAGAACCTCGGTTTTTTGTTTCGAAAGCTATTCCGCGTTCATCGGGTACAACTTCAGTTTCTGCAGCATTAACTTCGCCAAAAGATACTCCTTTAGGGAGGGCGGGATCGACGCATTTTCGAAATACTGGATCTGGGCTGTCTGATGGGCCATCTTCTAATACCAGTCAGCCGGCCCACGCCCGTAACTTTTGCGTCCGTTGTCTCGCTTCGGATCACCTCCGGCCCGCCTGCACTAACCGCATCCGTTGCCGGGCCTGCAAAAGACTGGGCCACATTTCGTCGTCCTGTTTTTTCTCTAAATCCGGGGTTAATGCTACGGCTTCCGGTGTTAGAGTCCCCCCCCCGAGGCAAATTTGGCTACAAACCTTAATCAGCGCGCCTTTCCAAGGTTGGAGACGACCAGTGCCACCAGAGCCCCACCCCTTAGTTACCGAGGCATTATCCCTCCGCCCAGAGTGTTACCTCCCCATTCCTCGCCTGCAACAAATCCCCCCCAGCCCATTCACGCCTCCAACAACTCAAGCTCTGCTCTCGCACCAATGGCCACCTTCCCCTTTGACCCTGCGCCTTTTGTGCCGCGAGGCTTCTCTGTGATTAAAGTGGCTGATCGGCCGGCTCGTGCTCGTGTGGACTGCGGAGATTTTCCAGCGGTAAATGAAGACCTGGCGATCGTCTCTATTCTTCCGATGCCCGTCGGTGAGGTCCCCTTTGTTAATGTCAGAGAAGTTTTGGGGGATTTTCTTACTCAGATTAAGCGTGTGGGTTTCAAATCTATCACTCCTTGTCCTTTCGGCCAAGCTTTTATTCGCTTCAATAGTGTGGTGGAGAGAGATCTGCTTGTTGACAGCGGTCCACACAGACATGATGATATTCATTATGTTTTTCAAAAGCATAACCAAGGCCTTAATTGGAAGAAATTCCATTTAGACAGAGAAGTTTGGCTCATGTTAGTGGGTTTTCCTGCGGATCTTAGATGTATTCATGAGTTAGCCAATTATGTGAGAAGCTTTGGAAAGATGTCTGTCTGGGATAGAGTTAAATCTTCTGATGCAGCAGTTTTAATTAAGGTTTATGTTGATGCTCTCAAAGAGATACCTGCCAGCATTGTGGTTTCCTCTGACAAAAAGGAAGGAGAGTCATGGACCTGCCCTGTGGTTATTATTCATGACAGCCCTGTTGGAGAGGGCCCTCCAGAGGAGGAACCAATCCCTGTTGATGGTAATCCACATCCCAGGCCTGATGAAGATCATCATCATCCCAATCAAAATCTGGTTATTGGTCCTTTCTTGGATGTTCATTATGCCAATCAAGATGCAGGAATTCAGCAAAACAATAACATTCAAGAGGAGGAACAGGATGCAATGGTTGAAGAGGATCCTGGTTGGGGCCATTGGGCCATGCCCAATGAGGCACAGTTAATTGACTAAGAGCTTCATGCAGGGGAATTTCTTGAACTTAATGATTTGCTTGCTCCAGTCATTGAAGAAAACCTTCTGCAACAACCTGCTTTTGAGGAGAGTGGTCTGACTTTATCTCTGGACAATCCTGCTCAATCTGCTAGTTCTGCAGAGTCTTTTAACAATGGTCCTCCTGTCAATGCTCTCGCTAATCCTATGGCCCCTTTAGAGCTGAATCTGCCTGATTTGAATCTGGCTGTGCATGTTCAGGAAGTTGTCTTTGATCCTATTGCTGCTGAAGTGAGGGAACCTTTGCCAGTTTTAGAGCAACCTTTGCTGGATATTTTTGCTGAGCAACATGTTGATGTGGATGTTGCAGTTGTCTCTTCAGATCATGCTGCAATGGTAGTTGCAGATGTTGCAAATGTTCCCTCTCCTGTTGCAGTTCCAACTGCCATCATTTCCCAAGCTAATGAAGTTGATAATTTGGTGTCGGAGCCTGTGCCTATTCAGATGGATTTCCCAACAATTACTGCTGCCAACAATACTGCTGTTCTGGTTCCTGTTTCTGCAGAACCTCAAGATTCACAGACTGGTTTACACTGCCATGATACTGCACAGCCTGAAGCAACATTGGCATCTTCTGATGCTCAGCATGAGCATGTTTTGGAACAGTATGCAGCTCCTGCATTAAATAAATATGTGGCTTTGCAAGAATTAACTATCCCTGATCAATCTTCTGCCTTGCTCCCTGAGGATCAAGGTACTACTCCCTCTGCACCTCCTGGTTTCCCTGTTCCTATCTATCAAGGGCTACAAAATAATATCACAGTTGGGGCTATGCAATTTCTGTCTAATGTAGCAGATCCAGTTTTTCAAAAGATGCTGCCTGACTTGACTGACTCCCAAATCTTAGGTAAAGAAGGAGCATCTATCTGGAACACTCATTTTGCCCCCTCCTCTGACTCAGACAAAGTGGTTCAGGTACCCATTGAGTGGACAAATTTTCTTTCCCTTGCATTGCTCTCACCTGATAGATTTGAGTGGGCAAAGTCGCTGCTCTCTTCACAGATATGGACATATATACTGAAAGGTTCTGATAGTAACCTCTTTAAGCCTTTTGTCATTCCTGATAAATGTACTTCTGCCCAGGCCCCTGCATGCAAGATGCAGATTATGGAAGCTGCAGAGGAGGCCCCTAAGCTGGTTTTTTCCACTCCTCAAGAGCAGAAATCCTCTTCAGCTGGGGATGTGCACCCTTCAAGCACATCAGCAGTGCATGCTAACAGGAAGAGGAAAGAAAAGTTACCCTTGGCAGAATCTGAGGTAAGGAGGAGTGAAAGATTACAGTTGATTAACCAAGGTTATAAGAGAAATCTTTGTCTGGATAGAAATTGTATGCCCTGTAATGCCGATCCACCTATCATTGCTAATAAAGTGGTCAGAAACTTAAGCTCCTCCCTTTGCAAAATTCAGGAATTTAATGGCCCTGCTGCTGTTGTGCAGAAGAAGGCAAAGAAGCAGAAACCTGCATTGGAGCCCACCAGGAAATCTCAGAGGAAAGGGCAAGGAGCAAAGGAGCAAGAATAGTTGGTTTAAATTATCAGCTCGTTGATAGTAGCAAGAATGCTCTCCTTTTGTAATAATGATGCACTCATTAAGTCCTGAACCTTCAGTTTCAGTCTGTAATGCTTGCTTGAACCCTAGTATGTGTGGTTTTATGGTTGGTGCCAGAATATTTAAGCAGTTACTGTGACTTTTGCAAAGTTTTCAAAGCTCTGTCAATCTTAATGCATAACAGAAATTGGAATATCCTCAATTGGAATGTGAGAGGCATTAACGATCCAGCAAAGTGGTTAGCTATAGCCAATAAAATAGCTGAAACCAACTGTGATGTCATCTGTTTACAAGAAACTAAACGAGAATCTTTTGACAGCCAATACATCAGACATTTTTGTCCTAGAAGGATAAATAAGTTTGTTTTTCTCCCTTCGGTGGGTGCTTCAGGTGGTCTTTTTATTGGGTGGAATGGCAATGTTTTTGTGGGCAACCCTCTTTTCCAGAATGATTTCTCCATTTTAGTTGAGCTTACATCCACTCTCTCTAGTTCATCATGGGTTCTCACTAATGTCTATGCCCCATGTCAAGGAGAGGCTAGGGCTGATTTCATCCAGTGGTTCAAAAACATAGCTATGACAGATAGCACAGACTGGCTGGTGGTTGGTGATTTCAATTTCATGAGATATCCAAATAACAGAAATAGGGCAGGGGGTAATGTGCAAGACATGCTTTCTTTCAATGATGCCATCAGTGCTCAAGCTCTTGTGGAAATCCCACTTAAAGGTAGAAACTTCACTTGGAGCAACATGCAACAAGCTCCTCTTTTGGAAAAGCTGGATTGGGTTTTCTCATCTGAATCCTGGACCCTTCATTACCCAAACACCTTAGCCATCCCTCTAGCAAAACCCATATCAGATCACTATCCTTATGTCATTAAAGTAGGGACTGATATTCCAAAATCAACCATCTTCAGATTTGAAAACTACTGGCTCAATCATCATGATTTCAAAGATACAGTTCAGCAGATTTGGAATCAGAGAGTTCATGGCAAGGATAGTGCTCAAAGGCTCACTGCTAAATTTAAGAGGCTTAGAAAAGGGTTAAAGATCTGGGCCAAGAATAATTCAAATTTAGCCTCCCTAATCCAAAACTCCAATGATGTGATTTTCCTTCTTGATACTCTGGAGGAATTTAGGGCTCTTACCCCCCTAGAATGGGACTTCAGACAATTGCTCAAGGAGCACCTGATGAAAATATTATCTGCACAGCAAGCCTATTGGAATCAGAGGGCTACTATTAGATGGATCACCAAGGGTGAAACAAATTCAAAATTTCTCAAGGTTAAGGCCACTATAAAGTTCAGAAACAACCACATTGCTACTCTTAAAGATGAGTTTGGTTTTGAACACTCTGAGCACCATGCCAAAGCAGATATCCTTTGGAGAGCTTTCAAACAAAGGCTTGGGACTTCTATGCCCATCTTTAATTTGCTGAATTTAGAAGATCTTGTTGAAAATTTTGATGATCTACATTGGCTGGAAACTCCTTTCACTAAATCAGAGATTGATGCAGTGGTAAAAGAAATTCCTTCAGATAAAGCCCCTGGGCCAGATGGTTTCAACACCAATTTTGTTAAATCTTGCTGGGACATCATTGCTCCTGATTTCTAGCAGTTGATTGAAGATTTCTTTAAGGGTGATGTAGATCTGCAGAGCATCAATTCATCTTACATTACTCTGATTCCCAAAAAGGATGCTCCTATTGAGGCTAGTGATTTCAGGCCTATTTCACTCCTAAATTGCTCCATCAAGATTATCACAAAGTTGCTGGCCAACATATTGCAGAAAATTATTCTAAAACTTGTTCACAGAAATCAATACGGTTTTCTAAAGGAAAGGTCAATCCAGGATTGTCTGGCATGGGCATATGAATACTTGCATCACTGTAATCAGTCGAGAAGAGAAACTATCATTCTAAAATTAGATTTTGAAAAGGCTTTTGACATGATTGAACATCAGACTCTGAAAAGCATAATGGTGGCCAAAGGTTTTGGTCACAGATGGATGAATTGGATGGACATGATTTTTTCTTCTGGTACTTCTGCTGTTCTCCTTAATGGAGTTCCAGGAAAGAAGTTCTGGTGCAAAAAGATGTAAGACAAGGAGACCCAGTCTCTCCTCTGATTTTTGTCCTGGCTGGTGATATTTTACAATCTATCTTCAATGAGGCCATGAAGCATAGGTTGATTTCCTCTCCCCTGGATAACACCAAAGATTTTCCTGTCATTCAATATGCAGATGATACACTTGTTGTACTGCAAGCTTGTCCAACACAGTTGCAACAAATCCAAAACCTGCTATTACACTTCTCTGCATTCACTGGCCTAAGGATCAATTTTTCAAAGTCTGCAATGTACCCAATCAATGTGGGGCAAGATAAACTGGCTCAGCTGGCTGCTATTCTGGGTTGCAATATTGGATCTTTTCCTTTTCCTTATTTGGGCCTACCCCTAGGCACTAAAAAGCCAAAAGTGGATGATTTTTTTCCCATGATGCAGAGAATTGAAAGAAGACTCACAAGTTGCTCTACCTTGCTATCAATAGGAGAAAAACTTTCTCTTATTAAGAGTATTTTCACCAGCCTGCCAACTTTCTTCATGTGCACTTCGGAACTGCCTGTCACGGTGGTGGATCAAGTTAATTCCTACATCAGACATTGTTTTTGGAGGAAATATGGTCAGGAAGGTGCTGGTCCTGCCCTCATTGCTTGGAACACAGTTAGCAAACCAAAAGAGCAAGGTGGTTTGGGGGTTTTGGATATAGCTACTCACAACAAAGCTCTTCTTCTAAACCACCTTCACAAATTCATGAATAAGAAGGATCTCCCTTGGGTTAACTTGATTTGGGACACTTACTATGGGAACAGAGCCCCAACCAGCAGACCTGTTGGATCTTTCTGGTGGAAGTCCATCATTAAACTCCTTCCAATTTTCAAAGATATGGCTCTCTGCACTGTAGGGCAAGGTACCTCAGTTATGTTTTGGCATAATAGATGGGGCCCTGTCTCTCTCAAGCTGCAATTCCCACACTTGTTTTCCTTTGCAAAGGATGATCTGCTATCCATTAAAGAAGCTACAGACTCCAGCACCTTCCAAGAATTTTTTCACTTGCCTCTGTCCAACCTAGCTTTTTCACAGTTTCATCAAGCAAGATTTTGTCTAGAACAAGTTAATCTCAGAGACAATGCTGATCAGTGGAAATACACTTGGAACTCGGCCACCTTTTCTCCATCCAAAGCATACAATATTCTCATCAAAGGGGAAGAGGCTCATCCTGTTTTTAAGAAGATTTGGTCTGCTGCTGTTATGCTGAGATATAAAATCTTCTTCTGGTTGTTGCTGCATGATCGAGTTAACACAAGAGGACTGCTACACAGAAAATCTTTCCATCTCCCTTCTTATTTATGTGAGCTCTGTAATGATCATGTAGAGGAATCTGCAATGCACTTATTTTGGGACTGCCCCTTTGCACTGAGGTGCTGGGACATGATTATTCCGCTCAAACAAAGAGACACAAGTGTTCTTTATGAGACTTTGCTAGCTCTGGATCAACTCCCAAAGGAGGTCGGCCTGAACTTTATCATCATGGCATGCTGGCAGATATGGATGCAAAGAAATGGCAAGATCTTCAGACATATTTCTCCCAATGTCATGACATGGAAAGTACTACTCAAGAAAGATTTAGTTCTTCTTCAGCACAAGATCAAGTTGAAGCATAAACAAGTCTTTTCAGACTGGATTGAAGCGCATTTCTAGCTCTCTGTTTGTATCCATGATGTTCCCCAAGATGGGCATTGGTTAGCTTAGTTGCTGTATTTTCTTTCTGCTGTACATATTACTTTTTTTAATAATTAAAATACCGTAGAACGATTGTTCTACGGTCTCTCCCTCAAAAAAAAAAAAAACTTTTGTGAGGACAAATTAACTCATCAAAGAAGTATCTGTAAAATTTTCGGCTCAAATGGTCCAAGCAACAAAGAACGGCAATTTCTATAAGTTGCGTTCAGAGAAAAAGGCACGTCCACACACTACCTGAATTAGTAGATTCTGGGATGTGCTTGATCGTATGCAGCTCTCATAAATTTGGTGCACAGTGTGGGCACTCACCATCGTGATGATTTGTGGTGTGCCTCAGACTCAAAAGCCTTGCCATCCCATATGTGCATGCATGGTGCAACGACATGGTGTGTAGTTGACAGCTACGAATTAATCCGCAGCCGAGTACGGCACTTGCGATTTGCCATGAAGTCTTTCCGTGACCGACGAGGCTGGACAAAACTAGTCCTAGCCGACGAGGATGGACTTTTATTTGTTGGGTGCTGATGAGGCCGAACACTTCTCGCTCGTAGACTTCATCGAAAATCCCACCACCAGCGGTGCCGGATGATACTCACCATTGACCGACGAGGCTTTGGTTGAATGCATGTTTGCATTGTTCATGCACGTTTGGAGGACAATTTACATAGGCTTGAAGACGACGATCATCGGGAGCAGCTTAATCGAAGGTTTTCTACAAGATGTGTCTAGTGGATGTAATTAACCGGATCGTCGTCTTTCGAGGCTCTGGGAATCTGAAGCTACACAGTGGCAGAATTTAGTCAGATTGCATAGAGAAACATGATGTACTTGTGTGGGAACCATTTGATGTAATTCTCCAAAAGAATTAATGGAATACAGAGTTTCCTAATATTGTGTGTCCTTGTTATCTATTTTTTATACGAATGTATACGAACACGTCCGCAACCTTTATCTTATTGCCGTTACGCATTAGAAAATATCCCCTTAGCGGGGAGCATTTCTTTTTTGCGAAACACAAACGAAATGCCTACATGTTTAATCAGTGGCAGGCAGACGTAGGCACCCGCCACTGGTATACCTCCATCCACGGCTAACGTGGGCTAAATCGGTAGCCTGCTACCAGGGGCCTCCACTAATGATCTAAGTACCAGTGGCGAGCAGAGGTTCTGGGCCCACCACTGGTATAGTTGGCCCATGGCTAACATGGTCCAGAGAATGAGTGGTAGGCAAGGAAATGGGCCTGCCACTGATATTTAAATCCCAGTGGCAGGCATCATTCCACACCTGCCACTCGTATCTGGTCAAAATAGTAGTGGTGGGGCTCTCAACCTGCCCGCCACTAATGTGACCTCACTTATAAACACTTTTCTAGTACTGACATTTGATGATTATACTTATAACATTGCGAAGATGTGTTCTGGTAGTATATCATTTAGTTGGGTCTATCCAATATCATTGTTCTATTAACAGTTTGCTCTCATTGTTGTTGACATCCTTTGTTACTTTAACAATGTCCTATGAGGAAAACGGGATCATCATGCAATACTTGAGCTAGTCTTACAAGAGTGACTAGGGAACTACTTGGTGCTTATGCTTCCACGCGTGTAATGAGTTTTTCTCTGAATCTTATATTCAAGGATCATCACAGTTATAGCACAAAAATATAACATTAATTATAAACTTGGAAATAAATAATACTATATTATTGTCTCTAGGGCATATTCCTAGCATCTTCTTCTTCATGTTTCGCCTTCGACAGTGTTCTCTAGGGTTCAACAGCGGTGCCTTTGGCGCCACAAGGCTACCATCTGGTAACTCTCGTGATGTTCTTCTGCTCAAAAACCCGATGAACGCTTCACACCATTTGAGCTTCCTACAGTTCATTGTCCGCCACTCCTTGGGTCCTTGTTGTCGCCAACTTGAGGTTGTGTGTGACCTTCATTTTACACTTTGCCATGGCCAATTAATGACCAGTCTTGGTAGAGATATTT
The DNA here is from genome assembly GCA_011799875.1 of Thinopyrum elongatum. Lineage (NCBI taxonomy): Eukaryota > Viridiplantae > Streptophyta > Magnoliopsida > Poales > Poaceae > Thinopyrum > Thinopyrum elongatum. The sequence continues at coordinate 577,703,811 of CM022299.1, forward strand.
TGTTTCTTAGGCACTATCTCTGAGCATGTCACTCCACCGCGTATTCCCACCATCGGACACCCCCCTCCCGGGGGTAAATTAACATTCTCCATGTGCATGCTCATTGAGCACGAGTCTTCTCCATCGTCATTCTATCCTCGCAACAATGACCACCCTCATGTTGGGTGTTGTATGGCTTGGGGGGGGGGGGGGGGGGGGGGGGGGGGGGGAGGTGATGGCGTGACTCCTTGGTCTTAGTGGTTTCGGCGTTGCTATTGTTGGACTTGTCATTCAACGGCCTCTGAGTTTGCATATCTATGTTGTCTTCTGGCGCATTGTCCAGCCTTATTAGCCTCTCTTTTGTTGCGATGTCTTGTACATGCTTATGACATAAACGGTGCCGCATTCCTCGGCCATCTAATGGTTGATCCTTGCATTGTGTTGTAACTTTGTACTTAATCTTCTTTTTTGTTCTTCTTGTTGCTTGTATGGTTCTTCAGCCTGGTTTCCCTCATAAACGGGATCAATTTGTTTAGGTTTTCGATTCGGCTTCCCTTATAAACTGGATCACTCTCTTAGTGCATGGCCAACTTTGAGTAATATACTCATGTGGGGCAACTCCCTCCAATATCACCCTGTGATTCCTCACAAAAATCATCGATGCAAGCGTCTTTGATATTCGCAAGGAGCTCTAGCAAGGCCACTACATAGGAGTAGGTACTAAAGTTGACAGTGCAACTTCCAATTTAACTTAGGCAGGAAGGCAGGCATGCATCTTGTGTGCTAGATAATCAATCTTAAAGGCTAGCTCCATCACATGCCTAATCCTAAAAGGGTATGGGTGATAGTATTATCTAATTAACGGTAAGTAATCAGATTACTACTACTTTATAAAGGTTCCCCGTTTCGAGGACTTTATCAAAGGTACCATATATCACACACATGGCTAATGAATAATCAAATTGAGCGAGTGAGTTGGTGCCTCTTACCTCCAGCGTCCATAAAAGTTGGTGCCATCCGATCCAGTGGAGCACCGGCTAGCTGCGCTCTTCGTTGTGCGACTGCGCACTTGATCTCTGCTACTGTGTGAGGTACGTACGAGTACGAAATATTTCACCTAGATTATGGCCATGTTTTGCTGCCATTAGCTCGTTTCTCTCCATTGTGAGTTTGATCTATCAGGATTGTGACTAATAATGTTGCAATGCGCGTGGTGGTCGGTCTAGTCTAGTTTAGATCCTGTTTGATTCAAAGATCACATCAGCCTTGGTTGTCTCTTACGATTGCCATTATTTCTTTCACAAAATAAATAAATAGTGAAAGAACATCAAAACCATGCATTCGAGTATCACCTTTCTTTCCCCCCGCAAAAAAAAAAAGTATCACCTTTCTTTCGTCTTGGCTGCAGTAAACGCAACAGATATAGATGGCAAACAATACAACGACAATTGATGTATCAGGAGGACGGTCACGGATGGACGAACGGATCCTAGAAGCAGCCACCGATGGTGATTCCTCGTCAATGAAAGAGTTGGCTAAGGAGAATCCAGGCATTCTGCTTGGAACAAGCCCACAAGGGAACAACTGCCTCCACATCTCCACCATCCATGGGAACAAAAAATTCTGCATGGATGTGCTGGAACTAGAGCGGTCTCTCCTTTCAGATGTCAACTGCGAGCACGAGACGCCGCTTGTCATCGCTGTTACACTTGGCCATGCCCCTTTGGCTTCAGATTTACTCAAGTGCTGCTGCAAAGAAGAAGAATTGAGGCGGATAATCTTGCAACAAGACAGGTATGGATTCAACGCACTTCACCATGCCATTCGCAATGGCTACCAGAAGCTCGCACTGGAGTTGATAAAAGCAGAGCCCGCCCTGTCTAAAGCCGTGACCAAGTACAATGAGTCGCCCATGTTCATGGCCGTGATGAGGAATTTTACAGATGTATCCCAAAAGCTATTAGCCATTGATGATTCTTCTCATGTGGGAAAGTATGGCCGCCATGCTCTTCATGCTGCAGCTAGAAATGGAAATCAAGGTGAGACCTGTGGATAACAAGTTCAATATAGAATTATATATGTACGTGCAGCAAACTAGCTCTAGAATTTACAACTTGGAATTATCCAGAGCTAGTGTAGTTCATGTGTTTTAATATTGTGTTATATATCATCACTACTAAACTAAACAGTCGAATAATCGATTTTGCTACATCATTTTTTGTACCAAAGACTCCTAGCATCATCGCTGTGCTCTTAACCCATCGTTCATGCATGTCTTGACTTGCTTTCAGATATTGCGGACGAAATTATGGAGAAACGTCCTCACCTGGCCAGAGAAGCTGACTCGGATGGGATTACTCCAATACGAATGGCTGTATCTCATGACAAGTCTGACGTGCTGATCACATTGCTGCAACATGATTCTTCTTTAGCATATGAAACCGACAAGAGTGGTTATCCTCTCCTCTGTTCGGCCGCTACTCGGGGTCAAGTTTATGTTGCTCGAGTGCTTCTTCTCTATTGCCCAGATGCTTTTTATTGCCCGGTACTCAGAGATGGTACGGCAATTGGAAAAAGTTTGACATGCCTTCACATAGCTGTACAGAACGGTCATCTAGAGTTCGTCGAATTTATCTTAAGGAGGCCGCAACTTCGGAAACTCATTAACATGCAAGACATGGATGGAAAAACTGCTCTACATTATGCAATCCAGCAGTGTGATCCTAAACTTGTTGCTGCATTACTGGCTCATGACGACATAATAGACACAACAATTCTCGACAACCATGGTAACTCAGCGGCTTCGCAATTATCGAGCATCACTGATGATGACAAGCCTTTAGACTGGGTACATATATGCTATAAATATATTGAATCATATAATATTATTATTGTAGACCGTATTAATTTTGTGTGTTCCTTGTTTTTAATTAAATCCATGCAGAAGGAAGTGCACGTGCTTATGCTAGGAGCTGATCCCAATGATGATGACATCTCATTGTATAATCTAAGCAAGGTAGCCAAGCAACGGGAAACTATTGAATCAAGGAAGGAGAGGCAATCTCAAACTCAAAAATACACAAACAACACGTCATTTGTGGCAATCCTACTTGCAACAATAACTTTCACCGCTGCTTTCACTCTACCTGGAGGATATAGCAGTGATGCTGGAAGCGCCGGACTTCCCATCATGTCTAAACAGATTGCGTTTCAAGCATTCTTGGTCTCTGACACCTTAGCAATGTGCTCTTCATTTGTTGCGGCCTTCATATGCCTCATGGGAAAGTGGGAGGATGCTAACATCACAAATTATTATATCTCCGTTACTAAGAAGCTTACTTGGTTTGCATACATGGCAACAATTACAGCTTTTGCGACTGGTTTGTACACTGTGCTGTCCGCACGTATCCACTGGTTGGCCATTGGGATTTGCTCTGTGGTAGCTTTAGTGCCCATTCTTACTATGTTCATAGCGAAATGGCCTGTCTTGAAGCTCAAGTTTCGGCAAAAGTGTCGTGGTTTGAAGCTCAAATATCGGCAACGTCAAACTGGCACTTCCAATTCCAAGGACATGGTCTGAGCTGGACAGTTTGTTTTATGATTATTCTTTCTGGTAATAATTTACAATTTATCTGTAATGAACATTGTTTGGCTACTCTATTGCAATGTTACTTGTTAATTCATTGGGGGAAAACATTGTACAGTTCATTCTTGCATTCCGCTCAATGTTCATTTGAAAGACACCTCTAACAGTGATTAGCATTTGAAAGACGAGAATGGACGTAGCTACAACAAACATTTCTATGACAAACTCAATACGGTTTAACATAGCTACAGCCTACAAGTTGGATGTTGATACAGTTGATCTATTTTAAAACACCAGGGCAACACATAATCCTCAAGATACACAACAGGCTAGGTAAACAAGAAAAAACATGATAGGTCTTACAATCACAAAAAAAAAAAAACTTGGAGCTTAATTACCAGTGAATGTCTGTTTGGACAGGATGACCAAAATATAGTGTTCTTATGATGCTACCAGATCAACCTGATAATTCCCAAGTGTGATGGCGATGCATGTGGGTGCTGTTTACTTCCTTGGAGGCATCCTTGTGTACTGGCGCTCCTCCCCTCCCCTATGGTCCAAGCTGCAAGTGAAAGTTAAACCTCGGATCCATTTAATTCCTGTTAAGGTTTCATAACCAAATTTAATATGAAAATGTGGGGGAATAATTTTAGATCTATGGGTGTGTTGTGCACTGAACGTCAACATCAGTTCATGTGTAACAACAAATGTGTTTGAGTGAGCCATTTGAGTCACTCAAACAACTTAGGTTTTATATTAATCGGAAACTCCAGCCTTGTAGATCTAGGTTGGGTGTAGGGAACTAGGGAAACGTGGCATCTTTTTTTCAGAATGATTGTGGTACTGAACTTTAGGAGATACTGAAATATCTGAGAGAACTTGATTTGCACAGCATATAACGTGTCCCCCCAGTGTACCGCTGATAAGAATTAGTTTTGGATTCCTTGCACAGTTACATGTAAGATCAAATACGACCAGGCTGCCTCAATTGTTAATACTACAACGTTCTCTTGTGAAAATTCATTAGCATATACTCCCTCCGTCCCAAAATATAAGATCATTTTTGACAGTAGTTTTCCTGATCTGTGTGACTCAATTGGTCAACTTTTATCTTCAATGAACCTAACATTATTCTATCAGTTGTGTTGTAATGGTATTCTGCAGTGACTACTGCAGTTGCTGAATCTCGTGAGATGCTAAATCGTTCTGATCCAAGAGTGGTAACCAGGGAGAAGAATGAAGCAGCCTTGAAGCTATAGTTTTTTTTTCAATCAAAAACAATTATATGGTTGTTCCATAGCATCTTCCATTGTATCATGATCTCTTTTAGCTACATAAAAATAGACAAAGAATACTATGGTGTAATGAATACCAACTATCCCAACTGAGAGCAACGCTCCTCGGTCGCTCCCGCAGGCAGCCAGGGCCCAGGGAGAAAACCTAGCCGCCCCAAGAGACACACCCCGCTCTCCTCCCTCCCCTCGCTGCCGCCGGCAGGTGTCGCCGAGAAAAGCCCACGCGGCTCAGCGGCGGCAGGGCCCTTTCCTCCTCCCTCTCAAGGTCGAGCGGCGCGGGCCGGTCGCATCGGAGGGAGCTTGGGCACACGGACACTGGCGACATGGCGAGGCAGCGCAAGGTGCGTGGGCTGGCGCGGCCGGGAGTGGAACCACGCAGTGTGGGGCACAAGCCCAGGGATGGCCAGGAGTTGTGGCATGCGCATGGGGCGCATGCGGCCCTGATCTGGTGCGCGCCGGCACAGCTCGATGCCCAGAGGTGGGTGCGTGCGGCGTCCTTCTATCATGCGGACTGCAAGGGTGCTCCGGCGGGCGGGGGTGAGGGCCTCGGCCTGGCTTGAAGGCGTGGCGCGGAGGATCTGGCGTCTTCGGTCATCGGCGTGCTCACGCGTCGATGCGTCCAGTCTCCAGTGCAGGCTACGCTTGGCACCACGGTGGTCCTCAGCCTCGGGTGGTACTCCACTGTTTCCTTGCTGTCATGTGCTCGTCAGGGCACATCGGTGATTGCTACGTCTGGTGGCTCTGCTCCTGGTCGGCCGTGGAAGGATCTGGCATGGAGGCTGCTGTTTTGGCCGCCGGTGACCTCTGCGAGGTGCATCTGGCTGCTTTGCGTCCTTGGTTGGTGGTCTTGCCGACGCCAGTGTGGGTCGTTGAGGGTGTGTTTGGGAGCTCGGGTGAAAACCCTGTCTCGGCCTATGGCCTACGACCAGCGATGGCGACATCAGCGGGTGTCATGGACCTTCTAAGAGGCATCGCTGCCTCACCCCTCACACACAGGCTGGCCACTGCAGCTTTAGGGGAAGCCTTAGATCTGTGTGATCGGACAAAGATGGCGCCTTGGTGTCATTCTCCCTCTTGAGGGCTCTTTGGAGTGGGGCATTGGCAAGAGGTGCCGATGGAAGATGGTAGTGTTGGCGTCAAGGCTTCTGTGGTAACGATGGTGGAGGCGAGTGAGGTCGGAGGCATGGCATGGTTGCGGTAACTGACGTGTCCGTGGGATTACCTCGGGTTGTTTTGTTGCGGTGAAGTCGGAGCTGCGGCGGCGGGGCCCTGTGGTAACGATGACAGGCAGCAGGTGGTCATCCGCAGCGCCAGCCATGCATAGTCCTCCTTCGGAGCTCTCCATCAGAGTCGGAGCTGCGTTGCCCTCGATGCAGGTGGGTCTTCTTGTGTTTCCACACAACCTCTACAGTGACGGCTCGGTCGATGTTCGTCTTCAGCGAAGTCAAAGTCACTTGCTCGGAGTTTAGGGTGGGCGATGACGCCTGTTGAGGAGAAGAGATTATGATAACGCACGGGTGTCTATTGACAAGGCCCTCTTTGTTGAGGTGTGTGTGTGGTTTCTTGTGTGCCGCTTAGCGGATTGTGGCGATTTTAGTCCGGTTTTCCGTTCATTAACCAGGCAACTCTCTTTTGCTTAATTAATGGGTTCTCTTTTGCTTAATTAATGGATGAGGCAAATCTTTTGCGTCAGTTTCAGAAACAAATAGACAAAGATGAAGGTAGTCTCCCTGCCGGAGATAATGATACTCGTAGGATAAATTTAAAAAATGACACTAGTGTAAAGTGGCACATAAGTGTTTACCCTTCTACATGACTAGGTGCATTGATTTTCTCCGAGGCAGAGGTCAAGTCAAGCTGGGATCAGAGCAGGAATCGAGTCAAGGAAAAGCCAACTAGCAGCTGGGAAAAGGATCTTGTTTCCGGGAATTCCTGGTTTGAGGATATGCCTCTTATTACCAAAAATCTGTTGTATCAAAAGATTATATCGAAACTGTGTGACAAGATTTGATAATGTACCTTATGTTTGTTTCTAACTAGTAGCTGCAACAGATGCTCATTTCACCTGAAGTTATGCTATTATCAACGTTGTATGCTGAAAATGTTTCCTGCCATGTTACCTGTGTTTTTGTAGTGTTCTGGGCCGTTATTCAAAAGCAGATCGGGCTGGAGAGGCCATCAAAATGACAAGATCCTTCCATGACCATTGTCCCGGTGAAGCTCAGGAGTCTGTCGAAAATATTATTCTTGACCTGTACAAAGTATCTCAGTCCTGTAAAAAAATTATGCATATAGGCTTTACTTTCTGCCGAAGCCAGTTTTATGGTTTCATTATACTAGTAGACAATGAACGAGTTCAGTATATTGCGCAATCCCATGTGAAAAAGTCATTAGCTAATAATTAACCCACAATGGAGTTTTGCATGAATATTTAACCAAGATTTTCTCCCCTGATACAAATCATATTTATGTTCAACTAGAAATGCAGCAGGACAAAAGAGCAGATTGAAATGCTGACAGTCTAAGTCTCTGCAAACACCATTCTGCGCCTATATGCAGGCTGAGAACTATGAGGAAGCTGAAATGCTCTACAGGTATATATCTATGTTGGGGATGGACCTACATTCAAAGCTGATATATATGAGTTTGGCTACACATGGTTTGATTATTCTCTTGAAATTCTCAATCCTATGTTGGTGTTATTTGTAAGAAGACCTGAGTAAATAGTATTGCCAACATTATGTTCTCTCAGTCCGCATCAAGGATGCCAACAGTAATGACTGTTCTCAGCAGTCAGCACTGATAAATGATGATACAAGTACAAGTGAATTCTTTTTTTTTTCTGTCATATATTTAGGTAATATTTACAGGCAAGCCCTTGCTATAGTAGTTGATTATAACAAAGAGCATATTCAGCCATCTGCATGATTTAGATTGGAAAGGTAGCTCAAGCTAAATACCTTCTCCAAGCTATACCTTACAACTGCAATGATGAAAACCATGTGACATTTTTTGCCCAGGCTACTGAAGTGCTTAGGGAGCTTGATTTACAAACACTCCCTTCTCCATAACTCAGATATACCGATGTGGAGAACCTTGAATATCTACATCCACAAATACTCTGTAATTCTTCAAATCAACTGAATTACGAGGAACCACTAATTTCAGTTCCGGCGAATATGGAGAGAAGAATCAACAATGTCTGGAGAACCATAATCTTTCTAGACTGAAGCAGCTAATTAAAAAGAACAGACCAGATATCAGCACATGAGTCAAGTTCAGACTCCTAGCTCAGCTGAACGGTTGTCAAACCATGATGGCGCCAAAGATGCCAAGAATCCTATGCAAGACAAATGTGGGCTAAAAACACTACTGTGCAAGGTGAGAGCAGGAAGCATGCAAGTGAGCAGAGGGACGGAACACCATTACTCTCAAGAAAGCAGCAGCCTGAAAACCCTGGTTGGGGATGTTCGGCTACAAAATACATCAGCAGTTTTTTTAGGGGAAGCACATCACCAGGTTCATGGAGATGCAATGATTCCAGAATCTCGACAGACTAGAACACAAACTGGAAGTTTGTCAGGACCACTCCAGCATGGAAGTGGCAGAAAACTCCAAGATAAAAGCAATCGAGTCTGCCAAAGTCTTAACACCGTTCATCCCAGTGAGAAAGCTCAAGGCACGGAGCAAACACCATGGAGCAGCAGTGCAGCTCAGCGTTCACTTTTCCACTGTCATGTATCATTTGCTGACAATGGAAACTCTCGGGGTGCTAGTCACAAGAAGGCCACCAACCGCTGGTTTAGAACGCGGCGAGCACAATACAATGGAGGCTGCAGAACCACCTGCAGGTCTTCCAGGAAATCACAAATGAGATGGACCAAAATGCTGCATAGCGAGATCTATATTCCCCACTCACTGTTGATGGAAGTTCTTACCAGTAGGTAGTGGTTGTTGTTCCCCACCAGAGATGAGACTAGTACGTAGCTTGTAGTTTTTCCTTCCTGGATTTGTTTCTGAGAAGAGGCATTAGCATTGGAGTGTCAACAGCTCAAGGGGGATTAGTTACAGCAATCATGTAGAGCTAAGGAACTTGCCAAACATTGTCAATACTTCATGTTCCTAACAAGTCCATGAATCATACTCTCTTCAGATCCAAACTCTGATCAGATTACTTCATTTGAGCTAGTAATATGCTGTTATTTCTTGAGCTTTGTGAGGCAGATGGCCCAGCATTTATAGAAAATATAAGTTGAGGAGAAAGTGTTAGATGCAGTATTTCAGACTTAATTGAGGTGTAAGGGAATCACTGTGAGGTGTGGCAAATTGGGGAGACCAAGTATTAGCTTTTGGGAGGGACCAAAAAGCATACAGTTAGCCACGGCCGGAAACCTATATGAGCACTTGTGCCACAAGCTGTACTTTCAGTTATTTCCCTTCCAGTTGCTTTTGGCCATCTGTGCACTAATCAAGTAATCATTGCCAGAAAATCGTCATTAATGACTAAGTGCTCATATAAGTAATATCGTATACACACTGTGGTCAATCTTAGAAGACTCTAGACTCAGTGTAGTTCTACAGGATAACTTGCAATGCACTTCTGCAAACTTCAGGTCCTTAAGATCCAACTTAAATGGCCACAACATATAGTGTTATATGACGTGGCACGAATGTCTAAACATTTGCAATGTTAATCTTAATATTTGTTAACAAACTCAGAACCAAGTACAAGCCAAGAGCCTATTACTCATATTTATTGACCAAATAGCAGACGGGACTACACATGTTGATTGCAGACTAATGACAAATACAAAAGGAGTTAAAACACAGTAACATGGTATACATTAGTTAGACAAGATGCAGTCAAAACCATCTGAACTCTGTTTTCGAGTCGTTCGACTAGTCGACGACTAGTCTATGAGTCGCTGCTCCAGGTTCGACTCGGCCTCTCGACTCGACTCCTGGAATGAGTCGAGCGACTCGAGCGACCAGTCTCGACTAGTCACGACTAGTCGATCATTCTGGGTCGAGCGACTCAAATTGGGCCCAACAGTTATTTCTTCTGTTTAAAGTATGGGCCGGCCCATCTCCCTGGAAACCTAGATCGATCATCCCCCCACCCCCTCCCTTCGATCCAACCCTCTCCAGCCGCCACCCCTGGTTCTCCTCCTCTGTTCTGCTCCTCCCCTCCTCTGGTGTGCTCCTCCCCTCTTCCCCTGCTACTGTTGTTCTCCACCCCTCCCCTGGTTGCTGCTGCTGCTGTTGTGCTCCTCCCCTCCTCCCCTGGTTGATGTGGCTGCTGGTGTGCTCCTCCCCTTGTTGCTGCTGCTGCTGTTGAGCACTTGTGCTCCTCCCCTGGCTGCTGCTGCTGGTAAGTACTATATATTCACGTCGACTCGTCGCCATGTTGACTCATCGACCATGAGTCTAGACTAGTCTAGAGTCGCCCCTCCCAAGCGACTCGTCGACTCATCGACTCGAAAACCTTGCATCTGAATAATACTGATTGCTCGTCCATTTGCATACCTCATCAGAGAAACATAGTTTCCTGTCATAGAAGTCATACCCAGTGACGATATAACAAAGATCAAACACACTGCCATCATTGCTCTTGATCATGTCTTCTGTTCAGTGCAGGGAAAACAGGTGGCCACATCATCATAAAGGGAGAGATATGTATGCGGCTTATACCCAGATGAACATTACCATGGCCATATGGTGCCTGCTCATACACCTTCTGAACCACCCTGCTCCTCAGATGAACATAAAAGACAACACCATATGTTGCATAATCCAAGAATACAAACTCGGCATTGTCCCCGACTGCAGCAACACGAAGAAAATCACCATCTTGTGGCATCGAAGTCTGATTTTGATCAGCAAAATGTGTACATCCCTCACGGATACTAAATGTGTCCACCAGCAACCAACCAGCTGCACCATGCCCGTCACCGGTCATCCCATTCAGCCACACACTGAGCTGAAATCCATCTGCACTGACGAGATAAAGCCCGGAATCCTCCGCACATGACAGCAGGTAACTGCGCCGCACTCCAACTGGGAGCTCGAGGGTGAAGAAGGTTGACGTGGCCAAATCAAGACCCAGGATGTACCCAGAGGTGGTCACCATGAAGACCTTGCCATGAACGGGCGGCAGCAATTCTTCCAGGAAGGTTGTGGCATGCGGGTGCTCTACCTCTATCACCGCGGTGCCAGGGACGCCCCATCCGCCGGATCCCAGGGCGTATATTTCCGCATAGACTTTTCGGCTGACCATCAAGAGATGCACCAAGGTGATGCCGTCGCGGCCCCCATCCTCGGGTAGGAACATCTGGGTGAATCTCGCTTGAGCGCGCTCATGGGTGGGCGGCGGTGCCGGTGGGAGGACGGTTGGGGCCTCCCCGGCGAGCAGCGGCGCCAGGAGATAGTGCTTGAATCTGCCGCCGCGTAGCTGGCGCCAGCGGCTGCGGAACGCGGTGATGAGGCGGCCGTTCCGGCAGTGGATGAGTCGCTCGGCTCCGCGGGCGAAGGCGCCGTCGCAGGGGGAGGCCGGGCGGCGCGAGAGGGCGGCCAGCTCCGGCGGCTGCGGGAGCGGCACGAACTGATACCGGCCGGGGTAGCCAGCGTAGAAGCCGAGCGGGCGGGGCGGGTTGCGCTCGCGGAAGCGGCGGAGGAAGACCGGATCGGAGGCGTGGAGGAGCCACCGCTTGGAGACGAGGGCGGCGCGGACGAGGAGGTTGGGGAAGCCGAGGCAGAGGAGGATCTCGCGGAAGAGGTCGTCGTCGCCGAGCACCGACGCCACAGATGGGGCCGGGGCCGCGGCCGCGGCCGGCGGCGGCAGTCCATCGCCGTCCATATTTTGGCCGGTCAGATTTGGGGGATTTTTCAGGAGGGGAGAGGACAGAGGGGTTTGGGCTTCGGAGGGGTTTATTTCAGAACAGGGTCCATTTTTTCCCACGAACAAATTTACCCAAATGATAAATGCCACACGATGTGACACGAAGCACTCCGGTCTTGATGTTTTTAGTAGCAAAACAGCTCATGCGTTGCAACGTTAGAAAATAAACATAATCCAATAACCACGACCACATTTTGCTGCATCACCGAGAAACACTATCATTCTCATTTTCGTGAAATCGTGAACAGTTTTTGAAAATCATGAACATTTTTTAAAACTCGTGAACATATCTGAAATCATAAAAATTCTTCATTCGTGAACATTTTTACAGATTTTTGAACATTTCTTAAATTCATCATTTTATACTATTTCCAAACATTTTCTTAAATTGTCATATTTTTTAAATATTTTTCTTGAATAGGCGAACATTTCTAGAATCAACGAACATTTTTTTGGAAATTGTTTGGTGCAACAATTTTTGAAATTCACGAACATTTTTTTGATTTAACGATCATTTTTTTGAAATGCATGATCAATTTTTGAATCAATAAACTATTTTGTAAGTCACAAACAGTTTTTGAAATTTTAGGATACTTTTCACTTCATGAACATTTTTTGAATTGGCGAATTTATTTTCATTTCATTAACATTTTTAATACATGATCTTTAAAAAAAACATGAACATTTTTTGATTTACCGAACATTTGTTTTCAAAATTTAGAATACTTTTGAATATAAGAACATTTTTTTAAAATCATGAACATTTTCTGAATTCACAAACATTTATGAACTACTAAAAATTGTATTTCAAAATTTTCGTTTTTTTTTATTTTCGGTATTTCATTAAGCCCAAATTATTTGAAGTATGAAAAAAAGACGGAAAAGGAAAACGAAAAGTAAAAAAAATCAAATTTAAGAAACAGGCCGCCCAACATGGTCCGGCCCAAACATATGCGCCGTGTCTTCTCCCCGCGCGCAGAGCGGAGTATAGTAGGTCCCTACTCTATGGGCCGGCCCAGGCTGGGATTCCCATGTGTGAAATGTTTTTTATCACTTATAGGTGACATCGGTGGTTAATATTTTGCAACTTTATTGGCAATTTCGATGATGTACCGCCAGAAACAATAGCCCTTTATTATTAGGTATAGATTTTTCATTATTTAAAAATTTTGGTACCTTTTTTAAGTCTGAAATTATTTAAAATAGAAAAAACGAAGATGGAAAACGAAAACGAAAAGGAAAAAACAAATTTTTTTGTTTTGACCTCGTTTTATATGCCATGACATCGGTTGCCCTCCTTTACTAACTTAGCATCCCAATTAGCTTACTAAATTATGCAGTTCTGTGTTACATTACAGTGTTTGCTGAAATAATCACGAACCTTTGCCATTGCTCGGCAAAAGAATGAAGGAAGCCACCTAAAATTGCCTAGATCGTGGGATGTAAGGATAGTTCATTCTCCACGCTTTTTACAATGCCTTAGAGCATGTCTTGCAGACCCCTTAAAACGCACAAAACTATAAAATAACCGTCGGTTTATAGTTCTAGGCGAAAAAAGCGACCCAAGTAGAACCCGTAAATGACTCCGGCCTGTAAAAATATTTAAAGGGCGCGATAAAAAGCTCCTCCTGATCTGCAAAAACACAGTTTTTTGCGTCCGCTTCTATGGTGCCCTGTATCGGGAGAAAACAGTTGGCGGGAGTCCAACTGCCATGAAAACATCCGCGTCGCCGTCCGTGCCATCCCTGACCCCCCCACCCCCCCCCCCCCCCCCTGCGCCGTTTAAGTCGCTGCGTCTGCCCGCGTCTCTCCCGACGGAGAAGCTAGGTACGGCGACTCCGTCCGCTCGAATCGATTCAGCTAGCTAGCTAGCTCCTGGACTGACTCAGCTACGGCGGCTCCCTATTTTGGCCGTTTGGATTGATTCGAGCTAGCTAGCTTGGTGCGAGTCGTCCTAGACGTCGGCGGCTCCGTATTTGGCCGTTTTATGCGCTATCCGTCGGCTTCGTAGGAGCGAGCTAGCTGACCGTGGACATGGGCGAGAGGAAGAAGAAGACGTGGGAAAAAATACAAGCGAATATTCGGTTTTACAGTTTAAGTTTAAGGGGTATGTTCGGCCACAGCTCAAACCGACGCTTAAAACACGTTTTCCGCGAAATTAAAACCGCGTTTTCAGTTCCACGGTTTAAGGGGTCTGCTAGAGATGCTCTTACGCCCTATTTTTGAAAATACGCTTGGAACTACCATATGTGTAGCATTTAGGGGTAAACATGCAAGTGGAAGCTATCAAATTGTCCAATGTCAGACTAAGAATCTTATCGAATGGCATGTTGAGAAGGCACCAGCGTCCATGACAATAGGAAAAAAAATGTCATCGAAGGCGAAGAAAGCTAAGGAATAACAGTGAAACTACCAGTAAAACATTTGATAAGTTCATGGATATTTTTGGTCTAGATATCTCCATTAATGTTATTTTTTATTATGCCGCTAATGATGTTAATTTTATAGATAGCGATAATTTTAACAATGGTGGAAGAACTCTAATTCTTATGGTGGCAAATTTCAAAAGTTGTATGTTGTCCACGCGCGCATGTACTTCACACAGCTACAACAATGACACCGCAAACCGCCAAAGTTTGTAAGACACATCGTAGCAATTCGTCAATGCTCAGATGAAGCAGAATAATATTTTTACTAGAAATTTTATGCTGTGTGACTTTTGTTTAGGCTGAATGGCTGGTAACTTAGGAACTTTTGCTTCCAATGTGGAAATGTTTCAGAGAAGGGACAAATAAACATTGAAATCTACATCGTCAGTATTCAAGCTCTCACTTTACCCAAGTTTGTAGGCAAGTCAGATCCCAATCTCGTTGAGTCAATCAAGACGAGAAGAGCTCCAACCAAGCCATGCAAGCATATGAAGAAGAGGAGTACGAAGATGGATCACCATTTGGATACTCCGTGGAAGACTTTGTTGGAATGCTGACTTTTTTTTCTCCACTACTATTAAACAATCAAACAAGAACTTCTCTAAACGCACCCCATAAATATACACGGGTCTATTACAACCGCAGGATTAGGCCCACTAAACTTAATCTGACCGCTAGCCTTGATCTAATTTGTTCTCTGTGTGCACTTAGCAATTTATATTGACTGACCATACTCCACCACCGCAGAGGAATAAACTACCCGCTTATTAGGAAACTATAATCATGGAAACTAATCACGGCCAGGTCGGCGCCCGCCTCTCCTAAAATACAGGCCATCCCGTGGCCTAGGATGGCAACGTGCTGCCGTGTATCCTGTACGATGAAGCCGATGTCGAAGGCGGCTGCGCCGTGCGCCCGCGTGCCATGCGCTGCCGGAGGGAGGGACCGCATCGTCTGCGGCCGGCCCATCCGTCCGCCTCCCCTGTGCCGCACGCCGTCTACTGCGCGCTCTGCCGTCCTGCTCGGTTGCCACGGTACGCGCCTTCCCCCGCTCCTCCTCTTGCACCTCTCGCCGGCCACCGCCGCGCTCATCCCCACCTCCCAGCAGCCGCGCGCCTTCTCCTCCCCCTCCTCATCTACGCCTCTCGCAAGCCACCGCCACCGGCCTCCTCTGTGGCGCGAGATGCCCGCCCGCCCGACGCTGGTGGGGGGATGCCATCTACGCCCTCCACCTGCTGGCCACGTCCGTCGCCTGCACAGCACCACCCTCCTGCCGTCGTCAATGATCCAGCGCCCCCAACCCTGATGCGTAGCACTTGTGTAGCTTGTACAGCGGGTGGCGAGCCAGCGACTGAAGACGATCATGTGATAGATGTGACAATTATTTAAATCAAATGTGATTTTGCTAAATTTTTGTATCTGTTTTCACAAGTATTTCCAATGGTAAGGATAGTGGATAGTGCCAATTTTAGGTGTGGTATACTCAAGATTTCGCTGTACCTTTTTTCACAAGTATTTGTAACGGTAAGGATAGTGGATAGTCTCAATTTTAGGTTGTGGTATACTCAAGATGAATTGGTTCTCTTAGGAGAAAAATAAGGACGTCAGAGTTTTGTGTTCTCATTTATAAGCTTGATTTTTTTTCCTAACTCAACAATATTATTTGTTGGTCTTAAATTGCATTGCTGCAAGCAATCACAAAATGAACCAAACCTTTGGGGCATCTGAATCCGTGTATATCAGAATGAGAATGTTCTCATTCAGAAGGGACTTCCTGATTTGATTCAGTAAGTTAATGATGGATCTGACATCCATTATGTGATATTTGACCTTGATGATTGATATTGAAAGTGGATATGCTTATTCTATCTTCAATTTACATAATTGTCAATAGGTACATATAGATTCCTAGACAACACACCGTTTATTTCATCACTCATGAATCATGACATGCAGTTGCATTAGTACCTCCCAGCTGGCGATTTTGCTATTTTTGTTTATTGTGCATCTTCTCTTATTGTTTGACACAATTTAAGTTATATCATGTCACCATCTTTAGGATCTATTGGATTCTTTTGGTTGTCAGTAAGTAGGAACCCCATCTTCCTATGATGGAGCCAAGAACCCCATCTTGTTGTGTGAGCAAGTTTACAAAACATATATACTCAATGCCATTTAGTGGTTTTCAATGTGATAATGATGTATAACCTCTTGCCATCACAGCAACATCCAAGTTTCACGACGTGAGCCACGGCCGCTGTGGACACAGGAATCACTGTGGGTGCCACGGTCGGGTACACCGAGTTGCTGCCGCTTCTGAGGATGCTTCTGAGGTTGCTTCAAATTGGCACATGAATAACTAAAAGGTGCATGACATTAGGCATTTCCTTCATTTCTTAGCCTTTGAAGTTACTTATTTATGTGTCCATATATTGTTGATTTGCTCATACTGTTAGAAGAATCAATCATTGAGTAGGCTGATATTGTATTTTGCAGTGTATAAAAAATACTACCCTCCTACTTTGCTTTGAAGGACGAGGTTTGGAGATTAGAAAAGGTTGGCAAGGCTGGTGCATTTCCCAAGAACTTAAATGGAAGCGGAATCTATACAGTTGAAGATTTTCTTCGCTTCTTGTTAGGGATCAAAGAGGTTACTAAGTGTATGTTTATTCTGCCTATTATCAAACTGTTATTTATGCAGTTTGATTTATGTTCTAACGCTCTTGTCTCTATAGATTCTTGGTACTGGCATGTCAAATAAGGTCTGGGAAAGCCTTGTTGAGCATGCAAAGACTTGTGTCTTAGTGGAAAGCATTATATATATTATGTCGGTCCGATATTCAATGACATATCTGAGTTCACTGGCTTGATTGCTGATGATCAGTTAATTTCAGCTGAAAATCTCACGGACAACCAGAAGGTTTGCATTTTTGTTTATGTGTTTTCGAACAATAAGTCCAGTTACATGTCTGGGTCTGTTAAATATTTATAAAATTCATTTGTATTGTAAGGTTCAGATTTGGTACAGCGGAGCAAGTTGTTACATGAGACTGCAAACTTGTGTTCTGTTGTACGATACCAGTGTATCACTCATATGCATATCCATTGATTAATCACAAAGGCACACCACACTGTTCTCAGAAAATGATATATTGATTCATGTGCACTATCTATAATTAATGGTTCATTTCACTAACCTGATTTTGTTGCAGTGTATAAACAGGATAAAACTGAAGAGCATCCCTGTATAAACTGGTTAAATTTAAGATTCATGGTTTTATTTTACGTACCTAGGACGAATAAATTTAAGCATCCATGTACTGGTTTGTCTCGGTGTATATTTTGGATTCCTGGTTTTATTTCCACTTCTGGGCTTGAGATTTTTGGAATTTTAGAGATAGTCAGAGCTTAAGCATGCCAGAGCATTTTAAGATTCCTGGTTTTATTTTACTTACCACAAATAAATTTAAGCAACCCTGTACTGGGTTTTCTCAGTGTACATTTGGATTCCTGGTTTTATTTTAGCTAGCACTTCTGGGCTTGAGATTTTATCTTATCTAGCACTCTGGAACCCTGTACTGGGTTTTCTCAGTGTATATTTGGATTTCTGGTTTTATTTTAGCTAGCACTTCTGGGCTTGAGATTTTATCTTATCTAGCACTTCTGGGGTATACATCTTTGGACTCCTGTTGTGGCTCATGTATGTACAACAGTTCTTATAACTAAGAAACTTATTGATAGATGGAAAAAGCATATGTAGATTGATGATAACTGTACAAACCAGAAGTGCATGGCTTTTGTTTTCCAGTACGGCTAAAGGAAAGCAGCATCTACTTTCTTTAGTGAAGGAGAAAATTTCGTAGCAATTTGTATTAACACAAGTGATCATCGCGCAAATAAAGTACTGATGTTCATTTTTGTATGCTATAATACTGAACTATGTTGTGTTAGACATAGCATGACATATGTTTTTTTTCCAGATAAACGATCATTTGGTTGTTAGCTTTATGTGAAGCTTTAGCTCCTGTAATAATGCATCTGACTAATGAATAAAAGCTTTCCTCAATTCTCTTTCCGTCACTATTGGCTAATGTTGCAACTTCTGCATTAAGTGTCGGCGCTTTACTTTTTTTCCTTAACTTCTATATATCATGGTATTAGTTATTTAGTTTCGCTTTCCTAAGAGAAACGCCGATTGGGGAAAACAAACGGGCCTCCATTCTTTCTGATTTTTTTAAATATATTTTGCTTATGGTGCAGATGCAAGTTCAGTGCGCTATGGCATCTACCTGCTGTGACTAATGAAGATGCATAAGAGCTCATGCATTGCGTGAGAATGTTAGAGATTTCTGGGCACTTACAAGTGAGTAGCATTTTGCCTATTTTGGTCCTGATTGGCATCTTCCTAATGACATTAGTTTTTACAAGGGTTAGCTTCTATTGGTTCCTCTGTTCACTTCTTTTTTTCAAGGAGAGGTTCTGCATGTTCCCTCAAAGACGCCTTATGCTCTCCTCAAAGAAGCCTTATGTCCAAGAATTAATTACTCACGTTTGAGTGGGAGTAATGTACATAATTTGAAATTGTTCATTTGTTTTTTTTCCTCGGACGAGAATTGGGTGGTTGGTATTCAACTATTTTTTATATGCCTACAATGTTTTTTCTGCATATCATTTTTTCATATGATTAACTCTCTGTTTACATAAAGAAAGAAGTTTGTGATTCTCTGTTATTCGCAAAAAAAAAAGTTTGTGATTCTCGGAGCCAGCTTTGAAGCATTTCTTTCCTTGGCACCACTTTGTAAAGAATACTTTTCCTTGTACAACTCACCAATATGCATGCAGAATAGCACCACAACACGAAATTGCCATCTTCTAGCCTGAAAATAGGAACGAATACAATGCACGTTTTTGTTGCCTCCATTATATTATTAAATTATCAAATTGTGTTCCTTCAGTATTCAAATAATTGCTTCTTAGGATAAACTAGAAAATGGCATTGTTTTACGTGCGTTGCACGTGCATGATTACTAGTTTGCGAAAATGATCTAGATCTATTATAAAAGTTTAGCAGAAGTACAAAGCATCTCAAACATAATAAAAATTACATTGAGATTCCAAGACCCCCAAATAACCACTATTGCTGCCAGAGCGACCCGCCGACGCGCCGTTGTAGCCGCTCCCTTACCGGAGTCGGCTTGACCTTGTCGATGACAGTCAGAAAGTCTTCGTGCACGTGCCCCAAGGATCAACGCCCTGGAGCCGCAGTCGTCACCGTTGAACCCTTGCATAGATCTGAAGTACCTGACATCAAATCTCGCCACAAGATGAGACACCCTAACCTCACCGCACCAAAGAGACGACAGGAATCTACGATGGAGCTCCGTTGACTATGTCCAGATGGATGAACTCGAGGAGGATCGGACCCCGAAAGACAGTCTCGAAGAAGTAGCGCCGCCATCCGCCCGAGCACCGCACCTGCGAGGACTAAAAAACTCTAACCTAAACTACTAACCGGAGCAGAGGCACCGGGATTCCCCTCCCCGCCACCGGCCGCCAGAGCGGCATACAGAGGGGAGGCGAATCCACGGGCTCGCCGGTGAAGTTTGGAGGGCAAAGTTTGCCCTAGCCGTCTAGGGTTAGGGAAGAAAACCAAGAAGTCCTACACGTGCCTGCTACCTACTAGGGCCTCCTTTGGTTTGTAGGATTTTTGTAGGAATTCTACAAGATAAGATTTTTCAAAGGAAAAATTCCTTTGGAGACCTTTGGTTTGTATGAATAGATTTCTATTCCAGGAACTAATCCTTCACATTTCAAAGGAAAAAATATTAGCCTAGACTCAATGGAAAAATTCCTATCCTATGCCTCAAATCACATATATTCCCTTATAGGAATTGAGATACATGTAATCTCACTTTCTATGATTTTTCCATTTCTATGATATTCCTATCCTATGAACCAAAGGAGGCCTAAGTTTTTATAAAGATACCAAAAGCCCAATATGACAATGATCCTAATTATCCATAATCTCTTAAGAGAGTTTGCACACACTAGTAGAAAAAGGCCCATTTGTCCCGGTTCCAGAGGCCCATTCGTCTCGGTTCTGGAACCGGGACTAAAGCCCAAAACCTTTAGTCCCGGTTCGCTTACGAACCGGGACAGAAGGTGCTCCACGTGGCCGCCGCGGGGAGCCCGGGTAGGAGGGCCTTTAGTCCCGGTTGGTAACACCAACCGGGACCAAAAAGCATCCACGCGTCAGCAGCTCAGGAGCTGGGGGTTTTGTTTTTTTGAAAGGGGGGGGGGGGGTTGGGGGGTTTTGGAGGGTTAATTTAGGGGTTTCATATATTGTGTTAGCTAGCTAATAGAGAGAAGTGACATCTCTTATCTCCGTGCTTGGTCGACGCTAGGTACTATACGTATAGAGAGAACTCGACACGCTAGCTAGTAAGCAAATGAAGGAACCATTAAGTACACAAGATCGTCATGAACATATACAGAGAGAAGTGATCGACCTCTCCTTCTCCGAGAGATTGGTCGAACAACAAGTTTTCGTATATCTATCCGACGCTACTAGCTACATATATACAATATAAGATCTCTTACAATCCCTAACATCTAAAGTCAGTTTCCACATGGTATTCTCCGGCTGGATCGATGACGTGGTCAAGAAAGAATCCCGCCAATTCCTCTTGAATTGCTCGTATGCGATCTTGTGGTAGGAGTTCATCCCGCAACTGCCAGATCTAAATTGAAGAAGAGGGTCAATACATGTGTATGAATGAAACTCAACACAAATGATGGTAATAAAATAAAATTGTCAATATTTTTGCTTACGCACATCATATTGGTTTTGAGAGTACCCCCGCTTATTAAAGGCCGTCGCATTGTAGATGAACTCGCAAACGTAGTATCCACAGAAATCATTCCCGGCTTCCTGCCACAAGCACTTTACGAGAAATAGAGGTCAATCAAACTGATAAGCAAGCATGCATGCTAAATGGTATTGATGAAACTAGCTAGAATCAATGAGAAATACGCGGAACTAGGTAGTAGTACTTACTTTCGGGTGTGTAAATCACCGCTCGGTCGGCAGTCCCGGAGCTCTTGCGGTGAACTCTTTCCAAACCCTGCCAGACAAAGAAAATAATTACTTGATATCAGGAAATGAACAAAGTTGCCGAGCTAGTGCCATAATGATCGATTGAACATACTTCTGGAGCATTTCAGTCATGTCCGCATACTCCTGGGGATCTTTTTGTCTCGAGTCTAAGACGGTTTCTACTCCCCGCTCAAGCTTAATCTCTAGCAGAATAAAGTGAAAGCTACGCACGCATGCATAACTCATCAGTTACATTACTATAACCTCGAGTGATAAGGGAAACCGAATATGCAGAAGACAGTAACACTCACTTGAAGTTGTAAGGAAAGAGTATTTTATCTTCGTTTTGATTTTTGAGCAACGATTGTAGCAAGTTGGCCTCGGTTTCTTTGACATTCTTTTGAACCGTCCATTCATGTATGACATTTGGGTTAATGAACCCAATGTCATAGATTTGTGCATTTCTGCATTCGACGACGATCTTCAATCTACATAATATAGTGAGGATAATTATATATACATGCAATGAAAGAGCTGAGCTATATATAGCGACTTAATTACAGAAGTAGTACTTACAGACAGTAGCAAGTCATGATTGATTTGTCGAGGGCCTTTTGATTGTATAACTGGAAAAACTCGTCAAAATCAACAGTAATATAATCCGATCCAACGAAGTCGTGCTCCTCTTTAATTCTCATCGTCAAAGCATCCATCCTAGAGTTGCTGCAGGTTTCCATGTACCATTTGTAGAATTTTCGCATCATCGTTGTTAGAGCACGACTTCCATCTTTGACGAGAGGCTTCCCGTACTGGTATCTGAATTCGTCCACCTCTAACATATCAAACACTACATCAGCACCCAGGTAATCATCAGGATTGGTACCAGCCACCATCCCAGGCAGATTAGCGACGATATCACTAGACACCTTGAGCGGGGGGCATGATTGGTTCGCTTGTTCGCCGAGCTGGGGAATTTTTTTCGCACTTCTTCGTTCTTCTAACCTTTTATCACTGAAAGTAGTTCCCGACCGACGCGCATGTGCATATGTCTTCTTAAGAGCGCGGAGATAGTTGTCATCCGGCGGGGGCGGTGGTGGTCGCTTCAGGGCATCGATAGTGCACTTCGCTTTCACCGGATCTATCGTCTCCGTCGGAGGTGGAGGTTTCTTTGCAAAAAAAGTCCCTCAGTTCGGCAGCACCGATTTCCTCGCTTTCCTTGTCGGTCCTCTCATATGGTAACTTTTCTAGAGGCTTGAGAGATGGACTGTATCTGAATTGCCTCCCGCCTCTGCTTGTACTGCTAGCCGCCGGAGTGGCGACATCTCTCTTCCGCCGTGGCTGACGCGACGGAGAAGGAGGCGGAGTGCTCCGACACGCCGGAGCGGCGGCATCTGTCTTCTTATGTTGCTGACGAGGCGGAGGAGGAGGTGGACTGCTCCGACGCGCCGAAAGAGGCGAAGGAGGAGGCAGAATGCCGGCCTCACGCGCCGGAGGAGCCATAGAAGGAGGAAGAGTGCCCTGATCACTCGTCGGAGGAGGAGGAGGAGGAGGTGGAGTGCCCTGACTCGCCGGAGGAGGAGGAGGAGGAGGAGACGGAGGCATCCAGTTCGGAAGGGTTTTCGAGTCAGAGTAAGACTTCGTATTCTCACATATAGGGCATGGACAATACATAAAACCATTCTGCTTGTTTGCCCCAGCCACTTCGAGAAAATTATGCACGCCCTTAATGTACTCGGAGGTGCGTCTGTCACCGTACATCCATTGCCGGTTCATCTGCGTGCATTATATATAATTAAGTGTGTCAAAAACCATTACAGAACATCATGAATACAGAAGTGACCAAATTAATTAATAGAAGTTCATCATCACATTAAAACCAAAGTACATACATAGTTCTCATTGAACAACATATAGCTCTCCAGAGCATTTAATTAAACCATACATTGAAACTATGTAAAACATTTCAATGCAACAACAAATGCGATCATAATCGCAACTAAGGTAACAATTGATCCAACGGCATAATGATACCAAGCCTCGGTATGAATGACATATTTTTTCATCTTTCTAATCTTCAAGCGCATTTTATTCATCTTGATCTTGTGATCATCGACGACATCCGCAACATGCAACTCCAATATCATCTTCTCCTCCTCAATTTTTTTCAATTTTTCCTTCAAGTAATTGTTTTCTTCTTCAACTAAATTTAACCTCTCGACAATAGGGTCGGTTGGAATTTCCGGTTCACATACCTCCTAGATAAAAAAATCTATGTCACGTTGGTCGGCATAATTGTCATAAACACTAAATGAACCAAATAGTTATAAAAGATAATATATACCACATCTGAATCATAGACAGGACGAGGGCCGACGGAGGCAGATACCAAAACCATCGCATTATATAATAAAAAATAATAATAAAAGTAAGAAAATTACACAAGTATCTATCTTAATCATACAAGTAAGAACTTTTTTCTTTTACAAAGAAGATAAGACCAAGAGGCTCACCACGGTGGTGCCGGCGACGAGATTGGCGCGGGCGATCGACGGCGGTGAGGACGGACCGCCAAATCTAGACAAATCTCGAGGAAAATGGAGCTTCGACAAGGAGCTTCGAGAGGAGAAAGCTTAAGTGTGGCTCGGGCATTTCATCGAACACCTCATGTGCATAGGAGGTGAGCTAGAGCACCACAAAAAGCCCTCCCACGGTCGGCCAAAAAAACAGAGCACTCCACTGCTCTGCTCGCGGGCGAGGGGGTATATATAGGCATCTCATTGGTCCCGGTTCGTGGATGTAACCGGGACCAAAGGACCCCCTTTGGTCCCGGTTACATCCACGAACCGGGACCAATGGTTGTGGGCCAGGAGCGAGGCCCATTGGTCCCGGTTCGTGGCTGGAACCGGGACCAAAGGGTCCAGACGAACCGGGACCAATGCCCCATGAGGCCCGGCCGGCCCCCTGGCCTCACGAACCGGGACCTATGCCCCCGTGGGTCCCGGTTCGTGACTGAACCGAGACTAATGGGCTGGCCCGGCCTGGACCAAAGCCCTGTTTTCTACTAGTGATAGACGTATGTGAGCTAGAGTTTGGATGCACCAAGATGGCTAAAAAGCTCCCCGCTGGGCAAGTCGACACATATGGCAGCCTATCATCAATATTGGTTTAGTTTTGAAACAGAATCAATGATTTTACACGATCTAGGTGCTAGTATATCCACTATCTCTAAGTCTTTATATGACAAGATCAATTTAGGACCTCGACACTTGTGAAATGTAGTTGAATATCATAGATTCTACTTACACAAATGATGCATGTATCAAGGAGAATATGATTATATAGGTCATGAAGTGTCTAGTAGCTAATTGACCTTGTGACTTTACACACGCCAAAATCGCATGGAACTGTATGCGCCAACGCCAAGTCGGTCATGTGGCGCCCCAACGTCCAAGGTGCCTACTCACCTCAGCGTGAACCATTGGACCAACTAACACATCGTTGGGCATGGGATCTCGCTAGATCTATGAGTTGTGTTCATCAATCATAAAGGAGAGCATGGGTGGAGTGGAGCAGAAAGAGGCGATTTTGGCCAGGGTGGTGGTGGCGGCGGGAGTAAGACGTGAGGGATTGGTCTTTGGTAGTGGCGGCGGGAATGTGTCATGAGTCACAGGACACTACTAGGGAAAAGTTTATAGGTAGAACCTTAGCAGTAGCATGGGGTAGAGGCGCCGCTCTACTGCTATATAGCAGCAGCGCCGGTAGAAAACAGCCGCTATAGGTACCTACGTAGCAGTAGCGCTGGTCGTCCACCCCGCGCTGCTGCAAAGTCGTTCCAGCCTTAGCCCACGGGGCTGCCGGTAACCACCGCTACTGCTAATCCCATAGTGCTTCACCATCGTGCTGAAGGAGACTTTCGACATTTTTACGGTAGGTAACGATGACAAGTATTTTTCCGTAATTAAGCAAGACTTGTGATTTTTGGCTTCAACGTGTAATTTCTATTTTGTTTACAATTCGAATAGTTCATCCCATGTCATGCAAGACCGTATGTCTTAAAAAAACTGGGTTTCGAAGATAGGGAGAGAACAGAGACGAAGAGAGCTCACCTTAGGACAAAGCATGGTTTCATTTTTCTGGTTAAGCTATTTAATGCACCAAATAGCTCACATTTTGGTTGCTCAACTTGGAGAGGGCTTTGCAAGGCCTATGAATTTAAGGAAGATATGAAAATAACCTTCGATATTCGACCTGAAGATGAAATTGTCGACAATATTGACATTTGGGTGGATGTGAACACGCTTCCATTTCTACCTCTTTGTGAGTTTGTCAAATAAATTTGTTAAGTAATTTATATTGTTTATTTAAAAAATCATTGACGGCTTATTTTCATTGACAACTTATTTCCATTCTTTAAGAAATGTGCGAAAGATAGTAGACAAAACCTACTACACTGATGGCTCTGAACTAACTTACGAGGAGAAAGATCATCTTGTTTCATTTATTATTGATGTTGAGACTTTCAATAACAATTATAAAATTCCTTCACATTATGGTCAATACGTGGCACTAGTCCACGTGTTGAACTACGGCAACATCCATGGAAATGGCATGGTAAGATTTTTTTACTATTATGACACTAGTGCGTCTTTAGCATGCATCCTTCTAATTAAAGCTAAACTATGCTTACTATGTTATTATTATGCTCTTCAACAGAAAATTTCGAAGGATTGTGTGCCTCATATGATGCATACGAAAGGTCACATTGATATCATGAGCATACGGCCAAGTCTGCCTATGGTTCTCCACTGTGCATACATGATTTCTAAAAGAGATGAAGACCTGACAATCAAAGGATGGAAAAAAGTTATGAATAATCGCAGGGAGCTACTTGGAGGCAACATGGTGCGAAGCCCACGAATTGGAGACAGGATAATCTCCATTCTCCATAATGGAGAGTCAGGGGCTATCCCTTTTTATGGTATTTTACCTTAGAGAGGGTAGAAGGTCCTAACTAGCTAGTACTCATGATCATGTGAGGAGGAGTTGTTATTATGATTATGCTAATGAGTGATGTGCTATAATGATGAGTTGTTAGATGACTATGATGATGATGAGTATGACTTGTTATTATGATAACGATGATGAATTATTATTATGATGATTATGCTGAGTTGTTATATCATGATGAGCATGATGAGTTATTATATCAGTGGGTGAAAGAGACGTGGATTAGATTCAAGTGGAGGCAACATGGTGCAGATTCAAGTGGAGGCAACATGAGTGATCTGCACCATGTTGCCTCCACTTGAATCTAATCCACGTCTCTTTCATCCACTGATATAATAACTCATCATGATCATTAAATCATATGATGAGACTACTGTATAAAACTTGTACAAATACAAAGAAAATATGCAGCAGAAAATAATTAGAAAATAATAACAGTAGCACGGGGTATGTGTGTAGCAGCAGCGAGTCCTTAGCAGTAGCGAGCTTTAAATTGCGGTGCTGCAGCTATTAGCAGCAGCGTGGTTACCTAACACACGCTACTGCTACCTATAGATAGCAGTAGCATGGGCTGACCCGCGCTACTGCTAAAAGTTAGCTGTAGCGCTGTAGCAGTAGCACGGTGCCCGCGCTACTGCTAGGCATTTAACCCGCGCTACTGCTAAGCTTTTTCTTAGTAGTGGGAGCAACTCATGTGGCAAGGGTTTTTGAATAGAGGTGATTTATCTATGTTTGTGTGCTTGCAAGGTGAGCCTTGATCTCCCCCTCCTCTGTGTGTGCATGCGCACGCATGTTCGTTTAACTCCAAAGGCGGCAAAACACCTAAATCTCTATTTCTGCAGATATGTCATGTGTTTCTGTTGTTGCTTCCTATGGGGGTACATTACAACAAATCTTATTTTTCTGTAGCATTGCTTCTATGATCTCAGGAGCACTGGCTGCTATGGCCCAAACGAAAGTCAAAAGACCTCTAGGAAGCAATCACACCATACCGCATCATAGGTAGAGCTCACACCATGGATAATGGATGGGTGACCTCAAAGTGGAGCTTGATGTCGTGCCACCGGAGATCTAAAAAGACGGCGACATGACAGGGAATGGTTTTAGGGTCGCGCTATCTGACCTCAAAGGGGCTCTGATGAGGCGGGTTCATGCATGTGTGCCCCAATCAGCCAAGTTCGACACCTCCATTGTTGACGGTGAGAGGTCGGTGAAATCACTATTGTTTATGTTGTGTAGGGTGTTTCAACATGTTCAAACCGTGTACAATATCTTTTTTAGAAACAAAATACATACACAGAAGCGCACGTGCTCTCTCTCTCTCCCTCCCTCTCTCTCTCCCCCTCCCTCCCTCCCTCCCTCTCTCTCTCTCTCTCTCTCTCTCTCTCTCTGACCTAGGTAGAGCTAGCCGGTGTCACTGGATACCGGGGCCAGTTTGCACTTGCTTAATGTAATCCATTGATTTAGTGTGTAGGTCATTGAATTGCTTCACATGTATAAGATACATTCATGTGTTCTTTTACGTGGACATTGGGTAATTTCCCATCTATGTCCGCCCCTGCTCTCACACACACAGTCCTAGGATGACACACACGCTGTCCTATGGAGCACGCGCGTGCACACACAGATCGTATCTGCCTATGAGAGATTGAGTCGACAACTCTTCTCCTGCTGGAAAAATAGGGTAATTCAAGAAGGTGAGAGAACCCGTGTCAAGTCTAGTAGTTGAATATGGATGGGCAAGTTCTACCACAAGAAACCTATCCAAATCAGTTGCACTCAATTGATGACGTCTATGGTATATGTTGTGTACACATGTGCAACATGTCCCAATAATTTTGGACCTTTTTAGGTTGAAATTATTTTGCAAATG
Organism: Thinopyrum elongatum; assembly: GCA_011799875.1. Lineage (NCBI taxonomy): Eukaryota > Viridiplantae > Streptophyta > Magnoliopsida > Poales > Poaceae > Thinopyrum > Thinopyrum elongatum. The sequence continues at coordinate 577,731,974 of CM022299.1, forward strand.
TGCTTTCTTCATTGTTGTCCGTGTTGTTCTTTATGTTGTTAGTGAAAATAACAAAATAATTATTAACGAACATACTAGCAAATAAATTTCCATATGAGGTATTTGAAATGTTCTAACAACAGGTCATTTCAAGTTAGCACAAACATCAGTACCTTAAATCACTGAAGAATTCTAGCCACGTGCGCGAAACGGTGCCAATTACTATATGTATAACGTGGATTCTTTCACGATCTTTGCACAACAGCCAGCTAAATTAAGCAAGGGAAGCGCTAGGCATCAGACTACTGATGCTTTACTTCGTATCAGACCATTCCGTGGCCATCGGATTAGAAGCACACAGGTCGTCCGATTTGCTAGCAAACTCCCCCACGTCAGTCAGCTTGCATGCAGGATTCCACATTAATTACGTTTAATTTGTTTCCTAACAGCTTCCTCCTCAAATCAGGACGTAAGTCTGATACGAAGCAAAGCATCAGTTGTCTGCTGCCTAGCGCTTCCCTAACTTATTACAGGCCGTGGGGCAAACACAAACATATATCTTCAGTTGGTCAGGCAACTACGTGATGTAGAAGATTAGAGCAAGTCTTGCCCACGTTGTGAGCATATGAACGCATGATTACTATATAAATTGAAATCATGTAAGGAGTACGTACGATTGTACCAGGCACTAATGTTTACATATTTCTTTGTGCGACAGAAATGCTTAGAAAAACGTTATAGACAACCAAACATAACTACATAAGGAAGTGTATGACATTGAACTAACATGAAATGTGACAATGATATAGCCATGTATGAGGTGGATGATGAAATAGATTATAAAGTTCAAGTACAATAAATACCAAAAATGTAAGAGTGAAATGCATCGTAGGTCCTCGAACTATTTCAGGGGTGTCGCATAGGTCCTCGAACTATGAAAATCATCATCCAGGTTCTCGAAGTGCAGTAACTGTGTCATTCAGGTCCAAAATCTCCCTGACCCCCTCTAACTGGCCAGCTGGCGCCGTTAACCGTGAACGCTGAACAGTAAACCATGAACAGTAAAAGAGCGTTTCAGTTCCAATATCATTTCTGTACGTGATGAACAGTAAAAATCAAAAAATATAAAAAATAATCTGAAATTCTTTGGCATCGAAGATACCCTGGTGCGTGAACATGGAAAAGTTATTCGCGACTTTAAAAAAATGTTCACAAACAATAAATTTGAAAATATGTTCGCGAACCACAAATATTGTTCACGGGTATGGAAAAAATGTTTGCGACTTTAAAAAAATGTTCACAAACCACAAATATTCGCGACTTTAGAAAAATGTTCACAAACAATAAATTTGAAAATATGTTCGCGAACCACAAATATTGTTCACGGGTATGGAAAAAATGTTCGCGACTTTAAAAAAATGTTCACGAAACACAAATATTCGCGACTTTAAAAAAAGAGTCTAACATTTTTTTAATGTCGCGAATATTTTTTAAAGTCTTGAATATTTTTTTCAAATTAATCATTCGCGAACATTTTTTTAAAGTCACGAATATTTTTCCAAATTCATCGTTCGCGAACAATTTTTTAAAGTCGCAAACATTTTATTAAAGTCACGAATATTTTTTCCAAATTCATCATTCGCGAACATTTTTTTAAAGTCGCGAATATTTTTTCCAAGTTCATCGTTCGCGAACAATTTTTTAAAGTCGCGAATATTTTTTCCAAATTCATCGTTTGCGAACATTATTTTAAAGTCGCGAACATTTTATTAAAGTCGCGTATATTTTTTCCAAATTCGTCGTTCGCTAACATTTTTTGAATTAATGAACATTTTCACTGTTCACACAATAGGGTATCTTCAATGACAAAGAAGTTCAGTTTTTTTTTTTTTTTTACTGTTTATCATGCACTGTTCACCATGTTACTGTTCACGTTTAATGCCGCCAGCTGGCCGGTTAGAGGGGGTCAGGGAGATTTTGGACCTGAATGACACACTTACTGCACTTCGAGAACCTGGATGACGATTTTCATAGTTCGAGGACCTATGTGACACCCCTGAAATAGTTCGAGGATATACAGTGCACTTCACTCAAAATGTAACAATAGTATTAATCCTAGCCGCACTTTTAATGTATGTAAAGAATATATTTTATATAAACCATGCAATTATTTTGTCCGTCCATAAGATGGGATCACTTGCTTGACAATAATTAATTTCAGTGTATGGGCAAGTGGCATGCCCAAAATAATTTGCCCACGATTCCGAACAGAATCGTTTAAGGCATTAACTGAGAATTTTTTATAAAAAAATATTTAGAAACAAATGACGACATTCTTTTTGTGCTAAGAAAATATATAGGAACCCAAAACACAAGACACGCCAGTAGGAAAATAATACTATATGTAGAGAAGAGAGATGAAAAGGGAAGGAGGGAGATAGAATATTTATATTTACTCAGGCCAATTAGAGTAAGATGAGCTTGGTTGGAACCATTTGGAGAGCACGGGATTGTATGGACCATAAATACCAGTGATATGTTTCCCAAAGAGGAGGAACATCAAGGCAGAGAAGACCCAATATCAGTCCAAAAGTCAATGGTTACATATGAGCTGAAGGCCCTAATGATATCGGTCATCAGTTGATGATCTTATAACGACAACACAATACAATTAGTGTAAAGTCATATTTTGAATGATAGTTTACTAAATATGTTCTGGACAAATAAACCTCAATATTAAAATGTTACTGAGAAACGGAAAAGCTGCCCGCAATCTCCTCTCCTTCCTATTCTTGCGCTGGTGCACTGGTGTAAACGCGGGTGAGAGAAAGTAGCATGCAGCCAATGCATGCACGATGACGGCTTGGTTATTGGCCGTGGGGAGTAATGCGTCATAATTGTGCGAATAATTTGGCGTCGTGGTTTAACTACACATGCTATTTTTTCCATCGTGGGCAAAGGAATTTACAGCCAATCACCAAGATCCCAGAGATTGCTCATGTGCGCCGAGTAAACCGTGACGAAGGGAGTAGCATCCATCGGGGGACCGCCCATGTTGTGGCGCAGATGTGGCCGCTGCCACTCTACACTGGCATGAGACAACCTGTAGCATCCACCAGCTTGTCGGAGCCACTGCCAGTTGATAGAGAAGAGAGATGAAATTGTCCTGTGTATTATCCCTTGTTGTAGTTACACGTTCATAGACATGGAAAGCCCCTACATGCAGTGGCAGATCTAGAATTTGACAACAATGAACAGCATTACAATCATACAATGGCTAGAAAAAAAATATACTACACTACACAAAAGTTAGTAAGATGGACAAACATTGCACTAGTAAAATAGAATTTGTAATTTGTGTATGGGGGCGGTCCCCATGACCCCACCCCTGGATCCGCCAATGCCTACATGGAAGCGTTGGAGGAGAGGTGGTGAGAGAATGGGTCGCCCCTAGAGTCTTGACAATCTATAGAGTAAGGGTGTGATCGCTGACCAGCTCCCGGACGTTAGCTAGGGCAGCGGCGATACCTTGAAGTCAACGGCAGTAGTCGTTGACAGAGAGATCGCCGCGGACCGTCGAGAGGAACTCTTGGCCGAGGTGGATCATGTGCTCGGCTTCGTTGTTGAAGAAGTATTCGTGCAACCTCTGGGGGCGACACTGTCGAGGAGCTCCCCAACGATGGTGGCGAAAAACGAGAGAACAATAGTATTATCGTCATCGCGCTACACCGTATCAGAGAGGCGATGAGCGGCACCATCTTGGACGTGGTTCTCCACGTTGAAGCGGGCCAAGAGGAGGGTGTTGCGCCAGCACGTGAAGTTGGAGCCATCTAGAGCTAGCTTGAAGTCGAGGAGGCCGTCGATATTGAACCCGTGCTGAATGGACGAAGAGCCAGCAGTAGCGGCAGGTGCAGGCACTAGAGGGGCTGGGAGAGTGAGGGTGGGTGTGACGGCCGCAAGAAGTAGGCCGCCGGAGGAAGGCAGATCATCAGTGGCCTGAGCACGAGGTTGTGCGTTGGCGGTGGTTTTAGGGGGAAGGGTATCGCCATGAACGTGGGTAGTGGGGGAGGTAGCAAGAGACTCGGAGTCGGGGTTTGGCATGGCGAGAGAAAGGATTTGATACCAAGAAGAGAGATGGAATTGTCCCGTGTATTATACCTTGCCGTGGTTACACATACATGCAGTAGCATTGGAGGAGAGGTGGCAAGAGAACAGGTCGCCCCTGGTGTCTTGGAGATCGCAAATGACAGTGCTTGCGTCGCACAGCACCAACATGTTGCATCAGGTCGGCTTGCCGTTGCCATCCCAAGACGATGTCCTGGGCTCCGGTGGATCTTGGATGCTAGCGAGAAGAGGGCCTAGAGCGTCCAGACGAGGTTGTCCAACGCCATACCAGCCACCACCACCGACGTGTACAAAACCTCGGTTGCAAAAAAATACAACAAAAAGCTGTTGTAAAAAGAAATTCTGCAACAAGACCTGTGTTGTAATGGTGGAGGCGCGCACCACCACCACCGGCGACTACTACCTCCCCACCGACGGGCGCTTGCTGGTGGCGAGCACGATGGAGAGCTCCGCCAACCTCCTATCCGTACCAACATCTCCTGTACCTGCGGACGTCCCTATGAAGCATGCCTCTCGCATGGAGACCCAAGATCCGCTAACCCGAAAAGCCCAACAATAGAAAAACCGCGACAGGACGACCAACGCGCAGAGATTCATGTGGATCGGGCGGGCAGAAAAACAGCCTAAGCAACAAAAATCAAGGAGTATATATTTTTTATCATATGTGGAAGGCTCGTTTGTCTTTTGTTCTAATAATATAATAGATATAATATATTTTTATATTGTACTTCCTCCGTCCCAAAATAAGTGCCAAAGTAAGTCAAATTTAGCTATTAATAAATGTTAGACAGTGTTCATTCTAAAACAAAAAAAAAATCTATTTTTTTTTATTTTGACATTCATGCATTAGACATAAATGTATTATGTGTTCATCCGATAAGAGCTATCTATTTATTGCATGTACGCTTGTGTTTCAACCTTTTAGTTTTTACCACCTAGTTCTTTTTCTTTTTCTTTTTTTTTTGCAGCCCCCTCTTCTGCTCGGTATAGGCACATCCGATCTGAGAATGAACGGGCGATAGATATTTGTTTAGTTTTGAAACAGAATCAATGATTTCACATGATCTAGGTGCTAGTGTATCCACTATCTCTAAGTCTTTATATGACAAGATCAGTTTAGGACCTCAACACTTGTGAAATGAAGTTGAATATCATACATTCTACTTACACAAATGATGCACGTATCAAGGAGAATATGATTATATACGTCATGAAGTGTCTAGTGCTAATTGACCTTGTGACTTTACACACGCCAAAATCACATGGAACTGTATGCGCAATGCCAGGTAGATCATGCGGCGCCCCAACGTCTAAGGTGCCTACCTCACCTCAGCGTGAACCGCGGGACCAACTGACACATCGTTGGGCATGGGATCTCGCTAGATCTATGAGTTGTGTTCATCAATCATAAAGGAGAGCATGGGTGGAGTGGAGCAGAAAGAGGCGATTTGGCCCTGGTGATGGCGGCGGCGGGAGTAAGATGTGAGGGATGGGTCTTTGGTAGTGACGGCCGGAATGCGTCCTGAATCATAGGAGCAACTCATGTGACAAGGGTTTTTGAATAGAGGTGATTTATCTATGTTCGTGTGCTTGCAAGGTGATCCTTGATCCCCCCCCCCCCCCCCTCGTTTCAACTCCAAAGGTGGCAAAATGCCTAAAATATATATTTCTATAGATATGTCACGTGTTTCTATTGTTGCTTCCTATGGGGGTACATTACAACAAATCTTATTTTTCTGTACCATTGCTTCTATAATCTTAGGAGCACTGGCTGCTATGGCCCAAACGGAAGTCAAAAGACCTCTAGGAAGCAATCACACCATACCGCATCATAGGTAGAGCTCACACCATGGGTAATGGATCGGTGACCTCATAGTGGAGCTTGATTCCGTGCCATTGGAGATCTGAAAAAGACGGCGACATGACAGGGAATGGTTTTAGGGTCGCGCAATCTGACCTCAAAGGGGCTCTGACGAGGCAGGTTCATGCATGTGTGCCATGAGAAAACTGGTTAAGCGTTCCTACTCCCAACAGGGGAGCCGCATGAGTATATATTGATTGTGACTTGGAGTACAAGGATTGGCAGCGTCGAGGCTAACCAACAGGAGATATTACAGGAGGTTTAACAGGAGATAGAAGGAGATAATATCTACCTAGATACTCCAACGTGACACATAAGGTGTCCGGCCCAAGAGCCTCATAACAACATGTTTAACATCCTCCCTTAATCTGAACTTCGCAAGTTTAGATTACGCTTAAACTCTTCGAATGGTCCTGTCGGTAATGCCTTTGTAAACCCATCAGCAACTTGATCCTTTGAAGGAATGAATCGAATCTACAGTTCTTTGCTAGCAACCCTCTCTCTAACGAAATGATAGTCAATCTCAATGTGTTTCGTTCTTGCATGAAAAACAGGGTTTGCAGAGAGATAAGTGGCACCAATATTATCACACCAAAGACATGGAGTTTGTGTGTGAAATATTCCAAGTTCTTTAAGCAAAGACTTAACCCATATAATTTCTGCAGTAGCATTAGCTAGTGCTTTGTATTCTTCCTCAGTACTTGATCTTGATACTGTGGCCTGTTTCTTTGCACACCAAGAGATTAAGTTAGGTCCAAAGAAAACTGCAAAGCCACCTGTAGACCTTCTGTCATCCAAACAACCTGCCCAATCAGAGTCAGAAAAGGCACTAACAAGTGTAGAGGTTGACTTGGTGAATGTTAACCCAACGCTTAGTGTGTTCTTCACATATCTCAGTATGCGCTTAGCAGCAGTCCAGTGAGCAGAAGTCGGTGCATGAAGATACTGACACACTTTATTAACAGCAAAAGAAATATCAGGCCTGGTGAGTGTCAAGTACTGAAGTGCTCCTACCAAACTTCTGTATTTGGTACCATCCTCTTGACTCAAAGGTACACCCTCTGCAAGAGATAGTTTTTCTGAACTAGAGAGTGGTGTTGTTGATGGTTTACAGCCCTGCAACCCTGCCTTGCTCAAAAGATCAGTTGCATATTTTTCTTGAGAAAGATGAAGACCACCTTCCTGGTTTCTCTTGACCGCAATGCCAAGAAAGAAGTGCAAGTCACCTAGATCTTTTAGAGCAAAATCTGACTGTAAATCTTTCAAGAGAGCTGTGACTGCCTCATTTGATGAACCAGTGACAATAATATCATCAACATAAATAAGCACAAAAATAGTTGTGTGGAAACGTTGATAGATAAACAGAGAAGTGTCAGACTTGGAAGGAACAAAACCACGAGTTTGCAGTTTGGAGCTTAAGCGAGAGTACCATGCTCGTGGAGCCTGTTTCAGACCATAGAGTGACTTATCAAGTCTGCAGACATGGAAGGGCCTTCTTTGGATCTTCAAACCCAAGAGGTTGTTTCATATAGACTTCCTCTTCGAGAACACCATGAAGAAATGCATTCTGCACATCTAGCTGACGAAGACATCATCCACGAGACACAACAATGGAGAGAACCAGGCGAATAGTGGCAGCTTTAACAACAGGACTAAACGTGTCCTCATAGTCAAGTCCATACCTCTGTTTGAATCCTTTTGCAATGAGGCATGCTTTATAACGATCCATCGTATCATCTGACCTCCGTTTAATGCGGAACACCCACTTGCAATCAATGAGATTTGTACCCGGAGAGAAAGGAACAAGGTGCCAAGTGTGATTTTTCTGGAGTGCACCAAACTCCTCTTCCATGGCATGTTTCCATTTGGGATCAGCAAGCGCCTCATGAACAGTACGGGGTTCTCCTGCAGATGTATTAGACACAACCAAGCCATGCTTAGTTTTGTTATTAACCTGTTGAATCATGCCTGTTTGGAGTCGTGTACGAGGTAGCTGCAGCTGCACAGAAGATCCCGGGAGGGCTGCAGCCTCCTGGACAAACGAGCCGCCCGAATCCGCAGCTGCGCGAAGGGATCCCGAGGTGGCTGCTGCTGCCGGATCGTCTGTGGCAGAATCAGAGGTCGCTGAAGAGGGGGACGCCACAGAAGATCCCGGGGAACCCAGCGGATCAGGCTCGGGTGGAGCGCTGGTCCCGCCTGGCACAGAGCGGGATGGACGCCTGGTGTAGACGTGCGGCGTCGGTGCGTAGCGCCCGGAGGGTGGGTCCCGCTCGGTCGGGTTGTCCCCTGGGGAGGGGGGGTTGGCGTGACGTACACGTGCCAGCCGCGGGTTGACGTAGAGCGGGGGAGGCAGGGTTGATGCGAGCCGCCGATCCAGAGGCTGATACGGGCGCAGACTGCCGCAGCGATCCCGGGGCGGATTCGAGCGCAGGCTGCCGCGCCGATCCTGAGGAAGATTCAGCCGGATCTGTTGCATCCATTCCAGAGGGGTGCTGCATATTGTTTTCGGTGAAAATTGTACCATTCTCCACGCCATTTTCTGCACTGTTTATTCCTGTAGCAGGGAGCTCATGTGGAACCACAGAGAAATTAGTCAACATGGAATCATCATTAGTAACACCCACACACTCATCTCCAAGAAGATGAGAAGGAAGTAGAAGGATTTCCTTCTTGAGAAGGGCACCGGCGTTGGGATGGAGCTTTTCAAAGGGAAACTGGGTTTCGTCAAACACGACATCACGAGAGATGTACACACGGCCAGTGGATACATCAAGGCATTTGACGCCTTTGTGTTGAGCACTATAACCAAGAAAGTCATACTGCTTGGAGCGAAACATAAGTTTGCGAGAGTTGTAGGGATGAAGGTTGGGCCAACATGCACAACCAAAAACTCTAAGAGTGTGATAATCTGGTGTGACATGCAAGAGGTGTTCAGTGGGGGTTTCATTGGAGATAGTGCGACTCGGCCACATGTTAATAAGATGAACGACAGTAAGAAAAGCTTCATCCCAAAATTTGAGGGGCATAGAGGCGGCAGCCAGAAGAGCCAATCCTACTTCATCAATATGCCTATGCTTACGTTCAGCAGAGCCATTTTGTTGGTGTGCGTGAGGGCATGACACATGGTGAGATATGCCTATTTGTTGAAAGAAGAAATTTAATTTTTCATACTCACCACCCCAGTCTGACTGCATGGCAATGATTTTGCAATCAAACTTGCGTTCAACAAGGGCTTGGAAGTTGTGGAAAACTTGAAACACATCCGAACGCTTTCTAAGAAGATATATCCAAGTATATTTGCTAAAATCATCAATAAAGCTCACATAATAAGAGTGTCTACCAACGGAAGTGGGTGATGGACCCCAAACATCGGAAAAAATAAGTTGCAAGGGTTTTGTAGACACACTAGTAGAGATAGGATATGGTAGTTGATGACTTTTTGCTCTTTGGCACGAATCACAAATAGTTTCTACATTTCTCTCACCAACAATTGGGAGTTTATTCCTACTAAGAATTTGATGAACGGTAGCAAAAGATGGATGACCTAATCGACTGTGCCACCTCTCAGCAGAAAGCTTGATGGCACCATAGACTTGTTTATTGAATTTGCAATACTTGGGAAGCAACGAGTAGAGCCCTTGTACACAGACACCTCTATGAAGAACTCTCTTCGTGACCTGATCCTTGATCAAAAAGAAGAAAGGGTGAAACTCTAGAAACACATTATTGTCAAGAGCAATGCGATGGACAGATAGAAGATTCTTAGCAGCATTAGGAACATGCATGATGTCATTGAGTGCAAGATTTGTGTGTGGGGTTTCAATGATTGATTTACCAATATGACTTATTTCCATACCTGGACCATTTGCAGCTGTGTAGATTTGGTCATTGCCACGGTATTTCTCATGCATTGTCAGCTTGTCCAGCTCGCCAGTGATGTGGTTGGTGGCACCTGTGTCCATATACCAATTTGTATCTACACCATATGACATATCAGCAGCGGCAGCAACTTTTTTCTTTTGGGAAGTGTCATCGGCGTAGCGCCAATCACAATCTTTAGCTATGTCGTTTGTTTTTTTGCAGATCTGACATTTCCCTTCATACCTCTCGTAGCCTTGGAAATTGCGCCCCCGATTGTTGTTGCCGGGGGGGCGCCTATTGTTGCCACCGCGAGGGTTGCCCTGGTGATAGTAGCCGCCGCCACCCCCACCTGCAGGATAGCCGCCGCCGCCGCCGCCAGGATAGCCGCCGCCACCGCTGTTGTTCGGGTGGTAGCCACCGCCACCGCCCTGGTTGTTGCCGCCGTTGTGGTAGCCACCGCCACCACCATACTGTCCACCGCCGCCGCCACCGTACTGGCCGCCACCACCACGGGATCCACCACCACCTCCACCACTCCTCTGGTTTTGGTAGTTTTTGGTGTTTCCCTGGCGACCACGAGAGGCAGAGTTCGCCGATGATTTGAAGGATCCGGCGCTTGTACCATGGAACATCTCGACTCGCTGATCGAAATTTGCCACCATGGAGAAGAGGATGTCGATGGAGACAGGTTTTGTTCGTGCATCGAGCGCCGAGATGATGGGCTGGTACTCCATGTCCAACCCGGCGATGATGAAGGAGAGCAGTTCGTCCTTGCCGATCGGCTTGCCCGCCGCCGCGAGCTCGTCGGAGAGGGCCCGCATATGACCAAAATATGCAGCAGCCGACTGGGAGCCCTTCTGGACATTGGTGAGGGCGAGCCGTATGTTGTTGGCGCGCGAGAGGGATATGGCCGAGAACATGTTCCCGAGCGCAGACCATATCGCATGCGATTTTTCAAGCGAAGCAACCTGGACAAGTACTTCTTTGGATAGGTTTCTGAGAAGGTAAGCGACGATATGTTGGTCTTGGATGAGCCATTGGGAGTAGGCAGGTTTCGAGACAACCTGATCCTTCCCTTCGGAGTTCTTGGTGGTGAGGTTTTTTTTGTGGTTCTTCAATGGTTTGATCTAGGTAACCAAAGAGGCCGGCACCCATGATCTGTGATCTTGCCTGCGCGTGCCATAGGATGTAATTGGTTCGGGTAAGTGGTTCAGAGGTGTTGTAGTTGAGGCTAGAGTTGATGGCAGAAGAGGAGGAAGACATGGCTGATGGAAGGAAGGAAGGTGGGCTAGGGTTTTGGCGCAGGTAGGTGGAAGGTGGCTAGGGTTCTTGGCGCAGGCAGATCAGAAACTAGATGTGGCGGAAGATGTTGCTCTGTATACCATGAGAAAACTGGTTAAGCGTTCCTACTCCCAACAGGGGAGCCGCATGAGTATATGTTGATTGTGACTTGGAGTACAAGGATTGGCAGCGTCGAGGCTAACCAACAGGAGATATTACAGGAGGTTTAACAGGAGATAGAAGGAGATAATATCTACCTAGCTACTCCAACGTGACACATAAGGTGTCCGGCCCAAGAGCCTCATAACAACATGTTTAACATGCCCCAATCGGCAAAGTTCGACGCCTCCATTGTTGACGGTGAGAGGTCTATGAAATCACTATTGTTTATGTTGTGTAGGGTGTTTCAACATGTTGAAACCGTGTACAATGTCTTTTCTAGAAACAAAATACATACACAGAAGCACACGTGCTCTCTCTCTCTCTCTCTCTCTCTCTCTCTCTCTCTGACCTAGGTAGAGCCAGCCGGTGTCACTGGACACCGGGTCCAGTTTGCACTTGCTTAATGTAATCCATTGATTTAGTGTGTAGGTCATTGAATTGCTTGACATGTATAAGATACATTCATGTGTTCTTTTATGTGGACATCGGGTAATTTCCCATATGTGTCCGCCCCTGCTCTCACACACGCAGTCCTATGATGACATACACACTGCCCTATGGAGCAAGCGCGCGCACACACACACATTGTATCTGCCTATGAGAGATTGAGTCGACAACTCTTCGCCTGCTGAAAAAATAGGATAATTCAAGAAGATGAGAGCACCCGCGTCAAGCCTAGTAGTTGAACATGGGTGGACAAGTTCTACCACAAGAAACCTATCCAACTGAGCTACTCTCAATTGATGACGTGTATGGTATATGTTGTGTACACATGTGCAAGATGTCCCAATAATTTGGGACATTTTTGGGTTGAAATTATTTTGCAAATGTACTTTCTTCATTGTTGTCCCAGTTGTTCTTTATGTTGTTAGTGAAAATAACAAAATAATCATTAAAGAAAATACTAGCAAATAAATTTCCATATGAGGTATTTGAAATGTTCTAACAACAGGTCATTTCAAGTTAGCACAAATATCAGTACCTTAAATCACTGAAGAATTCTAGCCATGTGCGCGAAACGGTGCCAATTACTATATGTATAACGTGGATTCTTTCATGGTCTTTGCACAACAGCCAGCTAAATTAAGCAAAGCATCAAATTTAACAACGAACAAGATAAGCATAAGCTCATTTAATATTGCTCTTACAAAGCATCCTTTCCTTCTGTTACAGTACTATGGCAACAAGAGGTACAACTGAAAGATCATGACCGTTAATATGTTTGACGACCTTTCCAAAATGATGTAGCTGCACGTATGCATCAGCCACTGCTGTCCTTAATTCTTCAGAAGTTCAGAGCCAGAGAGCACCGGCTTGGCGGAGGAGCGGCACGAGCTGACCACCGAGGTGCAGCGACATGACCTTGTCGGTGGGGCCGACGAGCGCGCCGCCGATGAAGACGGCCGGCACAGGCAGGCTCTGTCCGACCATGCCGGCGAGCGCTGTCTCGACATCCTTCCCGCGGGGGTCCTTGTCCAGCTCGTGAACAGTCCAGCTCACGCCCATCTCGGTGAAGAGCGTCTTCACCGCGTGGCACATGCAGCAGTTGCTCGCCCCGAAGATCACCACGGCGCGCTGCGACGCCAGCCTCCTCACCCTCTCCGCCATTGCTCAACTTGCTAACTCTTTCTCTATGGACCTAAATCGAACGATCTGATCAGCTCGCTTCACTTGAGCTAGCTATATATCTATGCTGTTTGTTTCCTTTGGAGGTTTATGATGGTTGTGACTGAACGGTGTTAATTTATAGATGATGATGGGGCAAATCAAAGAAGTGTGAGTCGCTCAGAATATGTGTTGTCTGTGAACTTTGTGCTATGACGTTTAAATGATGTGGAATCGAATAACTAAAAATGGAGGTGAATTAAGATTCGTGATAGACTGAACTTTAGTTATTTCTCTAGCACATTAAAAATGGATGGTAGCATTGATCGGATCCAATGCTTCAGTTGACTTACGTTCAATCAATAATAACCTAGAATTCCAGATAGCCTAGGTTTGAATATCCACTCTAATTGCCTTCTTTTGCCATTCCAGTGTGACAAAGAATACGTGCCCATTTGGAGTGGGCATCGTGAATCACGTTTTCTCTGGGCTAAACTAAAGCCTAGAAACCCTTTATCAACAAGCCTACTTTGTATTCTTGACGAGTCAGCACAACATCATCAGGAATTTCCACGTCGAGGTCCGAATAATAAATCAGCATGATTAAGTAGGCAATGAATCTCCAACGACGACTAAGCAGCAGGCACTCAAGAATAATGAAGGGTTCCTTTGCACCATTGAATATCCGTAGAATGAAAGCCGTAGAATAAGTCCTACACCATGGAAATTCGGCACCAAGTGCTTAATCAAGAAGGGCGTTATCTAGAAATTTGTGAATGCATCTTTTATCTTCTCTTTAAGCTGAAGATAATACTGAAGCGGGTGAGCCAAGCAGCACAATATTACCGTGTATTTGGCAGCAGTGTCTTGTGCCCATGATACCAATTGTATATCCATTAAAAATGTGAATCAATTGATAAAATGTATTCTTTATTTTCTGAGACAAAATCACCAGATTCAAAAGTGTGCCATGCATGGGATATAAGTTTGCTGAAATAGGATTAACCAATTTTTTTGAAGCAACGAGCCACCCCGTCGATCTCTATTAAAGAAACCACCGGTCTTACACCAAGAAATTTTTTTTGGGAAATACTCCCTACATCCTAACTTTATATTAAATCTTTTTTTTTCCGGGGAACTTTATACTAAATCAGCGACATTTATTTTAAGACGGAGGGTGTAGTATTTCAAAGTCAGCTCACTCCCGAGCCTTGCCTAGGGCATTCCTACTTTAGGATAAAGCAACACACAAAGAGCCAACTTCAGAACAAAGCATATAAAACATGACCAACACCATACTGAGGTAAACATGCGACTCCTGCCTACTCGGCAAATAACAAAGAAACCCAGTGGTGGATCTAGTGGGCCCTCCAAAATTATAAAATAATTTTTACTATATACCTAACATTAAATATCCATCAAGTTTTTACTATTTTAAGACTATTTATTGAGATTAGGATGATGTTTAGTGTAAACTTTGAACTACGGCAGCCCCAAGCCTGCGATTCTAGGTCCGCCGCCACTGAAGAAACCTTTCGCACAAGAGATGCAAGAGGGTGTCCGACTTCTTGAAACTCATAAATGCTGATGTGTGTGGACCAATGACCACGACTTTCAAAAGTGGTTACTAGTGCTTCATGACATTCATCGACGACTTGAGTAGATATATAGATATATCTACTTGATGAGGTAGAACTCGGAAACCTTTTAAAAGTTTAAGGAGTTTCGCAATGAAGTCAAGAATCATCTCGACAAGAGAATCCGACTTCTATGATCAGATCGGTTTTTTTTCAAGGATACGTCAAAGAGTGATGTATCGAGACCATAGATAGAAAGTGCCAAGAAAGGCAGATAGTTTGTTACATTTTATCCACGGCTAACGTAGCCAACACTCGACATGTGAATTACTCACTACTAGCCCACTCATCTACTCTAATCGAAAGCAACCGTGTCTCCCGCAGCAACCTGGCCGTCCTCCAGTCTTGTCCCTCCAAGTCAATCTTCTTGAGCACTTCGCTGGAGGATGGTGACGCACCGTTGAACACAATGTTGTTTATGTGTTTACATAGCATCCATGCTACCTGCGTAATCACGGTCCATGTCTCCTTGCTGAGTTGTGTTTGTGGGTTTATGGAGGTCCGCCATTCCACTAGATTGGCATCCGCGCTCGGTAGCCATGTTGGTTTATTCCAGTTGTCGAGGATTGGTAGCCAGACTTGCCCGGCAAGAGCACACTCAAGTAGGATGTGGTTGATTGTTTCCGGTGCTTGATCGCAGAAGGGACAAGCCGAAGGGTGCGGTAGCTGCCGGCGCTGTAGTCTGTTCGCCGTCCAACACCTCTCCCTTGACGCCAACCATGCGAAAAACTTGCAAGTCGCCGGTGTCCGCGATCGCCCAATTTGCATGGCTCCTTTGGCCTTCACTCTCCCAGCAAAGAACACCCGGTGCACCGATCTTGCCGAGAAGCAGCCGTTTGTTTCTCAAGCCCAGGATAGTTTGTCTTCAATGCCGTCTTGCAACTTGATACGTCTCCAACGTATCTATAATTTTTTATTGTTCCATGCTGTTATATGATCATTCTTGGATGTTTTACAATCATTTTGTAGCAACTTTATATCATTTTTTGGGACTAACCTATTGACATAGTGCCCAGTGTCAGTTGCTGTTTTTTGCTTGTTTTTTACTTCGCAGAAAATCAATACCAAACGGAGTCCAAACGCAGCGAAACTTTTTGGTGATTTTTTCTAGACCAGAAGACACCTATTGGGCCAAAGAAGTACCAGAGGGGGGCTCCAAGGGGAGCACAACCCACCTGGGCGCGCCTGGGGGCCCAGGCGCGCCCTGGTGGGTTGTGCCCACCTCGGCCTCCTCCCGCACCGCCTCTTTGCTCCATAAATACCCCAATATTCTAGAAACCCTGGGGGAGTCGACGAAAAATAATTCCAGCTGCCGCAAGTTCCAGAAACCACAGATCCAATCTAAACAGCATCACAGAGGGGTTCATCATCCTCATTGGTGCCTCTCCGATGATGCATGAGTAGTTCATTGTAGACCTACGGGTCCGTAGTTAGTAGCTAGATGGCTTCCTCTCTCTCCTTTGATTCTCAACACAATGGTCTCTTGGAGATCTATTTGATGTAACTCTTTTTGCGGTGTGTTTGTTGGGATCCGATGAACTTTGAGTTTAGGATCAGATCTATGTTTTTATCCATGAAAGTTATTTGAGTCTTTTGATCTCTTATATGCATGATTGTTTATAGCCTCGTATTTCTTCTTCAAATCTTTGGTTTAGTTAGGCCGACTAGATCGATTTTTCTTGCCATGGGAAGAGGTGCTTTGTGATGGGTTCGATCTTACGGTGCTCGATCCCAGTGACAAAAGGGGAAACAACACGTATGTATCGTTGCTATTAAGGATAACAAGATGGGGTCTATTCCTATATGAGTAGATCTTGTCTACATCATGTCATCGTTCTTATTGCATTACTCCATTTTCCCATGAACTTAATACACTATATGCATGCTAGACAGCGGTCGATGTGTGGAGTAATAATAGTAGATGCAGGCAGGAGTCGGTCTACTACTCATGGACGTGATGCCTATATAATGATCATTGCCTGGATATCGTCATAATTATTTGAAGTTCTATCAATTGCCCAACAGTAATTTGTTTACCCACCGTATGCTATTTTTCTCGAGAGAAGCCACTAGTGAAATCTACGGCCCCCGGGTCTATTTTCTCATCATATATTTTCAGATCTATTTTTCTATTTGCCTTTTCCTTTATTTGTCACTTTTATTTTCAGATCTATATTATCAAAAACCCAAAAATACCTCACTGAATTTTATTTGCTTTTATTTGCACTATCAATCTACTGCAATTTTATCCTGGCCAGTCACCAATTTCTGGCACCGTTACCCGAAAGGGATTGACAACCCCTTTAACACGTCGGGTTGCAAGTATTTGTTCTTTGTGTGCAGGTACCGTTTACGTAGTGTTGCTTGGTTCTCCTACTGGTTCGATAACCTTGGTCTCATCACTGAGGGAAATACCTACCGTAGCTGTGCTGCATCATCCCTTCCTCTTTGGGGAAATACTAACGTAGTTCAAGCCACCATCAAAAGGAATTTCTGGCGCCATTGCCGGGGAGACATCATCAACATCTACCAGGTTCTTGATCACAAATCTCATCTCCTTGCAATTTACATTATTTACCATTTGCCTCTCGTTTTTCTCTCCCCCACTTCACAAAAATTTGCCGTTTTATTCGCCCTCTTTTAATTTGCCGTTTTCTCGTCAGATCTCCTATTTGCTTGAATTTGTCACCATGAGTGACTTTGGCATGGCAGAAACAGATGATGGCCTAACTCCTAAAATTGGACGATCTGGCAATCTGGATGCTAAAACTTTTGTTTTGGGGCAAGGGAATATTATGGGAAAAGAACATATCCAAGAATTTTTCAATTGTGTCAGAAATTTAACTCTTGATGATGCTCCTATACTTAAAAGAACAAAATCTTATGCAGAAGCTATTTCAGCACTAGTTCTGAAACTTGAGAATAAATTCATCCATACTCATCCTACTTTGCAAAGATTTTTTTTATGAATTACCTGTTATAAAGAATCCCAAAGCTAAAAAGTTGGCTACCCTTGTTCTTATGAATGAATTTGAGTACATAATACGGGAAGCTAGGGAAATCTTTGGTTTTTATGGTATGAACCGCAAAAAATCGGTAATAGATGAGATCCTTTATAATAGTGATTATATGCTAAGACACTTGCTTGGAAACAATCAATTTTTTGATGAGAATTTTAAAATGGAAGTCCCTGTTTTAGACATAATTCAACAAGTTTTCAATGATGTTAATCAACACTATTCTTGGATTGTTGCCGGAAATCAAAGGGGATACGATGATAAACAACTTAATAGTGCTAAAGTCTCTATGGATGAGGTGTTTTATGTTGTCTTTGCAAAACGACCTGACGAAAACACTTCCAAGGGAAATGAAAATAAAGATGACAACACTTAGATCCTTGCATTATGCCTAGCTAGGGGCATAAAACGATAGCGCTTGTTGGGAGGCAACCCAAAGAATAAAATTTATTTTTGTCTTTTTCTTTCTGTTCTTGAGTGTTTGCGCAATTATGCTACTGTTATGATTGTGTTTTTTATGTTTTAATTAGTGTTTGTGCCAAGTAAAGCCTTTGTGATAGCTTTGGTGATAGTTGATTTGATCTTGTTGGAAATCAGAAACTTTTGCGTCCAGAAAAATAATTGTTTAAAATCACAGAAGCGATGAAAAAATTCTGAATTTTTTACACAAGATTGATATACAAATTTTCTCTGTTTTCCTAATTTTTGAGAATTTTTGGATTTACAGAAGTATGAGAACAATTCTCATATTTACAGACTGTTCTGTTTTTGACAGATTCTATTTTCTTTGCGTTGTGTGCTTATTTTGATGAATCTATGGTTTGTATTGGAGGGTATGAGCCATAGAAAAGTTGGAATACAGTAGATATAATGCAAAAATAAAATATGAATAGGTTTGCAACAGTACTTAGAGTAGCTATTTACTTTGTTATACTAACGGATCTCATGAAGGTTTTGTTGAATTTTGTGTGATTGAAGTTTTCAAGTTTTGGGTGAGATCACGATGGATGAAGGAATAAGGAGTAAGAACAGCCTAAACTTGGGGATGCACCATGGCATCCCAAGCTATTATCTAAAAGAGAAGCAAGCAACTAAGCTTAGGGATGCCCCCCGAGTGGCATCCCCTCTTTCTTCTAACGACCATCGGTATTTTACTTGGAACTATATTTTTATTCGTCACATATCATGAGTTTTGCTTGGAGCGACTTGTATGTTATGAGTCTTTGCTTGTTTTTCTTTTTATTTTGTGTCATCTATCCTTGTTGGACACACCTATTTGAGAGAGCCAAAATTATAGTATGACTTGTTAGAATTGCTCTCTATGCTTCACTTAAATCTTTATGAGCTATGGAATTGCTCTAGTGCTTCACTTATATCTTTTTGAGCATGGTGTGCTTTAGTATTTTTGAAGAAATGCTCTTATGCTTCACTTAGATTTATTTGAGAGTTAGTATTTTTTTTAAGAAATTCTCTCTTGCTTCACTTAAATTAAGTTGAGAGAAGAATTTTTTTATGCTCATGTTCTTCACTTAGATTTGTTTGAGCTATCAATAGTAACATATGAAATTAGTCCCAAAGTGATAGATATTCAAGAGAGATATAATAAAAACTTTCATGAAGATCATTGGACAAAATAAACTTGATTCTTTGTAATAGTTTTGCGACATGTTGCTAGTGATATGTGAGTCATGTTAATGAGTAATTATGTTTTAGTAAGAATATTGGTGTTAAGGTTTGTGATTCCCTATGCAAGCACGAAAGTCAATAGTTATGCAATGAAATTACATCCTACTTGTGGTGCATTATTCGGTGTTAGTTATGCTTAATGCTCTCTTATGAGATTTTTCGTTTCTTGGTTGGATGCTTCCCAATCTTTTGCTAGCCTTCACTTGCACTAAGTATGATCACTACCTGTGCATCAAAATCCTTAAACCCAGTTTTGCCATATGAGTCCACTATACCTACCTATATGCGGTATTTCCGTGCCGTTCTAAGCAAATTTGTATGTGCCATCTCTAATTTTCAAAATAAATTTCTTTTTTGTGTGCTCGTACCGCTCATGAAACGGTAGGGGGTGGCTGATATTTTTCCATGCTAGATTTGTTATTCTCAAGATGAGTCTTTATTCACTTGTAATTGCACAAGAGTACGGCAAAGGTATTAGGGATGCCCAATCCCGAAATGAAAAATGAATTTACTTTATGTTGTCAAATAATAAATTCCTTGGAAAGTGTTGGTATGAACGGCACCCGTGGATTCGGTTAGCCGTGGAATGTGAAAGTATGGTGAAAAAAGGAATAAACTTTATTTTCTGTATGGGAACCACCTATGATATATCTAGCATGGAAATTATTGGGAACTACTCGATCGTTTTCGTTGACAGGAAAAGCATGCCACCCAAAATGTTTTATCTCTATCTCTTTCGCTTTGAGCTCTGGCACCTCTACAAATCCCTACTTCCCTCTGCGAAGAGCCTTTCTATTTACTTTATGCAATTTTATTTTTATTTGAGTCTCCATCTTCTCTTATAAAGCACCGACTAAGAGGCACTATGATCGTACTTGAGCATTGGGTGTAGCTAATATGCGAGTGTGTTGCATGAATGGATCAATGATTGAGCATAATGGGCTAGGGATAACTTGCTTTAGTATTGATATTTTGAAGGGCATGGTTGCTTGTTGATATGCTTGAGTATTGAAATCTTCATGTCAAAACTAGACTATTGCTTTGAATCATATAAAAGTCCAAATGTCCTTGCTACAAAGAAAAGAATATGTGCTGAACATGTTAGGCAGCATTCCACATAAAAAATTCTATTTTTATCATTTACCTACTCGAGGACGAGCAGGAATTAAGCTTGGGGATGCTGATACGTCTCCAACATATCTATAATTTTTTATTGTTCCATGCTGTTATATTATCATTCTTGGATGTTTTACAATCATTTTATAGCAACTTTATATCATTTTTTGGGGCTAACCTATTGACATAGTGCCCAGTGCCAGTTGCTGTTTTTTTGCTTGTTTTTTACTTCGCAGAAAATCAATACCAAATGGAGTACAAACGTAGCGAAATTTTTTGGTGATTTTTCTGGACCAGAAGTCACCTGTTGAGCCAAAGAAGTACCAGAGGGGGGCTCCGAGGGGAGCACAACCCACCTGGGCACGCCTGGGGGCCCAGGCGTGCCCTGGTGGGTTGTGCCCACCTCGGCCGCCTCCCGCACCGCCTCTTTGCTCCATAAATACCCCAATATTCCAGAAACCCTGGGGGAGTCGACGAAAAACAATTCCAGCCGCCGCAAGTTCTAGAAACGACAGATCCAATCTAAACACCATCACGGAGGGGTTCATCATCCTCATTGGTGCCTCTCCAATGGTGCGTGAATAGTTCATTGTAGACCTACGGGTCCGTAGTTAGTAGCTAGATGGCTTCCTCTCTCTCTCTTTTGATTCTCAATACAATGGTCTCTTGGAGATCTATTTGATGTAACTCTTTTTGCGGTGTGTTTGTTGGGATCCGATGAACTTTGAGTTTATGATCGGATCTATGTTTTTATCCGTGAAAGTTATTTGAGTCTTTTGATCTCTTATATGTATGATTGCTTGTAGCCTCGTATTTATTCTTCGAATATTTGGTTTAGTTAGGCCGACTAGATCGATTTTTCTTGCCATGGGAAGAGGTGCTTTGTGATGGATTCGATCTTCCGGTGCTCGATTCCAGTGACAGAAGTTGAAACGACACGTATGTATCGTTGCTATTAAGGATAACAAGATGGGGTCTATTCCTATATGAGTAGATCTTGTCTACATCATGTCATCGTTCTTATTGCATTACTCCGTTTTTCCGTGAACTTAATACACTAGATGCATGCTGGATAGCGGTCGATGTCTGGAGTAATAGTAGTAGATGCAGGCAGGAGTCGGTCTACTAATCTTGGACGTGATGCCTATATAATGATCATTGCCTGGATATCGTCATAATTATTTGAAGTTCTATCAATTGTCCAACAGTAATTTGTTTACCCACCGTATGCTATTTTTCTCGAGATAAGCCACTACTGAAATCTATGGCCCCCGGGGTCTATTTTCTCATCATATATTTTCAGATCTATTTTGCTATTTACCTTTTCATTTATTCGCCACTTTTATTTTCAGATCTATATTATCAAAAACCCAAAAATACCTCGCTGAATTTTATTTGCTTTTATTTGCATCTATCAATCTACTACAATTTTATCCTGGCCACTCACCAATTTCTGGCACCGTTACCCGAAAGGGATTGACAACCCCTTTAACACGTCGGGTTGCAAGTATTTGTTCTTTGTGTGCAGGTACCATTTACGTAGTGTTGCTTGGTTCTCCTACTGGTTCGATATGCTTGGTCTCATCACTGAGGGAAATACCTACTGTAGCTGTGCTGCATCATCCCTTCCTCTTTGGGGAAATACCGACGTAGTTCAAGCCACCATCACAACTGAATGTGTTCGGTCCTATCTAAAAACTACAAGAACTCGCGCAGCGCTTGCGGGTCCATGTTAGGTGATACATCTTGCCACCAGCCGTCAGTTATCGCTTGCTGGACCATTCTCTTTCGCGCCCTTTTCTTGACGGCGGCGAATAGATTTGGCATGAGGTCTTCGATTCTCCCGTCCCGCAACCACTAGTCTGTCCAAAACAATGCCACCTCCCCATTTCCTAGTGTGCACTGATTGCGGCTTGAACTACGTTAGTATTTCCCCAAAGAGGAAGGGATAATGCAGCACGACTATGGTAGGTATTTCTGATGTCTACTACACAACTTGTTGTTGTAGACTCGTGTTGGGCCTCCAAGCGCAGAGTTTTGTAGGACAGTAGCAATTTTCCCTCAAGTGGATGACCTAAGGTTTATCAATCCATGGGAGGTGTAGGATGAAGATGGTCTCTCTCAAACAACCCTGCAACCAAATAATAAAAAGTCTCTTGTGTCCCCAACACACCAAATACAATGGTAAATTGTATAGGTGCACTAGTTCGGCGAAGAGATGGTGATAAAAGTGTAGTAATGATAGTAGATATTGATTTTTGTAATAGGAACGATAAAAAAACAGCAAGGTAGCAATTGGTAAAACGAAGCACAAACGGTATTGCAATGCTTGAAAATGAGGCCTAGGGTCCGTACTTTCGCTAGTGCAATCTCTCAACAATGCTAATATAATTGGATCATATAACTATCCCCCAACGTGCGATGAATAATCACTCCAAAGTTCCTATCTAGCGGAGAACATAAGAATAAATTGTTTGTAGGGTACGAAACCTCCTCAAAGCTATTCTTTCCGATCGATCTATCCAAGAGTTCGTACTAAAATAACACCAAAGCAAATTCAGATTCGTAATTCTCAATCTGACACAAAGAACCTCAAAGAGTGCCCCAAGATTTCTACCGGAGAAACAAGACAAGAACGTGCATCAACCCCTATGCGTAGATTACCCCAATGTCACCTCAGGAATCCGCGAGTTGAGTGCCAAAACATATATCAAGTGAATCAATACGATACACCATTATGACCACGGGTATTCATAGCAAGACATACATCAAGTGTTCTCAAATCCATAAAAGTATTCAATCCGATAAAACGAAATCTCAAAGGGAAAACTCAATTCACAACAAGATAGAGAGGGGAAAACACCATATGATCCAACTATATTAACAAAGCCCACGATACATCAAGATCGTAACATCTCAAGAACATGAGAGAGAGAGATTAAACACATAGCTACTTGTACAAACCCTCAGCCCCGAGGGTGGACTACTCCCTCCTCATCGTGGTGGCCGTCGGGATGATGAAGATGGCCACCGGTGATGATCTCCCCCTCCGGTAGGGTGCCGGAACGGGGTCTAGATTGGATCTCGTGGATACAGAGGCCTTGCAGCAGCGGAACTTCTGATCTAGGGCTACCCCTGAGGGTTTTGGAATATTTGGTGATTTATAGGGTAAAGAAGGGGTACGGGAGGCCACTGAGGTAGGCACAACCCACCTGGGCGCGCCTGGGCCCCTAGGCGCGCCCTGGTGGGTTGTGCCCCCCTGGGGCACCCCCCCCAGGTGCTGCTTTGGCCCATTGGATGTCTTCTGGTCCATAAAAAATCCACAAAAAGTTTCGCGGTGTTTGGACTCCGTTTGATATTGATTTCCTGCGATGTAAAAAACAAGCAAAAACAGCAACTGGCACTGGGCACTGGGTCAATAGGTTAGTCCCAAAAAAATGATATAAAGTTGCTATAAAATGATTGTAAAACATCCAAGAATGATAATATAACAACATGAATACTTCATAAATTATAGATACGTTTGAGACGTATCAGCATTCCCAAGCTTAATTCCTACTCATCCTCGAGTAGGTAAATGATAAAAGAAATAATTTATGAAGTGTGAATGCTAGCAAAGTGCACAAGTTTGATCAATGACAATTTAAATCACTTTTCCTAGCATCATAATAGAAATTCTTTCTTATAAAACTTCTCATGTTAAAGTAGCAACCAATTCACATGTTAAGGTTCAAACAATGAATTCTCTTGAAACTCAACAACCTATGTTCTCAGTCACCAAGCAATTGCAATTCTACTTATTCAACAGTCTAAGTAAGAGCTCCACATATTCAATCATCATATAATCTTCCATGATTGCTACTACTCAAAGCATATTCTTAGAACAAATGCATCCATCGAACACAGAGAAAGATAGGGGCTTAATATTTCGCCTCCCAACTCATTTATCATAGAGATAATTGTCAACAATAATAAATCATGATCAAAATATTTGAATGTTCATATGTGCCTAGATCTTTCCCCACCACATGATGCTTGCCAACTAGAGAATAATTGAGGTTGAAATGATAATTTATACTATTGACTCTTTGCATAAAAGTAAATACTGAAAAGTAAAAGATGGGCCCTTCGCAGAGGGAAGCAGAGGTTGCCATGCGCTTTTTATTTGGATGCCCAAGCTCTTAATGCAAAGGAACGTCACGTTATATTGCCCCTTATGATAACAACCTTTATTATGCAGTCCGTCGCTTTTATTACTTTGCCATCACAAGTTCGTACAATGCTCAATTTTCCCTTACATTAAAATATCAAACATATTTAGGAGCAATTTTTATTGCTTTATGCACCAATGACAACTTACTTGAAGGATCTTATTCAATCCATAGGTAGGTATGGTGGACACTCATGGCAAGAAAATGGGTTTAAGGGTTTTTGGATGCACAATTAGTATCTCTACTTAGTACGAATTTTTGGCTAGCAAAAGATCCTTAGGCAAACACCACATGTTGGAGGATCCATGACAATATAACTTCTATGCAAATATACCCAAACATAACTCATTACGTTGTCTTCCTTGTCCAACTTCAACTAATTTGCTCAAGTTTGAAAATAATTAGTGGGTATTCACAATCATAGAAGATGTCCAAGATAATATATTTGCATGTGAAAGTTCTCTTCCTTATAGTAATCATTCATGAATTGCTTGTATGACCAATATTGTGATTGCCAAGCTTCAAAAGATTTCACTTTCTAAACCCAATGTGAAGCTACTACTAGGCATGATAGAACATATAAGTTCAACTTCATGATATTCAATTCATTCAACAATTTACTCATAGGATATAAGTGAAGCACAAGCGTAAATGACAAGCTACTCCAAAAAGATATAAGTGAAGATCAAGCGAGTAGTTATGTAAAGGGGGAGCTAAATGAGGACTCTCTCTTATTTTATTTTCAGATCTAAGTATTTTATTAAAACAGCAAGCAAAGCAAAATAAAAATGACATTCCAAGAATAGCACAACTCATGTGAAGAAGCAAAAACTTAGGCTCAACCGATACTAACCGAAAGTTGTTCATGAAGAAAGGTGGGATGCCTACCGGGGCATCCCCAAGCTTAGATGCTTGAGACTTCTTGGATTATTAACTTGGGATGCCTTGGGCATCCCCAAGCTTGAGCTTTTGTGTCTCCTTAATTCCTTTTATATCACGGTTTCCTAAATCTTAAAAACTTCATCCACACAAAACTCTACAAGAACTCGTGAGATAAGTTAGTATAAATCAATGCAAAACCTTATTATTCTCTACTGTAGAAAATCACTAAAAATTATTATTCAACATTTCATACTAAATGCCTCTGCATATTTAATACTCCTATCCTCAAATAGAATCATTAAACAAGCAAACATATGCAAACAATGCAAACATAACAGCAATCTGCCAAAACAGGACAGTCTATAATGGATGAAGAAGTATCCATACTTATTGAACTCAAAAAATTCTGAAAATTTAAAACACTGTAGAAAATTTATCAGAGCTTATTGTGCAAAAATTTTCAAAATTTTGTTACATTCTAACTTTTCTGGAGAATTTTTGCAACAGCGATAAACTTTCTGTTTTGAAACAGCAACTCCTATACTTGCAAAATAAGCATGGTAAAGGCTATCCTTGTCATTTTTATTGAAATGAAAGATGCAAAACATTATTATAAGTAGCAGCAAGCAAATACAAATAAAATAAAATGACGCTCCAAGCAAAACACATATCATGTGACGAATATAGCTCCAAGTGAGGTTACCGATAATGTCGGAGACGAAAGAGGGGATGCCTTCCGGGGCATCCCCAAGCTTAGTTGCTTGGATCTTCCTTGAATATTACCTTGGGGTGCCTTGGGCATCCCCAAGCTTAGGGTCTTGTCACTCCTTACTCTCCTCATATCGATATCTCACCCAAAACTTGAAAACTTCAATCACACAAAACTTAACGGAACTTCGTGAGATAGGTTAGTATGATAAAGACAAATCATTCACTTTGGTACTTTCAAAGAAAAGATTCATAATTGTTCTCACACAATGCCTACTGTACCTTATCATTTCCACAATTTATATCGAGCAATATAAGCCATAGAAACTAGGAAACAAGCAAACTATGCATTGAAAACAGAATCTGTCAAGAACAGAACAGTACGTAAAGATCTGAATTAAGGTCATACTTCTGTAACTGCAAAAATTCTGAAAAATTAGGACAATGTAGAAAATTTGTATAGCCAAAAACTGTAAAAAATTCAGAGTTTTCTACCCTCCAGTGTATTTAAACAATTCTGTTACTGGAAGTTTCTGTTTTTGCACAGAATCAAGTCAACTATCATCCACACTATCCCAAAGGATTTACTTGGTACTTTATTGAAACAAAAGCTATAACACATGATTACTACAGTAGCATGATCATGTGAACACACAAAAACAGTAGGTAAAAGTGTTGGGTTGTCTCCCAACAAGCGCTTTTCTTTAATGCCTTTTAGCTAGGCATGATGAGTTCAATGATGCTCGCATAAAAGATAAGGATTGAAACATAAAGAGAGCATCATGAATCATACGTTCCTCTCTCATAATAATTTTCAGTAGCATCATGAATAGATTCATCAATATAACCATCACATAAAGCATTATTTTCATGATCCACAAGCATAGAAATTTTATTACTCTCCACATAAGAAAATTTCCTCTCATTCGCAAAGGTGGGAGTATCATATGAAACTCGAATACTATAAATTGTTTCCACATTAAAAGAGTAATGTTCAAAAAAAGGGTAATCATAACTATGACAAGTTTTATAAATATAATCATCACTACTTTTTATAACATAAGTATGATCACAATAATCATCATAAGTAGCAACTTTGTTCTCATCATAGACCGGAGGCATGTAATCATCATAGCAAATTTGATCATTCAAAGTAGGGGGACTAAAAAGATCATCTTCATTAAACATAGCATCCCCAAGCTTGGGACAAACATTAATTGCAGCAAATAAGTTCTCAAATATGTCATTCTCATCAAACATAGCATCCCCAAGCTTGTGGCTTGGCATATCATAAGCATAATCACTCTCATCATTAATAGTATGAATAGCACCAACGGTATAACAATAGCTATCATCATAATTTCCTAAGTTGGTGCCAAAAAGATTTCCAAGATTATAAGAAGTATCATTATCTTCCCAATCATAATCATCACAACAAGCAATAGGCATAACAAAATCATCTTCAAGTGCATCATCTTCCACAATTACTTTTGATTCATTTTCATGAGGCACAACAATAATAGGAGCAACATTATTTGGGAGAGATACCTTTTTACCTCTATTCTTTCTTCTTTTCTTCTTCTTCACCACATCATGTGTGGGTTTAATTAATTTTTTTAAGCTTCTTGTTGAAGAGATTAATTGGATAGGAAGCTCCTCCTCGTTACCCGATTCATCATAATAAACACTAGGAGGGTATTGGGAAATATTTTCCCTTTCATTAGTACTCTCTTCATATTCTATTTGTTTTCTTGTCTTTAGATGGTTGGCAATATAAGGATTCTCAATGCAATTTACCGCACAAAACATATAAATTTCCTCTAGATCGAAATCAAGAAGTCTCTCGAGATTAAATTTTGGAATACCCTCAGTTATACGTTTCATTTATTCATACCCCCAAAGAAGACTAAGCTCTTTATGATGCTCAAGGGTAATCAAGTTATCACAATTTTTGGACATGATTTGATCATGAAACAATTTGCATTGGAGTTTTAAATGACCACGTTCATTGCAAAGTTCACAAGGATGGCGAAAAAAATTAAATCTTTCAGCACAATCATCTAGCCTCTCTTGCAACTTTTTCGTTTCTAAATATTTATGCTTCTTACAAAATCTATCTTCACTTTTTTGTGTGCATTTGCACTCCCAATTCACTCCGCAAAAATTAACATGCTTATAAGAAACATTTTTGTCATGACTTGTGCAATCATCATTAGCATTTTGGATATTCAAAGAATTCATACTAACAACATTGCAATCATGCTCATCATTCAAATATTTTGTGCCAAACATTTTATTGACTTCTTCTTCTTCTAACAATTGAGCACAATTTTCCGATCCATCATTTTCAAGAAAGATATTATAAAGATGATCAATAATATGATGCAACCTCAATTCCATTTTTTTCTTTTATAAACCAAACTAGTGATAAAACAAGAAACTAAAAGATTCAATTGCAAGATCTAAAGATATACCTTCATGCACTCACCTCCCCGGCAACGGCGCCAGAAAAGAGCTTGATGTCTGTAACACCCCTGTGTAATAGCCACTGTGGTTACCTGCTAATAATGCCAAGTCATCCCATTTGCAGTGCCTAGTCATAGTGGTTAATCTCAGCAATTCAAATACTTCTCCGAAAATCAACTCAAATTCAAAAGTGCAAAATAAATTTGCTCAAACACTATTGGAAAAATGTTCACTAAATAGTAAATATTCCAGAAGCACATGTAAAAAATATAATCAATGATACTTGGATTAGCTAAATGACTCAAACCACATGAAATAGCACCAAAACAACACTAGTTAAATCATTTATAATTAAATCAAATGCAAATAAATTCCTACTTTGACAAAACAAGTTTTTGGTGAAAGGAAATATTGCATTGTAATATTGGGGACAACTCTCATATTTTACAAAAGTGCAAAATTGGCCTAACTATTACAAAACAGAAAAGAAATAAAGAAAAAGCAAAACAGAAAATAGAAAAATATAACGAGGCACTGTGCACTGGGCCTAAGTGCACAGTGCCCCGAAACCGGCCCAGCTAGCCAAGCTTCTTCTCTCTCCCTCACGTGTCATCCCCTCCCTGGTAAAGCGCGCGCGCTCCGGTCGCCCATCGACATGGCGACGGCACCGGCGCCACCGACGGGCTAGGGGGATAAGGCCGAAGCCGTCCATCCCCCCTGGACCTCCTCCATCACTCTCCCCCTCTCTCTCTCGCTCGCTCCGCTCCTCCTCTCCCTCAGATCCGTCGAGGCCGAGCGAGGTCACCGCCGTCTCGCCGTCATCCGCGTAGCCACAGGCCTCCCTGTGCCTCGCCAACGTGTCCGGGAGCTCCGCCGGCTTCTTCTCCTTCTTCTGGTGCAACCAGGCGGAGCCAGGAGCCCCTACACCGAGCCCCACGACCTCGTCTTCAACCTCGGTCGCCGGTGATCCCCTTCTTCTCCAGCGACGATCTGCTGCTCCTAACCTGCCAAGGGCTTTCCGTAGCCGCTCGGTGAGCTCCTCACTCCCACCTTTCGTCTTCTCGCCCCGCGTGTTTCCCCCTATCTAGCTCGACGCCGTTGCTGTGAGCTCACCGCCGCAGTTCACCTCGTCGCCGTGGCCATGGACCCTGTCGTGCTCGCCTGAGCACGGCATCGAGTTCCTGGTGCTCCCAGGAACACAGCAAGCACGCGCACGTGCTCCGCCGAGCTCCGTAGCGCAGTCCCTGTCGAGGTCCCGTACGTGCCGCCGCCGTAGTGTGTCGCTGGCTTCGATTCCGGCCACCTCCGCCCACGGTTCCACCACCGTTCGACGCAGCGTCGACTGCTCGTTCGAACGCCACAGCACGCACCTCTTGCCGTGCTTCCTAGCGTCAAATCCACCAAGGCCCGAACTCCGGTGCCGCCTCCGCCACTCGCCGTCACCGTCTTCGGTCGTTTCCGGCCGTGCCACCACCGCCACTCGACGCGCGAGTTCTCTAGTGTTCGAACGCAACAAACCGCAGATAGAACGGTGCCCCGTAGCACATTTCCGGCCGCCTCCGGCGATCGGCCGCCGCGCAAATGGTCGCCGGAGCAACTCCGGCGACGCCGCCGACGTGGACGCTTGGGGCCCACCCCCTGAGAGACTGCCAGTGGGCCCCAGCTCCTCCGTTGACCATGTTGACCTAGTCAACGTGGTTACTGTTCACCCACAGTGTATGACGTGTGGGCCCTAGCACTTAATTAGACTAATTAAGGTTTTAAAATTAATCTGCTAATTAAATAGACACTGACATGTGGGGCCCACCCCTTTAATTAGCTGCTGTTAGATTAGTTAAACCCCTACTTAGCTCTGAGTCACTGACCAGTGGGTCCCACTGGTCAGTTTGACTAGTCAGCGGGTCAGTTAACCTGCTGACATCATGCTGACCCTCTGCTAACGTCATAACTCCATTTCTTTTAATATTAAATAAAATCAAAAAATGATTAAAACTTTAGAAAATCGTAGAAAATAAACCGTAGCTCAGATCGAAAAACTTAAAACATGAAAGTTGCTCAGAACGACGAGACATATTTGATCATATCGTCTGTTTCCATGTTGGAACCCCCTACGTAGGAGAACTCCTAACTTTGAGCCTGATTCCGGTAGATGAATAGTGCACACATACCGGTTAATAAATCCCACGTTGATCCTAAAATAACTAAAATGACCTAGAAGCATCTTTAGGCACCCCTGCACTGCATACTAGGCGTAGCATGCCCTGTGTTGCATTTGTTTGCATTATGTTTACCTCTTTCTTCCCCCTCTTCTCTCTCGGTAGACCACGACGTTGACGTAGCTCCCACGGCAGACGCAGCTCCAGAGTACGACTACGTCCCCGACGACGCAGTTGACGATCTTGCCCTTGCCGTCGAGCAAACAGGCAAGCACCCCCTTTTGAGCATTCTGATATCGCCCACTCTCTTCTCTCTTATGCTTGCATTAGAAGTTACTGCTGCTGCTATTATCCTATTTCTGCTGCATAGCCTGATTATTGTAACCTGTTTTTGTTACCTACCTGCTTATCCTAAACTGTTTAGTATAGACTGGGTAGAGCCCCAGCAGAGACCCCCACTTTATCCCGATTGCCCCGCTGGATTCTCAGAAGACCCGAGCAACGGGATCAAAGACCAGGCCCCGGCACCGCATGTCACTCCCCCTTAGTTGCTCGACACTACTGGGTTACTATCGAGTGTCGAGGGTGATACCTCGTCAGCACTTCTGATGATAACCTTGTAGGTTAGTTAACCGGGCGTGGTTAGCGAGGGTGATTCCTCCTACATCACCCCCGATAACGATGATGTCGTGCAACCTCTCAAGAGTGGACCTCGAGGGTGATTCCTCCTCCATTCACCTTGACGGTAACATCAGAGGGAATTCCATCGAGGGTGATTCCTCAGGGTTCCCCTTGGTGTTAGACACACGGATACCTTGGTTATTATGACTAAACACTGAACCATGATACTAAAGACGGGTCGACCCTGAGGGGTACCCGCGCGAGCTTAATTGCGAGTGATGTGGAGTCGGGTTGACCTGGAGGGTGCCCGCGAGATAAATATGAGGCGTGGCAGGGCATTCCTAGCCCTTGCCGCAAGTCCTCGAGACGGGGCGACGGGGTCACATCTTTCGTGAGTCTCTGCTCGTTACCGCGCGCTCCTAATCCACTAACGGTTTGGATATTTGATCCGAGGGGCCTCTGGCCTGATAGCACTAACCATCACGTGGGCATAGTATGGGCGTTCTGCGTCGTATACTTCAGCCGGAGCTTAATGGACGTCAGCGACTGAGCGGTGCACGCCGAGTTGGACTGGTTACGCAACTGCGCTTGTATTAAGGGGTTGCTAGGTCTGCTCTCGGCTGCGTTCGCAACGTGCAGGAGTTCCCGGGGCGATGGCCTAAGACCCCTGGGGGCATAGGTTTAGTCCGGCGTGCTAACCTCTCTGTTAGGTATTCGGTCGGGTTGTGGCGTATCGTTTGGCCGGGGCCGGGGATGACCCAGAAAAGTGTGTCCGGCCGAAGTTAAGCGAGCGTGGTGGGTAAGTTGGTGCACCCCTGCAGGGAAGAACTAATCTATCGATAGCCTGTCCTACGGTAACGGACACTCGGAGTTGTATCCCGATCGGTACAACTAGAACTGGTGACTTGAGATGAAATGGATAGTATGGCTCTGGGATTGCTGTCTCGCAGGGAGACGAGGAAGAATCTCTGGCCGAGGTTGTTGATAACATTACTACTACTTTACATTATGTTAATATGTACTCTTCTAATGCTGCAAGACCGATGAAGATGATTGAAGATGCTAGTCTTTGATAGGACCAGGCTTTCCCCCTCTATTCTGGCATTTCTGCAGCCCAGTCCACATATACAACCCCCTTTGAAAATGTTGCATATGTAGTGTAGATCCTTGCTTGCTGAGTACTTCGGATGAGTACTCACGTTTGCTTTATTTTCTTTTTCTCCCCATATCCAATTGACGCCGCGAGATGATGGAGCCCCTGAGATAGTTGCCCCCGTCGACGACTACGGCTACTACTACTACCCTCCCAGCGAGTACTACTACGAGGAGCCGACAGACGACCAGGAGTAGGATTTGGAGGGTCCTAGGTAGGAGGCCTACGCCTTTCGATCGTAGAGTTTTATTTTGCCCCGCCTTCATAAAGGCTTATCTCTATTTCTGTAATATATCTGTACCCAGATATCTGATGCTTTCGCTGACGCTTTTATGCCATCGAGCTATGTATTCAAGCCCTCGAGGCCTTGGCTTGTAATATAAAGGTTGTATAACTTTGTTTATGTTTTAGAGTTGTGTTGTGATATCTTCAAGTGAGTCCTTAGGCTTGATCGTGTGCATTTGCATGTATGATTAGTGCACGATTAAGCCGGGGTCGTCACAGGTTGGTATCAGAGCCAACTGCCTCTAGGAGTCCCCCTTTCCAATTCCTTGGCCGAAGTTGAGTCTAGAAACCAAAAACTATTTTACTAACTTGGCTGTGTGGGTTACGGGCCCACGTCGCCAACTGGGTGGTAATAGGATCTTTCACTCCTCAATCTTTACTCTGGGACTCTGATCTCTCTTCCTTTCGGGTTAAAATTTTGCTAACTTGACATTAGGTTCTCATAACCACTTCATCCCGGAGAGCCCCTTAACCACAGATGATCGACTATTACATCAGAAGATTCTGAAGATACTCCTCGACGTTAACCGAGACCCTGTGCCACTGCTTTGCAATTCCTGACCACCGACAAACCCTCATGGATAACTAACCATCCTTGTTGTTTGTATCTTCATTCCTAGCTACTCCTTTATGTGCGAGATACCCCGTAATACTCTTCGTTAATTCGAAAATTCCCTGAACCTACTGCCTTGCAGTTCCTTTCCGCCTGAACACACCTACGAATAAATCCTCATACTTACACGGGGTCCGTTCATCCCCAGTTGTTCAAGTGCTTTCCGGAACACGTTGAATTACTATTTAATCTCCCGATAATCCTCTGCAGCCTATTGCTCTTGAAATTCTTGCCTGCTTGCCTTAAGTTTAATTCCATATGTCTAGTAATCCCCGTCAACATCCTTTGCCAATTACCATTTTGAATCCCCTGAACCTATATGCTGCGAATGTTCGCCATCATCAGTCGATTCCTAGAAATTAGTCCTTTCGGCTCAGTCACCATTTCGGACATGAGCTGGTTCTCGGCCAATCAAGTATTGATTGATTGTCCAACCAAGAATGTACAAATCACTCGTCCCTCTGCCCAGGTGAACTAATTGTCACTCCTGGCTATGGAAATCGTGAACCCCCTGAATTTTATACTTGGGTTGTTCAAGAACTTCCTTAATTCGATGTGCTTGCCTCCCGTCCTTTCTCGGAGGACTCTCAGGTGGAACCAGTTGTTAAAACATTACCCCGTTCTCATGGATCACTTGATTCCTTTTGTGGACAATTATCCGACCGATTATTTTCTATTATAAGAACCTTATCGGTTCCTTCCATGTTCACATTGCCTTTGGCACTGAAGCATCCTCTACTTCATGCCGTCTGTATATCCGCCCTGCTTGCATGGCACGGAGAGGCGGTGCATTCCTTCTCCATATTGACTTGGGACTGACTACTGACCAGGACATGTCCCGTAACCATGGGTGGAGATCTCTGCAAGACGGAACCCTAAAGTTGTCTATCTAGTTCTGTTCAACCTACTCATATTTGGACAGAGCTTTTGCTTCTGATCCTTCGTTTCTGAGCCATAACTCCTTTGTACTTAAACGTCAGATTATTCTGATGTTTCTATAATCTGATGCCGTTACATTCTTTCTTCTTCTGGTTGAGTACCGCTACTCACGTCAGATCCTTTGTCGTCTACCTGATCTTTTGTTGGATCAATATCCGACAGTATCCTTCATATTCAAACATCTTATGAGCTCTTCCCTTGGTATTTAGTACCTCCGGTAAATTGTATCATCTGCTTTCACTTCCATACTCTGCTTTCGAACTCGCATCCCTTGCTTGGGCTGATGGTTGTATGGATTCGTAAAATTGTCCCGATGGGTTGTATCTATTCTTCTGTCATCTGCGAGACCCCAGAAACTTCTACGGGTCACTCACTACTAGCGTTACGCCAGATAAATTTTCAATATTTCAACTTCATTAAAAATGAGAAGTGCATGAAAATTTTATACATTGGATAAGTGGGAGTCGACCTTGAACCTTTATGTTCATGCCCATGGACCCGATGTGGAACTTTTCATGGAAGCTGCTCATAAAAATAATTATTTCCTTCGTATAAGTTCATCTTGTATCTGTGGATTGATCCTTTGCACTCATGGATCCAACCATATTACTCCTTGATTCCATTATCCGGATAAGTTAAAATATTTATCCCCTGCAAATCATTTATCCCATCCAATCTCTACTCCGATTTACCTTCCGGTATTACCCCTCGTACTTGTTACTGGGAAGTTTAATACCCCATCACATCATTCCTAGCCTGATCGGCTATATCATTATCATGCTAATGTTAACTGTGCTACCTGGCCCTTATGCCCGGAGCACCAATTTCCGACGATGAGCTAAGCTTACGTCGATCTTCCTCATCTTATCATTTCACCTCGAACAACAAGCTTGACCTCGAGCTTGTGTCGTATCCGTGGCTTCAATAACCTTTCACTTCATCCTCCCTTTGACTAAGATGTCATCATCGATCGATTTCATCTTCCTTAAATCCTTCGACAAATGTGTCGTGATCACCGACAGTATTTTGGCTCCCTCGGAGATGCCCATTGAATTCATGGCTAGAAATACCATCTCTGCCCCTCGATGATTTGTGATATCATCGATGACATCCTTGACTTTCTGCCAACACAGACCTGGTTGCGTTTGGTTAATCCTTACGTTCCGAGATAATCTTGGAAGTGTTCCTTTGTATCTCTTGTGATCTTTAGATCCAACCCTTACTTGAAACACCATGTTATCGCTACTTCGGAGCATGACTATGGCACTCCGAATATCAATGAGAACAGTGGAAGCGCAATGCTACATGATTCTTGATCAATTATCCAAATACCGTTGTATGGGTACTATCATGATTCTTCCCTCGTCCCTTTATCTTAATGCTTTTGAACTTGTTGCCCTATCATGCATATCCTGCTCCGCTTTTCCCTGGGAAGGATATACTCCCAATTCTTGTGTGTGCATACACATTTTCCTTTCCATTGTTTTATTTAACCATTCTAGTAATCTAGCTTGTCTAAGCAGAAATAATTCTCTGCCTATGAAAACATCTCGATGTACAACCTTGTCAGAGAGACCCTGTTACTATTGCTGGTGACATTCCGGTAACCACCGATGGACGAGAACCTTGCCGATTAGTCCGCCTCGAATTAACGAGCAGGAAAATGGTTCTCTTCGTCCCTCGCCCTTGGTACCGACGATTGTTGCCAACACAACTGACAGGCTAGCATCTGACATACATTGCTATCATGACTATGAGAGAAGTCAGCGCCTTCTCACTTTTAACCCTCATGGTGGGCCCATAACCCACAGGTCCGATGCCGAAGTAGATCTAATGAAGAAAGAACTTCACCTTGTGAAGTACAGGGATTTCTCGGTTGCTGAAGATGGAACTTTATATTTCCGAGACCGCATTGTAGTACCTCGCTTCGAGCTTATGACTGACAAGGTCATGAAGGAGGCTCATGATACACTGTTGTCTGTCCATCCGGGTAGCAACAAGATGTATCGGGATCTTTGACAGAGGTACTGGTGGTCTAGAATGAAGTAGGACATTGCTCGATACGTTGCTGAATGTGACGTATGTCGTTGCGTGAAAGCAGAACATCAGAAGCCAGCTGGAATTCTTCAATCACTTCCTATTCCTTTGTGGAAATAGGATAAAGTGCAAATGGATTTCATTACTGGTCTTCCTAAGTCTCAGAAAGGTCACGATGCTATTCTTGTCGTCGTCGACCAACTTTGCAAAGTTGCACATTTTCTGCCTGTCAAGGAGACTATCACTGCTAGTCAGTTAGCAGAACTTTACATCTCCAGAATTGTTTCACTCCACGGTATTCCGAAGGAAATCAGTTCGGACCGTGGCGGTCTTTTCACGTCCAAGATCTGGGAAAGTTTCCAGGAAGCTATGGGAACTCACATTACATGGAGTTCAGCATATCATCCTCAATCCCAAGGCCAAGTTGAGCGAGTTAACCAAGTGCTTGAAGATATGCTTCGGGCTTGTGTTATATCGTTCGGTAAGAAGTGGGAAGAATCTCTCCCGTATGCCGAATTCTCTTATAACAACAGCTATCAAGCTAGCTTGAAAATGGCCCCCTTCGAAGTGCTTTATGGACGTAAATGTCGAACCCCTCTGAATTGGTTAGAAACTGGGGAACGACCTCTCGTGGGACTGGACATTATTCAACATGCCGAAGAACAAGTCAGAATTGTTCGAGAAAATCTCAGGGCGGCTCAGGACCGCCAGAAGAGCAACTATGATCGCAAACATTGGGGTCTGACCTATCAACCAGGTGATCAAGCTTATCTTCGTGTCACTCCTTTGAAGGGCACTCGTCGTTTCGGAATCAAGGGCAAGCTAGCTCCTCGCTATATTGGTCCTTTCCGCATCGTGGCTAGACGTGGACAGGTGGCATATAAATTGGAGTTGCCACCACAATTCTCTCATATCCATGATGTCTTCCACGTGTCACAACTTCGTAAATGCTTCAAGGAATCTCCACACCGCGCAGTGGATCACGAGATGCTCCAGTTGCAAGATGATCTTTCTTATAAGGAGCATCCCATCCGCATTCTCGATGAAGCTGAATGTCGAACTCGTCAGAAGACGACCAAGTTCCTGAAAGTACAGTGGTCGAATCACACTGAAGAAGAAGCCACTTGGGAACGCGAGGATCATCTTTGGGAAGAATATCCCGACCTC
Source organism: Thinopyrum elongatum (assembly GCA_011799875.1). Lineage (NCBI taxonomy): Eukaryota > Viridiplantae > Streptophyta > Magnoliopsida > Poales > Poaceae > Thinopyrum > Thinopyrum elongatum. Next base: position 577,769,542 of record CM022299.1, read on the forward strand.
TTTCCTTCTACCTCCTAAATTCTCGGGACGAGAATTTCTTTTAGAGGAGGAGAATTTGTAACACCCCTTTGTAATAGCCACTGTGGTTACCTGCTAATAATGCCAAGTCATCCCATTTGCAGTGCCTAGTCATAGTGGTTAATCTCAGCGATTCAAATACTTCTCCGAAAATGAACTCAAATTCAAAAGTGCAAAATAAATTTGCTCAAACACTATTGGAAAAATGTTCACTAAATAGTAAATATTCCAGAAGCACTTGTAAAAAATATAATCAATGATACTTGGATTAGCTAAATGACTCAAACCACATGAAATAACACCAAAATAGCACTATTTAAATCATTTATAATTAAATCAAATGCAAATAAATTCCTACTTTGACCAAACAAGTTTTTGGTGAAAGGAAATATTGCATTGTAATATTGGGGACAACTCTCATATTTTACAAAAGTGCAAAAGTGACCTAACTATTACAAAACAGAAAAGAAATAAAGAAAAAGCAAAACAGAAAACAGAAAAATATAACGAGGCACTGTGCACTGGGCCTAAGTGCACAGTGCCCCGAAACCGGCCTAGCTAGCCCAGCTTCTTCTCTCTCCCTCGCGTGTCATCCCCTCCCTGGTCAAGCGCGCACGCTCCGGTCGCCCGTCGACACGGCGACGGCACCGGCGCCACCGACGCGCTGGGGGGATAAGGCCGAAGCCGTCCATCCCCCCTGGACCTCCTCCATCACTCTTCCCCTCTCTCTCTCGCTCGCTCCGCTCCTCCTCTCCGTCAAATCCGTCGAGGCCGAGCGAGGTCACCGCCGTCTCGCCGTCATTCGCGTAGCCACAGGCCTCCCTGTGCCTCGCCAACGTGTCCGGGAGCTCCGCCGGCTTGTTCTCCTTCTTCTGGTGCAACCAGGCGGAGCCAGGAGCCCCTACACCGAGCCCCACGACCTCGTCTTCAACCTCGGTCGCCGGTGATCCCCTTCTTCTCCGGCGACGATCTGCTGCTCCTAACCTGCCAAGGGCTTTCCGTAGCCGCTCGGTGAGCTCCTCACTCCCTCCTTTCGTCTTCTCGCGCCGCATGTTTCCCCCTAGCTAGCTCGACGCCGTTGCCGTGAGCTCACCGCCGCAGTTCACCTCGCCGCCGTGGCCATGGACCCTGTCGTGCTCGCCTGAGCACGACATCGAGTTCCTGGTGCTCCCAGGAACACAGCGAGGACGCGCACGTGCTCCGCCGAGCTCCGTAGCGCAGTCCCCGTCGAGGTCCCGTACGTGCCGCCGCCGTAGCGCGTTGCTGGCTTCGATTCCGGCCACCTCCGGCCACGGTTCCACCATCGTTCGACGCAGCGTCGACTGCTCGTTCGAACGCCACCGCTCGCACCGCTTGCCGCGCTTCCTAGCATCAAATCCACCAAGGCCCGAACTCCGGCACCGCCTCCGCCGCTCGCCGTCACCGTCTCCGGTCGTTTCCGGCCGTGCCACCACCGCCACTCGACACGCGATTTGTCTAGCGTTCGAACGCAACAAACCGCGGATAGAACGGTGCCCCATAGCGCATTTCCGGCAGCCTCCGGCGATCGGCCGCCACGCAAATGGTCGCCGGAGCAACTCCGGCGACGCCGCCGACGTGGATGCGTGGGGCCCACCCCCTGAGAGACTGCCAGTGGGCCCCAGCTCCTCCGTTGACCACGTTGACCTGGTCAACGTGGTTACTGTTCACCCACAGTGTATGACATGTGGGCCCCAGCCCTTAATTAGACTAATTAAGGTTTTAAAATTAATCTGCCAATTAAATAGACACTGACATGTGGGGCCCACCCCTTTAATTAGCTGCTGTTAGATTAGTTAAACCCCTACTTAGCTCTGAGTCACTGACCAGTGGGTCCCACTGGTCAGTTTGACCAGTCAGCGGGTCTGTTGACCTGCTGATGTCATGCTGACCCTCTACTGACGTCATAACACCATTTATGTTAATATTAAATAAAATCAGAAAATGATTAAAACTTTAGAAAATTGTAGAAAATAAACCGTGGCTCAGATCGAAAAACTTAAAACATGAAAGTTGCTCAGAACGACGAGACGAATCTGATCGTGTCGTCTGTTTCCATGTCGGAACCCCCTACATAGGAGAACTCCTAACTTTGAGCCCGATTCCGGTAGATGAATAGTGCACACATACCGGTTAATAAATCCCACGTTGATCCTAAAATGACCTAGAAGCATCTTTAGGCACCCCTGCACTGCATACTAGGCGTAGCATGCCCTGTGTTGCATTTGTTTGCATTATGTTTACCTCTTTCTTCCCCCTCTTCTCTCTCGGTAGACCACGACGTTGACGTAGCTCCCACGGCAGACGCAGCTCCAGAGTACGACTACGTCCCCGATGACGCAGTTGATGATCTTGCCCTTGCCGTCGAGCAAACAGGCAAGCACCCCCTTTTAAGCTTTCCGATATCGCCCACTCTCTTCTCTCTTATGCTTGCATTAGAAGTTACTGCTGCTGCTATTATCCTATTTCTGCTGCATAGCCTGATTATTGTAACCTGTTTTTGTTACCTACCTGCTTATCCTAAACTGTTTAGTATAGACTGGGTAGAGCCCCAGCAGAGACCCCCACTTTATCCCGATTGCCCCGCTGGATTCTCAAAAGACCCGAGCAACGGGATCAAATACCAGGCCCCGGCACCGCATGTCACTCCCCCTTAGTTGCTCGACACTACTGGGTTACTATCGAGTGTCGAGGGTGATACCTCATCAGCACTTCTGATGATAACCTTGTAGGTTAGTTAACCGGGCGTGGTCAGCGAGGGTGATTCCTCCTACATCACCCCCGATAACGATGATGTCGTGCAACCTCTCAAGAGTGGACCTCGAGGGTGATTCCTCCTCCGTTCACCTTGACGGTAACATCAGAGGGAATTCCATCGAGGGTGATTCCTCAGGGTTCCCCTTGGTGTTAGACACACGGATACCTTGGTTATTATGACTAAACACTGAACCATCATACAAAAGACGGGTCGGCCCTAAGGGGTACCCGCGCGAGCTTAATTGCGAGTGATGTGGAGTCGGGTTGACCTGGAGGGTGCCGGCGAGATAAATACGAGGCGTGGCCGGGCATTCCTAGCCCTTGCCGCAAGTCCTCGAGACGGGGCGACGAGGTCACATCTTTCGTGAGTCTTGTGATGACCCCGGCTTAATCATGCGCTAATCATACACGCAAATGCACACAATCAAGCCTAAGGACTCACTTGAAGATATCACAACACAACTCTAAAACATAAATAAAGTCATACAAGCTTTATATTACAAGCCAGGGCCTCGAGGGCTCGAATACATAGCTCGATGGCATACAAGCGTCAGCGGAAGCATTAGATATCTGGGTACAGATATATTACAGAAATGAAGATAAGCCTTTAGAAGGTGGGGCAAAATAAAACTCTACGATCGAATGGCGTAGGCCTCCTGCCTAGGACCCTCCGAATCCTACTCCTGGTCGTCTGTCGGCTCCTCGTAATAGTACTCACCGGGAGGGTAGTAGTCGTAGCCGTAGTCGTCGACGGGGGTAGCTAACTCAGGGGCTCCGTCATCTGGCGGCGACATATGGATATGGGGAGAAAAAGAAAATAAAGCAAACGTGAGTACTCATCCGAAGTACTCAGCAAGCGAGGATCTACACTACATATGCAACATTTTCAAAGGGGGCTGTATATGTGGACTGGGCTGCAGAAATGCCAGAGTAGAGGGGAAAACCTAGTCCTATCGAAGACTAGCATCTTGTAGCTTCTTCACCGGTCTTGCAGCATTAGAAGAGTGCAGAGTAACATAATGTAAAGTAGTTGTAGAATCATCAACCTCGCCCAGAGATTCTTCCTTGACTCCCTGCGAGAAAGCAATCCCAGAGCCATACTATCCATTTCATCTCAAGTTCTAGTTGTACCGATCGGGATACAACTCCGAGTGTCCGTTATCGTAGGACAGGCTATCGATAGATTAGTTCTTCCCTGCAGGGGTGCACCAACTTACCCACCACGCTCGCTTAACTCCGGCCGGACACACTTTTCTGGGTCATGCCCAGCCTCGGTTAAGCAACACGCCGCAACCCGACCAAATACTTAACAGAGAGGTTAGCACGCCGGACTAACCTATGCCCCCAGGGGTCTTGGGCCATCGCCCCGGACGCTCCTGCACGTTGCGTACACCGTCGGTGAGCAGACCTAGCAACCCCTTATACAAGTGCGGTTGCGTTCCCAGTCCAACCCAGCGTGTGCCGCTTAGTTACTGACGTCTATTAAGCTTCGGCTGAAGTATACGACACAGAACGCCCATACTATGCCCACGTGATGGTTAGTGCTATCAGGCCAGAGGCCCCTCGGATCAAATATCCAAACCGTTTAGTGGATTAGGAGCACGCGGTAACGAGCAGAGACTCACGATCGATGTGACCCCGTCGCCCCGTCTCGAGGACTTGCGGCAAGGGCTAAGAATGCCTGGCCACGCCTCGTAGTTATCTCGCGGGCACCTGTCAGGTCAACCCGACTCCACATCACTTCGCACTCATGCTCGCGCGGGTACCCCTTAGGTCCGACCCGTCTTTAGTATCATGGTTCAGTGCTCAGTCATAGGATCCAAAGTCTCCGTGTGTCTGACACCAAGGGGGAACCCTGAGGAATCACCCTCGATGGAATCCCACTCAATGCTATCATCAAGGTGAACGAAAGAGGAATCACCCTCGAGGTCCACACTTGAGGTGTTGCACGACGGCGTCGGTATCGGGGGTGGTGTAGATGGAATCACCCTCGCTTACCACGACCAATTAACTAACCTACAAGGTTATCATCAGAAGTGCTGACGAGGTATCACCCTCATGTGGCACCCCGATAGAGGGCCGACGCACGCCAGTCCCAGGATAAGACCTGACGCACGTCAAAGACATGATACAGCAATTCCAGGCACAAAATGGCTTTATTAAATAGAATGGAGAATTACAATACTGTTGCTTACAACAATATTACATAGCTCCAAGGCTAACTAAGATGGCAGCGAAGGTCTTGGTTCAGCGGTGACATCGTCTCTGGCTGGGCTCCATAACTCACAGGACTGGCTGGGTTACGATCTAGCACGACGAATCTTCTCCTGCAACTGGCCACGTGCAAGGCCAGGTGAGTACTTTGAATGTACTCGTAAGACAACCAAATACATAGCATCCAAACAAGCAGATGACAAAGCAAGCCATATGCTATGCCAGAATTTATTCTAAATATGGCATGGAATTAACAGGAAAATGTGAATCAACATGGCATAGCATACCCTTCTAGCATTATTTATCATCATGTCGTAGCAAGATTATCTGGCATGATTAAACATCTAGCAGCATTGATCATCACGACATAATGGGGTTATCTAGCAAAGTAACTACTGAAGTAAAGTACAGTAAAGTAAAGCATGCATCAAGTAAATAGTCCATATTCTGAATATTCTCATGATCCAATCTGAAACTAATCCAAATCCAAGTCTCTCGGTCATCTGACAATCTCTTCCATAGCCATCTCATGGCTAACATACCATACTCCTGACAACATCTACCGTCCATGCAGGACAGGTTCTTCCACCATCATTATCATCATTACGGTTGATCGCCTAACAAGGTCTGGACGGGCTGTCCAATACCGTGGACACGGCTATTCGAATAGATTTTACACTCTGCAGAGGTTGTACACTTTACCCACACCACGGAACTCATGGCCTCGTACTCCCATTCGGGTGGACAAACGACGTTCCGACGAAACCTGTCTGACCCGTGACTCTTCCATCGTACCACCGGCCATCACACTCCCTCTTGGAGTCAAGCCCTGGGTGGCCCCGTGTCCTCAAGACACCTGCCACCGTCGTGGCCAAACAAAACTGTCCCAAACAGGGACGGGTACCCAAACAACTCAACTGGGCTCACAGGGTTATCGCCACCTACCGGGCCAGGGCATCGCGCGCGCATAACCCTCCCTCTTTGGAGGTACCGGTGAAAGAGCACGTGATGAGACCAAGTCAAGGCCGTCCCATACCAGCAAATGTGGTTGCACGGATAAGCCCAGACAGGTGACTCTGATCAACCGACTAGGTTTATCAATATATCTCCATCATCCCACCATTACCTTAACAATTATAAGTGTGAACAGCCACTTAACATCAGCATAGCAGAATCATTACAATGTTGACAAACATGGCAAGATATCAGATCATGGTACTCACATGATAACGGTATCCAAAATATTGTTACTAGCATGGCAGGGCATGGCATGGAAACAAGGCATGATATTAGATGAAACGTAATGCTAACATCTAAAACAGATGACATAACAGGTGTATGCAAGTGCAGGCTAACAGGTGATACAGATGTACCACAATGAACACACAGGGTGCAAGCAAAGTCATCACGCAAGTCCGGAGCTCATGGAAGAGGTTGGCTTGCCTGGGGTAGAGGAATACACCGGGTGGAAGTGCAATAACACTCCGGGAAGATTCGCCGGAAAAGATTCCCTCTCGGAGGGGCTGATCGAAGGGCAAGGGCAAAATAGTCATTTTCATAGTGTGAAAACATTATGAAAATGACGCCATCAGAACGGGATCGTCGATCTGAAGACGTGGGCGTTGGTTTTACCTCAATCGGAGTTACGGTCGCGAAGTTAGGGCCGTTCGTTCGTTAGGCGGTAAAACGGACAAAAACTGCTCACTTTAGCTCTTAACCAGTGAACGTTTACTATATAATAGATTCGGCCGGCAGCTGGAAAAAGGAAAACGTCTTTTAAAAAATACGCCTTCGGAGTCAGAAGACGTACTCCCTAAAATACGTTTTCACTTAAACCAGCGGGCCCGGGTTGACTTCTTTCTCTCTGAATGACCTGTGGGCCCGCCTTATCCACCTCCTCTCTCTTCTCCCTTTCTGGTCGTCGACCTCCTTGTGACCGAAGACAGGGGCGCGCCTCGGCCGCCGGTATGGCCATCCAATCGTCGCTCTAGAGGTCCAGCCGGTGAGCTCAAGAGCTCCACCGACGTGCGCCGCCTCCAGTGGTGGTTGCGGGCCTGCGCGGGACGGCCCATAGCGCCATTGCCACTGACCAAGGCACGGCGGCCATTGGCCGGCAGCAAGGTCACTCCGGCAGCACCTCCCCGACTAAAATGAGAGCGGCAGCGGCTCAGAAGGCCGTAGAGGAGGCCTCAGGCGCATAGGGAAGGGAGAGGGGAGGGCCAGGGCGCCGGAATGGGCCGAGGGCAACGGCAACAGAGGAGAAGACGGCCATGGTGGTGCTTTGGGTGGTGGGCACGGGCTACTCTGGCAGAAATTGGAGGGGGCGGCAGCTCGGTGAACCACGAGGGAGTCCGAGGACTGGAATGGAGAGGAGGAGGAGGCCGAAGCTGGCTAGCTCGAAGAGGACGGGCGGCGGCAAAGCCACTGCCATGGCGGAGGGAGGACCTCAGGGAGCTCAGCTAGGAGGATTGGGAGGGGCTGGGCTACTGGTGATCGAGTAGGGCTCGGGGCACGCACTATATATAGCAGAGGGGAGGACTACGCGACGATGGCCGAAGCTCCGAGACGCACGGGGAGGTTTCGAGACGGTGGTGCCGTGGCAGCACGCTAGCGGCGCACCCGCTGTCGGCACGCCCGGCCAACGGGCAAGCCTCCAAGGCCAGCTGGGTATGGATGAGGGTCCGTACATCGCCGCAGACGTCGGCACAAGGCTCCGGCGCGAGCACAGGGGAAGGGACGCGACATCTCAACACAGAGCTCTGGCTGTAGCTGCATTTGGCGTGGTCACCACGTGGCCATCTCCTTGCCACGATGCAGTTGATGCCAAATGATGTCTGGGAGGTTCTCCACACATCGCTGAGTTGACCTATGCGTCTGGAAGATATAGGAGAGCTCTGAGGTGACTAAACCAAGGTCAAACAGGTTCTGGTAGCAAAGTGTTTGTCATGCGGTGTGGCCACCACAGTGCACCCATTGGCATGATATTGGGCAGGGGTGAGTCATCCACTAAGGTAGTCATGCTGGCAAAATTTGGGCACAAATGGACAATGCTAGCTGGTACTTCCTTTGTAACCTTGCCCACTGACCAGAAATGCAAATGATGATGCTGGGGTCAAATGGCTAGATGTATTTGAATGATTCTTGGTGTAGAGTGATGATATGGTCATAGCAACTGTCTGGAAAAGTTTCAGCTCAAATTGATCATCTATGAGGGTACTTCCTTCACAGAGATGCAATCTGGCCAGAAACTTAGATAATTTACTAAGAAGATTGACTTGATGGAATGAGCTCATTTTTGGTATCCAGGGGTAATATATCATAATGAATCACCCTGCAAAATTTCAGCCCAAGGAGATCAAGGAATCAAGCACTTCCTTTGCAAACTGAAAATCTGAACAGAATTTGCAAAGTGGTGTTGTGCTCAAAATTTAATGGGTGGAACTTGAGATCTTGATGGAAATGGTGAATATAGGGGTAGGACAAGCTCCACAAATTATTTGGGATTTTTCCCAACTACCAAAATGGTAGTTCCTTTGGAAAGGCCCCAAATTGATATATTGGCTTAAAATAGGAAAATGCAATTTCCCCTATTTTATTATGGCCAATATTTTTATGAGAGCTCAATATGATCACAAAGAATATCTCCACAAGTTTTCATGAACTTTGGAGATGGATAGATATTATTCTGGATTTAATTCCTCGGAAAGGAAGAAAAAGGAATTAATTCTAGATGAGAAATATTGCATATGACTTGGCAATATTTTAGCACATCTAGGGTTTATGAGTGAAGGATGATCTCTGGAAATTTTGGGAGGATCAACTGAGCAAGAAAAATGATAGCTCCTTTGTAAACGCAAAGGCAGGATTTCCAGTTCTGATATTTTGGAACTAGGGTTTGAATGAGGTTCGGGGTTTACTGACGGAAACTTGACTGGCACAAGAGCATGGAAAATTCATGGAGAGGCTGAGGATTGTCTGAATTCACCTGGTCATTCACCAGATCCAGAGGAAAAATTGGGGAAAGAAAAGCTAGGAAGGAATAACAGCACAAAAATCAATAACCCGATTTTTCGGGTGTTACAAACCTTCCCCCCTTAAGAGAATCTCGTCCTCGAGATTCCTAGGGTTAGCTCAGAACAAAAATCACGCCTCCTGAAAAAAAACCTCTGGGTTGAGTGGTAACCCTGGGGTTTAAAACAACCAAGTTAAAAGTACCGAAAATTGGTACACCTAGATCGAGGTACGGATATCGTGGGATTTACTCCACGGGTAGGGGCCGCTGGGTAGCCCTGACATTTTTAGAAAAAGCAGAATTTCCTTCTTCAAAAAATGCTCGGGACACCACAGTGAACTGTGGCCTCTCTCGCTGGCAGGTGGGCCTAGGGCCCACTGGTAGCTTCTTCTTCCTCCGGCCCACGGCTCTCTCTCTCTCGCTCCCGCGCTGTCCTGAGTGCGGCTAGGCACTGTGCACGCCTGGCTCCTAGGGTACTGAGCACCCTACAACAACAGTGCGCGGCGTGCACGAGGCCAATGCAGAGAGCACTCCCATCGCGGGTCAGCGCTGGTCGGCACTGTTCGCGGATTCGCCTCCTGGACGCCGGTGATCGAGCGACGTGCGGTTCTCCTGGACCTTGCTCACCGTACACCGGACTTGGGCTATAAAAACGACGGCAGTTTCTTCTTCCTCCACCTTGCATCTTACCTCACTTCTTCTTCCTCTTCTCCTTTTCCTTCGGGTTGCAGGGGTGCGAGGCGAGGCTTTAATGGCGGACAAGGGTTCGGAGCTGATCTTCATCCTCCTAGTGGGTCTGCTGGCGTCATTGGTTGGCTCCTCGCTGCTGTTGTGTGCGATGATCCTCGATGATCGTCGAGATGCTGCTAACCGAGTGGTAGCTGGTGATCATCCACACCGTCTTAGGCCGGCGGAATGAGCGCGGGCTGCGGCGGGGCGAAGGGGGTGGCTGGTCAGCATCACACAGGACGATGCCAGAAGCGTCGCTGAGTCTAGGGTTAGTGCGGTGTGGTTAGCGGAGCTGTACCAGTGTGGAAGCCACACTGCGGGTTGCTCCTCGCTGATCGACATCCACAACGAGTGAGGGTTGAGGTAGAATCAGGGTTTAGATCTTGGACTAGAGGGGATGTAATGGTTTGTGCTGCAATAAAATTTCTCAGAATTTCTCCGAGATTGTAGCTGGGTTCGGGGAAAAGATTTTGGGACCGGGGAAAAAATATTGGATAGAGCTAGTTTTCCAGAACACTGAGTTCAGGAAAACTGACAAATGGAGTATGCATAGATGGGTATGGATAGGTGGCTTTGCATTCTACCCGAGTACTGCGGCGACTGTACTCAGGAGAAAGAACTTGGCGTGCAGACATTGCTCACATGATATACATGCAATCAATTCAGACTAATATGCAAGCAAATGTAGAATGCATACAGTAGCAGAATACAGACAGATGAAAGAAACATGTCGAGCATATTACACTAAGGTGTTTTAATGCTAGTGGGTGTATGCACTCCTGGTATACATGCACCTACACCAGCCCGCATTTTATTAGGGACTCTGGGCGAGTCCAATGTTATTGGGTGTAAGTGCTCTACTAACTAAAATCTTGTTAAAAATCCACTGCCGACTCTGTTAAACATTTCTGCTTAACAGAGAGACAGATGAACTAAACACGCAGAGCAAACAAACATACATAATATTACACTAGCACACAGGCACAAGCAATACAAGCATTACAGCAAAGCACAACCTTACTAGACAGCTAACAGCAACAACTCACTCCGAACTACAGGATCCTAATCCTAGACAAGGACGAAGAAACAGTCTTCGCAACACACATACTTGCGGCCTCAACTGGCTACACTCACTGCCAGAGCCACAAATGGGCCTACTCTTGCTGGGGCTCTCCTGGGGGACGAAGGCTGAGCCAACTCCCATCTTCATCGTCGGACACCACAATGGGTTGGGGCACAACTGCTTGGGTTGCGGCTGGAACTTGGCGGAACACATCTTGACGACGAAGACGACGAATAGCTCTGGCAACATAACTTGGGTGGATGATGCCAGGTTGCCATGGGTTCACGGGCTGCGAGGGTAGCACTGGCTGAGAGGGTGGCACTAGTTGAGAAGGTGGCACTGGGTTTGGCAGCAGGGGAAGGGTGGTTTGGGATGCACCTTGACGGGCATCACGGTATGCTTCCGTAACAACCCGGGTCGTGTCACGATCAATGGATTGGAACTCTCGAATAATGTCGGCAATTAGCATTCCCTGGGCATCAATGAACTGAGCCAGGCGAGATACTGCTGGGTCGGCTTCACCAACTGCGCTGAAGAACTCGCAACCTGTATTGGACGAAGCGGGAAAATAGCGGAACTCCCTCATCTCCGCTACTTGCGGAAACTGGAAGCGAAGACGGGTGATGGCTTCCACAGCAGCTGTCTGGACGGCCAAAGCAGTGGTGGGCATGGGTTTGCCCTTAAAAACCAAGGGCTTCCCATCCTTTGCTGGACTTGGGCGGAGAAACACCTTTGCCTCATATCGGCAAAGATGAGGGACGGGTTCCGATTGGAACACCAAATACACTGGGATAGTATTACAGCCAAGGGCTTGGGTGAGCATATTGGAAAGGATAGGTGGAAATCCGTCATACCCTTTGGCCACGGTCTGGCTATGGAACTTGTGCATTTTGGAGGAACTAGCCATGGCTGTTGGTTTGCGGATAATGGCCTGGGTTCTCCTACGGGGATCTGGCTTGCTGAATGGAGAGAGTTGCGACTCACAGGTGGGGGTTTAATAGGCTTTCGGCTGGAACACACCAGCATGGCCTGGATCTTTCTCGTGCCGAGCAGAAGATATGTCGGCATGGCCGACAACTAGGTAGGGTCGCGGTCTAATCCAGGGACGGCTGGGTGGATGGACAGCTGAGCAGGGACACGTCCATTCCGACTGCGCCGCATGTTGATCAACAGTGGCCATGTCGGATGCCAGGGATGGGTCAAATCTATGGGGCTCACTACCGGGTAAAAGATAGGGATGGTTTGGTGCTAGGGTAACCTATAGCCAGCCTGGCTCTGATACCAAGTCTTGTGGCACCCCGATAGAGGGCCGACGCACGCCAGTCCCAGGATAAGACCTGACGCACGTCAAAGACATGATACAGCAATTCCAGGAACAAAATGGCTTTATTAAATAGAATGGAGTATTACAATACTGTTGCTTACAACAATATTACATAGCTCCAAGGCTAACTAAGATGGCAGCGAAGGTCTTGGTTCAGCGGTGACATCGTCTCTGGCTGGGCTCCATAACTCACAGGACTAGCTGGGTTACAATCTAGCACGACGAATATTCTCCTGCAACTGGCCACGTGCAAGGCCAGGTGAGTACTTTGAATGTACTCGCAAGACAACCAAATACATAGCATCCAAACAAGCAGATGACAAAGCAAGCCATATGCTATGCCAGAATTTATTCTAAATATGGCATGGAATTAACAGGAAAATGTGAATCAACATGGCATAGCATACCCTTCTAGCATTATTTATCATCATGTCGTAGCAAGATTATCTGGCATGATTAAACATCTAGCAGCATTGATCATCACGACATAACGGGGTTATCTAGCAAAGTAACTACTGAAGTAAAGTACAGTAAAGTAAAGCATGCATCAAGTAAATAGTCCATATTCCGAATATTCTCATGATCCAATCTGAAACTAATCCAAATCCAAGTCTCTCGGTCATCTGACCATCTCTTCCATAGCCATCTCATGGCTAACATACCATACTCCTGACAACATCTACCGTCCATGCAGGACAGGTTCTTCCACCATCATTATCATCATTACGGTTGATCGCCTAACGAGGTCTGGACGGGCTGTCCAATACCGTGGACACGGCTATTCGAATAGATTTTACACTCTGCAGAGGTTGTACACTTTACCCACGCCACGGAACTCATGGCCTCGTACTCCCATTCGAGTGGACCAACGACGTTCCGACGAAACCGGTCTGACCCGTGACTCTTCCATCGTACCACCAGCCATCACACTCCCTCTTGGAGTCAAGCCCTGGGTGGCCCCGTGTCCTCAAGACACCTGCCACCGTCGTGGCCAAACAAAACTGTCCCAAACGGGGACGGGTACCCAAACAACTCAACTGGGCTCACAGGGTTATCGCCGCCTACCGGGCCAGGGCAGCGCGCGCGCATAACCCTCCCTCTTTGGAGGTACCGGTGAAAGAGCACGCGATCAGACCAAGTTAAGGCCGCCCCATACCGGCAAATGTGGTAGCACGGATAAGCCCGGACAGGTGACTCTGATCAACCGACTAGGTTTATCAATATATCTCCATCATCCCACCATTACCTTAACAATTATAAGTGTGAACAGCCACTTAACATCAGCATAGCAAAATCATTACAATGTTGACAAACATGGCAAGATATCAGATCATGGTACTCACATGATAACGGTATCCAAAATATTGTTACTAGCATGGCAGGGCATGGCATGGAAACAAGGCATGATATTAGATGAAACGTAATGCTAACATCTAAAACAGATGACATAACAGGTGTATGCAAGTGCAGGCTAACAGGTGATACATATGTACCACAATGAACACACAGGGTGCAAGCAAAGTCATCACGCAAGTCCGGAGCTCATGGAAGAGGTTGGCTTGCCTGGGGTAGAGGAATACACCGGGTGGAAGTGCAATAACACTCCGGGAAGATTCGCCGGAAAAGTTTCCCTCTCGGAGGGGCTGATCGAAGGGCAAGGGCAAAATGGTCATTTTCACAGTGTGAAAACATTATGAAAATGACGCCATCAGAACGGGCTCGTCGATCTGAAGACGTGGGCGTTGGTTTTACCTCAATCGGAGTTACGGTCGCGAAGTTAGGGCTGTTCGTTCGTTAGGCGGTAAAACGGACAAAAACTGTCCACTTTAGCTCTTAACCAGCGAACGTTTACTATATAATAGATTCGGCCGGCAGCTGGAAAAAGGAAAACGTCTTTTGAAAAATACGCCTTCGGAGTCAGAAGACGTACTCCCTAAAATACGTTTTCACTTAAACCAGCGGGCCCGGGTTGACTTCTTTCTCTCTGAATGACGTGTGGGCCCGCCTTATCCACCTCCTCTCTCTTCTCCCTTTCTGGTCGTCGACCTCCTTGTGACCGAAGACAGGGGCGCGCCTCGGCCGCCGGCATGGCCGTCCCATCGTCGCTCTAGAGGTCCAGCCGGTGAGCTCAAGAGCTCCACCGACGTGCGCCGCCTCCAGTGGTGGTTGCGGGCCTGCGCGGGACGGCCCACAGCGCCATCGCCACTGACCAAGGCACGGCGGCCATTGGCCGGCAGCAAGGTCACTCCGGCAGCACCTCCCCGACTAAAATGAGAGCGGCAGCGGCTCAGAAGGCCGTAGAGGAGGCCTCAGGCGCAGAGGGAAGGGAGAGGGGAGGGCCAGGGCGCCGGAATGGGCCGAGGGCAACGGCAACAGAGGAGAAGACGGCCATGGTGGTTCTTTGGGTGGTGGGCATGGGCTACTCTGGCAGAAATTGGAGGGGGCGGCAGCTCGGCGAACCACGAGGGAGTCCGAGGACTGGAATGGAGAGGAGGGGGAGGCCGAAGCTGGCTAGCTCGAAGGGGACGGGCGGCGGCAAAGCAAATGCCATGGCGGAGGGAAGAGCTCAGGGAGCTCAGCTAGGAGGATTGGGAGGGGCTGGGCTGCTGGTGATCGACTAGGGCTCGGGGCACGCACTATATATAGCAGAGGGGAGGACTACGCGACGATGGCCGAAGCTCCGAGACGCACGGGGAGGTTTCGAGACGGTGGTGCCGTGGCAGCACGCTAGCGGCGCACCCGCTGTTGGCACGCCCGGCCAACGGGCAAGCCTCCAAGGCCAGCTGGGTATGGATGAGGGTCCGTCGTCGCCGCAGACGTCGGCACAAGGCTCCGGCGCGAGCACAGGGGAAGGGACGCGACATCTCAACACAGAGCTCCGGCTGTAGCTGCATTTGGCGTGGTCACCACGTGGCCATCTCCTTGCCACGATGCAGTTGATGCCAAATGATGTCTGGGAGTTTGTCCACACATCGCTGAGTTGACCTATGCGTCTGGAAGACATAGGGGAGCTCTGAGGTGACTAAACCAAGGTCAAACAGGTTCTGGCAGCAAAGTGTTTGTCATGCGGTGTGGCCACCACAGTGCACCCATTGGCATGATATTGGGCAGGGGTGAGTCATCCACTAAGGTAGTCATGCTGGCAAAATTTGGGCACAAATGGACAAAGCTAGCTGGTACTTCCTTTGTAACCTTGCCCACTGACCAGAAATGCAAATGATGATGCTGGGGTCAAATGGCTAGATGTATTTGAATGATTCTTGGTGTAGAGTGATGATATGGTCATAGGAACTGTCTGGAAAAGTTTCAGCTCAAATTGATCAACTATGAGGGTACTTCCTTCACAGAGATGCAATCTGGACAAAAAATTAGATAATTTACTGAGGAAGATTGACTTGATGGAATGAGCTCATTTGTAGTATCCAGGGGTAATATATCATAATGAATCACCCTGCAAAATTTCAGCCCAAGGAGATCAAGGAATCAAGCACTTCCTTTGCAAACTCAAAATCTGAACAGAATTTGCAAAGTGGTGTTGTGCTCAAAATTTAATGGGTGGAACTTGAGATCTTGATGGAAATGGTGAATATAGGGGTAGGACAAGCTCCACAAATTATTTGAGATTTTTCCCAACTACCAAAATGGTAGTTCCTTTGGAAAGGCCCCAAATTGATATATTGGCTTAAAATAGGAAAATGCAATTTCTCCTATTTTATTATGGCCAATATTTTTATGAGAGCTCAATATGATCACAAAGAATATCTCCACAAGTTTTCATGAACTTTGGAGATGGATAGATATTATTCTGGATTTAATTCCTCGGAAAGGAAGAAAAAGGAATTAATTCTAGATGAGAAATATTGCATATGACTTGGCAATATTTTAGCACATCTAGGGTTTATGAGTGAAGGATGATCTCTGGAAATTTTGGGAGGATCAACTGAGCAAGAAAAATGATAGCTCCTTTGTAAACGCAAAGGCAGGATTTCCAGTTCCGATATTTTGGAACTAGGGTTTGAATGAGGTTCGGGGTTTACTGACGGAAACTTGACTGGCACAAGAGCATGGAATATTCATGGAGAGGCTAAGGATTGTCTGAATTCACCTGGTCATTCACCAGATTCCAGAGGAAAAATTCGGGAAAGAAAAGCTAGGAAGGAATAACAGCACAAAAAATGAATAACCCGATTTTTGGGGTGCTATACCTCGGCACTCGATAGTAACCCAGTAGTGTCGAGCAATTTAAGGGGGAAGTGACGTGCGGTGCCAGGGTCTGATCTTCGATCCCGTTGCTCGGGTCTTCTGAGAGTCCAGCGGGGCAGTCGGGATAAGTGGGGGTCGTTGTCGGTCTCTACCTAACCCATTCTAAACAGTTTAGGATAACAGGTAATTATCAACAGAAGGTTACAAGTAAACAGGCTATGCAGCAGATATAGGTTATAGTAGCAGCAGTAACTTCTAATGCAAGCATAAGAGAGAAGAGAATGGGTGATATCGGAATGCTCAAAAAGGGGGTGCTTGCCTGTTTGCTCTGCGGCAAGGGCAAGGTCGTCAGTGGTGTCGTCGGGGACGTAGTCGTACTCCGGAGCTGCGTCTGCCTCGGGAGCTACGTCAACGTCAGTGTCTACCGAGAGAGAAGAGGGGGAAGAAACAGGTAAACATAATGCAAACAGATGCAACACAATGCGTGCTATGCTATGATGCAGTGCAGGGTTGCCTAGAAATGCATCTAAGTCATTTTAGTTATTTTTAGGATTAACTTGGGATTATTAACCGGTATGTGTGCACTATACATCTACCGGAATCGGGCTCAGAGTTACGAGTTCTCCTATGTAGGGGGTTCCGACGTGGAAACAGACGGCACGATCAGACTCGTCTCATCGTTCTGAGCAACTTTCATGTTTTAAGTTTTTCGATCCGAGCTACGGTTTATTTTCTACGATTTTCCGAAGTTTTAGCAATATTATGAACTATTTAATTTAACAGATATTCTAAATTTGGTATATGATGTCAGCATGACATCACTTTTGCGTCAGCAGGTCAGCTGAGGCTTGACCAGTCAAAGGGGGCCCACTGGACCCACCAGTCAGTGACTGGACTGGTCCAGTCAGCTGGTTGACCAGTCAACTGGGTCCAGTGGGACCCAGTGGTCATACTCTAATTAGCTTAACTGTGATTTTGTTTAATTAATCAGTCTGTTTAATTCGCGGGCCCAGTCTGTCAGTGATACATTTGTTAGTGGTCCAATTAGCACTAATCCTATCTGCTACAGTACATGGGCCCGCTTGTCAGTGGCGTTAGCATCTGAGATTAGTGCCTAATCTAACAGTTAACGGCCCAGGCCCACATGCCAGGGACCCAGGCGAGGTTCAAACGCTCGCACGCGCCGGCGGCGAGGCCTGACGCGACGGCGGTAGCCGGAACTTGGCCTCCGGCGACCATTCGAGCGGCGGCTGGCACGGATCGGTAGAGGGGCTCGCCGCGCATCCTTCCATGGCACAGGACGGGGCTAGGATGGCCAGGAACGACGGCGACATCGACCACGGCAGACGCCGGAGCTCGTTCGAGCTCGGGAACAGCGTTGCAGAGGGCAAAACGACTAGCATTCGACTCCTGCGACACCTACGCGGGCTAGCTAGGTGGATGGAAGGAAGCACGGGACCGAAAGCCCATCGAAGCGTCGCCGGAGACGAGGTCGGGCGGCGGCGCGCTTCGGGTCCGAGCAGGGCAGGCATTATCGCGCGCGCGGGGGTAAACGGAGGGGTCAGGAGAATTACCAGAGGCTCACCAGGCGGCTATGTCGAGCCGTCGACAGCTTAGGAGCAGAAGCGCGCGTCGGGGAAGCCGCCGGAGTTGAACGGGATTGGCGGCGGTCGGTGAGGAAGGCGGTGGGGATCCGGCACTGCAGGGTCTCCCGGCTTGCGCTGAGGGTCTGGGGCGACATGGAAGACGTCGGCGGTGCGGTTGAGCCTGTCGGGGAGGAGAGGGAGGCGCGGTGGCTGTCGTGGTGGAGACGCGCGACGGCGGCGGCGTTCGGCATCGATGAGAGAGAGAGAGGGAGCGGTGGAGAGCGAGGAAAAGGGGAGAAGACGGCGAATGAAGGAGGGGCCAGGGGAGATGGCCCGAGACGAGGCTTATCCCCTCGTCCACCTACCGTGTTGCGGTGGCGAGTGGTGGCCGGCGCGGGAGCGCTCGCCCATAGAGACGATGACACGGAGGTGAAGAAGGACGACGGGCAGGTGGGAGTGAGCTGGGCCAGTGCAGCCCAGTTGCCAGGTAAGTGGCCTTTGGCCTTTTTTTTCCTTTCTCTATTTTTTGTTTTACTTTTATTTACTTAACAGAGAGGGAAAAGGATTTATTTGGGCATCCAAAATTATTCTGAAAAATGTGAAGCCAAGTCACATAGTTCCTTAACAATATTTGGCACTGCCACAAATAATTTGGAGGCCAGTGGACTTCGTTTGGAATTTTTCATAAATAAATTAGCATTTAAAAAGGCTAGAATGGTGCTGCTTTAATTGCTAATGCTCATCTGTGCTCAAGGGTGATGTTGTGTTCCTTAGCACATAGTTGTCTTGGATTATTTGCAAGATGATGAACATTTTCTCAGCAACTTTTGGGCAACTTTATTTTGCACTTGTGATTTGAATTTGAATTAAGTGGTGGAATTTGAAATGAGATATTATGCAATGAAGATCAAGCATAGTTAACCAGGGTGACTTGGCATGATCAGAGAGTGATCAGTGTGGTGTGAGGCTGGGGATGTTACAAGTCTCTGCTCGTTACCGCGCGCTCCTAATCCACTAACGGTTTGGATATTTGATCCGAGGGGCCTCTGGCCTGATAGCACTAACCATCATGTGGGCATAGTATGGGCGTTCTACGTTGTATACTTCAGCCGGAGCTTAATGGACGTCAGCGATTGAGCGGCGCATGCCGAGTTGGATTGGTTACGCAACTGCGCTTGTATTAAGGGGTTGCTAGGTCTGCTCTCGGCCGCGTTCGCAATGTGCAGGAGTTCCAGGGGCGATGGCCCAAGACCCCTGGGGGCATAGGTTTAGTCCGGCGTGCTGACCTCTCTGTTAGGTATTCGGTCGGGTTGCAGCGTATCGTTTGGCCGAGGCCGGGCATGACCCAGAAAACTGTGTCCGGCCGGAGTTAAGCGAGCGTGGTGGGTAAGTTGGTGCACCCCTGCAGGGAAGAACTAATCTATCGATATCCTGTCGTATGGTAACGGACACTCGGAGTTGTATCCCGATCGGTACAACTAGAACTGGTGACTTGAGATGAAATGGATAGTATGGCTCTAAAATTGCTTTCTCGCAGGGAGACGAGGAAGAATCTCTGGCCGAGGTTGTTGATAACATTACTACTACTTTACATTATGTTAATCTGTACTCTTCTAATGCTGCAAGACCGATGAAGATGATTGAAGATGCTAGTCTTCGATAGGACTAGGCTTTCCCCCTCTATTCTGGCATTTCTGCAGCCCAGTCCACATATACAGCCCCCTTTGAAAATGTTGCATATGTAGTGTAGATCCTTGCTTGCTGAGTACTTCGGATGAGTACTCACGTTTGCTTTATTTTCTTTTTCTCCCCATATCCAATTGACACCGCCAGATGATGGAGCCCCTGAGATAGCTGCCCCCGTCGACGACTACGGCTACTACTACTACCCTCCCGGCGAGTACTACTATGAGGAGCCGACAGACGACCAGGAGTAGGATTCGGAGGGTCCTAGGCAGGAGGCCTACGCCTTTCGATCGTAGAGTTTTATTTTGCCCCGCCTTCATAAAGGCTTATCTCTATTTCTGTAATATATCTGTACCCAGATATCTGATGCTTTCGCTGACGCTTGTATGCCATCGAGCTATGTATTCGAGCCCTCGAGGCCCTGGCTTGTAATATAAAGCTTGTATGACTTTGTTTATGTTTTAGAGTTGTGTTGTGATATCGTCAAGTGAGTCCTTAGGCTTGACCGTGTGCATTTGCGTGTATGATTAGTGCACGATTAAGCCGGGGTCGTCACAATGTCTACTACACAACTTGTTCTTGTAGACTCGTGTTGGGCCTCCAAGCGCAGAGTTTTGTAGGACAGTAGCAATTTTCCCTCAAGTGGGTGACCTAAGGTTTATCAATCCGTGGGAGGTGTAGGATGAAGATGGTCTCTCTCAAACAACCCTGCAACCAAATAATAAAAAGTCTCTTGTGTCCCCAACACACCAAATACAATGGTAAATTGTATAGGTGCACTAGTTCGGCGAAGAGATGGTGATAAAAGTGTAGTAATGATAGTAGATATTGATTTTTGTAATAGGAATAATAATAAAAAAGCAAGGTAGCAATTGGTAAAACGGAGCACAAACGGTATTGCAATGCTTGAAAATGAGGCCTAGGGTCCGTACTTTCGCTAGTGCAATCTCTCAACAATGCTAATATAATTCGATCATATAACCATCCCCCAACGTGCGATGAAGAATCACTCCAAAGTTCCTATCTAGCGGAGAACATAACAATAAATTGTTTGTAGGGTACGAAACCACCTCAAAGCTATTCTTTCCGATCGATCTATCCAAGAGTTCGTACTAAAATAACACCAAAGCAAATTCAGATTCGTAATGCTCAATCCGACACAAAGAACCTCAAAGAGTGCCCCAAGATTTCTACCGGAGAAACAAGACAAGAACATTCATCAACCCCTATGCGTAGATTACCCCAATGTCACCTCGGGAATCAGCGAGTTGAGTGCCAAAACATATATCAAGTGAATCAATACGATACCCCATTGTCACTACGGGTATTCATAGCAAGACATACATCAAGTGTTCTCAAATCCATAAAAGTATTCAATCCGATAAAACGAAATCTCAAAGGGAAAACTCAATTCACAACAAGATAGAGAGGGGAAAACACCATTTGATCCAACTATATTAACAAAGCCTGCGATACATCAAGATCGTGACATCTCAAGAACACGAGAGAGAGAGAGATTAAACACATAGCTATTGGTACAAACCCTCAGCCCCGAGGGTGGACTACTCCCTCCTCATTGTGGTGGCCGCCAGGATGATGAAGATGGCCACCGGTGATGATCTCCCCCTCCGGTAGGGTGCTGAAATGGGGTCTAGATTGGATCTCATGGATACAGAGGCCTTGCGGCGGCGGAAATTCTGATCTAGGGCTACCCCTGAGGGTTTTGGAATATTTGGTGATTTATAGGGCAAACAAGGGGTACGGGAGGCCACCGAGGTGGGCACAACCCACCTGGGCGCGCCTAGGCCCCGAGGCGCGCCCTGGTGAGTTGTGCCCCCCTCGAGGCACCCCCCAAGTGCTGCTCTGGCCCATTGGATGTCTTCTGGTCCATAAAAAATTCACAAAAAGTTTCGCGGTGTTTGGACTCCGTTTGATATTGATTTCCTGTGATGTAAAAAAACAAGAAAAAAACAACAACTGGCACTGGGCATTGGGTCAATAGGTTAGTCCCAAAAAAATGATATAAAGTTGCTATAAAATGATTGTAAAACAACCAAGAATGATAATATAACAGCATGAATACTTCATAAATTATAGATACGTTGGAGACGTATCAATTTCCCTCAGTGATGAGACCAAGGTTATCGAACCAGTAGGAGAACCACGCAACACTACATAAACGGTACCTGCACACAAAGAACAAATACTTGCAACCCGGCGTGTTAATGGGGTTGTCAATCCCTTTCGGGTAACGGTGTCAGAAATTGTCAAGTTGACGGGATAAAATTGTAGTAGATTGATAGATGCAAATAAAAGCAAATAAAATTCAGCGAGGTTTTTTTGGGTTTTTAATAATATAGATCTGAAAATAAAAGCAAATAAAAATACATCTCGAAGGCAAATATGATAAAGAAGAGACCCGGGGGCCGTAGATTTCAGTAGTGGCTTCTCTCGAGAAAAATAGCATACGGTGGGTAAACAAATTACTGTTGGGCAATTGATAGAACTTCAAATAATTATGACGATATCCAGGCAATGATCATTATATAGGCATCACGTCCAAGATTAGTAGACCGACTCCTGCGTGCATCTACTACTATTACTCCACACGTCGACCGCTATCCAGCATGCATCTAGTGTATTAAGTTCATGGAAAAATGGAGTAATGCAATAAGAATGATCACATGATGTAGACAAGATCTATTCATGTAGGAATAGACTCCATCTTGTTATCCTTAATAGCAACGATACATACGTGTCATTTCCCCTTCTATCATTGGGATTGAAGACTGTAAGATCGAATCCATCACAAAGCACCTCTTCCCATGGCAAGAAAAATCGATCTAGTCGGCCTAACTAAACCAAAGATTCGAAGAAGAAATACGAGACTGTAAGTAATCATGCATATAAGAGATCAAAAGACACAAATATCTTTCATGGATAAAAACATAGATCTGATCATAAACTCAAAGTTCATCGGATCCCAACAAACACACCGCAAAAAAAGTTACATCAAATCGATCTCCAAGAGACCATTATATTGAGAATCAAAAGAGAGAGAGGAAGCCATCTATCTACTAACTACGGACCCGAAGGTCTATAATGAACTACTCACGCATCATCGGAGAGGCACCAATGAGGATGATGAACCCCTCCGTGATGGTGTCTTGATTGGATCTATGGTTTTTTGGAACTTGCGGCGGCTGGAATTGTTTTTTGTCGACTCCCCTAGGGTTTCTAGAATATTGGGGTATTTATAGAGCAAATTGGCGGTGCAGGAGGCGGCCGAGGTGGGCACAACCCACCAGGGCGCGCCTGGGCCCCCAGGCGCGCCCAGGTGGGTTGTGCTCCCCTCGGAGCCCCCCTCTGGTACTTCATTGGCACAACAGGTGTCTTCTGGTCCAGAAAAAATCACCAAAAAGTTTCGCTGCGTTTGGACTCTGTTTGGTATTGATTTTCTGCGAAGTAAGAAAAAAGCAAAAAACAGCAACTGGCCCTGGGCACTATGTCAATAGGTTACTCCCAAAAAATGATATAAAGTTGCTATAAAATGATTGTAAAACATCCGAGAATGATAATATAACAGCATGGAACAATAAAAAATTATAGATACGTTGGAGATGTATCAGCATCCCCAAGCTTAATTCTTGCTCGTCCTCGAGTAGGTAAATGATAAAAACATAATTTTTGATGTGGAATGCTGCCTAACATGTTCATCACATATTATTTTCTTTGTAGCATGGACATTTGGACTTTTATATGGTTCAAAGAAATAGTCTAGTTTTGACATGAAGATTTCAATACTCAAGCATATCAACAAGCAACCATGTCTTTCAAAATATCAATACTAAAGCAAGTTAACCCTAGCCCATTATACTCAATCATTGATCCAGTCATGAAACACACTCGCATATTAGCTACACCAATGCTCAAGTATGACCATAATGCCCCTTAGTTGGTCCTTTATAAGAGAAGATGGAGACTCAAATAAAAATAAAATTGCATAAAGTAAATAGAAAGGCCCTTCGCAGAGGGAAGTAGGGATTTGTAGAGGTGCCAGAGCTCAAAGCAAAAAAGATAGAGATAAAACATTTTGGGTGGCATGCTTTTCCTGTCAACGAAAATGATCGAGTAGTTCCCAATACTTTCCATGCTAGATATATCATAGGCGGTTCCCAAACAAAAAATAAAGTTTATTCCTTTTTCCACCATACTTTCACATTCCACGGCTAACCGAATCCACGGGTGCCGTCCATACCAACACTTTCCAAGGAATCTATTATTTGACAACATAAAGTAAATTCATTTTTTTTTCATTTCAGGACTGGGCATACCTAATACCTTTGCCGTACTCTCGTGCAATGACAAGTGAATAAACACTCATCTTGAGAATAACACATCTAGCATGGAAAAATATCAGCCACCCCCTACCGTTTCATGAGCGGTACGAGTACACAAAAAAGAAATTTATTTTGAAAATTAGAGATGGCACATACAAATTTTCTTAGAACGGCACAGAAATACTACATATAGGTAGGTATAGTGGACTCATATGGCAAAACTGGGTTTAAGGATTTTGATGCACAAGTAGTGATC
This sequence comes from Thinopyrum elongatum, assembly GCA_011799875.1. Lineage (NCBI taxonomy): Eukaryota > Viridiplantae > Streptophyta > Magnoliopsida > Poales > Poaceae > Thinopyrum > Thinopyrum elongatum. Next base: position 577,793,748 of record CM022299.1, read on the forward strand.
ATACTTAGTGCAAGTGAAGTCTAGCAAAAGATTGGGAAGCATCCAACCAAGAAACGAAAAATCTCATAAGCGAGCATTAAGCATAACTAACACCGAATAATGCACCACAAGTAGGATGTAATTTCATTGCATAACTATTGACTTTCGTGCTTGCATAGGGAATCACAAACCTTAACACCAATATTCTTACTAAAACATAATTACTCATTAAAATGACTCACATATCACTAGCAACATGTCGCAAAACTATTACAAAGAATCAAGTTTATTTTGTCCAATGATCTTCATGAAAGTTTTTATTATATCTCTCTTGAATATCTATCACTTTGGGACTAATTTGATATGTTGTTATTGATAGCTCAAACAAATCTAAGTGAAGAACATGAGCATAAAAAAATTCTTCTCTCAACTTAATTTAAGTGAAGAAAGAGAGAATTTCTTAAAAAATTTACTAACTCTCAAATAAATCTAAGTGAAGCATCAGAGCATTTCTTCAAAAATACTAAAGCACACCGTGCACAAAAAGATATAAGTGAAGCACTAGAGCAATTCCATAGCTCATAAAGATTTAAGTGAAGCATAGAGAACAATTCTAACAAGTCATACTATAATTTTGGCTCTCTCAAATAGGTGTGTCCAGCAAGGATAGATGACACAAAATAAAAAGCAAAACAAGCAAAGACTCATAACATACAAGTCGCTCCAAGCAAAACTCATGATATGTGAAGAATAAAAATATAGTTCCAAGTAAAATACCGATGGTCGTTAGAAGAAAGAGGGGATGCCACTCGGGGGCATCCCTAAGCTTAGTTGCTTGCTTCTCTTTTAGATAATAGCTTGGGATGCCATAGTGCATCCCCAAGTTTAGGCTCTTCTTACTCCTTATTCCTTCATCCATCGTGATCTCACCCAAAACTTGAAAACTTCAATCACACAAAACTCAACAAAACCTTCATGAGATCCGTTAGTATAACAAAGCAAATTGCTACTCTAAGTACTGTTGCAAACCTATTCATATTTTATATTTGCATTATATCTACTGTATTCAAACTTTTCTAGGGCTCATACCCTCCAATACGAACCATAGATTCATCAAAATAAGCACACAACGCAAAGAAAACAGAATCTGTCAAAAACAGAACAGTCTGTAGTAATCAGGGAACTTCGTATACTTCTGTAACTCCAAAAATTCTAAAACATTAGGACAACGTGGGAAATTTGTATATCAATCTTGTGTAAAAACATTCAGAGCAAAATCACGTTTCTGTGATTTATTAAAATTATTTTACTGGGCACAAAAGTTTCTGTTTTCCAACAAGATCAAATCAACTATCACCCAACATGATCCCAAAGGCTTTGCTTGGCACAAACACTAATTAAAACATAAAAACACATCTAATCAGAGGCATCTTTATATATTTATTGCAAAACAGCAAGAAAACCAAGAAGCAAAAAGATAAAGATTGGGTTGCCTCCCAACAAGCGCTATCGTTTTACGGCCCTAGCTAGGCATAATGCAAAGATCTAAGTGTTGTCATCTTTAGTTCTAGATACATAAGATGCCCTCATGATTGATTCATATGGTGTCTTAATTCTTGTTCTAGGGACCTGTTCCATACCCTTCCGTAGTGGAAATTGAAATTTAATATTGCCTTCTTTCATATCAATCACGGCACCAATAGTACGTAAAAATGGTCTACCAAGTATAATTGGACAAGACGGATTGCAATCAATATCAAGAACAATAAAATCTATGGGCACATAATTCCTATTTGCAAGAATAAGAACATCATTAATTCTTCCCGTAGGCTTTTTAATAGTAGAATCCGCCAAGTGCAAATTAAGAGAACATTCTTCAATATCGGTAAGACCAAGCACATCACATAAAGATTTCGGAATTGTAGAAACACTAGCACCCAAGTCACATAAAGCAAAACATTCATAATTTTTAATCTTGACTTTGATAGTAGCTTCCCATTCATCATGTAATTTTCTAGGAATTGAGATCTCTAATTCCAACTTTTCTTCCAAAGCTTTCATCATGGCATCAACAATATGTTAAGTAAAAGCTTTATTTTGTTCATAAGCATGAGGTGAATTAATCATTGATTGCAACAAGGAAATACAATTAATCAAATAGCAACTATCATAATTAAAGTCTTTGTAATCCAAAAGAGTGGGGACATCACTAGTTAAAGTTTTGACCTCTCCAAACCCACTTTTATCAATTTTCTCAACAAGATTTTCACCCTCCAAATTATCAGGACGCCTTCTAGCTAAAGTTGACTCTTCTCCAGTCCCTTTGTCATCAATTTTAATCTTACTAAACAAGGAATCAATAGAGGAAACACCAATCACCTTAAGATCTTCATCACTTTTATGAAAGCAATCACTAGAAAACGCTTTTTCTAAAATTCTCTTTTAGCACTAAGCATAGCGGTTCTTTTCTTACTTTCATCCATAAAAACATATAAAGCTTTAATTGATTCCTCAACCTTAGGCACAAAAAATTTCATCTTGAGATTTTTGTACATCATGAGAAATTCTATCAATACTTCTAGACATATCATCAATCTTATTCAGCTTTTCTTCTATCGTAGCATTGAAAACCTTTTGAGTATTGATAAATTCTTTAATATTATTCTCAAGATCAGAGGTGTTCCTATTATTATTGTAAGAAGGATTACCATAGGAATTACCATAATTATTAGAGGAATTACTAGGAAAAGGCCTAGAATTAAAATTACCTCTATAAGCATTGTTATTGAAATTGTTTCGCGAGATAAAATTCACATCTATGGCATCACTATTTTGCTCAATCAAGGTAGACAAAGGCACATCATTAAAATCAATAGGAGCACTTTTATTATCAACCAATTTCATAGGAGCATCAACTTTTTCACTCAAAGAATTTATTTCTTCAACCGAATTAACCTTTTTACTAGTAGGAGCTCTTTCGGTATGCCATTGTGAATAATTTGCCATAATATTATCAAGCAATTTAGTAGCTTCACCCAAAGTAATTTCCGTAAAGGTACCCCCTGCGGCGGAATCTAAAAGATTTATAGAAACAAAATTCAATCCCGCATAAATTTTTTGTATGATCATCCAAACATTTAAACCATGAGTAGGACAATTTCTTAGCATCAATTTCATTCTTTCCCAAGATTGCGCAACATGTTCATGCTCAAGTTGCTTAAATTTCATAATTTGTGTCCTAAGGGAAATAATTTTCACGGCCGGAAAATACTTAGTAATAAAAGCATATTTGCACTTGTCCCAAGAATCGATACTATTGCGAGGCAAAGAAGAAAACCAAATTTTTGCACGATCTCACAAAGAAAACGGGAATAATTTCAACTTCACAATATCATTATCCACATCTTTTTTCTTTTGCATATCGCATAATTCCACAAATATGTTAAGATGGGACGCGACATCCTCACTAGGAGTATCGGAAAATTGATCTTTCATAACAAGGTTCAACAAAGCAGCATTAATATCACAAGACTCCGCACTAGTGGCGGGAGGAGCAATCGGAGTGCTAATAAAATCATTGTTGTTGGTATTGGAGAAATCACACAACTTGGTGTTCTCTTGAATCATCATGACTATGCAACAAGATTGCACTCAAAACAGATTTGACGAGAAAATGGCGAACGAAAAAGGGGCGAATAAAACGACAAATTTTTGTGAAGTAGGGGAGATGAAAACGAGAGGTAAATGGCAAATAATGTAAATTGCAAGGAGATGAGATTTTGATTAGGAACCTGGTAGATGTTGACGATGTCTCCCCGGCAACGGCGCCAGAAATTCCTTTTGATTGCGGCTTGAACTACGTCGGTATTTTCCCAAAGAGGAAGGGTTGATGCAGCACATCTACGGTAGGTATTTCCCTCAGTGATGAGACCAAGGTTATCGAACCAGTAGGAGAACCACACAACACTACGTAAACGGTACCTGCACACAAAGAACAAATACTTGCAACCCGATGTGTTGAAGGGGTGGTCAATCCCTTTCGGGTAACGGTGTCAGAAATTGTCAAGTTGACGGGATAAAATTGTAGTAGATTGATAGATGCAAATAAAATTCAGCGAGGTATTTTTGGGTTTTTAATAATATAGATCTGAAAATAAAAGAAAATAAAAATAGATCTCGAAGGCAAATATGATAAAGAAGAGACCCGGGGACCGTAGATTTCACTAATGTCTTCTCTCGAGTAAAATAGCATACGGTGGGTAAACAAATTATTGTTGGGCAATTGATAGAACTTCAAATAATTATGACGATACCCAGGCAATAATCATTATATAGGCATCACATCCAAGATCAGTAGACCAACTCCTGCCTGCATCCACTACTATTACTCCACACATCGACCGCTATCCAGCATGCATCTAGTGTATTAAGTTCATGGAAAAATGGAGTAATGCAATAAGAACGATGACATGATGTAGACAAGATCTATTCATGTAGGAATAGACCCCATCTTGTTTTCCTTAATAGCAATGATACATACGTGTCATTTCCCCTTCTGTCACCGGGATTGAGCACCGTAAGATCGAACCCATCACAAAGCACTTGTTCCCATGGCAAGAAAAATCGATTTAGTCGGCCTAACTAAACCAAAGATTCGAAGAAGAAATACGAGGCTATAAGTAATCATGCATATAAGAGATCAAAAGACTCAAATATCTTTCATGGATAAAACATAGATCTGATCATAAACTCAAAGTTCATCGGATCCCCACAAACACACCGCAAAAAGAGTTACATCAAATAGATCTCCAAGAGACCATTGTATTGAGAATCAAAAGAGAGAGAGAGAGGAAGCCATCTAGCTACTAACTACGGACCTGAAGGTCTACAATGAACTACTCACGCATCATCGGAGAGGCAACAATGAGGATGATGAACCCCTCCGTGATGGTGTCTAGATTGGATCTGTGGTTTCTGGAACTTGCGACGGCTAGAATTGTTTTTCGTTGACTCCCCTAGGGTTTCTGGAATATTGGGGTATTTATAGAGCAAAGAGGTGGTGCGGGAGGCGGTCGAGGTGGGCACAACCCACCAGGGCGCGCCTAGGGCCCCATGCGCGCCTAGGTGGGTTGTGCTCCCCTCGGAGCCCCCCTCTGGTACTTCTTTTGCCCAACAGGTGTATTCTGGTCCAGAAAAAATCACCAAAAAGTTTCGTTGCGTTTCGACTCCGTTTGGTATTGATTTTCTGCGAAGTAAAAAAACAAGCAAAAAACAGCAACTGGCACTGGGCACTATGTCAATAGGTTAGTGCCAAAAAATGAAATAAAGTTGCTATAAAATGATTGTAAAACATCCAAGAATGATAATATAACAGCATGGAACAATCAAAAATTATAGATACGTTGGAGACGTATCATGCACTTGACCGCCGCCTTGTAGATGCCCATGAATTCCGGTGAGACCTGTAGGTTGAACTCACTCCACGGGCGATCATGCTCCGTTCTTGTCAGGTAAGGCCATCTTGATCTGAGAGCCGCGTTTAGAAGACGTAAACTTGGAATGCTAAGGCCGCCAATCTCCTTTGGCATGCAGACTTGATCCCACGCCACTAGACAGTGTCCTCCATGTACATCGCGATGCCCCTTCCACAAAAAGCCTCGACAGATTTTATTCGCGGCTTCCAAAGTTTTTACTGGCAAGTCGAGTTACACCATCGCATGGATGGGCATAGATGCTAGGGTGGCCTTAACTAGCTCAAGGTCCCCATCTCTGTATAGCAATCTGGCATGCCAAGCAGGGAGCTGATCGGTCATTCTGTCAATTAAATATTGCAGCTGCATTGCCGAGATCTTGCGCAAGCCCAACGGCAAGCCCTGTTAACGGTAGGGTCATCCCAGCACCAGGCATCCCAGTTCGTCCGCGATCAGTTGCACTTGCTCATCTGAACATTGAATTGGGTGCGCAGAGCACTTGGCTATGTTCATGCAAAGTCCCGATGCCATGCCAAAATCCTTGAGCAGCAAGGTGCATGCCCGGAGGCTTTGCATATCTGGTCTGATGAACGTGATGACGTCGTCAATGTAGATTGATGTCTGTTGTCAAAGCCCAGAGGGTGCAAGGGGCGATAGCACACCTGTCGTTGCCGCGCGATGGAGGAAATAGTTGAGGCCCTCCATGACCAAAACGAATAGCGCGGGGGGGGGGGGAGGGGGGGACAATGGGCCCCCCTCTCATATAGATCATGGAGACGAGTATATCAATTCGAGTTTGATGATTATTTAAAGAGTCATGCAATAGTTCTACAAAATTCAATCCTCTGGTTACATCACAGAGGAATGGTGTATTTACAACAAAGCATCTAAAACATGACCAACACCATACTGAAGTGATAAGTAGCCAAAGGATCCAAGAGAAATCTAGCCTAAAAGCCTCCGAATAAGTAAATTTACCGGTTCCGGGAGCTACCGGCAACCTTGAGCCAATTATATCACGCGACCACACAGTGTAGTTTATACTACATGTAGTATAACACTGTTTGCTCATGTTTACTAAATGTTGGTATTTGAACACTCTGGCCCACCATGTGATGTCATCCACACGCATGCATGGCTGGAATTTGACAGGTCTCATCTCTCTCTTCCTTTACACAATAAATTCACACTTTTATTTTATAGTTGCTAATTAAATCACCTGTATCTTTTAAACCATAATTCTATTTTTGAAACATTTATATATTTGAACTCATGGCGTCTAGACTTTTAAAACAAGATCAATCTTGAATATATTTCAAACACATACAAGTTTTAATGTTTCAATCGATTTATTTCACTTCAACTATTTCATTCCTTTGAAAATTCAGATTTCATTTCTGTCAAGAAACATTTTGAATTATTTCAAACAATCATTTAAAAAATGATGCGCAAATTATTTCACTCGAGTTCACACATTTGCACATCATGTTTCGATGGATTTCATTCGTTCTAGAAAAAGGATTTCAATTATTACCAAAATACTAATTTCACTCATTTGAAGAAACTGATTTCAAGTCTTCTACAAAACATAATTCAAGTATATTTCATTTATTCCACTAATTTCAGAGACCACAAAATATCAATTTCACATATTTGCACATCATGTTTCGATGGATTTCATTTGTTCTATAAAAAAGATTTCAATTATTACCAAAATACTAATTTCACTCATTTTGAAGAAACTGATTCCAAGTCTTTTATGGAACATATTTCAATTGTATTTTAGCTATTTAACTAATTTCAGAGACCACAAAATATCAATTTCACATATTTACACATCATGTTTCGATGGATTTCATTTGTTCCAGAAAAAAGATTTCAATTATTACCAAAATACTAATTTCACTAATTTGAAAAAACTGATTTCAAGTCTTTTACAGAACATATTTCAATTGTATTTTAGCTATTTCACTAATTTCAGAGATTACAAAATATCAATTTCACATATTTACACATCATGTTTTGATGGATTTCAGTTGTTCCAGAAAACAGATTTCAATTACTACCAAAATACTCATTTCACTCATTTGAAGAAACAAATTTCAAGTCTTTTACGGAACATATTTCAATTGTATTTTAGCTATTTCACTAATTTCAGATATCACAAAATATCGATTTCACATATTTACACATCATGTTTCGATGGATTTCATTTGTTCCAGAAAAAAGATTTTAATTATTACAAAAATACTAATTTCACTCATTTGAAGAAATTGATTTCTAGTCATTTAAAGAACATATTTCAATTGCATTTCAGCCATTTCACTAATTTCAAAGATCACAAAATACCAATTACACATATTTCAATGGATTTCAATTGTACCAGAAAATAGGTTTAAATTATTACCAAAATACTAAATTCACTCATTTGAAGAAACTGATTTCAAGTCTCTTAAATAGAATCATTGTTCCGAGAAAAACTAATATCAATCATTTTAGTTGGTCGATTTCACTCATTTAGAAAGAATCGTTGTTCCAAGAAAAACTAACTTAAAAAAATCACTCTTCCAGAAATAAACAACATCACTGTAACAAATAATTTAAACTGATTCGTATAGCAGTTATTGAGAATTAATTGGTGGGTCCACACAAGAATGACAATGCAAGAGCAGACGATGGATTCTCTACTGGTAGATCCAGGAACCGGTAAAAAGCTCTTTTCGTAAAAGCCTCCCTCACAGAGCAATTCTGTGTGATTCCATCCATATCTCCTTGCCTAGACTTCGTACATCACCCTCTTGATCACCGACATCCTGCCTTCAATGCTTTTTTTTAAATCTTGGCTTCTCTGTAGTATGCTCCAATTATTCATATTATGACATAGAAAAAAATAACAACAACAAGATCATCAGGGATTATTATTTTCAAAACATGGTGCATTTCTGGTCTTCCAGATTGTCCAGCAAGCAACCACTCCCTTAAAGAGTACTTGCTAGTGTCAAGCCATTGGAGAAGAGTTTAATCCACCCCAAACAAGACACTCCACATTCTCTCGTGGTCTAATTGCACTTAAAGAACAAGTGTTCAATTGACACCCCCTCCCCCCAAGTGGCATTGGTCATTGATCTTGAGGGGCATTTTGATTTCTCAGATGAATTTAGACCCTATTAGACAGAGGTCTTTAGTTACAAATGCAATTCTCCGACTCTAAATTTCTGATTGCTTCCAATTTTGCACTCCACACTGTCAGGTTCATCATCGGCCACTCCATCAACCACTTCCTTCAAATTATTTCACTGCTCAGTTGTATCTCCCCCACGAAGTCCTTCTCAAATGTATGCAATCACAAACATCCTCCTTAACTTCAAGCATTATTACTCTTTTCGCGAATGAAATGTTGAACAATCTTGGAAATATCTCAAGCAAAGTATTGTCTCCTATACAAACATCTTCCCAAACATAGTATTTTTTTTCTAGAATACGCACACGCATCCGTATCTTATATATATAGAAAAAATGGGGGGACCCCCTCCACGGTTTACATCAACGGCCGTCGGCCAACACTCTTATCGACTACTCACTACTCGCCCACATAGACAACCTTGCGAAGAACATGGATAATTCCCATCTAAGTATTCCGGCCAAGCACCATGCTTTGCCCTCCTCTACGATTCACCATTTCCTAGATGCCTCTCTGTATATCTTTGGAAGATAGGATTTACTTTCATCAGACTTTGCCAGAAATGTGAACATCCAGCTCCATCTCCCATATCTGCAAGGCCTTTAGAGTTCTCCAGTTTCGAGACCACTTACAAAGCTAACTTTGATTGATCACCTACATTTCCAGACCACCAAGACCATCACCCTCCTAGCCCTATGAACTATCATCGTTCATTTTTGTAAGACTCCTTTTAGGGCTTCCAAGAAAGACAACATATATATAGATAGAATAACTCTATCACCAGGTATGAGTTAGTTAAAATAATTCTATCACCAATGGGCAATAAATTTCCTCCCACCCCCCCTCCCTCCCAATTTTTTCCCTCTAGAAAACCCATTGAGAATTGTTAAGTCTCTTCAAATCCATATGAATCCCAAGTACGTATTTCAGAGGTAGGGTCCCCACAACACAAGTAAATATCTCACAGTATTACTCCTTTTTTATCTCAGCATCTCTCAAACAAAAAATCTCATTTTGATGAAAGTTGATTTCAATTAGGCATCGTGAAATCATGTTTTCTTTGGATGATACTATGCTAAACTAAAGCCTAAGACCCCTTCATTAATCAGCCTACTTTGTATGATTTCCTTTAAACTGCCTACTTCGCATTCTTGACATGTCACCAGAACATCATCAAGAATTTCCACACCGAGGTCAGAATAAATCGGCACGAATAAGTAGGTAATGAATTTCCAATGCTCCGTAGGAAGTGGGATGGAGGGTCCCATTATAGTACCATGTGAGTGTCGATGGAATAAGCCTTATATTACTTAATCAAGAAGGTAGTAATCTAGAGTATATATTCTGTTCGACCTAAAGATAACACTAAAGCTCGTGATCCAAACACTACAAAGTCTACATGTAGAAGTATTTGACAGTAGTGTCTTTTGTCACTGCATGGAAACTTGACACCAGTTGTATGCCCATGGAATTTACAAAAAATCATGAGTTGATGGATGAAATTTATCGTTGATTTTCTGACACAAAATCATCGGATTTAAAAGGGCGTGATGCATGAGAACAAAAGTTTCATGAAATAGCCTTTACCTAAAATTAGTGCTGCTCAACTTATTAGAGCTCTAGCCCTCAAGAGAAAAGAAAAGAAAAGAAGTCAAATCTCCAGGGAATGAGAGCTATATCAGCAGGGTATAAAGAAGAAACTGGGCTATTTTTAGTGCGTAGAATATCACTTTGGGGGATAGCTAGGGACAGTAGTACGTAGTACACACATTGGCGTCATTCCATGGAATCAGAGCATCTACAGCCCGGGCATCTCAAACCGTCCCCAAACGTCCGGGCGGACGGACAGATCACTGACCGATAAAAAAATGACCCACCTGAACGCCTCAAACCAGCCTCAAAACGCCCGGGTTGACAGCCAAAATCTGGGGTGGCTCGGGCGTGCCCGCCATGTTTTCAAAATTTCAAACATTTTTTGAATAAGCAAACTTTTTTTAGAAAAAATACGTACATTTTTTGAATCCACAAAAAACTAATGATTTATTAAACAGTTTTTTTCTTCAAAATTCTCATCTTTTAATTTTTGGAACTTTTTTGAAGTCCCAAAATTATTTAAAGTAGCAAAAGGGGCCATGCGTTGCAACAGGAGGAAAAAAATCATAATCTCCAATGGCGATGACCATGTTTTGTTCTCATCTCATCGCATGATTTTGAAAATTTTCTTTGCAAATGCCAGAAAATCTTGCTTTTTTAAAATTTATTCACAAATTGAAGCAATGTTCGCATTTTCGGAAAAATATCGTGGTTGTCAAAAAACATGGTAATTCAAAGAATTATTCTGAATTTCAAAAAATATTTAAAAAAAAGATACTATAATATTCCGATCCATGCCGGCAGTTAATTCTTCAAAATTCACGCGGGTATATAGTCACAAGGACTCAGAAGTATTGTTTGACTACATACCTTCGATCATTCATGAACATTTTCTTACAAATTTGAGAACATTTTCAAATATCATGAACATTTTTTACTATTTACAAACATTTTTTTAAAATTATAACATTTTTTTATATTGCGAAGGGTTTTTAAGCATTTTTCTTTTCAATCGGCAAACAATTCTAGAATAGACAAACTTTTTTAAAAAATTGGTGGATTTTTTATTAAATTCACGAACATTTTTTGAAATGCATGAACATTTTCTGAATCAGCAAACATTTTCTGAATCAATAATCTCTTTTGTAATTCATGAACTATTTTTAAAATTTAGGATGTTTCTTAGAATGCATGAACATTTTTTGAATTAGCAAACATTTTGTTCAATTTCATTAATAAGTTTTAATACACGGACTTTTTTTCAAAATCGTGGACTCTTTCTGATTTTCCAAACATTTTTTTGAAATTCATGAACATTTTTTGTATATGCGAACATTTTTAGAAAAATCCCAAACATTTTTTGAATTCACAAATATTTTATGTTTTCTTGAACATTTTATTTCAAAATTCTCATTTTTTTTAAAATTTCAATTTTTTTTAAGTTGCAAATTATTTATAGTAGAAAAAACAAAAACAGAACAGAAAAATAAAAATAAAAAACGTAACTAAAAAATAGGCGCCCGCACATGGGCCGGCCGAAGCAAGTGCGCTGTGTCTTCTCTAGCGCGTTGAGCGCAGTATAGTGGGACCTTATGCTTGGGCCGGCCCAGGCGGCGGATTCTCTGCAAAAGGTTTTTTGTCACTTATAGGTGGCATTGGTGGGTAATATTTTGCAACTTTAAGGCAATTTTAATGACGTACTGCCAGAAGCAATAGCTCCTTTATTATTAGGTATAGATGTAGATAATTGACGCAAGGCACCGAGGCCAAAATCATCAACAAGTATGGAGTAAAACAAAGGCCGTCACTGTTGAGCCACTACAAGATATGAAATTAAAACTATGACTAAGTTGTGTTCTTTCATAGCAACACATCCAAGAAGGAATAAATTACCTCACGTAGTGGTTGCCACGTCCGTCCGGAATGGTCCGGAATGGCCTGGATAATGATTTTCATCCTGGTTGTCAAGACAAATATTGAAGACCAGCACAATAGCATGGAGATAATGCCTTCAACAAGGTAATGACTCAAATTTGTTGCTGCTAAGCCTGACCAATAAAGGCCAAGACTAGAGTTTTCACCATGGGCCTAAAGCGGCGTTTCAATCACCATCTTCATGTCATATCTTGCGAGAGTTGTACCGGTCAATACTCCAGACTAGGCTGGAAAGGCACTAGCAAGTATGTGGGACATCTTCCCACCATATAATATCGTACTCCCTCCATCAAGGTTTACACGGCGCCCTTCCAAAACCATGTGTTTCCATATGGGGGAGGAAATTAAGGCGCATTGCATTAACTGCTCGGTTAATTAGGGCATGTACAATGGTGCTATCTTAGAACTGCCACGTAGGATAAATGATAAGGTGGAGGAGAGAGAACTCATAAGAAATGAGAAGACAAGAGATAATCTCTTAGCACAATATGTCTCGCCATGTTTTTAGGAATGACTAGTTATCGAAGATAAGGCTAAGAGATAACCCATTGTAGACATTTTTTTGTCTTCTCTAAATTACATGCAAGACTTAAGATAAGATCATCTTATCAACCATTGTACATGCCCTTATGGGTGAGAATTACTGAGAAATGGAAAAGCTTGCTCGCAATCTCCTCTCCTTCCTATTCTTTCGCTGGTGCGTTGGTGTAAACGCGGGTGAGAGAAAGCAGCATGCAGCCAATGCATGCACGGTGACGGCTTGGTTATTGGCCGTGGGGAGTAATGCGTCATAATTGTGCGAATAATTAGGCGCCGTGGTTTAACTACACATGCTATTTTTTCCGTCGTGGGCAAAGAAATTTACAGCCAATCACCAAGATCCGAGAGATTGCTCATGTGCGCCGAGTAAACCGTGACAGAAGGAGTAGCATCCATCGGGGGACCGCCCATGTTGTGACGCAGATGTGGCCGCTGCCACTCTACACTGGCATGAGACAACCTGTAGCATCCACCAGCTTGTCGGAGCCACTGCCAGTTGATAGAGAAGAGAGATGGAATTGTCCTGTGTATTATCCCTTGTTGTAGTTACACGTTCATAGACATGGAAAGCCCCTACATGCAGTGGCAGATCTAGAATTTGACAACAATGAACAGCATTACAATCATACAATGGCTAGAAAAAAAAAATACTACACTACACAAAAGTTAGTATAATGGACAAACATTGCACTAGTAAAATAGAATTTGTAACTTGTGTATGGGGGCTATGGCCCCCATGACCCCACCCCTAGATCCGCCAATGCCTACATGGAAGCGTTGGAGGAGAGGTGGCGAGAGAATAGGTCGCCCCTAGAGTCTTGACAATCTATAGAGTAAGGATGTTATCGCTGACCAGCTCCCGGACGTCAGCTAGGGCAGCGGCGATACCTTGAAGTCAACGGCAGTAGTCGTTGATAGAGAGCTCGTCGCGGACCGTCGAGAGCAACTCTTGGCCGAGGTGCATCGTGTGCTCGGCTTCGTTGTCGAAGAGGTATTCGTGCAGCCTCTGGGGCGACAATGTCGAGGAGCTCCCCAACGATGGTGGCGAAAAACGAGAGAACAATAGTATTATCGTCATCGCGCTACACCGTATCAGAGAGGCGATGAGCGGCACCATCCTGGACGTGGTTCTCCACGTTGAAGCGGGCCAAGAGGAGGGTGTTGCGCCAGCACGTGAAGTTGGAGCCATCTAGAGCTAGCTTGAAGTCGAGGAGGCCGTCGATATTGAACCCGTGCTGAATGGAGGAAGAGCCAACGGTAGTGGCAGGTGCAGGCACTAGAGGGGCTGGGAGAGCGAGGGTGGGTGGGATGGCCGCAAGAAGTAGGCCGCCGGAGGAAGGCAGATCATCAGTGGCCCGAGGGCGAGGTTGTGCGTTGGCTGTGGTTTCAGGGGGAAGGGTATCGCCATGAACGTGGGTAGTGGGGGAGGTAGCAAGAGACTCGGAATCGGGGTTTGTCATGGCGAGAGAAAGGATTTGATACCAAGAAGAGAGATGGAATTGTCTCGTGTATTATACCTTGCCGTGGTTACACATACATGCAGTAGCATTGGAGGAGAGGTGGCAAGAGAACAGGTCGCCCCTGGTGTCTTGGAGATCGCAAATGACAGTGCTTGCGTCGCACAACACCAACATGTTGCACCAGGTCGGCTTGCCGTTGCCATCCCAAGACGATGTCCTGGGCTCCGGTGGATCTTGGATGCTAGCGAGAAGAGGGCGTAGAGCGTCCAGATGAGGTTGTCCACCGCCACACCAGCCACCACCACCGACGTGTACAAAACCTCGGTTGCAAAAAAATGCAACAAAAAGCTGTTGTAAAAAGAAATTCTGCAACAAGACCTGTGTTGTAATGGTGGAGGCGCACACCACCATCACCGGCGACTACTATCTCCCCACCGACGGGCGCTTGCTGGTGGCGAGCACGATGGAGAGCTCCGCCAACCTCCTATCCGGACCAACATCTCCCGTACCTGCGGACGTCCCTATGAAGCATGCCTCTCACATTCAAGCGCTCCTTGACGAGGACCCGCCGCGCGCCATCCTAGCCTTGCCGACCTGCCACTAATCACCGGCGAGGAGGCCCCTTCCTCTCCGCCGGTGACGCAAACTCCCCCATCACCCCCCCCCCCCCCCCCACCACCACCAATCCCTTCCTCGGCCAAGACAAAAGCACGCCCCCACGGACTGAATAAAGAATTCAAAGCAAAAGGAGACCCAAGATCCGCTAACCCGAAAAGCCCAACAATAGAAAAATTGCGACACGACGACCAACGCACAAAGATTCATGTGGATCGGGCGGGCAGAAAAACGGCCTAAGCAACAAAAATCAAGGAGTATATATTTTTTATCATATGTGGAAGGCTCGTTTGTCTTTTGTTCTAATAATATAATAGATATAATATATTTTTATATTGTACTTCCTCCGTCCCAAAATAAGTGCCAAAGTAAGTCAAATTTAGCTATTAATAAATGTTAGACAATGTTCATTCTAAAACAAAAAAATTCTAGTTTTTTTTTCTATTTTGACATTCATGCATTAGACATAAATGTATTATGTGTTCATCCGATAAGAGCTATCTATTTATTGCATGTATGCTTGTGTTTCAACCTTTTAGTTTTTACCACCTAGTTCTTTTTCTTTTTCTTTTTTTGCAGCCCCCTCTTCTGCTCGGTATAGGCACATCCGATCTGAGAATGAACGGGCGATAGATATTGGTTTAGTTTTGAAACAGAATCAATGATTTCACATGATCTAGGTGCTAGTGTATCCACTGTCTCTAAGTCTTTATATGACAAGATCTATTTAGGACCTCAACACTTGTGAAATGAAGTTGAATATCATACATTCTACTTACACAAATGATGCACGTATCAAGGAGAATATGATTATATAGGTCATGAAGTGTGTAGTGCGAATTGACCTTGTGACTTTATACACGCCAAAATCACATGGAACTGTATGCGCAATGCCACGTATCACTATGAGGCATGAGTTAGTTAGAATAATTATATCACCAACGGACATCAAATTTCGACATCAATATTTCCACCCCTTCCCCCCACCCCATTTTTTTCCTCTAGAAAACCCATTTAGAATTGTTAAGACTCTTCAAATCCATATGAATCCCAAGCACGTAATTCAGAGGTAGGGTCCCCACAACACAAGTAAATATCTCACAGTATTGCTCCTTTCTTATTTTAGCATCTCTCAAACAAAAAAACTAACTTTTATGAAAGTTAATATCCAATTAGGCATCATCAAATCATGTTTTTTTTTGGATGACACTATGCTAAACTAAAGCCTAAGTCCCCTTCATTAATCAGCCTACTTTTTGTATGTTTTTGCTTTAAACTGCCTACTTCGTATTCTTGACATGTCACTAGAACATCATCAAGAATTTCCACACCGAGGTCAGAATAATTCAACACGAATAAGTAGGTAATGAATTTCCAATGCTCCTTAGGAAGTGGGATGGAGGGTCCCATTATAGTACCATGCGAGTGTCGATGGAATAAGCCTTATTATTTAACCAAGAAGGTAGTGAGCTAGAGTATATATTCTGTTTGAAATAACGATAACATTGAAGCTCATGATCCAAACACTACAAAGTCTACACTTGCCATGTAGAAGTATTTGACAGAAGTGTCTTGTGTCACTGCATGAAAACTTGACAGCAGTTGTATACCCATGGAATTTACAAAAAGTCATGATTTGATGGATAAAATTTAACGTTGATTTTCTGACACAAAATCATCGGATTCAAAAGTGTGTGATGCATGGGAACAAAAGTTCCATGAAATAGCCTTTACCTAAAATTAGTGCCTGCTTAACTTATTAGAGCTCTAGCCCTCAATAGAAAAGAAAAGAAGTCAAATCTCCAAGGAATGAGAGCTATAGCAGCAGGGTATAAAGAAGAAACCGGGCTATTTTTAGTGCATAGAGTATCACTTTAGGGGATAGCTAGGGACAGTAGTAGTACGTAGTACACATATTGGCGTCATTTCATAGTATCAGAGCATCTACGGTCGGCGTCTCAAACCGGTCCCAAACGCCAGGGCGTAGGACCGTTCACTTATCGGTAAAAAAAAACCCGACTCACTCGGGCACCTCAAACGGCCAGGCTTACCGACACCCCTTGTATCCAGCCCAAATCTGGGGCGGGCGCGTCCGCCATGTAGGACTGACGTTGGGGTCCCACACAAAACACTCGGAAACCCAACGGTCCGATGGACGTCTCCTCGGGGGAGGGGGGGGGGGGGGGGGGGGGGGGGGGGTGACTGGCGTGGCGCCGCTCCGGCTCGCCGGTCGAGGGCCAAAGTTCAGCTATTAAGCCGGATGGCGACTCCCAACCCTAGCCACATCCACTTCCCTTCCTCTCCGCTCGCCGTCTGTCGACAGCCATGGCCCGGCAGTCGGAGGCAATGCAGGACCCCCAGCCCATGGTGGGGGCAGATCCGAAGGAGGAAACCATAGAGGAGGAGGGGACATAAGCGGCTGCGGGCTTCGCCTTGGCGGAGTTCGAAGTGGCCCAAGCTGAGGAGGCGGCGGAGTAGGCAGCCATCCTGGAGTCCATCACGTCAGAGGCCGCAGTGGAGGCCAACTGGCGCTTCCTCAGCCAGCAGAGGGCGGAGATTGACGAAATCTTCGCCTCTAGTGATGACTACGAGGAGCCGGAATTTTCGCATGCGGCCATCTACCCGGAGCCCGGCACAAAGATCATGGACATCTCCGATGACAACGAGTAGTGTAGGGTAGACACGATATCTACGTTCTACGTAGACTTTTATTTTGCATGATTTTGTATGGATTTAAGGTATCAATTTAAGGTACTTGAATGCAGCGAACAAAATATGAAGGCTGATCGGTCACTGTCCATGTACCTGCTCAGGCGTGTCTCCGGGCGTTTGAGAGCCCGGATATGATGTCCGCGGCGGTACATACTCTCACACGTAGGTACGCACGCAGTGTGGGTGTGGCGCGTTGATGCGATGCGAGCCGTCTCCATATCGACAGGATGCACGTTTTCCCCTTGCCGACGTGGATGTAATCCAAGGTCGTTTCCACTTTCTGCAAAGATCGATCTATGCCACCTTTTGAAGCTTACGTGGGTTCTAAAAAATGACACAAGGGAAAAATTAAAAAATAGTTTCGAACTTTCGATGGATTCCTGAGTCATCCCGACTAGACTGAACAATCGTACGTGATAGCAGATACGATGCGATTATGATCGGTTTTTCTTCCTGGTTGTCACAACACTCGAATCTAGCAGAGATATTTTTGTTTGCAAATCGATCAGAGATAAACTCACAGTACAAGATACAATCCTGAGCGTTGAACCAAGGAAGATGGAATCCTATGAATGAACTGAGTTCATGCAAGGGAGGAAGACTCGTAGGGTTCAGGTTACAGGAACCAATTCAGTGAGAGCATCTACAACAAGGATCACCTAATTTGGAGCCTCAAACGCCCACGGGCGTGTCTGCCGGCGTCCGAGCGTGTCCGGGCAATCATCTAATTTTTACTGCATCTCACTACAAAGCACAAACAACTCCCACCTAGCTCCCCCACCTCCCCCGCACCGCCGGCCACTCCAGCCGCGGCGGCCACCTCGCTACGGCTGCTGCCTGCCCGCGCCAGCACCTTCCGCGCCGCTGGCCACTCCGGCCGCGGCGGCCACCTGCTGCGACTGCCGGCTGCCTGCCCGCCGTGCAGTATGGGCCGGCCGGCCGTGCTCCCGTAGATCTAGTGCTAGCGGTAGGCTGCGCGCGGCCTCGCCTGCCTCCCCAGCGTCCCCTGGTCCGTCCATGGTGCCGGATTCGCAACTTTCCAGCGGAATCAATGCGCGAGATCCCGGCTCTCTGCCTCAGATCCTACTTCGGGGAGAGTGCTCCACCGGCGCACCACCGCACCGCCCCGCAGACCTTCCCCCCTTGCCGTTTTCGGAGCGACCACGCCTTCAATCCATAGTAGTTGCGCCTGCTGCAGGAGTAAATCCCTCCCCCCCCCCCCCCCCCCCCCCCCGGAGGCGGACGAGGGATGGACCGAGGTCTTGTCCCGGAAAGACCGGCGCCCCAGCTCCGGCACTGCGGATAATAGGATACGCCCACCGCCGGCCCATCCTGGCCGCCGTGGTGCCTTCAATGCTAGTGCTGGCCGGGCTGCCTTCTTAATCCAGTTGAGGGGGAAGTGTTTTCGATGCCTCAGCAAGAAGCACCATAGGAAAGAGTGCCGCGACCCGATCTGCTGGCTAGACTCTGCTTCCTTGCTGCTTTAGCCCCGCCGTCCCCTGTCGCACCGCCGCCCCCCCCCTGCCATGGAGCGCACCGACATCGTCGACCCTGCGCGTCGCCCGAGGAACAGCTGCAAGGTGGTCATGTCCACCCCCACCCTGGAGCACGCGGTGTTCGTGCTCAAGCGCCAGGCGGTCCTCCTCACGGTCGTGGACGAGCGGCGGACCTCAAGTGCCATGGTAGTTGGGCAGGAGCTCGAGGCCCGGCTCCGCATCCCGCCGCATCAGCTGCGGATCACCTGCCATGGCCCAGAGGACTACCTCATCATCTTCGATCTGCCGGTGCACCAAGAGCAAGTGGTCAAGCTTGGCTCCCTCACGGTCGACGGCGCCAAGTTCTTCATCAAGCGCTGGCATGAAGATGACCACGCGGTGATCCAACCCTTCAACCACCACGTCCATGTGGTCATCGAGAAGATGCCTCAGCATTTCTGGTCCGTGGAGGGGGCTAAAGAGGCGCTCGGCTGCCGTGTCGACCGGCTTGATAGCCGCACTTTCGAGCGCAGCAACACCAAGAGCTTCGCCTGCTGGGTCTGGGTATGGGATGTGGCTCTCATCCCGACCAAGCAAACCATCTGGCTGATGCAGCGCGGGGCTGGGCGTGTGGAGGAGATGCTAGGCTTCTTTCCGCCTGGCCGTGTCGTCGCTGCGCCGCCATCGGCGATCCGCCATGACGTCCTCATCCACGTGAACCGCATCGAGGACTGGACGCCCTACACGCCGCGGTCATCGCGCTCGCCGCAGAGTGGCCTGCCCTCCTCGGACTCGGACGATGATGACAGGCCGATGCCAAGGATCATCCCAGGCTCCTGGAAGAAGGGTGTGGGGGATGGCCAACGCGAGCCGCAGCAGCGCCGCCACCTTGCCACTTTGGCGGACATGGGGTGCCATGGAGGCGCTCGTGGAGGAAGCAACCGGAAGGATGACGACGGCGATGACCAGGGGAGGCGCAGGTCTTGGAAATACGCGCTCCTTGGTCGGAGCCGCGCTGGGAAGGAGAAGGCCCCCGAGCAGGAGGTCTCCTCGCGCCGCCGCAGCTGTTCCCCCCTGGGTCAGCGTCGCTCAGAGAGCTCGCGGGGCCGCCAAAACTCCGGCCGCCGCCATGCTGCGGGTGCCGGGGCCGCTCTACTCCAGGCTCCGCGGCCCCTGTCCCTGCCGGTGAACGCGGATGCTGGCTCCATCACCGACCCCATCGCCGACTTCTTCGCGAGCGCCAAGAACCAGCTCCCGCCGCCAGCCCCGTCCAACTACATGGCCGCTGAGTTGGAGGCCCACGTGGCGGCTGCGGTCTCGGTGCCCCTTCAGTTCAACGACCACGTCAGCAGCACCCCCATGGCGGCCCCGGGCCTGCAAGACGCCTTCGGCCCAACCCTGGCCGGCTTAAGTGCAGCGGTGGGCCACCTCAGCTGCAAGGAGCCAGCCCGCTCTGCGGTGGTGGAGTTGCAGCTGTAGGGAAACGCAGCAGAAAACAAAAATTTTCCGACCTACGCACCAGCCCAGGACCACTATGAGACTGCATACAAGGTTTGATCATTTTCGTTACCGACTCGTAGCGCAGCGGAATTAGAGTCGATGACGATCGGCGGTGCAGATCCCCGCAGCTAGGATTTACAACCTCCCAACCGCGAGGATGTATACCCTCGTCTTCTCTTCGGACAGCCATCCGGGAGGCGGTCGAACAGTCCCCCGGACGGTGTCGCGGACAGCCCTTCGGGAGGACCTTCGAAACTCGAACGGTCACTCGGACAGCCCTTCGGGAGGACTCACAGAACTAGGACCGTCACTTGGACAGCCCTTCGGGAGGCACTCACGAACAGCCCCTCGGGCACTAAGATCGAAACTACGACCTCTCTACAGAGTTGCACACATACGGTGTCATCTATCCGGCAGGGCTTCGCCGTCCAGAACTAGTTCCCACCGGAACCCAGACAGCCTTTCGGCTCTACGAAACTCTTTTCGTGGGAGGGAGAGAGAAGCCAGATCATTGCAATGGCACTTGTATGTGAGAAGGGATGAAGGATTGAGCAGCCCCCTCTCCTCCTTATATAGGAAAACCAAGGGGTAGGATGGGCATTCAAGAAATACCAAAATACCCATGAAGGAAACTCTTTCCAAGGGCATAGGAGCTCCACATGTGGCCGGCCACCCCCTAGGGGTCCTCCCCCAAGGGGGCTCTCATCCATCCACATCACGTTCTAGAAGCCTTTAGAAAAGCCCTAGAAGGTGGCTTTCCAAAAAATTCCAAAAAGCACTTTTACTATTCACGACGACATTTTTCAGCGTCCGTTCGAACTGAAAATATTTACGTGGGCTTAGAACATTTCCAGTACCCACTAAAATAATTTTCAACGCGTTTTGGAACAATTCCAGTTTAGTGATTTCATCTGCGAAAAGCATCTGAAGCGGTTCCGGCAGCCCCGGAACATTTCCGGTTTTTCTTCCAGAAAATTCCCAGAAGTTTCCAGAATGATTCTGACATCCTCCAAGAATTATCAGGCATGTGCCGAAACCATTTTGACTTAATGGTATCCCCTGAAACAACTTTTCAGTTTCACCGGAACTCATCCGGTGACCTCTCTCTGCGGAACTTTTCCGCTGTCCGAAACTTTTTTGGTGATTTTCTCTCAGACTCCCTGTCTAGTATTCAGCAGATAGATGACCCTTAAGCGTGTGACCCTATAGGTTCGGTGAAGTATAGACATGACACGGAACCCCTTCCGATCAATGATCAACATCGGAGCCGTGGACACCCATATTGACCCCTATACCCACACGAATGAATATTCGAGTGAACCTCCAATTGCCGTGTGCTATTCCTGTTGCTTCGCGATATGTTACAAATACCCGAGGCGAGACATGTTGGCATTCCCGTGGATCAACAACTTGTCCACTATGCTAGTTACCTCGTTACCGGTATTGTTCTCTTTTCTCGTTACCGTGTTCCGGCATCCCCGTGATCAAATCACAAAGTGTCTGGCCAGACGATGATGGATACCTTAACACCGAGAGGGCCCAGAGATATCTCTCCATCGTCGGAGGAGCAAATCCCAATCTTGAGCTATCAAGTTACTTAACATACTTTCCCATGAACCCGTAAGCCGCCGTAATAGCCATCCAGTTACGGATGACGTTTAACAAACCCCAAAGTTCATGAATCAAGCATGAAGAAACTCGATACTCTCATGGTCTGAGGAATCATGCAAACGTTAACCATCTCTGTGTTATTAACCATTAACTTGTGACGAAAGAATCTCATAGCATAACATCAATTTGGGTCGATTCAACACAAATGTTCTTCTAGCATTGTGCCCTCAAAGCTGCTGGCATAGACATGCCCATGATTGGGAAAACATAATCATCATGCAACACTTGAGCTAGTCTTAGAGGCATGACTACGAATACTTTTTACCGTTTATTATTCCACACGTGCACATGGGTTTTCCCCAGAGCCTTTATGGATATACGGGCTCGGGAACCACAACAGTTATAGCATGGAACATAAACATAATTATGAGCAAGGAGATAAATAATAACATTTATTATTGCCTCTAGGGCATATCTCCTACAGAATCTCACTTGCACTAGAGTCAATAATCTAGTTAATGCTAATGCACTTTACACCTATGGCACATTGGTGTAAAATATGCTTCGCACGTGGTGTAGCCTGATGTCCAACGGATCTGACGACTTCAGATCCGTGTGTATCTTTGCATATCCTCGCGTTTTCACGCTTTCACAAAATTCATATTTTGTGTACACCTTGCTTTGTATATGTGTGAATCATTGGTCGAAACCTGATTCCTCAGACTGAGCTATGGAGCAACTATCTGCAATAGTGTCCCATTGACCAAGCCTTCTTGGAACCATACTAAGTTCATGAATGAACTATATGATTCAACAACTTCTTTGTCGCTTCTAAAGCGTCAACATACTTAGCCTTTGTTATAGAATTCGCCTCAGTATCTTGTTTGGAACAATTTCCAACTACCGTGCCACCATATTGTGTATTGCACAAAACCCTTAACTTTAATCGAAAATCGCTTGGAGCATGGATAAAGACTGTATCGATGTAACCTTTTACAACGAACTCTTCATGATCTCCGCTTGCGAGAAAACATGTCATCAGTGCTACTATAGTACTCAATGACCCTTTTTCACTGTTGTCCCATGATCAGTACTTTTGATCACTTTGGTATCTATACTCGCAACAACTTTGGAGTATTGGACATATCTGGTTGTTTTTACATACCATGGAATAAATGATTAATCCAAACATGAAGGTGTGTGGAATCTTCATCATGTATTTTACTCATCAGTGTTTTTGGGACACCGAGTCTTGCAAAAACTCTTTCCATGTGACTTCGGCAAGGATCACTCCTTGACGTTTTTAATGCTAAAAGGTTTTAGCATCTTGTCAATATGTATCTTTGCTCAGCCCCATTAGGTAAATCTATCTCCATAGATCATCATGCCTAATATAAAGGCTATTTAGCCCAAGCACTTCATCGAAAAACTATTTTCAAATGAAGTCCTAATTCGTGGCAAGAAATTTATTTCCAATTAACAATGTGTCAAGCACACAACATTTTTAGAAATTTTATTATGCTCCCACTTACTTTCTTGAATCATAAGCATCTTCGTTACCCATTGATGAAGTCAAACCCCTTTGACCATTTCATCAAAACACGAAGATTCCAACTCCATTTTGCTCTCTTCTGTCCATTGCTGGAACTCTGAAGTTTGCATACTTACTAGCATCCTCTGGAATGACAAAATACCTTGGACTGTAACACATGCAAGTCCTTGGTTTTATTTCCATCAGATGGAAATCCTTTTGTCATCCTTTGTTTCATATCTCATGATTGAAATATGTATTAATTGCTAGTTCAACCCGAACCGACTTTAAGCATCGCTACGATGAAACAACCTCATCGTAGTCAACTCCTTGAACTCGTTATTGCAACAAGTCGAGCTTTATGGATAAAACATTTTTACCCGTATCAGTTTTTAGTTCCATAAAATTCGTTAGACTCTAAGTCTTTCGAAAGGTGTATCAATGTTTTAATCTTGAAACATTTATATGGAGACTATCTCGGATTGTATTGGCATTTAGCCAATTCCGGAGTCAGGGCCCATCAACGCTTCCTTGTGTATCGTAGGTATACTGTTGTCTAACAACAATATCTCGTTTGCGCACCTGAGAGGTTTGCACGAGCCTTGCCTACGTGGTTCAGCTGCAAGTTCGACCGAAGTCCATACATTTTATTGTAGAGACTTCCGTATCAGTCATAGTAGGAAACTCTGGAATTACTTCCAAGGTCTCTTTCCTTTGACCTGATGACGGAGATACTGGTTATCTCGTCGAGTTGCATTATTCTCCCACTCACCTTTTTGAAAGAACCATTTTCTTCAAAAAGCATACCGTTCTTTGTGGCAAACCTATTTGCCTCGGTATAGTGAGGGAGGAATACCCAATGACTTGGGATAACCTACAAAGTAGCACTTGTCTGATTTGGAATAGGTTTGTAACCTTTTACACAAGCCCTGTATTCCAAATGTTTAAGAAAAGATATAACATGGTTGGGCGTACCATACCATGGTGTCATTTCAACAGACCCGATGGAGCTCTTTTCAGTGTAAAAGCCGCAGTCTCTAAAGCATCACTCTTTAAAAGGGATAATGGCAAATTTATTTATGTCATCTTTGATCTTACCATGTCATAAATGGTTCGATTACATTTTCACGGACTTTCCACTTGCAGTGGTGTTCCGGGAGGTGCAAGTTATGAAACTACTTTCACAACTCATCACATTCGCTAAACTTGTAACTCAAATATTCCTTTCTGCAATCAAATTGTAGAAACATAATTTTCTTGTTACAATAACTTCTACTTCATTTTTTAAAACCTTTCGAATGAATTCAAAAGATCCAGACTTACGTCTCATCAAGTAAATATCCACATATCTACTTGAGTCATTTCTGAAGATAGATAAATCCACTACTAACAACATTTATCGGACTACACACATCAAATGTATGATCACCAATAAGTTTGTTGTCCGTTCCTTATGGCCTGTGAACGGTATTTCAGTCACTTCACTTTTCGGAGGAAAGTTGCAAGTGTCAGATGATTCAAAATCAAATGACTTCAAAATCCATCATAATAGATTTTATCCATGCGGGTTTCTCCAATGTGACCAAATGCAGTGCCACACTTGTGTGGTATTCTTTTAGTCTTTATGATATTTAGCGTCAGTGTTATGGATGTATCATATTACCATCAATATTCATAACATACGTCCCATCGAGGATGGAAGCATGGCCCTTCATGTTATTCATAATACTGAACAACAATTGTTCTTTTTATGAACAACCTTTTTGCAACAACATTGTGCAAGGGGCTAGAGTGTAAAACTCTAAAATGAATTATGAATGTAAATCCAGAGGTAATATATTATTATCAATATTCATAACATACATCTCATTCATAATG
This sequence comes from Thinopyrum elongatum, assembly GCA_011799875.1. Classification (NCBI taxonomy): domain Eukaryota; kingdom Viridiplantae; phylum Streptophyta; class Magnoliopsida; order Poales; family Poaceae; genus Thinopyrum; species Thinopyrum elongatum. The sequence continues at coordinate 577,819,229 of CM022299.1, forward strand.
AAAGTATGGCCCTTATGTTATTCATAACACCGAACATAAAAAGTTCTCTTATGAACAACCTTCTTGCAAGATACCTTATGCAAAGGGCTAGAGTGTGAAACTCTAAAATGAATTATGAAAGTAAATACATAGGTAATACACCGATGGAAGGTATAGTAACATTTACTATGTCCCATGTGTGTATCTCAACCTCATTCCTGGCTAGTCTTTCAGGCCATAGTAGTTCTTACATCGAGTTGCAACAGAATGCAATCGAGCGGGTATCTTTGTGATTGTCTCACAATACCCAAGAATTAGTGATTAACATGTTTAACAATAATTCCCAAGAACTATATCTTTGACCAGCCTTCTATACATCAAAAACTTTGTATGACATTCATACATGAGCTGGATATTTCAGTCTTCTTTCTAATTGCCTTTATACTTCTAACAGTTTTAACTTTTAGTATTTCTCCTACTCTCAGAAGAAGCACCCAACTTAAGAGTGGCGTTAGCCTCGGACTTCCTAGGTGTGAAAGTTTCACTAACACCCTTCGGACACTTCCTTTCTCTTAAGTTGTTGTTTTATTCACCTTTTATCATATGATAGGCGTTCTTCTGGATCCCTCTCTTATCAGTCTAATGCATAGTAAACTTCTTTTACTAATAGTTTGCAAACAAACATTGCTTTGGATATCTCATATCTTTTAGCCTTTGTCTGTCTCTGAAAATGATTTTCAGATTCCATGAATATCACATAACTATCCAAACTTTCGAAGTTCGGGTCTCATGGAAACAAACATATTGCACTTGACTGAAACGGAATTCTAGCTTTTGGATCGAAGGACGAGAGTCACATGATCCATAGCATAAGCGAGAGAATACCAAAGTATGCGATAGGACAAAGTCCTTCTTGGCACTCTTGAGGACAATCCTCACATTACGTTACCAACCGTAGAGTTTTAACCAGATATTTAATAGCTATTCAATTTTAATAGGGAAGGTGGAAACGCGAGCCATAATTCTACAACTATTATGCAAATCACACTTAGACAGTGTTCATAATTAATTGCACAGAGAATTAAACAAGTTAATTCTACAGTGCGCTCCCACTCAAATCAATATCTCTCATAATTGATTGTGAGCGATTCAAGATCCGCATTTCAATTCAACGCCATTGATGGTGAGCATCACTGATGACGAAAATCTCAATCGGTAGGCAAACCTGCCAATCACATCTCTATGTGACTCTTGTTCATCTTTCGATGCGTGTGTTCCGAGCTCATGGCTTTCATGCCTGAACGTTAAGACAACCAAGTGATCTCGCTGCGAGGTCTCAACTCACCCGCCTCACACATCCCTAATCGTTCGTACCCATGTCAGCATGGCGCACCCCGAAAAGTTAGGTGCCGTGACGGTGCTACACTTGGGAGAACACTAACTACTTGATATTTTTGTGAGAGATCACCCTAATAAAAAGCGACTACCGCGCAATCAAGAAGGGTGCAGCATAAGGGATAAACATCTCAGGCAATTCATAATAGCATGATATGGTATAGCCCTTTCTGACGGAGAAGTCTTGTATTTCTTCATCTTCGGCATTCGCGTCGGTGTTCACCTTCGCGAAGATTGCTACCACCTTGCCGATGCACCAGATAATATTGCTATCTCTATAGCTAATAAAATAATGCATTACAACAAGGTTGACACGCAGGTCATTTAAAGTGCAATCATATGGCTCCAGCCATCATGCCAAATCATGACACGCAGGTCATGTTAATCAATTTACATCATATAGGCATCTCATACATAATCAAATTATTATGAGCACTGCTATACCACATCACATGCACATGTAAACCCTCCTGCAAAACCAAGTTAGACGCCTCTAATCGTTTCATGCAAAAACTTGTTTTCGTGGCTTCTAAGGTTTTGAAACAAACCGAAGCTACCAACGTCCATCATCAAGTATGATTATTCAAGTCGCTAGATTAACTTCACGGGGTGTATGAAACACGAGATAATAAAATCTCGAGCCCCATACTGAACTTCGTGATACGCATGACCCCCGTGTAGATCATATCTGCATTGCCCTTTCGTCTGCGAAATTTCATCTTTCTTTTTAACTACGATGGAATTCAATGAACTGTTAGCACTTCTTTGATCAATCAGGATCGCGGATTGCCAGAACATTGAAACTCCACCATGCTGTTATCAAGATCAGAAATATGCAAATTCCAGGGAAGCAACAAGAACCTCGGGTAACAAATTTCATCTGCTACCCGCACACATAATTTTCAGTAATAGAACTCATCTACTACCTAATTATATTGTGCAACACCCATACATCACTATGTATTCTAGATCGCAACCTGCATCTACGCATAGCACGGCTCATGATGCCACTATAGGGAAACGCAGCAGAAAACAAAAATTTTCTGACCTACGCACCAGCCCAGGACCACTATGGAGACTGCATACAAGGTTTGATCATTTTCGTTACCGACTCGTAGCGCAGCGGAAGTAGAGTCGATGACGATCGGCGGTGCAGATCCCCGCAGCTAGGATTTACAACCTCCCAACCGCGAGGATGTATACCCTCGTCTTCTCTTCGGACAGCCCTCCGGGAGGCGGTCGAACAGTCCCCCGGACGGTGTCGCGGACAGCCCTTCGGGAGGACCTTCGAAACTCGAACGGTCACTCGGACAGCCCTTCGGGAGGACTCACAGAACTAGGACCGTCACTTGGACAGCCCTTCGGGAGGCACTCACGAACAGCCCCTCGGGCACTAAGATCGAAAACTACGACCTCTCTACAGAGTTGCACACATACGGTGTCATCTATCCGGCAGGGCTTCGCCGTCCAGAACTAGTTCCCACCGGAACCCAGACAGCCTTTCGGCTCTACGAAACTCTTTTCGTGGGAGGGAGAGAGAAGCCAGATCATTGCAATGGCACTTGTATGTGAGAAGGAATGAAGAATTGAGCAGCCCCCTCTCCTCCTTATATAGGAAAACCAAGGGGTAGGATGGGCATTCAAGAAATACCAAAATACCCATGAAGGAAACTCTTTCCAAGGGCATAAGAGAGAAACCAAAGGACATGTGGAGCTCCAAGGAGGAGCTCCACATGTGGCCGGCCACCCCCTAGGGGTCCCCCCCCAAGGGGGCTCTCATCCATCCACATCACCTTTTAGAAGCCTTTAGCAAAAGCCCTAAAAGGTGGCTTTCCAAAAAATTCCAAAAAGCACTTTCACTATTCACGACGACATTTTTCAGCGTCCGTTCGAACTGAAAATATTTATGTGGGCTTAGAACATTTCCAGTACCCACTAAAATAATTTTCAACGCGTTTTGGAACAATTCCAGTTTAGTGATTTCATCTGCGAAAAGCATCTGAAGCGGTTCCGGCAGCCCCGGAACATTTCCGGTTTTTCTTCCAGAAAATTCCCAGAAGTTTCCAGAATGATTCTCGCATCCTCCAAGAATTATCAGGCATGTGCCGAAACCATTTTGACTTAATGGTATCCCCTGAAACAACTTTTCAGTTTCACCGGAACTCATCCGGTGACCTCTCTCTGCGGAACTTTTCCGCTGTCCGAAACTTTTCGGTGTCCGAAACTTTTTCGGTGATTTTCTCTCAGACTCCCTGTCTAGTATTCAGCAGATAGATGACCCTTAAGCGTGTGACCCTATAGGTTCGGTGAAGTATAGACATGACACGGAACCCCTTCCGATCAATGATCAACATCGGAGCCGTGGACACCCATATTGACCCCTATACCCACACGAATGAATATTCGAGTGAACCTCCAGTTGCCGTGTGCTATTCCTGTTGCTTCGCGATATGTTACAAATACCCGAGGCGAGATATGTTAGCATTCCCGTGGATCAACAACTTGTCCACTATGCTAGTTACCTCATTACCGGTATTGTTCTCTTTTCTCGTTACCGTGTTCCGGCATTCCCGTGATCAAATCACAAAGTGTCTGGCCAGACGATGATGGATACCTTAACACCGAGAGGGCCCAGAGATATCTCTCCATCGTCGGAGGAGCAAATCCCAATCTTGAGCTATCAAGTTACTTAACATACTTTTCCATGAACCCGTAAGCCGCCGTAATAGCCATCCAATTACGGATGACGTTTAACAAACCCCAAAGTTCATGAATCAAGCATGAAGAAACTCGATACTCTCATGGTCTGAGGAATCATGCAAACGTTAACCATCTCTGTGTTATTAACCATTAACTTGTGACGAAAGAATCTCATAGCATAACATCAATTTGGGTCGATTCAACACAAATGTTCTTCTAACATTGTGCCCTCAAAGCTGCTGGCATAGACATGCCCATGATTGGGAAAACATAATCATCATGCAACACTTGAGCTAGTCTTAGAGGCATGGCTAGGAATACTTTTTACCGTTTATTATTCCACACGTGCACATGGGTTTTCCCCAGAGCCTTTATGGATATACGGGCTCGGGAACCACAACAGTTATAGCATGGAACATAAACATAATTATGAGCAAGAAGATAAATAATAACATTTATTATTGCCTCTAGGGCATATCTCCTACAGCAGCTGGGCGCCGTCACCCAACAGGTCTGCTGCCTTCAGCTGGATACCGAGGGCGTGACTTCAGACCCGGCAGCAGTACCGCAGCAGCTCTTCCAGAACACCAAGCCGCCACTCGTGCCTGAAGCTCCAGTGCGCCGTTCGTCGGCCCCGCCCAAGACTAGAGCTGCGCCGGCCCCTATCCGCCACAGTGCCCGCCAAGCGGCCAACCAGACCCCGGTGCCCGTCGCACAGAGGGCGGCCCTGCGGCTGGTGCGCGACCTGGGTCTGCTTGGTCCGAAGGAGAAGATGACCACCAAGGCGGCGGAGAAGCTGCTGCGCAAGTTCGACGAGCCGCTCACTGACGAGGATATCGCCTGCATCGCAAAGCTCACCCGCCTCAACAAGGAGGCCCTGCATGTGGCGGCTGCCATGGGCGGACCTGATGGAGCTGCCGAAGAGGCCATAGTTTGATCATGTTAGTCCATCTTAGTTGTAGCCTCCAATGGCGCCTAGCCTTCAGCTGGGTTGAGTTAGGTTCATCTGTAGTAACTGTGAGGTTCTGTGTTAGGCGTAGCTGGCGCTGGTGTAGTTTGGGGCCTATTGGTGGGCATCAGTGTCCCCCGGTGTGCGGGAGAGTGTACCTGTCTTTGTTTCTCTCTTCGATCAATAGAATTCGTAGTCGTTGGAGTATGATGATGTTTCCATATGGATGACACCCATTGCCCAATACTTAGCTGGAACGTGCGAGGGCTTAACATGCCAGCCAAGCACGACACTGTCTGTGAAATTTCTTCGGCTCATCGACCTGCGATCCTCTGTCTACAAGAAACCAAAATTGATAACTGGTTGCCGGCTTTAGTTAAGGAGATTGGGGGGATTAGGCTAGCCGACTGCATAGTGCTGCCTGCAATCGGATCCAGGGGCGGGGTGGCCATCTTATGCGACAGCTAGACTGTTTCAATCGCATCCCATGCCATTGGTGAGTTTGCCATCACAGCAAAAGTCACTGTCGTTCGATCGGCCACCACGTTCTGGTTAACTGCCATCTACGGGCCGGCAGATGAGGCTAGGAAAGATGCATTCCTGCTTGAGCTAGCTAGAGCAGCGCCGCCGACGATCGAACCTTGGTTGATCAACGGCGATTTCAACATTATCTATGAGGCTCGAGACAAGAACAACCTCAACCTAAACTGGTGCGTCATGGGTAGATTTAGGGCTGCTATCGACGTAGCCGGGCTACGGGAGATCAAATGCAAGAATAGACGCTTCATCTGGAGTAACGAACGGCAAAACCCCACACTGGTTAGTATAGATAAATATTTCTGCAACGTTAGTTGGGAGCTCCTCTTCCCCACCTACGGTCTGATGGCTTCGGCAATGGCGTGTTCTGACCACTGCCCGCTGCTCCTTGCGCCATGCGACGCCCCGATCCGCCGTGCGCGTTTTCGGTTCCAGTCCTTTTGGCCTCGGTTCCCGCACTTCCACACAACAGTGGAGTGTGCTTGAATCGCCCTGTCCAGTAGAGATGTGCTTTTGCAAGGCTGCAAATTAAACTTTCCCGGACTGCCCAAGATTTGAAGATTTGGAGTAAATCCTTGTTTAGTGATGCAAAGATCCAGTTTCACATTGCCAGTGAGGTAATCCTGAGGTTGGACGTAGTGCAGGAGTCAATAGCGCTTACAGTCGCCGAGTTCAACTTGCGCAAGCTGCTGAAGATACGGCTGTTGGGCTTGGCGGCCATTGAAAGAGCTCGAAAAAGGCAGGCCTCCAGGGTGCTTTGGCTGCGAGCGGGCGATGCCAGCACTAAATTCTTTCATGCAAAGTGCTGCTCCAGGAGGCGTAAGAATTTTGTCCACACCATATAGAGCGAGGACAGAGTTGCCACAACCCATGGAGAGAAAGCCCAGGTCATTCAAGACCATTTCTGTAAAGCCATGGCAGCGGACATGGGCCGGAGCGTTACCCTCAATTGGAGCTTGCTGCAGCTCCCAAGAGTGCAAGCGGCAGGTTATGATAACCCCTTCACGGAAGAGGAGGCCTGGGCGGCAATTATGCAATCACCAGCAGAGAAGGCGCCAGGCCCTGACGGCTTCATCGGTAGTTTTTTCAGAGCATGCTGGCCGATCGTCAAAGCAGACATCATGGCGGCCTTCCACCATTTCTACAACCTCGCTGGGGGTAATCTAGCCACCCTAAACACTGCCTTGGTGCCGCTGTTGCCTAAGAAAGACGGTGCATTACATATGACTGATTTCAGGCCTATCAGTTCGATTCACTCCTTCGCGAAGCTGGTCACTAAGGTGCTGTCAATAAGGTTATCCAAAGTGATCCACACGATCATATCCCTTGCACAGACGACTTACATGAAGACGAGATGTATATAGGACAGCTTCCTGTACGTGCAGAATGGAGTCTGATTGCTGCACCGAAACAAAACACCGGTGCTGCTGATAAAACTGGATATTTCCAAAGCTTTTGATATTGTGTCCTGGGACTACCTGCTGGAGCTGCTGCAGGAGCTTGGTTTTAGTGCTAGATGGCTGGACTGGATCGCCTGGCTGCTGTCGACCTCCAGTTATGAATTCCTTCTCAACGGAGTACCAGGGAGCAAAAGTCAACACCGGAAAGGCCTTCGGCAGGGAGACCCATTATCCCCCCCTCCTGTTCATCCTTGCAATTGATCCATTGCAGCGGCTGATCGAAGAAGCAGTTCAGCAACAAATGATTCAGCCCCTACCAAGGAGAGAGCTAAAGCTGCGGGTTAGTCTCTATGTAGATGATGCTATCATCTTCATGAACCCGGACAGAGAGGAGATGGAGGCACTGTTTACCATACTGAACATGTTTGGCGAGGCGACGGGGCTGAAGATCAATCGGCAGAAGTCAACGCAACCCCAATTTGGTGTGACAACATTGACATTCAGCAGGTCCTACACAGTTTTGGGGGCCAAGTCACCGCCTTTCCGCTAAAATATTTAGGCCCCCCGCTTACTCTGATGAGAACTAGACTGGTGCACCTTTAGTTCGTGTTGGATCGCATCAGGGCGAGGCTGGCGGGTTGGAAGGGCAGGCTCTTGAGCATAGCAGGGCGACGGATACTGAGCAGAGCCGTCCTGAGCGCCATCCCAACTTTTGCCATGACTGTGCTTCGTATGCCAAAGATTTTTTTCAAAGAAATCGACAAAGCAAGGCGACGCTTTCTCTGGGCACAAGACGAAGAGCTATCTAGGGGTAAATGCAAGGTAAGCTGGGCTAAGGTTTGCTCGCCGCTGGAAAGAGGAGGGCTCGGCATTTTGGACCTCGAGCGTTTTGGCCGTGCTCTTCAGCAAAGATGGTTGTGGCTAGCTTGGAAACACCAGGACAGGCCATGGGCGGGCATGGAGGTCCCATGCTCGGACTCTGACAAAACTTTATTCAGCGCGGCCACATCGGTGATAATTGGGAACGGCCAGACAGCAAGGTTCTGGACCTGCCCCTGGCTGGGGGCAGGTACCCTGAAGGTGTTGTTTCCGGCGCTATACAAACACTCTTGAAGAAAGAATAGAACTGTTGCCGCTGCCCTGCAAGGTGAAAACTGGATTGTGGACCCGGCGCACGGGCAAACGGATCAATTTGTGAGCGATTGTATCGCTTTGGCGAGGCTCTTACGCTCAGCGGCAATCAGCCTCAACCCGTACACGACTGATGAGATCAAATGGAACCTGGAGGCCAGTGGCTGCTACTCTGCTTCTTCAGCTTACCGGGCACAGTTCCAGACGAACCACAACACCGTCTTCACGCAGATTATCTGGAAGATATGGGCGCCGGGGAAACTGAAGATCTTCTATTGGCTAATGCTTCTGAACAGGCAATGGTGCAATGACAGGCTTCAGCGTCGAGGATGGCCAAACTCCTACTTTTGCCAATTCTGCTTCAGAAACCTTGAGACCACTGACCACCTCTTCTGGTCATGTCCGTTCACCAGGGCGATCTGGAACAACTTGTCGACTTGGCATGCCTGCGAGGCATTGAGGTTACACAATGATAGCGACGCCCAGGGAGCTGCTGATCGAGTGCTGCACATTGTGGAGAGCACCAAACCTGAATACAGAAAGGGCATCAAATCTGTTACGGTGCTAATTAACTCTATGGGAGGTTTGGATGCAGCGAAATAGCTGCACTTTCTGAAACAAAGAGGCCTCTGTCCAAGAGGTTCTGCAAGCGATTCGACGGAGCATTGACCTTTGGCGACAGGCCGGTGCATCATGCTTACTGCACCCGTTCACTCTGCCGCCAGAAGGGATCGGCTGACGAGTTTTCGTCTGTCTAGAGTTTTTTTGGCCCCTTTTCCCTTCTTTTTTAGCGGTAGCCTTTTCCCTTTTTCCTTTTTGATCTTAGGATCAACACCATGTATTCCTTTTCCCATTGCTTCCTCCTATGAGTAACATGAAAAGCCAGCAGCATGCTGGATCTTTCAAAAAAAAAAATTTACTGCAAAATAACCACGACCTCTACTTCTAACCCCACATTCTCTCTCTGTGTGCGGCGTTTCATCAAGCACTTCCCGTGAACACACCGGCGTCCAGCACACTCGGCGGCAGCGCCCAGCGTGCGCACGCGTGGCAGTGCCCAGCGCGCCCACGCGCGGTTGTACGCGGCGGCGGCTGCACGCACACGCGGCAGCCAACATGCCCACGCGCGACAGCACCCAGCACGCACGCGCGGCTGCAGATCGGGCACGACATACGCTGCTCGACGCCAGCACGAGCACGCACGCTACTCGGCCAGCCAGCGTGAGCACGCATGACATTGCATGTGGCTCGGCGACCAATGCGAGCACGCACGCATGGCTGCACCACCGGCCTGCGCGTGGCTCGGCGGCTGCGTGAGCACGCACTCAACGGCTACGGCGGCCAGCCCGCCCCGCCGGTATATTGGGTCAGTGACGGAGGACGAAACTTTTTTGAGGTGGGGTGAACTCTTAAGCATAACTATTTTTGATGCAAAACCAAAAATTGGCTACGCGGCCACTGCATTTTTCAGTTGTCATACCAATGAATTTGGAGAAAACATCATAACCAAATTTACAACCCATTCGTTTAGGTTTAAAAAGAAAACAATCGAAGCAATAAGCTTTATTCATCACAAAAAATGCACCAATCACTGCGTTGTAGTTGTAGATTGTCAAACTATTATCTGAAAAAATGACAATAACATTAAAAAATAAATCACCTCTCTCCTTCGTCTATGCTAGCCCTTTTTCCTTTCTGTTAAATGTCCCTTTCCAGCCGCCGGCCTCACGTCCTAGTGCGCTCCTGCTGGCCGCCGGAAACACAAGTACGCGACCACGTCCCCGCTCGCTCCTGCTGGTCGTCGGCCTCCCACGACCGCTCGGCGCTCCTGCTGGCCGTCGCGAACGCATGCTGCTCCTGCTGGCTGCTAGGGTTCGTGTCGAGGGGCAGCATGGCGTGGCGTGGACAAAACGTAGGACTGTGACTGGATCGAGCGAGGCTGGTGCCGGACCTTCTAGTTGCTACGGCCCAATAAGCTATCCAGGTGGGTGCAACGCTTCATCACGGCCCAAAAACGTTTCACGGTGATTTTTAACTGGTTTTATTATTCTTTTAGCGATCGATCAAGCTTACGTACAACAGAATCGCCAAAAATCAAGGTAGGGCGAGGGCCCAACCTCGCCCTACCGGGAGCTCCGCCCCTGTATTCGGTGGTTCCCTATTCAGTGCTATGCAAGGTTCCATGGTAACCTTTAGTTTGATCATGGAAACTACTGAAAATGAATCTGTTAATGAGGGTTACAAATTTGGTCAAGAGGAAGATTTGTAATATTGTAGCTGATCATGGTTATTTTGGCTGATTAATCTTTCAGTATGCTAGTTTCCACAACTCTCATTCTTTACCCTTCTTCTTGGTTGCTTGGCCTGTAGCAGGAATCTGGTTCACTACTTTAGGCATTAGTACTATGGCTTTCAACCTAAACGGTTTCAATTTCAACCAACCTGTAGTTCGACCATTACGGAAAATTCCCCACTACTGGCTCCCGTAGGAGTCTGGGCCGTGTCGGCTGCGGCGGCCAGCTTGCATGCCTGCCCGCACACAACCGCAACGGTGGCCAGCTCGCGCCAGCGCCAGCCCGCCCTCCCGCACTCGCGCATGCCACGGCGACCAGCCCGCACTCCCGCACGACGACCGCAACAACAGGCAGCAGTGCGCACGCGGCGGCCAGCACGACGAGAATGCGTGCATCAGGGAAGAGATGAGAGAGAGAGACGAGCGTTGAGTGGCTGCATGTGGGGTCGGGTAGAGGTGCCCGGGCGTGATTGGACAACCTCATATTGCCCTCAGATTTGAGACGGATTTGAGGTACGCCGGTTAGTTCGACCGTCTAGGGAGGAAGGTGGAGGGAGGGGGGGGTGTTTGGTACCGGTGGGGATCAATTTTTTTTGACCGGACACTAACCGGGCGGTAGTTTTGGACGTTTAGGGAGAGTGTAGGGGTCCGACTGTAGAGGCTCTGATGCCTCTTCCATGCTACACGCTGGTGTCTTTTTCTTTCTTTCTTTTCTTTCAAAATTCATTCTTGTGTCTATCTAGCCAGTCCCTGTGCTGAGCTGAGCCCCTTTCATCTGTCTTCTGTTAGGCTTCTCTTCTTCTCTGTCTCCTCTTCTCTTCACTTTCAGTGCCCGCTCCAGTGTAGCTGGCCGCGACACTAGTGTTACGGGCACGTCTTCAGGACCTCCTATTTGGCGAGCTGCACACCGAAAAACGACGAAACGCACAGGCGCTCGTGATATGAGCTCCACCGTGTATATTCTCGGCCGGCCCACCTGCGGGTTGGGCGTCCCTTTTTTCAATTTTTTATGTTTTCTTTTTTCATTTTTTCTATTTTTTTTCTTTGAGATCTGTTCACAAATCTCAAATTCGATTTTATTTTAGGATTTCAAAAACTGTTCGTGAATTTGAAAAAATGTTCTGAATTTCATTACATGTCTGGTATTTCATGGAATGTTCACGAATTGGAAAAAATGTTCGGGATTTCAAAAATTGTTCATGAATTTGAGAACATGTTTCGAATAAAAGAAATGTTCACGAATACAAAAACATGTTCGTGAATACAAAAAATGTTCACCAGTACAAAATGTTTGTGAATTGATAAAATGATTGTGAATTCGTCAAAAATGTTTATGATTCCAAAAAAATTGAGAAAACTTCATAATTTAAAAAATGTTCACAAATTCAAAAAATGTTTGTGATTTTGAAGAATGTTCGTGAAATACAAAAAAATGTTCATGAATTACAAAATCTTCTCAATTTCAAAAATTGTTCGCACATTCAAAACTGTTCGTGATTTCAAAAAAAATTTGTGAATTCATAAAAAATGTTCGTAAATTCAAATTTTGAAAAAAGCAAATAAATGTATTTGTATTCTGAATTGCTTCTTGTAGGTTTGTTAAATTTTTGGCCCACAATTTGACACATTTTCTTAGCCATATGAATTTAATAGTAATAACCTTTGCACTATCCACTTCATTGACAGTTGATGCCAATTGTTCTTGAGAAGCTGTTGAAAATCTGGGTCATCAAGCCAATAGTTCTCAAATATGAATAAGTCTGACTTGGGTATAGAAGTGCCAACTTGTATGACACATGGAGTGTGATCAGAAGTGGTCTGGAATAGGGAGATAGCCAAATTATTTGGGTATGAAAGGGTCCAAGTTTCTATGAAAAAACCCATTCCAAACACTAAAGAAAAGAAATATCTTGCATATTGCTCCATGTACAGTTTCTTCCTTTTAAAAGAATCTCTACCAAATCAAATGACTGGTGGCTTCATGATACGTCTCCAACGTATCTATAATTTTTGATTGTGTCATGCTATTATATTATCTGTTTTGGATGTTTTATATGCATTAATATGCTATTTTATATTATTTTTGGGACTAACTTATTAACCTAGAGCCTAGTGCCAGTTTCTGTTTTTTCCTTGTTTTTGAGCTTTATAGAAAAGGAATATCAAACGGAATGAAAATTTCGCGATGATTTTTCTTGGACCAGAAGGACTTGGAGCTGAAGTCAGAAGAGTCCCGAGGAGGCGCGCCCTGGGGGGGGGGGGCGCCCCCTGGCTTGTGGGCCACTCGGAGGTCTTCTAACCCTAATCTTTGGCCTATAAATGCCCAAATATTCCCTAACCAACAGAAGCGTCCACCAAAATACTTTTCTGCCGCCGTAACCTTCTGTTCTCATGAGATCCCATCTTGGGGCCTTTTCCGGCCATCTATCGGAGGGGGATTCGATCACGGAGGGTATCTACACCAACCCTATTGCCCTTCCGATGAAGCATGAGTAGTTTACCACAGACCTACGGGTCCATAGCTAGCAGCTAGATGGCTTCTTCTCTCTCTTTGATCTTCAATACAATGTTCTCCTCGATGTTCTTGGAGTTCTATCCGATGTAATATTCTTTTGCGGTATGTTTATCGAGATCCAATGAATTGTGGATTTATGATCAGATTATCTATGAATATTATTTGAGTCTTCTCTGAACTCTTTTATGCATGATTAATATCTTTGTATTTCTCTTCGAATTATCGGTTTGGTTTGGCTAACTAGATTGGTTTTTCTTGCAATGGAAGAGGTGCTTAGTTTTGGGTTCAATCTTGCGGTCCTCACCTAGTGACATAGTAGGGGTAGCGAGGCACGTATTGCATTGTTGCCATCGAGGATAAAAAGATGGTGTTTTCATCATATTGCTTGAGTTTATCCCTCTACATCATGTCATCTTACTTAATGCGTTACTTTGTTCTTATGAACTTAATACTCTAGATGTAGGCAGGAGTCGGTCGATGTGTGGAGTAATAGTAGTGGATGCAGAATCGTTTCGGTCTACTTGACACGGACGTGATGCCTATATTCATAATCATTGCCTTGGATATCGTCATAACTTTGCGCTTTTCTATCAATTACTAGACAATAATTTTTCACCCACCATGTTATTTTCTTTCAAGAGAGAAGCCTCTAGTGAAACCTATGGCCCCCGGGTCTATTTTCCATCATATATTTTCAGATCTATAAACCAAAAAATCCAAAAATACCATGCTGCAATTTATTTGTATTTACTTTATTTTACGTTTTAGTAATCTTTTATATCTATCTCTATCAGATCTCATCCTTGCAATTGATCGTGAAGGGATTGACAACCCCTTTTATCGCATTGGGTGCAAGAGTTTGATTGTTTGTGTAGGTGCATAGATTGGACACTTGCGTGTACCTCCTATTGGATTGATACCTTGGTTCTCACTGAGGGAAATACTTACCTCTGCTTTGCTGCATCACCCTTTCCTCTTCAAGTGAAAAACCAATGCAAGCTCTAGAAGTACCAGGAAGAATTTCTGGCGCCGTTGCCGGGGAGGTTCTACATCAAGCCTACCAAGTACCCATCATAAACTCTCATCTCTCGCATTACATTATTCACCATTCGCCTCTTGTTTTCCTCTCCCCCACTTCTAAAATGTCTTCAGAAAAAATAGAAAAATATTTGCCTTTTTATTCGCCCTTCTTCCGTTCGTCTTTTCATTCGCTTTTTGTTTGCTTGTGTGCTAGATTGCTTGCTTTGTCATGATGACTCAAGAGAATACTAAGTTGTTTGACTTTTCCAATACTAATAATAATGATTTTATTAGTACTCCTATTGCTCCCGCCACTAGTGCGGAATCTTATGAAATTAATGCCGCTTTGTTGAATCTTGTTATGAAAGAGCAATTTTCTGGCCTTCCTAGTGAAGATGCCGCATCCCATCTAAACACTTTCGTTGAATTGTGTGATATGCAAAAGAAGAAAGATTTGGATAATGATATTGTTAAATTGAAGCTATATCCGTTCTCACTACGAGATCGTGCCAAAACTTGGTTTTCATCTTTGCCTAAAAATAGTATTGATTCATGGTACAAGTGTAAATATGCTTTTATTTCCAAGTGTTTTCCTCCTGCTAAGATCATCTCTCTTAGGAATGATATAATGAATTTTAAGCAACTTGATCATGAGCATGTTGCACTATCTTGGGAGAGGATGAAATTGATGATAAGAAATTGCCCTACACATGGTTTGAGTTTATGGATGACTATACAAATTTTTTATGCGGGATTGAATTTTGCATCTAGAAATCTTTTAGATTTCGCCGTGGGAGGTACTTTTATGGAAATCACATTAGGAGAAGCTACTAAACTCCTAGATAATATTACGGCAAATTACACTCAATGGCATACCGAAAGATCTTCCACTAGTAAAAAAGTGCATGCGATTGTAGAAATTAACACTTTGAGTGGAAAGATGGATGAACTTATGAAATTGTTTGCTAGTAAGAGTGTTTCTATTGATCCTAATGATATGCCTTTGTCCACTTTGATTGGGAATAATAATGAATCCATGGATGTGAATTTTTTTGGTAGGAACAATTTTGGTAATAATGCTTATAGAGGTAATTTCAACCCTAGGCCGTTCCCTAGTAATTCTTCTAATAGTTATGGTAATTCCTACAACAATTCTTATGGAAATTATAATAAAATACCTACTGATCTTGAGAACAACATTAAGGAATTTATAAATTCTCAAAAAAATTTCAATGCTATGGTAGAGGAAAAATTGCTTAAGATTGATGATTTGGCTAGGAACGTTGATAAGATTTTTCTTGAGATTGATTCTTTGAAGATGAGATGTATGCCACCCAAGCTTGATATTAATGAGTCTCTAAAAGCTATTAGAATCTCTATGAATGAAAGTAAAGAAAGAACCGCTAGGATGCGTGCTAAACGAGATTGGTTCGTAAAAGCGTGTTCTTTGATTTCTTGTGAGAATAATGATGAAGATCTTAAAGTGATTGGTGTGAATCCTATTGAATCTTTGTTTTCTAATATAAATCTTGATAAAG
Organism: Thinopyrum elongatum; assembly: GCA_011799875.1. Taxonomy (NCBI): domain Eukaryota; kingdom Viridiplantae; phylum Streptophyta; class Magnoliopsida; order Poales; family Poaceae; genus Thinopyrum; species Thinopyrum elongatum. The sequence continues at coordinate 577,834,686 of CM022299.1, forward strand.
ATGGGACTGGAGACGAGTCAACTTTAGCTAGAGGGCGTCTCAATGATTTGGAGTTTAAAGATCTTAGTGAAAAAATTGATGAAAGTGGGATTGGAGAGGTCAAAACTTTAAGTAGCGATGAACCCACTCTTTTAGATTTCAAGGACTTTAATTATGATAATTTTTATTTGATAGATTGTATTTCCTTGTTGGAGTCCATGTTGAATTCACCTCATGCTTATAATCAAAATAAAGCTTTTACTAAATATATCATTGATGCTATGATGAAATCTTTTGAAGAAAAACTTGAGTTGGATGTTTCTATCCCTAGAAAGCTTTATGATGAGTGGGAACCTACTATTAAGATTAAAATTAAGGATTATGAGTGCCATGCTTTGTGTGATTTGGGTGCTAGCGTTTCCACGATTCCAAAAACTTTATGTGATGTGCTAGGTTTTTGTGAATTTGATGATTGTTCTTTGAATTTGCATCTAGCGGATTCCACTATTAAAAACACTATGGGAAGGATTAATGATGTTCTTATTGTTGCAAATAGGAATTATGTGCCCATAGATTTTATTGTGCTTGATATAGATTGCAATCGTACATGTCCTATTATTCTTGGTAGACCTTTCCTTAGAATGATTGGTGCAACTATTGATATGAAAGAAGGAAACATTAGATTTCAATTTCCGTTAAGGAAGGGCATGGAACACTTTCCAAGAAAGAAAATTAAGTTGCCATATGAATCTATTATGAGAGCTACTTACGAATTGCATACCAAAGATGACAATATCTAGATCTATTGCAATTTGCCTAGCTAGGGGCGTGAAACAATAGCGCTTGTTGGGAGGCAACCCAATGTTATTTTTTGCTTTTCTTGTTTTTGCTACTGTTTTCAATAAACACACAATTATGCTACTTTTATGATTCTGTTTTAGTGTTTTAGTTAGTGTTTGAGCCAAGCATGACCTTTGGGATGGTCTATGGTGATAGTTGATTTGATCTTGCTGAAAAACAGAAACTTTTGTGCCCAGTAAAACAATTTTAGAAATTCACAAAAGCGTGATTTTGATCTGAATTTTTTACACAAGATTTATATACAAATTTCCCAGGTTTTCCTAATTTTGCACAATTTTTAGAGTTAAGAAGTATACAAAGTTTCCAGATTGCTACAGACTGCTCTGTTTTTGACAGATTCTGTTTTCTATGTGTTGTTTGCTTATTTTGATGAATCTATGGGTAGTATCGTGGGTACGAACCATGGATAAGATGGAATATAGTATATATTACACCAATATAAATAAATAATGAGTTCACAACAGTACCAAAAGTGGTGATTTTTTTCTTATACTAACGGATCTCATGAGTTTTCTATTGAGTTTTCTGTTGTGAAGTTTTCAAGTTTTGGGTAAAGATTTGATGGACTATGGAATAAGGAGTGGCAAGAGCCTAAGATTGGGGATGCCCAAGGCACCCCAAGGTAATATTCAAGGACAACCAAGCATCTAAGCTTGGGGATGCCCCGGATGACATCCCCTCTTTCGTCTTCAATCCATCGGTAAATTTACTTGAGGCTATATTTTTATTCACCACATGATATGTGTTTTGCTTGGAGCGTCTTGTATGATATGAGTCTTTGCTTTTTAGTTTGCCACAATCATCCTTGCTATACACACATTTTGAGGGGGAAACGCATGAATCGTGATTTATTAGAATACTCTATGTGCTTCACTTATATCTTTTGAGCTAGGCAATATGCTCTAGTGCTTCACTTATATCTTTTTAGAGCACAGCGGTGGCTTTATTTTATAGGAATTGTTAAACTCTCGTGCTTCACTTATATTATTTTGAGAGTCTTTAACAACATGGTAATTTTCTTAGGTAATGAATTTGGTCCTAATATGATGGACATCCAAGAGGGATATAATAAAAACTTTCATATAGAGTGCATTGAATACTATGAGAAGTTTGATTCCTTGCATATTGTTTTGAGATATAAGTGTTGGGGAACGTAGTATTTCAAAAAAATTCCTACGATCACGCAAGATCTATCTTGGAGATGCATAGCAATGAGCGGGGAGAGTGTGTCCACGTACCCTCGTAGACCGAAAGCGGAAGCGTTTATCAACGCGGGTGATGTAGTCGTACGTCTTCATGATCCGACCGATCCTAGCACCGAACGTACGGCACCTCCGTGTTCAGCACACATTCAGCTCAATGGCGTCCCTCGTACTCTTGATCCAGTTGAGCCCGAGGGAGAGTTCCGTCAGCATGACAGCGTGGTGACGGTGATGATGAAGTTACCGGCGCAGGGCTTCGCCTAAGCACTACGACGAGATGACCGAGGTGTGTAACTGTGGAGGGGGGCACCGCACATGGCTAAGAGAAACTTTGATGTGCTATTGGGGTGCCCCCTGGCCACATATATAAAGGAGGGGAGGGAAGAGGTGGCCGGCCCAAGGGGGGCGCGCCAGGTGTGGGGAATCCTACTAGGACTCCCCAGTCCAAGTAGGATTCTCCTCCTCTTTCCAATTCCTAGTAGGAGAAGGAGGGAAGGAGGAAGAGGGGAGAAGGAAGGAGGGGGGCGCCGCCCCTCCTAGTGCAATTCGGACCAGCCCATGGGGGGTGCGCGGCCACCCCTTGAGGCCCTTCTCTCCTTTCCCGTATGGCCCATTAAGGCCCACTACTTCCCCCGGCGAATTCCCGTAACTCTCCGGTACTCCGAAAAATACCCGAATCACTCGGAACCTTTCCGATGTCCGAATATAGCCTTCCAATATATCGATCTTTACCTCTCGACCATTTCGAGACTCCTCGTCATGTCCGTGATATCATCCGGGACTCCGAACTATCTTCGGTCATCAAATCACATAACTCATAATACAAATCATCATCGAACGTTAAGCGTGCGGACCCTACGGGTTCGAGAACTATGTAGACATGACCGAGACATATCTCTGGTCAATAACCAATAGCGGAACCTGGATGCTCATATTGGCTCCTACATATTCTACGAAGATCTTTATCGGTCAAACCACATAACAACATACGTTATTCCCTTTGTCATCGGTATGTTACTTGCCCGAGATTCGATCGTCGGTATCTTCATACCTAGTTCAATCTCGTTACCGGCAACCCAATGTTATTTTTTGCTTTTCTTGTTTTTGCTACTGTTTTCAATAAACACACAATTATGCTACTTTTATGATTCTATTTTAGTGTTTTAGTTAGTGTTTGAGCCAAGCATGACCTTTGGGATGGTCTATGGTGATAGTTGATTTGATCTTGCTGAAAAACAGAAACTTTCGCGCCCAGTAAAACAATTTTAGAAATTCACAAAAGCATGATTTTGATCTGAATTTTTTACACAAGATTGATATACAAATTGCCCAGGATTTCCTAATTTTTCACAATTTTTAGTGTTAAGAAGTATACGAAGTTTCAAGATTGCTACAGACTGCTCTGTTTTTGACCGATTCTGTTTTCTATGTGTTGTTTGCTTATTTTGATGAATCTATGGGTAGTATCGTGGGTATGAACCATGGAGAAGCTGCAATATAGTATATATTACACTGATATAAATAAAGAATGAGTTCACAATAGTACCAAAAGTGGTGATTTATTTTCTTATACTAACGGATCTTATGAGTTTTCTATTGAGTTTTCTGTTGTGAAGTTTTCAAGTTTTGGGTAAAGATTTGATGGACTATGGAATAAGGAGTGGCTAGAGCCTAAGATTGGGGATGCCCAAGGCACCCCAAGGTAATATTCAAGGACAACCAAGCATCTAAGCTTGGGGATGCCCCGGATGGCATCCCCTCTTTCGTCTTCAATCCATCGGTAAATTTACTTGAGGCTATATTTTTATTCACCACATGATATGTGTTTTGCTTGGAGCGTCTTGTATGATATGAGTCTTTGCTTTTTAGTTTGCCACAATCATCCTTGCTATACACACATTTTGAGGGGGACACGCATGAATCGTGATTTATTAGAATACTCTATGTGCTTCACTTATATCTTTTGAGCTAGGCAATATGCTCTAGTGCTTCACTTACATCTTTTTAGAGCACAGCGGTGGCTTTATTTTATAGGAATTGTTAAACTCTCGTGCTTCACTTATATTATTTTGAGAGTCTTTAACAGCATGGTAATTTTCTTAGGTAATGAATTTGGTCCTAATATGATGGACATCCAAGAGGGATATAATAAAAACTTTCATATAGAGTGCATTGAATACTATGAGAAGTTTGATTCCTTGCATATTGTTTTGAGATATAAGTGTTGGGGAACGTAGTATTTCAAAAAATTTCCTACGATCACGCAAGATCTATCTAGGAGATGCATAGCAACGAGCGGGGAGAGTGTGTCCACGTACCCTCGTAGACCGAAAGCGGAAGCGTTTATCAACGCGGTTGATGTAGTCGTACGTCTTCACGATCCGACCGATCCTAGCACCGAACGTACGGCACCTCCGTGTTCAGCACACGTTCAGCTCGATGACGTCCCTCGTACTCTTGCTCCAGTTGTGGCCGAGGGAGAGTTCCGTCAGCACGACAGCGTGGTGACGGTGATGATGAAGTTACAGGCGCAGGGCTTCGCCTAAGCACTACGACGATATGACCGAGGTGTGTAACTGTGGATGGGGGCACCACACATGGCTAAGAGAAACTTTGATGTGCTATTGGGGTGCCCCCTGCCACGTATATAAAGGAGGGGAGGGAAGAGGTGGCCGGCCCAAGGGGGGCGCGCCAGGTGTGGGGAATCTTACTAGGACTCCCCAGTCCAAGTAGGATTCCCCTCCTCTTTCCTATTCCTAGTAGGAGAAGGAGGGAAGGAGGAAGAGGGGAGAAGGAAGGAGGGGGGCGCCACCCCTCCTAGTCCAATTCGGACCAGCCCATGGGGGACGCGCGGCCACCCCTTGAGGCCTTTCTCTCCTTTCCCGTATGGCCCATTAAGGCCCACTACTTCTCTCGGCGAATTCCCGTAACTCTCCGGTACTCCAAAAAATACCCGAATCACTCGGATCCTTTCCGATGTCCGAATATAGCCTTCCAATATATCGATCTTTACCTCTCAACCATTCCGAGACTCCTCGTCATATCCGTAATCTCATCCGGGACTCCGAACTATCTTCGGTCATCAAATCACATAACTCATAATACAAATCGTCATCGAACGTTAAGCGTGCGGACCCTACGGGTTCGAGAACTATGTAGACATGACCGAGACATATCTCCGGTCAATAACCAATAGAGGAACCTGGATGCTCATATTGGCTCCTACATATTCTACGAAGATCTTTCTCGGTCAAACCGCATAACAACATACGTTATTCCCTTTGTCATCGGTATGTTACTTGCCCGAGATTCGATCGTCGGTATCTTCATACCTAGTTCAATCTCGTTACCGGCAATCTCTTAACTCGTTCCGTAATGCATCACCCCGCAACTAACTCATTAGTCACATTGCTTGCAAGGGTTCATATGATGTGCATTACCGAGAGGGCCCAGAGATACCTCTCCGATACTCGGGGTGACAAATCCTAATCTCGATCTATGCCAACCCAACAAACACCTTCGGAGACACCTGTAGAGCATCTTTATAGTCACCCAGTTACGTTGTGACGTTTGATAGCATACAAGGTGTTCCTCCGGTATTCGGGAGTTGCATAATCTCATAGTCAGAGGAATATGTATAAGTCATGAAGAAAGCTTTAGCAATAAAACTTAACGATCATTATGCTAAGCTAACGGATGGGTCTTGTCCATCACATCATTCTCCTAATGATGTGATCCCGTTCATCAAATGACAACACATGTCTATGGTTAGGAAACTTAACCATCTTTGATTAACGAGCTAGTCAAGTAGAGGCATACTAGGGACACTTTGTTTTGTCTATGTATTCACACATGTATCAAGTTTCCGGTTAATACAATTCTAGCATGAATAATAAACATTTATCATGATATAAGGAAATATAAATAACAACTTTATTATTGCCTCTAGGGCATATTTCCTTCAGTCTCCCACTTGCACTAGAGTCAATAATCTAGTTCACATCGCCATGTGATTAACACCAATAGTTCACATCGCCATGTGACCAATACTCAAAGGGTTTACTAGAGTAAATAATCTAGTTCACATCGCCATGTGATTAACACCAATAGTTCACATCGCCATGTGACCAACACCGAAAGGGTTTACTAAGGTGTGATCATGTTTTGCTTGTGAAAGAGGTTTAGTCAACGGGTCTGCCATATTCAGATCCGTATGTATTTTGCAAATTTCGATGTCTACAATGCTCTGCATGGAGCTACTCTAGCTAATTGCTCCCACTTTCAATATGTATCCAGATTGAGACTCAGAGTCATCCAGATCGGTGTTAAAGTTTGCATCGACGTAACTCTTTACGATGAACTCTTTATCACCTTCATAATCGAGAAATATTTCCTTAGTCCTCTTAGGTAACTAAGGATAACTTTGACCGCTATCCAGTGATCCATTCCTGGATCACTATCGTACCTCCTTGCTAAACTCATAGCAAGGCACACAACTGGTCTGGTACATAGCATGGCATACTATGTAGAACCTATGACTGAGGCATAGGGAATGACTTTCATTCTCTTTCTATCTTTTGCCGCGGTCGTGTTTTGAGTCTTACTCAATTTTACACCTTGTAACACAGGCAAGAACTCCTTCTTTAACTGTTCCATTCTGAACTACTTCAAAATCTTGTCAAGGTATGTACTCGTTGAAAAAATCTTATCAAGCATCTTCATCTATCTCTATAGATCTTGATGCTCAATATGTAAGCAGCTTCACCGAGGTCTTTCTTTGAAAAACTCCTTTCAAACACTCCTTTATGCTTTCCAGAAAAAATTCTACATCATTTCCGATCAACAATATGTCATTCACATATACTTATCAGAAAGATTGTAGTGCTCCCACTCACTTTCTTCTAAATACATGCTTCACTGCAAGTCTGTATAAAACTATATGCTTTGATCAACTTATCAAAGCGTATATTCCAACTCCGAGATGCTTGCACCAGTCCATAGATAGATCGCTGGAGCTTGCACACTTTGTTAGTACCTTTAGGATTGACAAAACCTTCTGGTTGCATCATATACAACATCTTCTTTAATAAATCCATTAAAGAAATGCAGTTTTGACATCCATTTTCCAGATTTCATAAAATGCGGCAATTGCTAACATGATTCGGACAGACTTAAGCATCGATACGAGTGAGAAAATCTCATCGTAGTCAACACCTTGAACTTGTCGAAAACCTTTTGCGACAATTCGAGCTTTGTAGATAGAAACACCACTATCAGCGTCTGTCTTCCTCTTGAAGATCCATTTATTCTCAATGACTTGCCGATCATCGGGTAAGTCAACCAAAGTCCATACTTTGATCTCATACATGGATCCCATCTCAGATTTCATGGCCTTAAGCCATTTCGCGGAATCTAGGCTCATCATCGCTTCCTCATAGTCCGTAGGTTCGTCATGGTCTAGTAACATGACTTCCAGAACAGGATTACCGTACCACTCTAGTGCGGAACATACTTTGGTTGACCTACGAGGTTCTTTAGTAACTTGATCTGAAGTTTCATGATCATCATCATTAGCTTCCTCACTAATTGGTGTAGGCATCACTGGAACTGATTTCTGTGATGAACTACTTTCCAATTCAAGAGAAGGTACCACTACCTCATCAAGTTCTACTTTCCTCCCACTCACTTCTTTCGAGAGAAACTCCTTCTCTAGAAAGGATCCATTCTTAGCAACAAATATCTTGCCTTCGGATCTATGATAGAAGGTGTACCCAACAGTTTCTTTTGGGTATCCTATGAAGACGCACTTCTCCGATTTGGGTTCGAGCTTATCAGGCTGAAGCTTTTTCACATAACCATCGCAACCCCAAACTTTAAGAAACGACAGCTTAGGTTTCTTGCCAAACCACAGTTCGTACGGTGTCATCTCAACGGATTTAGATGGTGCCCTATTAAACGTGAATGCAGCTGTCTCTAATGCATAACCCCAAAACGATAGTGGTAAATCGGTAAGAGACATCATAGATCGGACCATATCTAATAAAGTACGGTTACGTCGTTCGGACACACCATTAGGCTGTGGTGTTTCAGGTGGCGTGAGTTGCGAAACTATTCCACATTGTTTTAAATGAAGACCAAACTCGTAACTCAAATATTTGCCTCCACGATCAGATCGTAGAAACTTTATTTTCTTGTTACGATGATTTTCCACTTCACTCTGAAATTCTTTGAACTTTTCAAATGTTTCAGACTTGTGTTTCATTAAGTAGATATACCCATATCTGCTCAAATCATCTGTGAAGGTCAGAAAATAATGATACCCGCCGCGAGCCTCAATACTCATCGGACCGCATACATCTGTAGTTATTATTTCCAATAAGTTCGTAGCTCGCTCCATTGTTCCGGAGAACGGTTAGTCATCTTGCCCATGAGGCATGGTTCGCAAGCATCAAATGATTCATAATCAAGTGATTCCAAAAGTCCATCAGTATGGAGTTTCTTCATGCGCTTTACACCAATATGACCTAAACGGCAGTGCCACAAATAAGTTGCACTATCATTACTAACTTTGCATCTTTTGGCTTCAATATTATGAATATGTGTATCACTACGATCGAGATTCAATAAACCATTTACATTGGGTGTATGACCATAGAAGGTTTTTATTCATGTAAACAGAACAACAATTATTCTCTGACTTAAATGAATAACCGTATTGCAATAAATATGATCCAATCATATTCATGCTCAATGCAAACACCAAATAACATTTATTTTGCAATAAACATGATCCAATCATATTCATGCTCAATGCAAACACCAAATAACATTTATTTAGGTTCAACACTAATCCCGAAAATAGAGGGAGTGTGCGATGGTGATCTTATCAACCTTGGAATCTCTTCCAACACAAATCGTCACCTCGTCCTCAACTAGTCTCTGTTCATTTTGCAACACCTGTTTCGAGTTACTAATCATAGCAACTGAACCGGTATCAAATACCTTGGGGTTACTATGAACACTAGTAAAGTGCACATCAATAACATGTATATCACATATACCTTTGTTCACTTTGCCATCCTTCTTATCCGCCAAGTATTTGGGGTAGTTCCGCTTCCAGTGACCATTTTCTTTGCAGTAGAAGCACTCAGTTTCAGGCTTGGGTTCAGCTTTGGGCTTCTTCACGGGAGTAGCAACTTTCTTGCCATTCTTTTGAAGTTTCCTTTTCATTCCCTTGCCCTTTTTCTTGAAACTAGTGGTCTTGTTAACCATAAACACTAGATGTTATTTCTTGATTTCTACCTTCGCTGATTTCAGCATCGCGAAGAGCTTGGGAATCGTTTTCGTCATCCCTTGCATATTATAGTTCATCACGAAGTTCTAGTAACTTGGTGATAGTGACTAGAGAATTCTGTCAATCACTTATCAAGCGATTGTAGTACTCAGACATTCTGAGCACATGCTCACTGGTTGAGCTATTCTCCTCCATCTTGTAGGCAAAGTATTTGTCAGAGGTCTCATACCTCTCGACACAGGCATGAGTTTGAAATACCAATTTCATCTCTTGGAACATCTCATATGCTTCGTGGCGTTCAAAACATTTTTGAAGTCCCGGTTCTAAGCCGTAAAGCATGGTGCACTAAACTATCAAGTAGTCATCATACCGAGCTTTGTCAAACATTCATAACGTCTGCATCTGCTCCTGCAATAGGTCTGTCACCTAGCGGTGCATCAAGGACATAATTCTTCTGTGAAGCAATGAGGATAATCCTCAGATCACGGACCAAGTCCGCATCATTGCTACTATCATCTTTCAACTTAGTTTTCTCTAGGAACATATCATAAATAAAAACGGGGAAGCTATACGCGAGCTATTGATCTACAACATAGATATGCAAATACTATTAGGACTAAGTTCATGATAAATTTAAGTTCAATTAATCATATTACTTAAGAACTCCCACTTAGATAGACATCCCTCTAGTCATCTAAATGATCACGTGATCCATATCAACTAAACCATGTCCGATCATCACGTGAGATGGAGTAGTTTTCAATGGTGAACATCTCTATGTTGATCATATCTACTATATGATTCACGTTCGACCTTTCGGTCTCCAGTGTTCCGAGGCCATATCTGCATATGCTAGGCTCGTCAAGTTTAACCCGAGTATTCCGCATGTGCAAAACTGTCTTGCACCCGTTGTATGTGAACGTAGAGCTTATCACACCCGATCATCACGTGGTGTCTCGGCACAAAGAACTTTCGCAATGGTGCATACTCAGGGAGAACACTTATACCTTGAAATTTTTAGTGAGGGATCATCTTATAATGCTACCGCCGTACTAAGCAAAATAAGATGCATAAAGGATAAACATCACATGCAATCAATATAAGTGATATGATATGGCCATCATCATCTTGTGCCTTTGATCTCCATCTCCAAAGCTCCGTCATGATCACCATCGTCACCGGCTTGACACCTTGATCTCCATCGAAGCATCGTTGTCGTCTCGCCAACTATTGCTTCTACGACTACCGCTACCGCTTAGTGATAAAGTAAAGCAATTACATGGCGATTGCATTTCATACAATAAAGCGACAACCATAAGGCTCCTGCCAGTTGCCGATAACTTTTACAAAACATGATCATCTCATACAACAATTTATATATCATCACGTCTTGACCATATCACATCACAACATGCCCTGCAAAAACAAGTTAGACGTCCTCTACTTTGTTGTTGCAAGTTTTACGTGGCAACTACGGGCTTAGCAAGAACCGTTCTTACCTACGCATCAAAAACCACAACGATTTTTCGTCAAGTTTGCTGTTTTAACCTTCAACATGGACCGGGCGTAGTCACACTCGATTCAACTAAAGTTGGAGAAACAGACACCCACGAGCCACCTGTGTGCGAAGCACGGCGGTAGAACCAGTCTCATGAACGCGGTCATGTAATGTCGGTCTGGGCCGCTTCATCCAACAATACCGCCGAATCAAAGTATGACATGCTGGTAAGCAGTATGACTATTATCGCCCACAACTCTTTGTGTTCTACTCGTGCATATAACATCTACGCATAGACCTGGCTCGGATGCCAGTGTTGGGGAACGTAGTATTTCAAAAAATTTCCTACGATCACGCAAGATCTATCTAGGAGATGCATAGCAACGAGCGGGGAGAGTGTGTCCACGTACCCTCGTAGACCGAAAGCGGAAGCGTTTATCAACGCGGTTGATGTAGTCGTACGTCTTCACGATCCAACCGATCCTAGCACCGAATGTACGGCACCTCCGTGTTCAGCACACGTTCAGCTCGATGACGTCCCTCGTATTCTTGATCCAGCTGAGACCAAGGGAGAGTTCCGTCAGCACGACGGTGTGGTGACGGTGATGATGAAGTTACCGGCGATGGGCTTCGCCTAAGCACTACGACGATATGACCGAGGTGTGTAACTGTGGAGGGGGGCACCGCACACCGCTAAGAGAAACTTTGATGTGCTATTGGGGTGCCCCCTGGCCACGTATATAAAGGAGGGGAGGGAAGAGGTGGCCGGCCCAAGGGGGGCACGCCAGGTGTGGGGAATCCTACTAGGACTCCCCAGTCCAAGTAGGATTCCCCTCCTCTTTCCTATTCCTAGTAGGAGAAGGAGGGAAGAAGGAAGAGGGGAGAAGGAAGGAGGGGGGCGCCGCCCCCTCCTAGTCCAATTCGGACCAGCCCATGGGGGGGCGCGTGGTCACCCCTTGAGGCCCTTCTCTCCTTTCCCGTATGGCCCATTAAGGCCCACTACTTCCCCCGGCGAATTCCCGTAACTCTCCGGTACTCCGAAAAATACCCGAGTCACTCGGAACCTTTCCGATGTCCGAATATAGCCTTCCAATATATCGATCTTTACCTCTCGACCATTTCGAGACTCCTCGTCATGTCCGTAATCTCATCCGGGACTCCGAACTATCTGCGGTCATCAAATCACATAACTCATAATACAAATCGTCATCGAACGTTAAGCGTGCGGACCCTACGGGTTCGAGAACTATGTAGACATGACCGAGACATATCTCCGGTCAATAACCAATAGCGGAACCTGGATGCTCATATTGGCTCCTACATATTCTACGAAGATCTTTATCGGTCAAACCGCATAACAACATACGTAATTCCCTTTGTCATCGGTATGTTACTTGCCCGAGATTCGATCGTCGGTATCTTCATACCTAGTTCAATCTCGTTACCGGCAAGTCTCTTTACTCGTTGCGTAATGCATCATCCCGCAACTAACTCATTAGTCACATTGCTTGCAAGGCTTCATATGATGTGCATTACCGAGAGGGCCCAGAGATACCTCTCCGATACTCGGAGTGACAAATCCTAATCTCGATCTATGCCAACCCGACAAACACCTTCGGAGACACCTGTAGAGCATCTTTATAATCACCCAGTTATGTTGTGACGTTTGATAGCACACAAGGTGTTCCTCCGGTATTCTGGAGTTGCATAATCCCATAGTCAGAGGAATATGTATAAGTCATGAAGAAAGCTTTAGCAATAAAACTTAACGATCATTATGCTAAGCTAACGGATGGGTCTTGTCCATCACATCATTCTCCTAATGATGTGATCCCATTCATCAAATGACAACACATGTCTATGGTTAGGAAACTTAACCATCTTTGATTAACGAGCTAGTCAAGTAGAAGCATACTAGGGACACTTTGTTTTGTCTATGTATTCACACTTGTATCAAGTTTCCGGTTAATACAATTCTAGCATGAATAATAAACATTTATCATGATATAAGGAAATATAAATAACAACTTTATTATTGCCTCTAGGGCATATTTCCTTCAATAAGGATGGTGATATTAGAGTCATGCTAGTGAGTAATTATGGATTGTAGAAATACTTGTGTTAAAGTTTGTGATTCCCGTAGCATGCACGTATGGTGAACCGTTATGTGATGAAGTCAGAGCATGATTTATTTATTGATTGTCTTCCTTATGAGTGGTGGTCGGGGACGAGCGATGGTCTTTTCCTACCAATCTATCCCCCTAGGAGCATGCGCGTAGTACTTTGTTTCGATAGCTAATAGACTTTTGCAATAAGTATATGAGTTCTTTATGACTAATGTTGAGTCAATGGATTATACGCACTCTCACCCTTCCACCATTGCTAGCCTCTCTAGTACCGCGCAATTCTCGTCAGTGCATTACACCTACCATATACCTTCCTCAAAACAGCCACCATACCTACCTATTATGGCATTTCCATAGCCATTCCGAGATATATTGCCATGCAACTTCCACCGTTCCGTTTATTATGACACACACCATCATTGTCATGGTGTTCTCATATGCATGAGGCATTCACATAGAGTCATATTTTTGTTCTAGCATCGAGTTGTAATTCTTGAGTTGTAAGTAAATAAAAGTGTGATGATCATCATTATTAGAGCATTGTCCCATGTGAGGGAAGGATGATGGAGGCTATGATTCTCCCATAAGTAGGGATGAGACTCCAGACTTACAAATAAAAAAGAGAGGCCAAAAGAGCCCAAATAAAAAAAGAGGCCAAAGTGCCCAAACAAAAAAAATGAGAGAAAAGAGAGAAGGGACAATGTTACTATCCTTTTTCCACACTTGTGCTTCAAAATAGCACCATGATCTTCATGATAAGAGAGTCTCCTATGTTATCACTTTCATATACTAGTGGGAATTTTTCATTAAAAAACTTGGCTTGTATATTCCAATGATGGTCTTCATGAGCAAGCGAGTTGGATGCACACCCACTTAGTTTCTTTTTGAGCTTTCATACACTTATAGCTCTAGTGCGTCCGTTGCATGGCAATCCCTACTCACTTGCATCGATATCAATTGATGGGCATCTCCATAGCCCATTAATTTGCCTAGTTGATGTGAGACTTTCTCCTTCTTTTTTGTCTTCTCCACAACCACCATATTCTATTCCACCCACAGTGCTATATCCATGGCTCACGCTCATGTATTGCATGAAAGTTGAAAAAGTTTGAGAACACCAAAAGTATGAAACAATTGCTTGGCTTGTCATCGGGGTTGTGCATGATGAAATACTTTGTGTGATGAAGATGGAGCATAGCCAGACTATATGATTTTGTAGGGATAACTTTCTTTGGTCATGTTATTTTGAGAAGACATGATTGCTTAATTAGTATGCTTGAAGTATTATTATTTTTATGTTAATATTAAACTTTTGCTTTGAATCTTATGGATCTGAATATTCATGCCATAATAAAGAAGATTACATGGATAAATATGTTAGGTAGCATTCCACATCAAAAAATTTGTTTTATCATTTACCTACTCGAGGCCGAGCAGGAATTAAGCTTGGGGATGCTTGATACGTCTCCAACGTATCTATAATTTTTGATTGTGTCATGCTATTATATTATCTATTTTGGATGTTTTATATGCATTAATATGCTATTTTATATTATTTTTGGGACTAACTTGTTAACCTGGAGCCTAGTGCCAGTTTCTGTTTTTGCCTTGTTTTTGAACTTTATAGAAAAGGAATATCAAACGGAGTCCAAACGGAATGAAACTTTTGTGATGATTTTTCTTGGACTAGAAGACACCAGAAGGACTTGGAGATGAAGTCAGAAGAGTCCCGAGGAGGCGCGCCCTAGGGGGGGCACCCCCGTGGCTTGTGGCCCCCTTGGAGGTCTTCTAACCCTAATCCTTAGCCTATAAATTCCCAAATATTCCAAACCAACAGAAGCATCCACCAAAATACTTTTCCGCTGCCGTAACCTTCTGTTCTCGTGAGATCCAATCTTGGGGCCTTTTCCGGCCATCTGCCAGAGGGGGATTCGATCACAGAGGGCATCTACATCGACCCTATTGCCCTTCTGATGAAGCGTGAGTACTTTACCACAGACCTACGGGTCCATAGCTACTAGCTAGATGGCTTCTTCTCTCTCTTTGATCTTCAATATAATGTTCTCCTCGATGTTTCTAGAGTTCTATCCGATGAATTGTGGATTTATGATCAGATTATCTATGAATATTATTTGAGTCTTCTCTGAACTCTTTTATGCATGATTTAATATCTTTGTATTTCTTTTCGAATTATCGGTTTGGTTTGGCCAACTAGATTGGTTTTTCTTGCAATGGGAGAGGTGCTTAGTTTTGGGTTCAATCTTGCGGTGTCCTCACCCAGTGACATAGTAGGGGTAGCGAGGCACGTATTGCATTGTTACCATCGAGGATAAAAAGATGGGGTTTTCATCATATTGCTTGATTTTATCCCTCTACATCATGTCATCTTACTTAAGGCGTTACTCTGTTCTTATGAACTTAATACTCTAGATGCAGGCAGGAGTCGGTCGATGTGTGGAGTAATAGTAGTAGATACAGAATCGTTTCGGTCTACTTGACACGGACGTGATGCCTATATTCATAATCATTGCCTTGGATATCGTCATAACTTTTCGCTTTTCTATCAATTGCTCGACAGTAATTTGTTCACCCACCATGTTATTTTCTTTCAAGAGAGAAGCCTCTATTGAAACCTATGGCCCCCGGGTCTATTTTCCATCATATATTTTCAGATCTATAAACCAAAAAACCCAAAAATACCTTGCTGCAATTTATTTGTATTTACTTTATTTTACGTTTTAGTAATCTTTTATATCTATATCAGATCTCATCCTTGCAATTGACCATGAAGGGATTGACAACCCCTTTATCGCGTTGGGTGCAAGAGTTTGATTGTTTGTGTAGGTGCATAGATTGGAGACTTGCGTGTACCTCCTACTGGATTGATACCTTGGTTCTCATTGAGGGAAATACTTAGCTCTGCTTTGCTGCATCACCCTTTCCTCTTCAAGCGAAAAACCAACACAAGCTCAAGAAGTAGCACTTCACTAAAGTGCATCATATCCTGTTTGTCCGACTATCCCTTTTTTGTTCCTATTTTTAGGATTAATGAAGTTAGCATCTCCCACTATGATTCAGTTATGATCATTTGGCATTGTAATGCTTTGAACCCAATCAATGAAATTTTTCTTGCTGACAGAGGCTATAAACATTGGTTAATATCCAGGAATCACCATTGTGGACTGAAGTAAATGAAATTTTTCAAAAAGGGGCGCTTTATTACTTAAAAGATTTAAGCATTACACCTGGCCTCCGCATAACAAAGATGCACACAGCCAAATAAGGTTCTCTCACACAATCATCAAAAAATAAAAAGGCGAAATACAAAGAGACATGTAGAGTCCGTATAACGCCTAAAGCGTAGGGGGGCCAATCCTAAGATCATGCTGCCACCCATGTTGGGTAACAGTATCCCTCGCCGTAGCCTCCAATCGTGTACACACCTCCGTAAATAGGTCTTGATTCTCCACGTGTTGTAGAGAGGACAATAAACGAAGAGTTCCGGTACATCTGTTGATAACCTGCATCAGAGAAGTACTTTTATCATTAAACACCTTATCATTTCTACATAGCCAAAGCGACCAAATAAAGGCAAGCGCTCCCACCCTAAGAAGAGTTCTAAACTTGTGATCAATCCCATGTAACCAGTTGCCAAATACATTAGCAACACTACAAGGAGGATACAAGCCAGAAGCTATTTGGATGACTGACCATATAGAACGAGCCAATTTGCATTGGAAGAATAAATGTTTTATTGTCTCATCATGGTGACAAAAGACACATTGCGGACTTCCATGCCAATTCCTCTTAATAAGGTTATATTTAGTAAGAATAACTCCGCTACGAAGATACCATGCGAAGATTTTATTCTTAAGAGGTATGTTCATCTTCCAGATCTTTTTGTTATTATCAACTGGCACATCAGACTGGATTAACGCTCTATACATGGACTCCACTGAGAATTTTCCATTCCCATGGAAATTCCATCGGAATACATCAGACCCATGTGACAATTGCACTCTGGACAATTGCTGGAGCAAGATGTTCCACGATTGGAGTCTGGTCCAATTAAATCTCTTTTGAACGTCACATTTGGTGGAAATGATTCCAATATCGTGGCAATAGTATCACCCTTGTGGTGCACAATATTGTATAGAGCCTGATATTGTTCCCGGAGTGTGGCATTTCCTAGCCACTTGTCCTCCCAGAATCTAATTTCCGAGCCGTCCTTAATCGAGAAGGATCCATAGCAGAAGAAATACTTCTTCGTAGCCCTTAGACCCGCCCAAAAGTGGGAATCCTTAGGCTTCCAGTATACTTGTGATACCGCCTTCGAACCCACATATTTCCTCCTCAGGAGGGTTTGCCATACACCATCTTCCGTTAGTAATTTAAACAACCATTTGGCGAGGAGGGCCTTATTCTTAACCTCAAGTTCATGAATGCCCAACCCGCCTTAGTCTTTGGGACGGCAAACCACACTCCATTTAGCCAGTCGATATTTCTTTCTCTCGCTATCTCCTTGCCAAAAGAATCTTGATCGAAAATAATCCAATCTATGTAAAACTCCTTTCGGCAACTGGAAGAAGGAAATCATATATAGTATCATATTACTTAGTACTGAATTTATGAGAACCAATCTTCCACCCAGAGATAGTAGTTTTCCTTTCCAACTGCTAAGTCTTTTTTGCAGTCTCTCCTCGACGTGTTTCCATTCAGCATTTGTGAGTCTTCGATAATGTATCGGTATCCCCAAATATGTGATCGGAAACTGGCCCAACCCGCATCCAAACAATTCAGCATATCACTACTGCAGGATGCTGCTAACGCGACACTACGATCAGAGATCCTTTGACGAAACTATGTGCGATGCATTAATCACAAACGGTGATGTAAAAAAACGGTCAAAAAAGATGCAGAACGTTTGTGATGAAGGATACATCAAACACGGTTCTGATTTTAGTTGTGTGTGAGATGCGGGGCATACGTTTGATCCATACGAACTTTTTGCGATGAGACAGAACAACAGAAACTGGCAGCGAGATCAAGGTGTGTGCGATATACGGCATACAGTTCGCTCAGATGAACTATTTGCGATGATCGAGTTGAACACAAACGATTCGGCGTAACAAGATGTGTGTGATACCCGGCAAACAGGTCGATAATCAGAATTGTGTGCGATCATTATAGATAGCCCATACGGTCTTTTTTGTGAATTGTGTGCGCGTCAGGGCACACAGTTCAAGAAACCAACCTGTGGGCGATAATGTAGAAGATCTTTGTCAAATACGTATTACTAACCGTCTGCGATGAGATTGATAGGATAAACAGAGATATCGAATTAATATGAGCGAACGGAAACAGAGATATATACAGTCTGCTTAATTTAGTCCTTTTTCTTCTTCTTGTTGTTGTTGGATGACCCCGCGACATCGTCTTGGCGAGGACGCTTCTTGCCGCTGACCGTTGGCTTTTCATCGCTGCCGCCGTCGTCATCGTCGTTGCTGTCGTCCTCCTCCTCCTCCTTGTTCGACCATTCCTCCTCCTCATCATCGTCGTCCTCTTCTTCGTCCTCTGACGGCTCCTCGTCCGTCTGGTTATTGTCTGAGGACTCCGGAGGTGGCGCCCCTTCCATGATCTGGATATAATTGAGGTCTGGGCTCGACGCCGGACTCATGGAAGACGAGCGGGATGATTATGATGTTGACCTATCATCGGGCGCCAGACTGCTGGCAGAACTGTCGTCCTGACTGTCACTCGGCATGGCTGCAGTCGTATAAAAACCGCGAGAAAGCGAGATTGCAGAGTGTGTGCAAGTGTGTAGCGCGGCCTGCCGGGGACGATGAAGATGGTGGACACTTAAACGGGGTATGCAGAGAAGAGGAATGCCAATTGAAATCGGGGTTGACGTATTATCTAACCACTGATATAATCAACCGCAATTATTTGTACCCAGTCGCTCCAAATTCTCAATGTGATAATTAATTACGCACACGCATTGGAGCGTCCAAATATGAAACAAGCATTTTTCATAGTACTTCTACTCCCTCCGTACCGACGACCTAGGTGGGGGAAAACGAGAGAACTTGATGATTAGTATTTGGTAATTAATACCATTGCGTCCAGAGAATTGACCATTGCATGCATGTTATGCTAAGTAGTCTGAAGTCATTGAATGCATACTAGCCACAGGACTCCTATTGGCTGATTTATTTTTTCTGGACAAAAACAAGGAACGAGTTTTGGGATTACGCACCGGTACCGGTACGAACGGAGTAGGACAGTTGGCAAGCAATACATTGAGCTCTTCTTATTGATGAAGCCAGTAATAATCAAACTACAAAGGAAAAGAAAAAAAGACAAATGAAAATATCTGCATGAATCTTCGCATAACATCAATGGCATAGGACCTAGATGTGCATTACTTAGAGCACATCTAGATGTGCTTTAACAATACTGTCAAACAAAACCCCTAATCATCATTGCAAACAGCGCATAGAACATGGCTAATGCAACAACCACAACTACACATGCTAGTTCCTCCTTGTCTCTTGCTTTCATCTGTTGCCTGTGATTAATTCTTTCTTCCTTCATCGTACTGATTGTACATTCCAGATCAGCCAGTTTCTTCTTCAGCTTTACGTTATCTTCTGCGAGCTTGGTAATAACACTTGATAACCCACAAGTATAGGGGATCACAACAGTTTTCGAGGGTAGAGTATTCAACCCAAATTTATAGATTCGACACAAGGGGAGCCAAAGAATATTTGCAAGTATTAGCAACTGAGTTGTCAATTCAACCACACCTGGAGATTAATTATCTGCAGCAAGATGATCAGTAGAAAAGTAATATGATAGTTTTGATAGCAGTAGTAACCGTGATAGTAACGGTAACAATGATAGCAGTAATTTTGTAGCAGTTGGTACGGCAGTAATAGCAATTGTAACTTAGTGGAAACAATATATGGAAAATTTGTAGGCATTGGATAGGTGAATTTGTTGGATGATATTCATCATATAACAGTCATAACCTAGGGCGATACGGCACTAGCTCCAGTTCATAAATATAATGTAGGCATGTATTCCGTAAATAGTCACACGTGCTTATGGAAAGAACTTGCATGACATCTTTTGTCCTACCCTCCCGTGGCAGCGGGGTCCATAAGAAAACTAAGGGATATTAAGGCCTCCTTTTAATAGAGAACCGGAACAAAGCATTAGCACATAGTGAATACATGAACTCCTCAAACTACGGTCATCACCGGAAAGTATCCCGAATACTGTCACTCTGGGGTTTGCGGATCATAACACGTAAGTGGTGAATACAACTTGCAAGATCGGATCTAGAACATAGATATAATGGTGATAACATAAGCGGTTCAGATCTGAAATCATGGCACCGGGCCCAAACTGACAAGCATTAAGCATGGCAAAGTCATAGCAACATCAATCTCAGAACATAATGGATACTAGGGATCAAGCCCTAATAAAACTAACTTGATTACATGATGAATCTCATCCAACTCCCTCACCGACTAGCGAGCCTACGAAGGAATTACTCACTCCCGGTGGAGAGCATCATGGAATTGGCGATGGAGAAGGGTTGGTGATGACGAAGATTGAAGATTCCCCTCTCCGGAGCCCCAAACGGGCTCCAGATCTGGCCTCCCGATGAAGAACAGGAGGCTGCGGCGGCTCCGTCTCGTGAAACGCGATAATTCTTTCTTCCTGATTTTTTTTGGAAAAATAGGTATTTATGGAGTCGGAATCAGGGTCTGCAGGGCCACCAGGTGGGCACAACCCACCTGGGCGCGCCAGGAGGGGGGGCGCCCTGGTGGGTTGTGCTCACCCAGGCCCCCCCTCCGGTGGTTCTTGGCTCCAGTATTTTTCTTTATTTGTAAAACAATTCTCAAAAAAGTTTTGTTCCAATACGAGAACTTTTATTTCTGCACAAAAAACAACACCATGGTAGTTCTGCTGAAAACAGTGTCAGTCCGGGTTAGTTTCATTTAAATCATGCAAATTAGAGTCCAAAACAAGAGTAAAAGTGTTAGGAAAAGTAGATACGACAGAGACGTATCAACTCCCCCTGGCTTAAACCTTTGCTTGCCCTCAAGCAATTCAGTTGATAAACTGAAAGTGAAAAAGAAAAACTTTTACGAACTCTTTTGCTCTTGTTTACATAAATAAGCTTAAGTAGCACCCAGGTTTTTAGCAAAGATTATGACTAACCATGTCGACAATAACTCTTAAAAATTATATTAACTCATATCAACGGCATAAGCAACTAGCAAGCAATAATAAAGCATCTCAAACGACAACACTTTGTCAAAACAGTCATGATATAATATGACAACAGTGGTATCTCGTTAGCACTTTCTGAGACCGCAAAACATAAATGCAGAGCACCTCCAAAGTTTGAGCAGCGACTAAACATTGTAATTCATGGTAGAAAAGATCCAGTCATGATGCATCCAACATTAGCTACACACAATGCATGAGGATGACAATAGTGCTCTCAGATCTGGGGCTTATTTGAGAAGGTGATGACACAACATAAAAATAAATAGATAGTCCCTTCGCAGAGGGAAGCAGTGATTTGCAGCGGTGCCAGAGCTCAAGTTTTTAAAACAGAGATAAATGAAATTTTGAGAAATGCACCCTTCCTGTTACTTCGTGACCATTAGTTATCGATATCTTCCATGCTAAACACATTGGTGGCGGTTCCCAAGCGATAAAAGTAAAGGTTTACTCCCCCTCCACCAACAAACACACTCCACGGCTAGCCGAATCCACGGGTACCGTCCATACCAACATCATTCCTGGGGGAGTTTTGTTTAATTATTTGCAATTTTTGAATTTGGGACTGGAATCCCTATTACTACCCCTCTCGTGCAAGGACGAGTGAATAAACACTCATCATGAGAAAAACCCGCTTAGCATGGAAGATATTGACTACCTCCTATCACTCTATGAACAATCCAGGCACACAAAAATGGATGTTTATTTGAAGTTTTTAGAGGTGGCACATGCAAATTTACTTAGAATGGTAGGGTAATACCGCATATAGGTAGGTATGGTGGACTCATCTGGAATAACTTGGGTTTTAGGATTACGATGCACAAGCAGTTTTCCCACTTAGTACAGGCGAAGGCTAGCAAATTGGTTTAGAAGCGGCCAGCTAGAGAGCGAAAACGGTCATGAACATGCTTTATGCATCAGTAACATTGAATACTAGCATGAGTAGGATATGAACACCATGAACATAAATATCATAGAGGCTATGTTGGTTTTGATTCAACTACATGCATGAACATGTGCCAAGTCAAGCCACTCAAACATTCAGAAGAGGGTACCATATCATCATACTATATCACCATCATTTTAACGCAATGTTGACATCCAAGATAAATCATTATCCACTCCTAGCTACTTAAGCATGGCATGAGAAACTATAATCTCTAATTGTCATTGCAAACATGTTTGATCATAATAGGCTGAATCATGGATAATAGGTTAAACATATTTACAAAAACAGAACAAGTTGAGTTCATACCCGTTTCTCTCTGCCACAACTAGTTCATCAAATATCGTCATTATTACTTTTCACTTGCATGAGCGAATGATACGAAAATAATAATAGTGCAAGAGTGCCGTGGACTAAGCTAGAATCTGCAAACATTTTATTCAAGAAGAGAAGACAGGGCAATTTGAGCTCTTTGTTATAGATCAACAATAATGCATATCAGAGCCACTCGACATTTTCATTGTGGTCTTCTCCTTGGTATGACTCAATAAAAGGAAAAGAATTTCAGAGAAACATACTGAAATATTTTTGGAGTTTTTAGTTTTTTCTTGAGCAAAGCAAACTGAAGAGAAACAAAAACGAGAAAAACTATTTACACGGGAAAGCTCCCAACAAGCAAAAGAAGAACAAGGAAATATTTTTGGGTTTTCTTTTAAATACTACAACTAACTAAACTAGAAAGAAAAACTGAAAAGAAGAAAGAAATACTTTTGGGTTTTCTCGAAGTTTTTCAAACACACAAGAAAAAAGCGAGAAAATAAATCTAGCATGGATAATATAATGAAAAAGTGTGAACACCGACAACTGGAATGAAATGTGTGAATATGAATATAATGTCGGTGGAAATACATACTCCCCCAAGCTTAGGCTTTTGGCCTAGCTTGGTAGTCACCACTCATAGTAACCTTCGGGTCCCACGTTGAAGTGCTGTGGAGCGGGTACTTGAGGATCCCATTCTTGTGGCTCCTCCTCAGCCACTGCCTGGTTGTTCCGGTAGGCGACGATGTCCTCTGGCGTGATCATGTATCCTCTCCTAGCAATAGAATCAAACAAAGCAGGTGCAGGTAATGGAATAATATCGCGGGTAATCACACTGAAAACTAGGTTGTAAGGAATATCCATAGTAGTGTTCTCGCCATCAATAAACTGATGACCTGTGATGGCCTGACGATCTAGGCAAACCTTGGGCAAACAAAAATCATGCTGGCGAATCTGAATGTTAAAGTGACTCGCTAAACGAGTGGCATAAATACCGCCATGAATTTTCCCTTTGGTTTTGTTAAGGTGCAGGCGCTGCGCAATGGTAGCCCCTAGGCTATAAGTGTTATCGCTATATAGTGCACGACGTAAGACAGCGAAATCTGGGGCGCTAAGTGCACCAACCTTCTCTCTAGCAAGTAAACACTTCGCAATAAATAGAGTAAAATAAAGCACAGAAGGAAACTGCAAGCTAGTGGCGGTGACACTCGATACCCCTCTCTCATCTCCCACTGACAGAGTTCGATAAAAGTCCTCAAACTCTGTAGGCCTAGGGTCTCTTATTTCCCCGTCAAAAGGGATCAAACAAATATCACAAAATTCAACGAGTGGTATCTGACAGGTTTCAGCATATAAATTAAACTGCACCTCAGGAGGGTTATTCCTACTAAGAAAATGAAAGCTTTTTACAAAGGAATTTGTAAGGAGATGATATTGTTCACACTCAGCTGCGATGAAGTCGGTGAGACCAGCATTAGCAGCAAATTGTGCGAACTCTTGACTGATCCCGGCACCATCCATGAAGGGGTTATGCGGCCATTCGCACGGCCGCACCTCCGCCATTCTCCGAGTGCGGAGATCGTTGTCGGATGACTCCCCAATGACTCCCTTAGAGTTCTTCTTGGAAGCAAACTTCCTAAAAAAACTCATCTTATTCCTATAAATAAAATTCTGAAAATTTTAGTCCACAAAATTTCTGTCAACGAAGCTTCACAAGATTGGTAGTAACTACTCATAAGGAGGCATAGAGGCTATTTCAAGCATTCAAACTACTTAGAACTCTAAGCATTCAACATGCAAGCTCATCTATAGCAGCACCAAGAGTAGCTAATTAATCAAAATATAATCCACTAAAGCAAAAAGTAATTGGACCAATGGAGGAGTCACATACCAAGTAGCAATCCCCCAAAACAGTTTCGGAAACG
The DNA here is from genome assembly GCA_011799875.1 of Thinopyrum elongatum. Classification (NCBI taxonomy): domain Eukaryota; kingdom Viridiplantae; phylum Streptophyta; class Magnoliopsida; order Poales; family Poaceae; genus Thinopyrum; species Thinopyrum elongatum. The sequence goes on from CM022299.1 coordinate 577,859,136, forward strand.
GAGCTTCGAGCAAAGAGATCGAAATCCGCAGGTTTGAGAGCAAGAACACGACAGAGAGAGAGCAATGGTGAATTTTTTCTGGAGGTAGGTGATGACATGGGCTAAAGAGATAAGTGAGGGGGCCCATGTGCGGACCACAACCCACCAGGGCGCGCCTGGCGCTGCTGGCGCTCCCAGGTGGGTTGTGCCCACCTGGTGCACCCCCCTCTGATTTTATTTGCACTAAAAATTCTTAAATATTTAGAAAAAATTCATATTAAATTTTCATGGCATTCTGGGAACTTTTATTTTTGGGTCATTTTTTATTGCACGGGAAATTCAAAAAATAGACAAAACATGGCATTTTATTTTCTTTAACTAAGGAGAACAGGAAATAAAGGCTGGGAACAGAAAAGTGTGCTTACTAAATTCATCAACTTCATACCTCTCAAAAATGATCCGTTAATAAGGTTGATCAAGTCTTATTAACAACCACCTTCGATTAGCATGAAACCGAAGAACTTTCGTAAAAACACTAAGTTACCTCAACGGGGATATGCATGTCCCGCACAATAAGCACTTCATATTTCATTTTGGCAGTAGGTAGAGGTAGTTGAAAACTTCCAATAGTGAGTGTCGGAGTTTTTTCAATAACATTAATACCATTCACATGGAATTGTTTCTTCGAAAAGTGCACCGTATGCTCATTACCATTGATATGAAAAGTGACCTTGCTTTTATTGTAATCAATAACTGCCCCTGCAGTATTCAAGAAGGGTCTACCAAGGATAATCGACATGTTGTCGTCCTCGGGCATCTCAAGTATAACGAAGTCAGTCAAGATAGTAACATTTGCAACAACAATGGGCACATCCTCACAAATACCGATGGGTATGGCAGTTGATTTGTCAGCCATTTGCAAAGATATTTCAGTAGGCGTGAGTTTATTCAAATCAAGTCTTTTATATAAGGAGAAAGGCAAAACACTAACACCAGCTCCTAAATCACACAAAGCAGTGTTGACATAATTTCATTTTATGGAGCAAGGTATAGTTGGTATTCCCGGATCTCCAAGTTTTTTAGGTACTCCATCCTTAAAAGAATAATTAACAAGCATAGTGGAGATTTCAGCTTCTGGTATTTTTCTTTTATTAGAGATGATGTCTTTCATATATTTTACATAAGGGGCCATCTTTAGAATATCAGTCAAGCGAGTGCGCAAAAAGACTGGCCTAAGCATTTCAGCGAAGCGTTCAAATTCTTCATCATCCTTTTTCTTAGTTGATTTAGATGGAAAGGGCATGGGTTTTTGAACCCATGGTTCTCTTTCTCTTCCATGTTTTCTAGCAACAAAGTCTCTTTTGTCATATCTTTTATTTTTAGATTGTGGGTTATCAAGATCAACAGCTGGTTCTATCTCAACATAATTATCTGGTTGTTTATGATTGTCTGGTTGAGTATCTTCATGAAAATTATCATTATCTTTTTCATTATCACTAGGTGAATGTTCATTACCAGATTGAGTTTCAGCATCAGAGATAGAAACATCATTATCATTATCAGGAGGTTTTTCTATTTCAGGTTCACTAGCGGCATGCAAAGTCCTATCATTTATCTTTTTCTTCTTCTTTTTAGAAGGACTAGGTGCATCCGTGTTAATTCTTTGAGAGTCTTGTTCAATTATTTTAGGTTGTCCCTCAGGATAAAGTGGTTCCTGAGTCATTCTACGTCCTCTAGTCATTACTCTAACTGCATGATCATTCATATTATTATTCATTTCATCAAGCAATTCTCTTTGAGATTTAGCAACTTGTTCTAGTTGAGTTTGAACCATAGAGGCATGTTTTCCTACACCTCTAACATCATTTGAGATTCTAAATAACAAGTCACTCAAGCGAGCAATCATATCAGAATTATATTTCAATTGTTTCATAACATTGGCATTGAAGTGATCTTGTTTTCTAATATAGTTGTCAAACTCATAAAGGCATTGACTAGGATGCATATTATAAGGATTGTCATTATCATTAAATTTCATTAGAGAATTTACCTCTACCACCATGGGTGGTGGTGTATCAAGCCCATGTATTTCTTCAATAGGAGGTAAATTTTTGACATCCTCAGCTTTAATACCTTTTTCCTTCATACTTTTCTTTGCCTCTTGCATATCTTTAGGACTGAGATATAGGATACCCCTCTTCTTTGGAGTGGGTTTATTCGGTGGTTTAGGACGAGTCCAATCATCATAATTTTTCAATATATTATTCAATAATTCCTCAGCTTGTTCAACAGTTCGTTCCCTGAAAACACAACCAGCACAACTATCTAGGAAGTCCCTAGAAGCATCGGTTAGTCCATTATAGAAGATATCAAGTATTTCATTTTTCTTGAGTGGATGATCAGGCAAAGCATTAAGCAATTGGAGAAGCCTCCCCCAAGCTTGTGGGAGACTCTCTTCTTTAATTTGCACAAAGTTAAATATTTCCTGTAAGGCAGCCTATTTCTTCTGAGCAGGAAAGTATTTTTCAGAGAAATAATAAATCATATCCTGGGGACTACGCACACAACCAGGAGCAAGAGTATTGTACCAAGTCTTAGCATCACCTTTTAATGAGAATGGAAATAGTTTAAGGATATAGTAATAGCGAATTTTATCCTCATGAGCAAAAAGAGTGGCTATATCATTTAACTTGGTAAGATGTGCCATGATAGTTTCAGTTTCATAACCATGGAAAGGATTAGATTCAACCAAAGTAATCAACTCTGGGTCGACAGAGAATTCATAATCCTTATCATCAACAAAGATAGGTGAAGTAGCAAACTTAGGATCATGTTGCATTCTAGCATTCAAAGATTTCTCTTTCAGTTTGCATAATAATTTCTTAAGATCATCTCTCTATCATTGCAAGCAAAAAAGTCTCTAGCTGTCTCCTCATCCATAACATAACCTTTAGGTACTTTAGGCAATTCATATCTAGGAGAGCTAGGTCTAATAGGTGTTTCAAGATCTTCAGTTTCAAGTACTTCATCAGTTTCAGCATATCCATTATTTTTAGCTCTAGCTATTTGTTCATCAAGGAATTCACCTAGTGGCACATCATCATCAAACAAGGTACTAGCATCATTATGAGTAGCATTCATAGAAGTAGCATCATCAATAACTTGCTGCATTTCAGGATTAATAGCATGTGGTGGTGTTGCAAATCTACTTATAATAGAAGGAGAATCAAGTGCAAGGCTGGATGGCAATTCCTTACCTCCCCTCGTCTTAGAGGAAAAAATCTTAGTCTTGGTATACTTCAGATTCTTCATAATGATAAATTGATAATAATCCCAAGTGACTCAACAAATATAGCTATGATCCCCGGCAACGGCGCCAGAAAAAGGTATTGATAACCCACAAGTATAGGGGATCGCAACAGTTTTCGAGGGTAGAGTATTCAACCCAAATTTATAGATTCGACACAAGGGGAGCCAAAGAATATTGGCAAGTATTAGCAGCTCAGTGTCAATGCAACCACACCAGGAGATTAATTATCTGCAACAAGATGATCAATAGCAAAGTAATATGATAATTTTGATAGCAGTAGTAACAGTAACGGTAACGGTAACAATGATAGCAGTAATTTTGTAGCAGTTGTTACAGCAGTAATAGCAATAGTAACTTAGTGGAAACAATATATGGAAAACTCGTAGGCATTGGATCGGAGAATTCGTTGGAAGATATTCATCATATAACAGTCATAACCTAGGGCGATACGGCACTAGCTCCAGTTCATAAATATAATGTAGGCATGTATTCCGTAAATAGCCACACGTGCTTATGGAAAAAACTTGCATGACATATTTTGTCCTACCTTCCCGTGGCAGCGGGTGTTCGCACATGAACACGTCACTTGTACCCTCGACACCGGGGGTGATGCACCGCAGCTCACGTCGAAGGAGTCTCAACGGAAGCGCGATTCGCATGTCGACCGGCGAGAGCTTTTGAGGGCCCGAAACCCACACTCCCGGGAGGGAACCCATCGGGGAGCGCGGCGGCTATGGGCTGCCCTAGGTCGGTCAAGCCACCCCTAGAGCATCGGTATTCGTAGCTCTCCAACATGAAGAACGATGAAGACCGAGGGAGGAACAAAACGTAGAGGAAAAGGTTGTAGATGCGTTTGCGATTGTGTGTTGTTGTTCAATCGGCCGTCACCTGTTGTCTATATAATAGGCGGATGGACTTCCCGTACAAGAAAAGGACTTGCCTTGCCGTCCAAATCATCAAAATCTAGCCAAATTCGGACTTCTCACGACCTCCGGCCCGGATGTCCGGCTCTAGGCCCGGATGATCCGGCCTAGCCCAGTTTTCTAACAGCAGTTCACTGTTTTGACTCTAGAATCCACATACGAACTCGGATTTGGACGATTTTTATATCAAAATCAACCGATTCAACGAGACGCACAACTTTCATGTTGAACACTTTTCGATTTGATGTCATCTTGAGGGATTTTAGAGCTGTTTTCTAACATCTGCAGCAGAAAAAACTGTCCGGACGTCCGGACTTCTACCCGGATTGTCCGGCCTCCACCCGGATCATCCGGGACTGGACCTAGATCATCTGGCTTCATCATAAACCTACTGTTGTTTTTGGTGCTTCATTTTTCCAGATGATCTGGACCCCGGCCCGGATGATCCGGCCAAATATTGCTGCACCACACGGTTTTGGCTGTAATTTTTGCATACAACCTCGGATTTGGACGATTTTTATATCAAAATCATCCGTTTTGACGAGACGAACAACTTTGCAGTTGTAACTTTTTCCATCCGAGGCTGTATTAATTAGGTTTCATGCCATTTTCTAATCTGATATCAACACGGGTATCTCCAAAATTATCATATCTTTTGCACCTGAGCTCCGTTTTGGACCATCTTCATATCTATTTCGATCGGGTTGAAGAGAGCCATCCAATGGTGACATGAAATCATATATTTGACCTCATCTTACTACAACCTCAAGTCACTCTTTGCAATCATGCCATTTTCAAGCGCCAACACATGCCCCCCTGTTTTTCGGCAAAGCTTGGATGCCGAAAAATAATTTATCCAGAGTTTGTTCTAAGGACGATGTCAACACTCCATCGGCCATTTATATGTGCTTAGGGCGATAGTTATATATCGGCCATATCTTTTCTTAGGGCGATAGTTATATATCGGCCATGTCTTTCTTTAGGGCGATAGTTATATATCGGCCGTTGCCTATCTAGGCTTCTTGCCACACACTTGGGTGGTACTTCTTTAAATATTTGCCATTGAGAGCTCGAGGTAACAATGTTCTTTGTATGGATTCCACCAAATATGAGTTTCCGGAAACTACTCTTGTAATCTTAAAAGGACCTCCCCAACTTGGAGACCACTTCCCAAATTTTCTATCTTTTGAACCAATTGGTAGAATCACCTTCCACACGAGATCGCCAACTTGAAAATTCTTCAACTTCACCTTCTTATTGTAAGCTCTTGCCACCCTCAACTTATCTCTCTCTATGGCCTTCAAAGCAACCAAACGTTTATCGGCGACCTAATCAATATTCTCCATCATCATGTTATAAAAGTCCACTGCCGATAAATCATTTTGTTTGGCTATTCTCAAAGCATTCAAATTCACTTCCACTGGTAAAACGGCCTCTTGACCATATACGAGCTCATATGGAGTTACCTTTGTAGCACCATGCCTTGAGATTCTGTGTGCCCACAAAGCTTCGTACAATAGCTCATGCCATTTCCTTGGATTATCCTCAATCTTCTTCTTGATGAGCTTGATAAATATTTTATTGCTAGATTCAGCTTGTCCATTGGCTTGTGCATAATATGGAGAGGAATTGAGCAACTTTATCTTATATGATTCAGCAAATTCTCTAACTTGATGTGACATAAAGGATGAACCTTGGTCCGTAGTTAACGTTTGAGGAATGCTGAATCTATGAATAATGTGCTCAGTTATGAATTGAATTACCTCTGTATGCATCATATTTTTGAGTGGTATTGTTTCAGACCATTTAGTGAAATAATCAGTTGCCACCAACACGAACCGATGCCCCTTTGAAGAAGAAGGATGAATCTCTCCAATAAAGTATAATCCCCAACTTCTAAAAGGCCACGGCTTGATAATAGGATGTAACATAGCAGCGGGAGCCAACTGAATATCACCAAACTTTTGACAAGCTTCACATCCTTTATAATATCGGAAGCAATCATTAACCATTGTTGGCCAATCAAACCCAGCACGTCGTAATAACCATTTCATCTTGGGAGCCGATTGATGAGTGCCACAAATACCTTCATGCACCTCTCCCATAGAAACTCTCGCTTGGTCCTCGTCCAAGCACTTTAAAAGAACATCATCAACCGTTCGGCGATAGAGACCATCATCTCTCATTGTGTATTTGAAAGCCATACGCCGAACAGTCCTGTCCACCCTTTTACTAGGATGACACAAATAATCAATAATGGGTTTCCTCCAGTCTTGATTTTCTCCTACATTAAATATTTCATTAGTGGCCGAAACGGTGGGCTCCGGTTTGGCCTCGCCTATGTTGGCAAGACTAGACATCGGCCTTTGAGAAATATGAAACATGCCATGATCCACATGATAGCCGGATGCTTGTTGTGCCAACTCATTTGCTCTCCAATTGTCATGTCTAGATATATGAGCAATGCTAAAATAATCCAAAGTAGAAATTATATCTAGACATTTATCAAGATAAACATTAAGTGATTCATCAAAACATTGAAAAACTTTGGATATTTGTTGCACTACTAATAACGAATCACCAAAAGCCTCAATATGTGTAGCACCTATGGCAAGCAACATCTCTAAGCTGAATAACAATGCTTCATATTCGGCTTGATTATTTGTGCAAAAATATTCTAAACGGCATGAGGCTTCAAAAACAGCACCATGAGGAGATATATAAACAATACCAACACCTTGGCCATTGCTACAAACTAACCCATCAAAATATAATCTCCATGGTACTAACGAGACAAGGTTTATATCAATATCATGCTTGTCATCAATCCGATGCTCAACAATAAAATTAGCAATGATTTGGCCTTTCATGGATTTCAGAGATTCATAAGCCAAATCATATTCAATTAAAGCATAAGCCCACTTGCCAATTCCACCACTAAGAATTGGCCTATGCAACATGTACTTGATGACATCGGTTTGACAAGCTATAATGCAAGTACTAGGCACTAGATAATGTCTAAATTTTGTGCAAGCATAATATAAGCATAAGCATAATTTCTCAATAAATGTATACCTTGTCTCGGCGTCCAATAAGCGTCGGCTCAAATAAGTAATAACATGCTCCTTTGCTTCGGTCTCTTGAGTCAAAACAGCACCAACAACACTTTCTTCCGCTGCAATATAAAGCCTAAAGGGCTCTTTATGTTTGGGAGCTTTCAACACCGGAGGAGTGCATAAATAGTTTTTGATCATATCAAATGCTTCTTGCTATTTTGCCCCCCAATTAAAATTAGTTTCATTCTTTAACCGAAGGATGGGAGTGAATGCGTCAACCTTCCCTGACAAGTTGGCTATGAATCTTCTCAAATAATTGACTTTGCCAAGGAATTTTTGCATATCTCTCTTGCATGTTGGAGCCTTCACCTTTTGTATAGCTTCTATCTTTTTGGGATCAATTTCTATGCCATCTTGATGAATAATGAAACCCAAAAACTTTCCAGCCGATACACCAAAAGCACACTTCAAAGGATTCATCTATAGTCCATATTTTTTCATTCTCTCAAAAGCTAAGCACAAATCGGCTAGATGAGATTCAAAAGCATCCGATTTGACAACAATATCATCAATATAAACCTCAAGTATAACACCAAGTAAATCATGAAAAATTAAATTCATAGCTCTTTGATACGTGGCACCGGCATTTTTTAATCCAAAGGTCATCACTGTCCACTCAAATAAACCAAGGAAACCGGGACATCGAAAAGCCGTTTTGGACATGTCCTCTTCGACCATAAAAATCTTATTATACCCCGCATTACCATCAAGAAAGCTAATGACCTTATGTCCAGAAGCATCATTAATAAGCATATCGGCTATTGGCATGGGATACTCATCTTTAGGTGTAGCTCTATTCAAATCTCTGAAATCAATGCACACCCTCAACTTGCTGGAGCCTTTCTTCTCTACTGGTACAATGTTAGAAATCCACTCGGCATACCTGCAAGGTCTAATAAAATTAGCTTTAAGTAAACGACCGATCTCTTCCTTGATCCGGTAATATGTTTTTGGATTAAACTTTCTGGCCGATTGCTTGTATGGTCTAAAACCGGCCTTTATAGGTAACCGATGCTCCACTAGCTCTCGGCTTAAACCTGGCATCTCATGATATTCCCATGCAAAGCAACAAACATATTCTTTCAATAGCTCGATCAACTTAGCTTTATGATCGGCTCTTAAATTTTCATTTACAAATGTCGGCCTAGGAATTGAACCATCTCCTATGTCTATCTCCTCTAATGGATCGGCCGGTAAAACCTTGTCCTAATTTATCCATATCATCTAACTCTTCCATGGACTCATACATATCATTCTCATTGGACCGATATTCTATAAGATGCTTTTGTAACCACTCTAAGTTAGGATCCATTTAAATACATCATACCTTGGAGCCGATTATCGCCAACCGGCTTTAAAGAAACGGGCATGAAACCACTTTTTGTGGCGCTAAGAAAATCAAATTCTGATAAGTCGCGCCCCGTCAAGCAAGTAGCATTAGGATGTTGCCAATCCACCGATGCATCGGCCAAAGCAACACAAGCCGAATTATCTGCATGAATGACCTCCACTTCATCATCAACCCATTGAATCAAAAACTGGTGCATAGTAGATGGCACACATTGGTTTGCATGGACCCAATCACGGCCTAATATCACATTGTACTTACCTTGCACCTCGGCGACAAAGAATGCGGTAGCCAAAGTTTTGCTTCCCACCGTAAGCTCCACATACATTACACCTTTGGCTTCAGTTTTCTCTTTGCCTTCAAATCCATTAAGCACCATGTTGGTCTTTATTAACTCTTCATCACACAGCCCCAATTTTTTTAAGACCGAATATGGCATAAGATTCACCACAGCACCACCATCGACAAGCATTCTAGCAACCGGCGATCCATTAATATGACCTTTAAGGAACAATGGCTTCAAGTGCGTCACCGGTTCTTTTGGCTTCTCGAATATAGCATTTTTAGGACCAAAATCTAGCTGAGCTACTTCCCCTTCTTCATCTATAGCACGAAATTCAGCGGCTAAGTAATACACCATACTAATATCCATACCTTCATGAACCGGTGTAGACTCATAATCAAGCATTTCATCTCCTTCCTCAAGCATATCCACTGACTCCAAAATAGCTCCAAAGGAAGAGGACGTAATAGGCAATGTGGACGATGTAATAGCAGCCGCATCGTCCTCTGTTGGTGGTGTAGGTGTTGCTATGACCAATGCAGAAGCTGCTATGTTTTCCTTTTGCTTAGGCTTCCACACTTGTTTTGGTGGCACCATGGGACGGGTTTCATTGAACAATTTATCCCTTTTCTTCTCTGCTTCTTGTTCCTCCTTCTCGTGGCTCCTCATGCGCTGCAATCTCCTTTTTTGTGCCTTGGTCAGACTGGAAGGACACCACTTAGGCTGAGTATATTTTGGATCCCTCGACTTGGCCTTGCTTGTGCTAGCTTCATGATCATTAGCCATGGGACCTTGCTGGACAGCAGCCACATCTTTATTAGAATCAGCCAAATTTTCAACAATAATCGGGTCTTTGATTGTTAATTCTTTAGTGCCTATCATAATAGTGTCAGCACTAGTATTCTTCTCCTTTTGCTTTATAGGCTCTAAAATTTCAGCACTTGGTGATTTAGCATGCCATACTTGCTTGCCAACCCTTTTTTGATTATCTTGCATTGGCCGATTGACACCATTGTTCAAACGGCCTCGTGTGGGATAAGAAAGCCTCTCATGAACGGGCCTCCTTGATTCTGCCCAACCTGGATGAAAAGCATAAGGGGCCATTGGGGGCTGCCCCCATCCTCCATTGAAGTCTCCCATTTAGTATGGCGCATAGGGAGGTGGCGCCATCCATGGTCCCGGTGCCCACGACCCATATGGCCTTGCATGATGCTGAAATTCTTCCCGAGGAGGTGACCTTGAGCGCTTCAAATTTGATGACCTGTTAGAGCTGGAACCGGCCGCTTGATTGGCATATTTGGACAACAACATATCAAAAGTTGGCTTGATTCTCTTGCGATGCACTTTAGCTTCATTCGTTTTCCACTTGCCAACCTCAGGACTCTTGGGCTTAACAAATTTGACATGATTGTTCTCTTGCACTTGTGGTTGCCCCCCGACTGTAGGATTCTTGATGGTGATCTTGATTATCTCCTTGCCACCGGGTTGCTTGTCAAGCACAACTTGTCTCCCCAAGACCTTGTCGCTCTCCTTATTTTGCCTAGGCTCACCAATGACAATATTATTCTTATTATCTGATTCGGCTATGCTGGGCCGAATTAACATCTTCTTCCTCTCCAAATCCAAGGTGTTCATTGGGAAAGGCTGCTTATCAACTTGCTTCTTAGAAAAATTCAATCGTCCGTCATTAATGGCCGATTGTATCTGTCGTCGAAAAACATTACAATCATTAGTAGCATGAGAAAAAGAATTATGATATTTGCAATAAGCACGCCGTTTCAGCTCTTCAAACGGCGGTAAAGTATGAGATATTCTAATAATCCTCGCTCGTAATAAAGCATCAAATATTCTATCACACTTAGCAATGTTGAAAGTAAATATCATCTCTTCATCACGATTCTTATGAATCGGCTTTAAATCATTGCAAGTAAATGGTTTGGCCTTAGATGGTCAAACAAATTCAGTAGCATAAATATCACCCTCATCGTTCGAGTGCTCTCTATCATACTCAACCATATTCATCTTAGGACGATCAGTTTTATACCTATGCACCTCTTTAAGATCTTTGCTTCGGCTTTCTTGAGCCAAAGCCCTTTGTAAGACTTGGTTGATATTTAAAAACTCATAGCCTTCTAGCCTTTCTCTAATTTGAATTCTCAAACCACTAAGCACAAGATCAGCCAAATCTCTCTCGGTTATCACCAAACTATACCACTGGTTTTTTGTATATCTAAATCTCTTGACGTAATCGAAGACCAATTCATCATGCTTTTGTCTAACCGATGTAAGATGTGACAACTTAAGCTCATTGTCGCCACTATAAAAATGATCATGGAATTTTTGTTCTAGTTGCGACCATAAACGAATAGAACCGTGTGGTAAAGCGGCAAACCATGAAAATGCGGTACCGGTTAAAGATAAAGGAAATAAACGCACTTTCAATTCATTTAGTGAGCCTGCTTCACCCAATTGTGCCAAGTATTGACTAACATGCTCCCATGTGGTTTTTGTGCCCTCTCCATTAAACTTAACAAAATCTGGAATTTTATATCCCGGAGGGCATTGAATTGCATCAAAGTATTCTGGATATGGCTTTTGGTAAATACGGTTCCTTGGTAACTCAACTACAAAATTCTCTCAGAGCATCTTAGCCATCTCCTCCCTAAGATTAGCTAGACCATCATCCATAGTGGACGATGAAGCTTGTGGCATTGGTATAGGAGGAGTAGGGTTAGTAGCTACAGGTGTGAATTGTGGCAAGTATGCTGAATTGTGATTCGGCAATGATCTAACAACATTTGCACTTGTAGGTAGGGTTTGGTTCGGTATCACCACCGAACTTGGCATACTCATGATAGGATTAATGGGTGCAACAACAATCTGATTTGTTGGGCTAGGATAATAATTCATCGGCACGGAAGGCGCCGATGAAATAGGTAAAGTTGGATTAGGGATTTCTGCGGTAACAGGCACACCAACATTACCACTAGATGATTGAGGCATACAATTTTTAGCATTACTATTTTCCAAGAAAATTTGGTATAAAAGATTATTGCTATCAGTAATGCAACTATCAATTTCAGCCCATACCTTAAGAGAGAAGGTATTACTTACAGAGGGTTTAACATGTTCATCATGAAGAGGAGGAAACTTGATTTCTCCAACCGGAGTGATATTGCCTTGACGATCCTTCTTGAACTTAGCAAGGAACTCTTGCATCTCCTTCTCTTCACGCGCCTTCTTGTACTCATAAGCTTGGAGATGTTCCTTCGATAACTCCTCAAAATTGGGCTTGATTATGTTATCGGCGTTGATTTCCGAGGGCTTGGGAATCTTGTCGTTGCCAGACATGATGGATGATGATGATGATTGATCTTCAGTCCCCAGCGGAGACGACAAAAAGTGTGTTCGCACACGAACACGTCACGTGTACCCTCGACGCCGGGGGTGATGCACCGCAGCTCACGTCGAAGGAGTCTCACCGGAAGCGCGATTCGCAAGTCGACCGGCGAGAGCTTTTGAGGGCCCGAAACCCACACTCCCGGGAGGGACCTCGTCGGTGAGCGCGGCGGCTATGGGCTGCCCTAGGTCGGTCAAGCCGCCCCTAGAGCCTCAGTATTTGCAGCTCTCCAACACGAAGAACGACGAAGAATGAGGGAGCAAGAACGAGGGAGGAACAAAACGTAGATGAAAAAGTTGTAGATGCATTTGCGATTGTGTGTTGTTGTTCAATCGGCCGTCACCTCTTGTCTATATAAGAGGCGGATGAACTTCCCGTACAAGAAAAGGACTTGCCTTGTCGTCCAAATCATCAAAATCTAGCCAAATTCGGACTTCTCACGACCTTCGGCCCGGATGTCCGTCTCTAGGCCCGAATGATCCGGCCTAGCCCAGTTTTCTGACAGCAGCTCACTGTTTTCGCTCTAAAATCCACATACGAACTCGGATTTGGACGATTTTTATATCAAAATCAACCGATTCGATGAGACGCCCAACTTTCATGTTGAACACTTTTCGATTTGAGATCATCTTGAGGGAGTTTCGAGCTGTTTTCTAACATTTGCAGCAGAAAAAACTGTCCGGACGTCCGGACTTCTACCCGGATTGTCCGGCCTCCACCAGGATCATCCGGGACTGGACCCAGATCATCCGGCTTCATCATAAACCTTCTGTAGTTTTTGGTGCTTCATTTTTCCGGATGATCTGGACCCCGGCCCGAATGATCCGGCCAAATATTGCTGCAGCACACGGTTTTGGCTGTAACTTTTGCATACGACCTCGGATTTGGACGATTTTTATATCAAAATCATCCGTTTTGACGAGACGAACAACTTTGCAGTTGTAAATTTTTCCATCAGAGGCTGTCTTTATTAGGTTTCATGCCATTTTTCTAATCTGATGTCAACATGGGTATCTCCGAAATTGTCATATCTTTTGCACCTGATCTCCGTTTTGGACCATCTTCATATCTATTTTCATCGGGTTGAAGAGAGCCATCCAATGGTGACATGAAATCATATATTTGACCTCATCTTACTACAACCTCAAGTCACTCTTTGCGATCATGCCATTTTCAAGCGCCAACAGCGGGGTCCATAAGGAAACTAAGAGATATTAAGACCTCCTTTTAATAGAGAACCGGAACAAAGCATTAGCACATAGTGAATACATGAACTCCTCAAACTACGGTCATCATCGGAAAGTATACCGAATATTGTCACTCCGGGGTTTGCTGATCATAACATGTAATAGGTGACTACAACTTGCAAGATCGGATCTAGAACATAGATATAATGGTGATAACATAAACGGTTCAGATCTGAAATCATGGCACCCGGGCCCAAAGTGACAAGCTTTAAGCATGGCAAAGTCATAGCAACATCAATCTCAGAACATAATGGATACTAGGGATCAAGCCCTAACAAAACTAACTCGATTACATGATGAATCTCATTCAACTCCCTCACCGACCAGCGAGCCTACGAAGGAATTACTCACTCCCGGTGGGGAGCATCATGGAATTGGCGATGGAGAAGGGTTTGTGATGACGAAGATCGAAGATTCCCCTCTCCGGAGCCCCAAACGGGCTCCAGATCTCGCCTCCCGATGAAGAATAGGAGGCTGCGGTGGCTCCATCTCGTGAAACGCGATAATTCTTTCTCCCTGATTTTTTTCTGGAAAAATAGGTATTTAGGGAGTCAGAATCAGGGTCTGCGGGGCCACCAAGTGGGCACAACCCACCTGGGCGTGCCAGGAGGGGGGCGCCCTGGTGGGTTGTGCTCACCCAGGGCCCCCCTCCGGTGGTTCTTGGCTCCAGTATTTTTCTTTATTTGTAAACTATTCTCCAAAAAATTTCTTTCCATTCCGAGAACTTTTATTTCTGCACAAAAAACAATACCATGGTAGTTCCGCTGAAAACAGCGTCAGTCCGGGTTAGTTTCATTCAAATAATGTAAATTAGAGTCCAAAACAAGAGTAAAAGCGTTAGGTAAAGTAGATACGATGGAGACGTATCAATACTCCGAGCCCTACCATGCCATTCTTCATCCAGCCAGTAAACAAAGGCACAAAGCCTCATATCCTTGCCAATGTTAAATAGTATTCAGGATGAGCGGTGGCATTGACTCAAGTAAAATAATGAACTTAGCACTAACCTCTAAGGGGCAACTGAGAAATCGCCTGCCAATGTCGAATCCCTCCGTGCATACATGTCGAGCGGGAGTGTGCCCGTGCACACAACTCAGCTTTTGGTACTTCTCGGTGGCGCAAAACTCGGAGTGGAACTCGTGTTGCGGGAGTCTGGAGTCATGCTCCGGATTCGGCGGCAGATCGCTTTACTTGGGGGGGGGGGGGTCATTCAGGACGGATTCAGCAAGGAGCTACTTTGGACATGCTGAAAAAGGTCAGGATAGATTGGAACCTGACAGGACGATTCGGATCCGTAGTATACCTGCCTTCTGATGACCTTAGGGAAGTGCTCGGCGGCAACCGCCGTCGTGGCGGCGCTGCCGATAGCGGCGATACGAGCAGGAGCAGCCGCACCGAAACCATCAGCACCACTCGTCCGCATTCCCCCAATGTCAGCGCCACGCGAGGCAATTTGGAGGCTATCTAGGGATTTGGGGGAAATGGGGAAACTGTGCGGATAAGCTAACGGTCAGGAACTACTTATGGCACTATATGTTGTATACGGCACACTGTTTATACATGTCGTTTGTGTTAGGTATTACAACTTCACACACGATTTCCGCACGAAACCGTGTGAGTAGGTGAGACACGGTTGCCGTGACATAACCGTATGTGATGTACTACCCTGTACAAATAATTGAGTTACAGTGATACCGTGTAAATAGCCACTCTGCGGATATCCGTCAAAAAATAAAACAGCCGCTCTGCGGATAGAGATGGCGGCGGTGGCATCCTAGGCAGTGGCTACCGGATAAGAGGTCAATCCTCGGTCGGTGGGTGGTGGCGGTGTCATAGGAGGTCAATCCTCGGTCTGTGGCGGGAGATAGGAGGAGCTCAACCATTGAGGTCGGCGGCGGCGTGATTGGAGCACATCCATCGCGGTCGATGGCAGGATAGTGGAGGTCGAACTTTAGGCAGCAGCCGCACTAAGCTTTGCTCCTCGACCCTGCTGTCTCAGCGTGCCACCGCATGGCGCTTCTCTGTCTGCTGGGTGGAGGCCGCACGGCTAATTAATTAAGGTATTCTTTTCGTGAGTGGCTTCTTTAAGGTATTCAATTCCTAAGGGTAGTGCTGTAGTACTCTGCGTGTAAATTGACTGGCCATTAATTTTTCTCATTGCACGTGTGGATAACAATATGGAGCGCCCTCAATAATTATGAAAATAAAACCTTGTGATTTATGCACGCATCTTTGGACATCAGTTAATCCGTGTATTAATGTTGTTGTTTTGTTTTTAATTACCATTCGTGCGGTGCAGATGGAACGATCTCAATGGATGAAGAATCGGAGAACCACAAATTTTATCAGTGGCGTGACAGAGTTCATGAATTTGGCTGAAAGTACAAAGAGGAGAATTGGTGATGCGGATTACATCCTGTGTCCATGTACTCATTGTGCCAATACAGAGTCACGTCAAATTGCAGATGTCCAGTGGCACTTACTCTCTCGGGGATTCATGGATAGATGTACACGTTGGACCAGACACGGTGAAGATTAGGTCATGGATGAATATACCCAGGGCTGCGAGATGCCAAACCCCGGTCAGTGTCACATGGATGTTGAATCTAACATCGGGGCAGAGGCGTCAAGCAACCAATGGAACACCGGAAAGCCGAAACGCCCACTGGAAAACCAAGACGTCCACGCAGATGACGATGATCTTGATATGCCAGATTTTGCTGCTATGATTGCAGATTTCAAGGGCCCAAAAAAGGATATGAGTGGGTACAAGGATCTGCCAACCATTGATGCGGACTCCAAGAAAGAATTGTATCCAGGTTGCAAAAAGAAATATTCCAAGTTGAGTGCCACCCTGGCGCTTCTCAGATTTAAAGCAGCAAACGATCTATCAAACAAGGGCTTCACAAAGATGTTAGGTCTTTTCAAAGAAATTCTTCCGAAAGATAATGTGCTCCCCAGAAGCACGAACGAAGCGAAGAAAATTGTTTGCCCATTGGAACTTGAAGTACAGAAGATACACGCTTGTGTGAATGATTGCATCTTGTACCGTGGTAAGTACACTAGTAGAAAAAGGGCCTTTTGTCCCGGTTCATAAGGGCCTTTAGTCCCGGTTCTGGAACCGGGACTAAAGGGTCGGGACTAAAGCCTCCCCCTTTAGTCCCGGTTCTTACACGAACCGGGACTAAAGGCCGTCCACGTGGCCGCTGCCTAGAGCTCCACCTTTAGTCCCGGTTGGTAACACGAACCGGGACTAAAGGAAATTTTATGATTTTTTTTTTGAAATTTTTTTTTGAATTTTTTTTCCTATTTTCAAATTTCTGAATTATTTTAACCTCTAATCTCTAATCACCCCTCATCACTGCTCAATTTAACCTCTAATCTCTAATCACCCCTCATCATTCCAAATCATCTAACTTCCCGGACGGTCACCCATCCTCTCACTACCCCAGCCTGACGGTCACCCATCCTCTCACTACCCCAGCCTGAGCACGCTTAACTTCCGGGTTCTATTCTCCCTCGTTTCCAAGTCTGCACTTGTTGTTTTCCTGACAATAGTAAGATGTCAATCTTATTAACCCTCAGGAGTTTAGCTTGAGCATGAAGTCACAAATTTCACTGTTTGAGTTTGAAACTATTGTTCTCAAAAACAATAATTATTTAGTAACACTAATATTTCTTGAATAGTAGTTTGACCATTGTTTGACCACAGTTTGACCAGATTTGACCAAATTTCAAAAAAACTGAAATAATTATTTAGTTACACTAATATTCTTGAATAATTATTTAGTAACACTAATACTTCTTGAATAAGTAGTTTGACCATAGTTTGACCAGATTTAATGAAAATTTAAAAAAAACTGAAATTTGAGCATAACTTTTTTTCCTTTTAGAATTTGAGGATTCTAAAAATTTGCAAACAGGCCATAGGCGGTCAAAATCGGATGCGGATTTTCGTGCTGAACATTTTGATATATTATACGTTTTTTTCTGACATCGTATGCAAAAGTTATGGCCGTTTTAAATTTTCCCTACACTTTTTGCAAAACATGTCCAAATTTAGGTTTTAAAATTTTCCTAACTAGTAGATGTAGTAACATAACTACATCTCGAAGTATTTTAATTTTTGAAGTTTTTATCATTTTCTTTTGCTTTTTACAAAACTGAAAAGGCGATCCACAGGGGGGGGGGGCGGGTAGAGTTTGAAAATGGGACCTTTAGTACCGGTTTGAGACACGAACCGGGACTAAAGGGCATGGCACCCGGTTTGAGACACGAACCGGGACTAAAGGGCATCGCACCCTTTAGTCCCGGTTCGTGTCTCAAACCGGGACTAAAGGGCTCAGGTGAACCGGGACTAATGCCTTAGCCGCACGAACCGGGACCAATGCTCACATTAGTCCCGGTTTGTGACTGAACCAGGACTAATGTGAATATTGCCCTGTGACCAAAGCCATGTTTTCTACTAGTGGTACAAAGATTTGCGTGCACAGGGGGAGTTTGGGCGGCTCACCATGGGCCAAGCCCAGGTCAGTGGAGAGGCCAAGGCAGGGGAGGCTAGCGCGCTGGGCCTTGGCGCGGGATGCAGCCCACGCGGGTGCCTCGCTCGCTCGCCCGCTCGAAGCAGGGGCATGGCGCCGCGCAGCAGAGGGTGGAGAAGTCCGGCCGGACGAGATCCGGCAAGGGGATGACGGGGAACGGCAGAACGGGGCGGCACGGAGCGGATCTAGACGGTGGGGTCGAGCAGGACGACGGCGGCTCAGCTCCAGCGGCTCTGGTCGGTGGTGAGCTGAACTCCTGTTCAGAGAAACACAGAGGAGAGATCATGAGGGAGAGAGGGAACCGGAGGGAAGGGAAGAAACGGAGGAAGGAGACGGCAAGGTGGCGCGGCCTGGTGGTACTGGTGGTGGAGAGGACTAGGCGGCACCGCATCGGGGACCGAGCAGGAGCTCGGGGACGAGCATGAAGGAGCTCAGGTCGGGCGCGTCCCTTGGGCGCGCGACGAGGAGGGAGCACAGGGAGGCGAGGCAGCTCCCGCGAAGAAGGTGGCGAGGTGAGGAGGGGCTCGGGCGTCGTCGGTTCCTGGGGCGGCGCGGATTAGAAGCAGAGGCGATCTCCAAATCCATGGCGGGGACGGTAGGCATCGGGCAGAGGAGGAGCTCTTCTCCCGAGGGCTTGAGCGAGGCAATGAGGAGGAGGCTGCGCTGGCTGCTGCGGGTCGAGGATGGCCGTGGGAGTGCTCTGGTTGGTGGGGATCGATGGCTGGATGGATCGACGGGACTGGTGATGGCTGAAATCGAGGAGGGCGCGAGAAGGTTGGTTGGGCAGCCGATCGGGGGGAGATCCCGAGGAAGAAGATGGGTGATGAGACGGGGCGGCGGCGGCGGAGGGACAAATGTCGTAGATTTTAGGGTCTGTCCAGAATGGACTAGAGGTGGACTATGGAAAAGAGGGAAGTTTGGATCATCCGATCGAAATTAGACGGTCGAGATAAAATAGGCTTAGGAAGTCCAAATAAGAAACCGAAGATATTTTAGGGATGTTTGGAGATGATCCGGACCCATCGGTCAAGACTGCCCGGCTCGGGTTCGGGAAGTTTCGGACACGCACGCGAGGGGGTCTGAGAGAGGTCGACAAAGACAAGGGGGCCTGACAAAAGGTCAACAAAGACAAAGAAGAAGCGGCAGCTACGAGCGGATACAAGTTTTAAAAACATGACGGCAACGGAGTGCCGATGCAATGCAAATGATGACATGATGAAATGCGACAAACAAATAATACACACAGCGACAACGAAGAACATGGAAGGCGTCTGGAGCGTCGGTCTCGGGTCGTCACAACTCTCCCACACTAACAGAGGATCTCGACCCGAGATCCTAGGGTTGGCACCGGAGAGAAGCGGAAAAGGAAGAGGTAAAACAAAGTTGCTTCTTGACAAACGAGTGAAACCATGAACCTTGGAGTGTTGAGCTATTTCAAAGAAAGTATACGATGAAGATGAACGAAGTGGAAAGCACTTCGTAGAAACGAGAAGAAGGAACACCATGAGAAACTTGAAGGTTGTAAAGGCATGAATGAAGAGCTCAAGGAACAAGAAGGACATGTAACCACTCCGGTTGAAACGAAATAGGCAAGGAATGAGAATGAAGAATACGGGCAACACTCCGGTAGAAAAGAGAAGAAAAGCTTGATAAGATGGGAAGAACTTGAAGACACGACACAACACTCCGGTTAAATGGATAAGCAAGGAAAAGAAGAGAACATGATCTTGGCAAAACGAGACTATGGGATGGAGAGAGAAACATCACAATTCCTCCGGAATAAATGAAAGAATGGAATGAAAGGATGGAGAAGAAAACAACATGTTCTACCTCAAATGAATTTGAGAGAGCATCCTTAAAAGAAGGATTGAATGGAGTTGTTGAAAAAATCAACAACAAAAGAATTAGCTTGTTATGGGCTTATGGAAAACATCTCAAAATTTGAGGTGAAATTCTGCCACTAACGGAAACAAAAGATTGGATGAGATCAACAAAGAGATGAAAAGCCTCTTCCACCGGGAAGGATATGGAGAAAGCTTGGATCATTGATAAGCACCACAAATAGCAACATTCCTTAGGGAAGGCTTTAGGTGAAATATAACCCAAGATAACTCCAACAAAGAAATCATGATGGGTTGAAACAACTCATGAACGAAGAGAAAACGATGGTTTTAAAATATCTCATTCTTGACAACTTGTGAATTATAAAACACGAAGGGAAATTATCAAGAATGACATAACACCGCCTCAAAAGATAAGATAGAAAGAACTGCACTTCGGAATGCAAGATGAAGAATGCTTGAGCTCCTCCAACAAGAATCTTGAAGAACATTTCGAGAATGAATTAAATCTTCGATGAACCACCATGAAGAAGCCCTCGAAGGACTCCGGATAGATAAAGATGGTCGAAACGAAAGAAAGCTTGAAAAGAACAAGATGAGGCCTTGCAACGATTTAGATGGAGCTTCGTGACGAGATAATGAGAGAACTTGGAACTCCGGAAAAAGAAAAGATGAAAAACTTCGAACCGATAAATTGATATCATGAACGAACTCCGAAAGAAAAGAATTGAATCACCTCGAGGAAACAAGAATAAGATTTATTGTATGATTATCATTCATCAACTTAAATTGATGACAAGTAATGGATTTGGCATACTACTTATTCCTCTTGAAAAAGATTGAAGAGAGATATAGCGCAACTCAATGGACCACCGGTAACATTTCGGAAAGAACGAATGAATTGATATGGTAACAAAAGAATATGAATCTTGAACGAACCATCGTAAGAATTGAAAACGATTGAAGAAAAGTGAACGAATCACCGGGAAGAATTAGAAAATGAACGAAGATACTTGAGGGAATTTAGATACACGAGAACGAAGAGATCGCGGAGTGAATAAATAATACTTGTACGACGCGCCGGGGTAATTGGAGAACGATAGCTGGAATGTGAGGATGAAGAATTCTTCTGGAATGATGGCCTTCAGATAATCGAAACGGAAAACAACTCCTGAAATGCTCCGGATGGGTTAGAAAACAATCGCACAATTGGAAACAATTTGAGAGGATAACATCAAGCTAGCGCCACGAATCTTTGAGAGAACGGACAAGATTTAGATAAACTCTTCTTCGGTCTTCAAAGCTGAGAACGACGACGAGGAACACCACAGTGAATAGTTGAGACACTCCGCAAGAATGAAAAGAGAAAAGGTTGAGCCAACGATGAAAAGAATTTGAAAGCGAACTTGGAGGGCACATTTGACCGATGATAATTCATTCTTATGTCGAACTTTGAAAAGAATTTGAGAATAGCTCAGGAAAAATTAGAGGAGTCAGGTAAGATCCTGGGAAAAGACCTATGGGTTAGGGCCCACTCAAAAGAAATGTTGTTGAACGATTTCAAAAGAGAGATTGCACCGGTTGAATTAAATGGCTTGAATGTGATGTTAACCTCGAAATAACTTGAATTGATGCAGAGTGGAAACACGAATCTTCAGAGATATCTTCAGCACTCCGGAACAAATGAATAGCAGGAGGTGAATGATTGAGAAGTGCACCGGCATGAAAAGGCCTTTGAAACGTGGAAAGGGATATGATCAACCCCAAAAAGCTTGAATTGAATCCGCCGTGAAAATAATACGAGAATGAAGAATGATGAACTTGTAGCTCCTGAGCATCTTCATGAGAATCACCGGATAAGAACATCGAAGAAAAAGAATTAAGAGACTTCACATGAATAAAATGGATACTTTATTAAGAAATTTGAGTCCTTGAAGAAAAAGGGTGGGATGGTGGGAAAACAAAGGCAACTTGGGACGGATGAAACGTTGTTGAGAAAACTGAGAATTGATCTTGTGAATGTTGAAATGATTGGATTAGCCTGAAGAGAAGCACGCTGGTAGGAAAGGATTGACATGACAATCTCAATCATCAAGAAGGATTAGCACTCCCATAGAAATATGAGAACACCGCTTAGGAAAGGTATGGAATCAACACTTGACTTCGAAGCAACTCGAATACCACAACTCAAAACAAAACAAAGGATTGGCTTGCAAAATCAGCAGGAAACAATACATAACCCCTCATGCATTTGTTGGAAGGATAATCCTAGTTAACTAATTGAATTCCCACCTGAGAACTCCCGAAACTTTTTGGTTATGCAATCTGGTCCCACAGCTACATGGAGCAAAAAATCATCACACAACTCCTAGCAGAATTCTACGCTCCAATGTTCCGAATGCGTTCAACACATAACCAAGAAATCTCAGAAACTCATGTACCTCAGACCTTCGAACACACAACGATACTAGTCATGGAAGATCATCCGTGCTATCTCCTCCAGTACTGGGGATAAGTCACGGCAATATTTGCCACCATGAAAAGTATGGGAGCGTTTCAATGTCGGCATCCTCTGGTATTCCGGAACTGAGACGATAACAACTATGATGAAAACACCTTAGAGCTCAACTCTTCGGGTCCAATCCATACAATCGGGAGGCACCAAGACAGAATTGCCGTCACATCGATATCGCAACGATTCCAACAATACCCGCGTGATCCTAAAAAAAATTTGAGTGAAAAAGAGGAGGGTGTAAAAACACCTACGTCACGAGTCCTTACCAGAGCGACGAGGGGATGAGGAGTAAAAATAAATCCTACTCTCCAATATGTATAGCTAGACTCAAAATAGTTTTTTTTTCTAGACTCAACAACGGCAGCGGTTCGATCAATCAAGGGGGCTTCTGCGATCGGTAAGGCTCTGATACCAATTTGTAGCGCCCAAGATGCGATTCTATCCCAACCACGTGATGAATTCATGATTGGGGCACAATCGCATTTCGAGCGCATAGCAAGGTGGATATCATTACAACATACCATGTAATGAATAGATGAGAATACAAGGTAAAGGCTTACACTCGCCACAAGCTACAACATGAATACAACAGTACATCAATACATAGTAATCATCATACAGAAGAGCAGGATCCGACTACGGATGAAACCAAAACAAAAAAAAGAACGACATCCACCCTGCTAATCCCAGGCTCCCCGACCCGGAACCTATCCCTTGATCAAAGAAGAAGAAGCAGAAGAACTCTAAACAAGCAAGCATCGCACTCGCGTCAGATCATCGCATTACCTGTACCTGCAACTGTTGTTGTAGTAATCTGTGAGCCACGAGGACTCAGTAATCCCATTACCATGGGTATCAAGACTAGCAAAGCTTAATGGGTATGGAATGGATAGGTGGTGAGGTTGCAGCAAGCACTAAGCATTGTATGGTGGCTAACTTATGAATACAAGAATAAGATGAGAAACTACGCAACGGTCGCAAACTAGTAATGATCAAGAAGTGACCCTGAACTATTTACGTTCAAACATAACCCCACCGTGTTCTCTTCTCGAACTCACTCGAAAAGAGACGGTCATGGTTACACACGCAGTTGGTGTATTTTAATTCGGATCTGGTGTCAAGTTCTCTACAACCGGATATTAAAAATTCCCATCTGCCACATAACCACGGGCACGGCTCTCGAAAGTTTAAACCCTGCAGGGGTGTCCCAACTTAGCCCATGACAAGCTCACGATCCGCGGAGACAATCCTCCATCGCGGGACAACCCGAGTATTCTCAGAATCCCGGTGCACAAGCTCTTCGAAGAAAGGAAAACTATCCCAAGGAGATCTCCCGGTGAGTCGGATCCGTGTCCAGAGCCGCGCGCTCTCTATCTACGGACTCATCCGTCTATGCAAAGTGGACGATAGCCAAAAGAACTCGAGTTGCCCTGAGGCGGCACCGCCGACTGCTAGGTAGGTGGACCAACACTCATGTCGAGCACTGGCCCGGGGGTTGATTAAGAGTCCTCGGGTGCTAGCCGGTCCCTATGCAAGTTTTAGTTATTATTAGGCAAATGGTAAAACCAATGTTGGATCTCCTCGGGAAAGCTTTACTTTAGGCGAAGAGACAAGGGGGGCCCATAACACCCCGACCGTGTTAGGAACACAAAATTCAAGGAACATAACACCGGTATGACGGAAACTAGGGCGGCAAGAGTGGAACAAAACACCAAGCAAAAGGCTGAGCCTTCCACGCTTACCAAGTGTATAGATGCATTAATTAAATAAGAGATATTGTGATATCCCATGATACCCATGATATCCAACATGGACCAAACTGCAACTGCACCTGCAACTAGCAACGCTATAAGAGGGGCTGAGCAAAGCGGTAACATAGCCAAACAACAGTTTGCTGGGATGGTGGAAAAGGTTAGAGGCTTATCATGGCAATTTAGGAGGCTTGATAAACAAGTGGCAGGTAGCGTGACATAGCGATAGCATTGAGACAACTAGCAAAGCAAAGATAGTAGTGGTATCCAGGATAACGTTCATCTTGCCTGAAATCCCGCTAGGAAGAAGACCGAACCCATGAAGTAGACGAACCAACGTAGTCGAACGGATCCTCACAATCGCAACGTAACCGGAACTATCAAGAAGAAGCAACACCGGAAAGAAGCAAACATCATGGTAAACAACCATCACATAAACATGGCATGATGCACAAGCAAGTATGATGCATGTCCGGTTTAAAGATGCATGGCATGGCAAAGTGCAACAAATAATACTACAAATTAAGTGGAGCTCAATATGCAACGAGTTGCATGTTGACGAAACACCACATCCGTATTATTTAGTTCGCTCTCGTTTATGTACCCAACAATATTAAATGTTGTTAAACATGGCAAGAGGTGAAGCATAATAAAACTACCTATCTAGGCAAGTTTAAATGAGGCCGGAAACAACAAACAACAAGTCCGGAAAATCCCCATATGCATATTTTCGAATTTGGTACTGTTCTGCCCTAAACCATATTTTATAGTTGTTAAACATGTAAAGTAAGTGCAACATGTTAAACTATGCATTTTTCTTCCCCATTTACATATAAAGTTTATTTAATTCAGAGCTACGGTTTATTAGTTATGAATAAAACCATTTTACCATGTCATTTAGCAAATTAAATGCAAGCAGCATTTTAAACATGGAGGAAAGTTGGATAGTATGAAACTAGATGATATTCTAAGCATTTTACATGTATAGTTTGTTTTAAACCGATGCACAGTTGTGAAGTTATTATATGCATGAACAACGAGGGTTTTTCTGCAAATCTGTAAAACCTGGAGAAATAGCTAAATCGCAGCGGACGAAAAAAAAATGAACTGGGCCGAATCTAGCTGGGCGAACAGCTCACAGGGGGAGTTTGGGCGGCTCACCATGGGCCAAGCCCAGGTCGGCGGAGAGGCCAAGGCAGGGGAGGCTGGCGCGCTCGGCCTTGGTGCGGGATGCAGCCCACGCGGGCGCCTCGCTCGCTCGCCCGCTCAAAGTAGGGGCATGGCGCCGCGCAGCAGAGGGTGGAGAAGCCGGCCGGGACGAGATCCGGCGAGGGGACGACGGGGAACGGCAGAACGGGGCGGCACGGAGCGGATCTAGACGGTGGGGTCGAGCAGGACGACGGCGGCTCAGCTCCAACGGCTCCGGTCGGTGGTGAGCTGAACTCCTGTTCAGAGAAACAGAGAGGAGAGATCGTGAGGGAGAGAGGGAACCGGAGGGAAGGGAAGAAAAGGAGGAAGGATACGGCAGGGTGGCGCGGCCTGGTGGTACTGGTGGTGGAGAGGACTAGGCGGCACCGCATCGGGGACCGAGCAGGAGCTCGGGGACGAGCATGAAGGTGCTCAGGACGGGCGCGTCCCTTGGGCGCGCGACGAGGAGGGAGCACAGGGAGGCGAGGCGGCTCCCGCGAAGAAGGTGGCGCGGTGAGGAGGGGCTCCGGCGTCGTCGGTTCCTGGGGCGGCGCGTATCAGAAGCAGAGGCGAGCTCCAAATCCATGGCGGGGACGGTAGGCGTCGGGCAGAGGAGGAGCTCCTCTCCCGAGGGCTTGAGCGAGGCAACGAGGAGGAGGCTGCGCTGGCTGCTGCGGGTCGAGGATGGCCGTGGGAGTGCTCTGGTTGGTGGGGATCGATGGATGGATGGATCGATGGGACTGGTGGTGGCTGAAATCGAGGAGGGCGCGAGAAGGTTGGTTGGCAGGCGGATCGGGAGGAGATCCCGAGGAAGAAGATGGGTGATGAGACGGGGCGGCGGCGGAGGGACAAATGTCCTAGATTTTAGGGATTGTCCAAAATGGAGGGGTGGACTATATATATAGAAATGAGGAAAGTTTGGAGCATCCGATCGAAATTAGACGGTCGAGACAAAATAGGTTTAGGAAGTCCAAATAAGAAATCGAAGATATTTTAGGGATGTTTGGGGATGATCCGGACCCATCGGTCAAGACTGCCCGGCTCGGGTTCGGAGAAGTTTCGGACACGCACGCGAGGGGGTCTGAGAGAGATCGACAAAGACAAGGGGTCTTGACAAAAGGTCAACAGAGACAAAGAAGAAGCGGCAGCTACGAGCGGATACAAGTTTTAAAAACATGACGGCAACGGAGTGCCGATGCAATGCAAATGATGACATGATGAAATGCAACAAACAAATAATACACACAGCGACAACGAAGAACATGGAAGGCGTCTGGAGCGTCGGTCTCGGGTCGTCACACCCCCGAACTTGCCTTCAATGACGACGTAGTATCCGGCTTATGTCTTCGGCTTTGCAAGGCGGGTTCTTCATTTGTACTTTGGATTGACGACAGCCCGGTTCTGACCTCGATGCGCTGCCTTTATGATCCTTTTCTGTGGTCGCTTCGATTTCCGCGCGCCGGGCGAACATGAATGGTCTGTGATTTTTTGCAAATAAGCCCCTCACCACGCTCGGATGGCATCTATATAAGGAGAGCTAGATCCCCAAATGCCATCTCATATTGCGCAAAAGTAAGACCGTCAAGATTAGCTGCGAACAAAGCTTTCCAGCATGGCCAGTGCTCCAGGCTCATCTTTGCACCCTCATGGCCCTCAAGAGGGTGATTGGCAGAGTTGTTTCGTGCCTCATCTTCAACTGAGTCGACTCCAGACGCAGGGCTACCTTCCCCTCGTGGATCTAGTCCCCGTTCGAGCGGGATTGGCCTCAATTGGCAATGATGTGATGGCTGAGAATTTCCCCAACCCCAACAAGGAGGAGAGGGTGTACTTCATCCCCTTTCTGCTGCGGGGCCTAGGATTTCCAATCCACCCCTTTCTCAGGGGCCTATTGGAATTTTATGGCATCCAACTCCACAACCTTACCCCAGGTTCGATTCTGCACATCTTAGGTTTTGTTGCCCTCTGCGAACTGTTCTTAGGCATTGAGGCCCATTTTAAACTATGGAGGAAGTTCTTTTGCCTTATTCCCCGCCATCGGGGAGGCTCTATTTTTGAAGTGGGCGGTGCCGAATTATGGCGTATAGCCGGATCCGGATAGCTCATAGGAACTCCCAAGGAGGTATACCCACAGTGGTCTTCGGGATGGTTTTATATGGACGACGTCCCACTGCCGGACCCAGTTCGGCGCGGCCTTCCCGAATTTTCCAGTGCTCCTTTAAAGAAGCGTCTCAACTGGCGTCCCCGAAGTCCCAAGGAGGAAGACAGTGCGGAAATAAAAAGGTTGTTTAACCAGATCAGGTTACTAGCCCATACCAAGCTCTCGATAGTGGAGGTCATGGCTATTGCAATAAAGAGGTGCGTCCAGCCTCTCCAATCCAGAGTAACTCCCTTATGGTGTTATAATGGAGAATATGACGCTTCCCGTTACAGACGGAAGGGTCCGGATACCCCTGCCGAACTGGCCACAATCCTGGCCGATCTGTATAAGGGTGAGAAAGAAGACTTCCTCTGCTTAAACTGCCGCGATGGCTATTCCATGTACAACCCCGTAGAATTGGTAAGATTTCGATTGTCTGCGCTGCCTTATTGCTATCACAGATACTAATCAACTTTGCCCTTTGTTACCAAAAACAGTCTTGGAGGAAGATGATCGAGGACGTCCGCTGTCCCGCTCCACAGCCAGAGGATCATAGCCGCGATGGAGACCCTGGCTTTCACGAGGATCCGGACATATACATAGAGTTCGATGATGGGGTATTCTATCGAGCGAGCCTTGACGGCTTAAGAGTGGCTATCACCGCCGACTACCCCCGCCTCTATCCCTTCTGCATCGTAAGTATTCGGAGGGCTCTTGAAAGGAAACCCTTATCTGCACTTTTGCTTATTATACCGTTCCGAACTTTTAACAGGATCGGCGTTCGGCAGACCGTACTTCCTCGAGGGCGGCCCCTACACAGGGCAGCCGTTCAAAACGAAAGGGGACTGGGAGTGCTGCAGAAACCCCACAGTCTTCCAAGAGGTATGTCCGCTTAATACATGCCTAGGCAGGAGTCCGGATTGCTTAAGGTCTCCTTCTTATCTTTGATGTCAGGAGAAACACGCGGTAGACGGTGGGAAAATGCCCTGCTAGCCGAATGTCCGCCAATCCGGTGCCGGACTCGCCAACTAGGACGAGAACCGAGGCAATGCCAGATCCGAATCCTCATGAGGATTCGGACGACGTATCTGTCATGAATTCCGAAGTGGAGAGCGTGATGAATCACCGTCGATTAAAGGAAGCCATGCGTGCCCCGGCTTTTTCCAAGCGAGAGTTTACCGCACTCAGCACGGTGGATGCATATATCCGAGCCGCTCGAGACGGACTTGCCGGAGTCACTCAGTTGTTCTCAAAGGACATACAGGTAAGCGTTTATGCAATTTTGGATAGTCATATGCCAGTAGCCCCGAGACTTGAAGCAATGAGGCAAACCGATTTAAGGATCGATATACCCTGCAGGTCCTTAAAGAAAAGAACACTGCGCTAGCCCAGGAGCTGAAAACAAACCAAATGCAGCTGAATGCTGTTACTGCCGAACTGGTGGAGATGAAAAAGATCACAATGAGTGCGTCCAGGGAGAAAAATCTCAAGGAGGAAAAGGACAAACAATCCGAAGAGATAGAGAGCTTGAAGGCTCAGTTATCGGCCTCTCAGAGAGAAAATGAAAAACTGAAGGGCGGCATATTCGGTATGTCTTCCTCTTTTATTCAGAACCTCCCTAGGTGCTCATGTTTAATCCATAATTTAGAATATCATGACTCTGTTCCTATAGGTCTGTTAACTGGTAGGCCGGAAGAGGAAGTATCCGGATTTCAAGGCGACGTGCTAAAGGAGCTGTCCGTGGTACATGCTCGGGCCCGGAAGGCCATGAAGAGTATGTTGAAGGCTTTATGGCCATCCGATACCCCTCCAGAGGGTATGGAGGGCTTGGCAAACCTGTTCAAAGGTGCCCGGCGCCAGTTTGAGCTATGGAAGACATCCGCCTGCCGTGAGGGCGCACGAGAAGCCTGGGCCATGGTGAAAACACGCTTCACCAAGCTAGATCCAAATCATATGGCCCGAGTGGGACCACAGGGACCAGACGGGAAAGAGATTCCAGTGAGTTTGGTGTATGACCAAGTAATGATAGCTGCGAAGTATTCGGAGGAAGACTGTAGGTTAGACAGTCTTATAGATGGAATAGATAAGGAATAGGTATTTGATGCAATGTATTAGAGTACGTTATGATCAACCTGTGCCTTTATCCGAACATGTGAAAAGTTTTGTCATCGCAGGCTTTCGGCTTTAACCTTCGGACCAAAATGGTGGAGTGTTTCCGGATACTATTGGGAATGAAAAGAAACATTCACTATGTCCGGAAACCAGGCAACCCAGTCATTGTGCTCGAACAGACAAAAAATTGTAGTTCAGGATGTATGTTATATTACATATGTAAGAAACATCTTCCAACGAAAATAGTTCCGTTAAGGGTTCCTTTGCTTGGGTTGGCAGGCAGTAATTATGCATGCCGGGGCTTTGGTCCGTTATATGGAAAAACTATCCCACAGTATTTGGAGTGGTTACAAGAATGTAACAATCTGTCGTTTGATTGCCGACCACCTATATTCTCTTAAGAACGCTAGCTTTCGGCTTCACCCGTCTGAGGTACTTGTCTGGTGACCCGGTTGTAACAATCGCAGAGGTGCTCCCTTTACGCCCTAGCCGAACTATCGGGAACGAAGGGCATAAACACAGGAGCAAGGCAACCCAGATTGGCAAAAACTTAAGTCATAGAGGTGCATATAATGGCAAAAAAGGATGTATATGAGAAAATGACATTTATATTTTGAACTCCAGGCTCAAAATAATAATAAGCTTCGGTTAAAGAAGCCCCCAGTCATGGCGGGGTGTATACATTTTAGGATGTTTTACCCCCCAAGTGTTCGGCTGATACGAACACATCCTGGGAATTATATAAAAACGAGGAAACGAAAACAAAATGAAGAGGAGAGAGAAAAAAAAGGAACAAAAAAGGTATGACCGAACTCATGCGTAGAATCTTCGGAGCCGAGCAACATTCCATGGATTCGGCTCTAGGTGATTATCCGATGCATTACGAAGGCGATAGGCTCCTCCTGTGAGAACTTCATAAATAATGAAGGGACCCTCCCATTTTGGTTTGAGCTTGTCCTTCTTCTTCTCTGGGAGGCGTAAAACGAGTTCGCTGACATTATAAGTCTTGGCCCGCACTTCTCTGCTTAGGTACCTCCGAGCCTGCTGCTGATAGAATGCGAAACGGGCTTTTGCAACATCACGTGAAGGAAATATGCCCTAGAGGCAATAATAAAGTTATTATTTATATTTCCTTATATCATGATAAATGTTTATTATTCATGCTAGAATTGTATTAACTGGAAACTTGATACATGTGTGAATACATAGACAAAACAAAGTGTCCATAGTATGCCTCTACTTGACTAGCTCATCAATCAAAGATGGTTAAGTTTCCTGACCATAGACATGTGTTGTCATTTGATGAACGGGATCACATCATTAGGAGAATGATGTGATGGACAAGACCCATCCATTAGCTTAGCATAATGATCGTTAAGTTTTATTGCTATTGCTTTCTTCATGACTTATACATATTCCTTTGACTATGAGATTATGCAACTCCCGAATACCGGAGGAACACCTTGTGTGCTATCAAACGTCACAACGTAACTAGGTGATTATAAAGATGCTCTACAGGTGTCTCCGAAGGTGTTTGTTGGGTTGGCATAGATCGAGATTAGGATTTGTCACTCCGAGTATCGGAGAGGTATCTCTGGGCCCTCTCGGTAATGCACATAACTACAAGCCTTGCAAGCAATGTGACTAATGAGTTAGTTACGGGATGATGCATTACGGAACGAGTAAAGAGACTTGCCGGTAAAGAGATTAAACTAGGTATGAGGATACCGACGATCGAATCTCGGGCAAGTAACATACCGATGACAAAGGGAATGACGTATGTTGTCATAACGGTTCGACCGATAAAGATCTTCGTAGAATATGTGGCAGCCAATATGAGCATCCAGGTTCCGCTATTGGTTATTGACTGGAGAGGTGTCTCGGTCATGTCTACATAGTTCTTGAACCCGTAGGGTCCGTACGCTTAACGTTCGATGACGATTTGCAATATATGAGTTATGTGATTTGATGACCGAAGATTGTTCGGAGTCCCGGATGTGATCACGGACATGACGAGGAGTCTCGAAATAGTCGAGAGGTAAAGATTGATATATTGGACGACGGTATTCGGACACCGGAATAGTTTCGGGACGATTTTTGGGAGACCGAGGGGGTTACCGGAACCCCCCGGGGAAGTTATGGGCCTTCATGGGCCATAAGGGAGAAGAGAGAGGGCAGCCCAAAGGGTGGCGCGCGCCCCCCCAAGGGATCCGAATTGGACAAGGGGTGGGGGGCGCGGCCCCCTTCCTCTTTCCCTCTCCCTCTCCTACTCCTTCCCCCTTTCCCCCTTTGAGAAGGAAAGGGGACTCCTACTAGGACTGGGAGTCCTAGTAGGACTCCCCCCTTGGCGCGCCCCCTCCATGGTCGGCCACCTCCTCCTCCCCTCCTTTATATACGTGGGCAGGGGGCACCCCAAAGACACATCAGATATTCTCTTAGCCATGTGCGGTGCCCTCCTCCACAGTTTACTCCTCCGGTCATAGCGTCGTAGTGCTTAGGCGAAGCCCTGCACGGATCACATCACCATCACCGTCACCACGCCGTCGTGCTGACGAAACTCTCCCTCGACCTTCTACTGGATCAAGAGTTCGAGGGACGTCATCGAGCTGAACGTGTGCAGAACTCAGAGGTGCTGTACGTTCGGTGCTTGATCGGTTGGATTGCGAAGACGTTCGACTACATCAACCGCGTTAAGCTAACGCTTCCGCTTTCAGTCTACGAGGGTACATGGACACACTCTCCCCCTC
Organism: Thinopyrum elongatum; assembly: GCA_011799875.1. Taxonomy (NCBI): domain Eukaryota; kingdom Viridiplantae; phylum Streptophyta; class Magnoliopsida; order Poales; family Poaceae; genus Thinopyrum; species Thinopyrum elongatum. The sequence goes on from CM022299.1 coordinate 577,891,574, forward strand.
TCGTTGCTATGCATCTCCTAGATAGATCTTGCGTGAGCGTAGGAAATTTTGGAAATTGCATGCTATGTTCCCTAACAGTGGCATCCGAGCCAGGTCTATGCGTAGATGATATGCACGAGTAGAACACAAAGAAGTTGTGGACGATGATAGTCATACTGCTTACCACCATCGTCTTATTTTTATTCAGCGGTATTGTTGGATGAAGCAGCCAGGACCAACCTTACATGACCGCGTTCATGAGACCGGTTCCACCGACAGACATGCAACTTGTTGCATAAAGGTGGCTGGCGGGTGTCGGTTTCTCCAAGTTTAGTTGAATCAAATTTGACTACAGCCGGTCCTTGTTGAAGGTTAAAACAACAAACTTGACGAAACATCGTTGTGGTTTTGATTCGTAGGTAAGAACGGTTCTTACTAGAAGCCCGTAGCAGCCACGTAAAACTTGCAACAACCAAGTAGAGGTCGTCTAACTTGTTTTTGCAGGGCATGTTGTGATGTGATATGGTCAAGACATGATGTGATACACGTTATTGTATGAGATGATCATGTTTTGTAAAAGTTATCGGCAACTGGCAGGAGCCTTATGGTTGTCGCTTTATTGTATGCAATGCAAACACCATGTAATTGTTTTACTTTATCACTATGTGGTAGCGATAGTAGTAGAAGCAATAGTTGGCGAGACGACAACGATGCTACGATGGAGATCAAGGTGTCAAGCCGGTGACGATGGAGATCATGACGCTGCTTTGGAGATGGAGATCAAACGCACAAGATGATGATGGCCATATCATGTCACATATTATGATTGCATGTGATGTTTATCCTTTATGCATCTTATTTTGCTTAGAACGGCGGTAGCATTATAAGATGATCCCTCACTAAGATTTCAAGGTATAAGTGTTCTCCCTAAGTATGCACCGTTGCAACAGTTCGTCCTGCCGAGACACCACGTGATGATCGGGTGTGATAAGCTCTACGTTCAAATACAACGGGTGCAAGACAGATTTGCACACGCGGAATACTCGGGTTAAACTTGACGAGCCTAGCATGTACAGACATGGCCTCGGAACACTGGAGACTGAAAGGTCGAACGTGAATCATATAGTAGATATGATCAACATAGAGATGTTCACCATTGAAAACTACTCCATCTCACGTGATGATCGGACATGGTTTAGTTGATTTGGATCACATGATCATTTAGATGACTCGAGGGATGTCTATCTAAGTGGGAGTTCTTAAGTAATATGATTAATAGAACTTAATTTATCATGAACTTAGTCCTGATAGTATTTGCAATCTATGTTGTAGATCAATAGCTCACGTATAGCTCCCCTGTTTTATTTTTGATATGTTCCTAGAGAAAACTAAGTTGAAAGATGTTAGTAGCAATGATGCGGACTGGGTCCATGATCTGAGGATTATCCTCATTGCTGCACAGAAGAATTATGTCCTTGATGCACCGCTAGGTGACAGACCTATTGCAGGAGCTGATGTAGACATTATGAACGTTTGACAAGCTTGGTATGATTACTACATGATAGTTTAGTGCGCCATGCTTTACGGCTTAGAACCGGGACTTCAAAAACATTTTGAACGCCACGGAGCATATGAGATGTTCCAAGAGTTGAAATTGGTATTTCAGACTCATGCGCATGTCGAGAGGTATGAGACCTCTGACAAGTACTTTGCCTACAATATGGAGGAGAATAGCTCAGCCAGTGAGCATATGCTCAGAATGTCTAGGTACTACAATTGCTTGAATCAAGTGGGAGTTAATCTTCCAGATAAGATAGTGATTGACAAAGTTCTCTAGTCACCATCACCAAGTTACTAGAACTTCGTGATGAACTATAATATGCAAGGGATGACGAAAACGATTCCCAAGCTCTTCGCGATACTGAAATCGGCGAAGGTAGAAATCAAGAAATAGCATCAAGTGTTGATGATTAACAAGACCACTAGTTTCAAGAAAAAGGGCAAGGGAAATAAAGGGAACTTCAAAAAGAATAGCAAGCAAGTTGCCACTCCCGTGAAGAAGCCCGAAGCTAAACCCAAGCCTGAAACTGAGTGCTTCTACTGCAAAGGAAATGGTCATTGGAAGCGGAACTGCCCCAAACATTTGGCAGATAAGAAGGATGGCAAAGTGAACAAAGGTATATTTGATATACAGATTATTGGTGTGTACTTTACTAGTGTTCATAGTAACCCCTAGGTATTTGATACCAGTTCAGTTGCTATGATTAGTAACTCGAAACAGGAGTTACATAATGAACAGAGACTACTTGAGGGCAAAGTGACGATGTGTGTTGGAAGAGATTCCAAGGTTGATAAGATCACCATTGCATACTCCCTCTATCTTCGGGATTAGTGTTGAACCTAAATGTTATTTGGTGTTTGCGTTGAGCATGAATATGATTGGATCATGTTTATTGCAATACGGTTATTCATTTAAGTCAGAGAATAATTATTGTTCTGTTTATATGAATAAAACCTTCTATGGTCATACACTCAATGTGAATGGTTTATTGAATCTCGATCGTAGTAATACACATATTCATAATATTGATGCCAAAAGATGCAAAGTTGAGAATGATAGTGCAACATATTTGTGGCACTGCCGTTTAGGTCATATTGGTGTAAAGCGCATGAAGAAACTCCATGTGGATGGACTTTTGGAATCACTTGATTATGAATCATTTGATGCTTGCGAACCATGCCTCATGGGCAAGATGACTAAAACTCCGTTCTCCGGAACAATGGAGCGAGCTACAGACTTATTGGAAATAATACATACCGATGTATGCGGTCCTATGAGTGTTGAGGCTCGCGGCGGGTATCATTATTTTATAACCTTCACAGATGATTTAAACAGATATGGGTGTATCTACTTAATGAAACACAAGTCTGAAACATTTGAAAAGTTCAAAGAATTTCAGACTGAAGTGGAGAATCATCGTAACAAGAAAATAATGTTTCTACGATCTGATCGCGGAGGCGAATATTTGAGTTACGAGTTTGGCCTTCATTTAAAACAATGTGGAATAGTTTTGCAACTCACGCCACCTGGAACACCACAACGTAATGGTGTGTCCGAACGTCGTAACCGTACTTTATTGGATATGGTACGATATATGACGTCTCTTACCGATTTACCACTATCGTTTTGGGGTTATGCATTAAAGACAGCTGCATTCACGTTAAATAGGGCACCATCTAAATCCGTTGAGACGACACCGTATGAACTGTGGTTTGGCAAGAAACCTAAGCTGTCGTTTCTTAAAGTTTGGGGTTGCGATGCTTATGTGAAAAAGCTTCAGCCTGATAAGCTCGAACCCAAATCGGAGAAGTGCGTCTTCATAGGATACCCAAAAGAAACTGTTGGGTACACCTTCTATCACAGATCCGAAGGCAAAATATTTGTTGCTAAGAATGGATCCTTTCTAGAGAAGGAGTTTCTCTCGAAAGAAGTGAGTGGGAGGAAAGTAGAACTTGATGAGGTAGTTGTACCTTCTCTCGAATTGGAAAGTAGTTCATCACAGAAATTAATTCCAGTGATGCATACGCCAATTAGTGAGGAAGTTAATGATGATGATCATGAAGCTTCAGATCAAGTTACTACCGAACCTCGTAGGTCAACCAAAGTACGTTCCGCACCAGACTGATATGGTAATCCTGTGCTGGAAGTCATGTTACTAGACCATGACGAACCTACGAACTATGAGGAAGCGATGATGAGCCCAGATTCCGCGAAATGGCTTGATGCCATAAAATCTGAGATGGGATCCATGTATGAGAACAAAGTATGGACTTTGGTTGACTTTCCCGATGATCGGTAAGCCATTAAGAATAAATGGATCTTCAAGAGGAAGACAGACGCTGATAGTAGTGTTACTATCTACAAAGCTCGACTTGTCGCAAAAGGTTTTCGACAAAGTTCAAGGTGTTGACTACGATGAGATTTTCTCACTCGTAGCGATGCTTAAGTCTGTTCGAATCATGTTAGCAATTGCCGCATTTTATGAAATCTGGCAAAAGGATGTGAAAACTGCATTTCTTTAATGGATTTATTAAAGAAGAGTTGTATATGATGCAACCAGAAGGTTTTGTCAATCCTAAAGGTGCTAACAAAGTGTGCAAGCTCCAGCGATCCATTTATGGACTGGTGCAAGCATCTCGGAGTTGGAATATACGTTTTGATAGTGTGGTCAAAGCATATAGTTTTATACAGACTTGCGGTGAAGCCTGTATTTACAAGAAAGTTAGTGGGAGCACTACAACCTTTCTGAAAAGTATATGTGAATGACATATTGTTGATCAGAAATGATGTAGAATTTTCTGGAAAGCATAAAGGAGTGTTTGAAAGGAGTTTTTCAAAGAAAGACCTCGGTGAAGCTGCTTACATATTGGGCATCAAGATCTATAGAGATAGATCAAGATGCTTGATAAGACTTTCGATGAGTACATACCTTGATAAGATTATTGAAGGAGTTCAAAATGGATCAGTCAAAGAAAGAGTTCTTGCCTGATTTGTAAGGTATGAAGTTGAGTAAGACTCAAAACCCGACCACGGCAGAAGATATAGAGAGAATGAAAGTCATTCCCTATGCCTCAGCCATAGGTTCTATAAAGTATGCCATGCTGTATAACAAACCTGTTGTGTACCTTGCCATGAGTTTGGCAAGGGGGTACGATAGTAATCCAGAAGTGGATCACTGGACAGCGGTCAAAGTTATCCTTAGTTACCTAAGAGGACTAAGGAAATATTTCTCGGTTATGGAGGAAATAAAGAGTTCGTCGTAAAGAGTTGCGTCGATGCAAGCTTTAACACCGATCTGGATGACTCTGAGTCTCAATCTGGATACATATTGAAAGTGGGAGCAATTAGCTAGAGTAGCTCCATGCAGAGTATTGTAGACATAGAAAATTTGCAAAATACATACGGCTCTGAATGTGGCAGACCCATTGACTAAACTTCTCTCACAAGCAAAACATGATCACACCTTAGTACTCTTTGGGTGTTAATCACATAGCGATGTGAACTAGATTATTGACTCTAGTAAACCCTTTGGGTGTTAGTCACATGGCGATGTGAACTAATCACATAAAGATGTGAACTATTGGTGTTAAATCACATGACGATGTGAACTAGATTATTGACTCTAGTGCACATGGGAGACTGAAGGAAATATGCCCTAGAGGCAATAATAAAGTTGTTATTTATATTTCCTTATATCATGATAAATGTTTATTATTCATGCTAGAATTGTATTAACTGGAAACTTGATACATGTGTGAATACATAGACAAAACAAAGTGTCCCTAGTATGCCTCTAATTGACTAGCTCGTTAATCAAAGATGGTTAAGTTTCCTGACCATAGACATGTGTTGTCATTTGATGAATGGGATCACATCATTAGGAGAATGATGTGATGGACAAGACCCATCCATTAGCTTAGCATAATGATCGTTAAGTTTTATTGCTATTGCTTTCTTCATGACTTATACATATTCCTTTGACTATGAGATTATGCAACTCCCGAATACCGGAGGAACACCTTGTGTGCTATCAAACGTCACAACGTAACTGCATGATTATAAAGATGCTCTACAGGTGTCTCCGAAGGTGTTTGTTGGGTTGGCATAGATCGAGATTAGGATTTGTCACTCCGAGTATCGGAGAGGTATCTCTGGGCCCTCTCGGTAATGCACATCACTATAAGCCTTGCAAGCAATGTGACTAATGAGTTAGTTACGGGATGATGCATTACGGAACGAGTAAAGAGACTTGCCGGTAAAGAGATTAAACTAGGTATGAGGATACCGACGATCGAATCTCGGGCAAGTAACATACCGATGACAAAGGGAATGACGTATGTTGTCATAACGGTTCGACCAATAAAGATCTTCGTAGAATATGTGGGAGCCAATATGAGAATCCAGGTTCCGCCATTGGTTATTGACCAGAGAGGTGTCTCGGTCATGTCTACATAGTTCTTGAACCCGTAGGGTCCGCACGCTTAACGTTCGATGACGATTTGTAATATATGAGTTATGTGATTTGATGACCGAAGATTGTTCGGAGTCCCGGATGTGATCACGGACATGACGAGGAGTCTCGAAATAGTCGAGAGGTAAAGATTGATATATTGGACGACGGTATTCGGACACCGGAATAGTTTCGGGACGATTTTTGGGAGACCGAGGGGGTTACCGGAACCCCCCGGGGAAGTTATGGGCCTTCATGGGCCATAAGGGAGAAGAGAGAGGGCAGCCCAAAGGGTGGCGCGCGCCCCCCCAAGGGATCCGAATTGGACAAGGGGTGGGGGCGCGGCCCCCTTCCTCTTTCCCTCTCCCTCTCCTACTCCTTCCCCCTTTCCCCCTTTGAGAAGGAAAGGGGACTCCTACTAGGACTGGGAGTCCTAGTAGGACTCCCCCCTTGGCGCGCCCCCTCCCTGGCCGGCCACCTCCTCCTCCCCTCCTTTATATACATGGGCAGGGGGCACCCCAAAGACACATCAGATATTTTCTTAGCCGTGTGCGGTGCCCCCCTCCATAGTTTACTCCTCCGGTCATAGTATCGTAGTGCTTAGGCGAAGCCCTGCGCGGATCACATCACCATCACTGTCACCACGCCGTCGTGCTGATGAAACTCTCCCTCGACCTTCTGCTGGATCAAGAGTTCGAGGGAGGTCATTGAGCTGAACGTGTGCAGAACTCAGAGGTGCCGTACGTTCGGTGCTTGATCGGTTGGATCGCGAAGACGTTCGACTACATCAACCAGGTTAATCTAACGCTTCCGCTTTCGGTCTACGAGGGTACGTGGACACACTCTCCCCCTGTCGTTGCTATGCATCTCCTAGATAGATCTTGCGTGAGCGTAGGAATTTTTTTGAAATTGCATGCTACGTTCCCCAACATCGCGCTCCTCCTCCGGGCCGTCTAGGTCGTCCTGCCGATCGAGCTCGGCTTCTCTCTCTTCATACATGCGCACTCGAGGTGAGTCATGAATAATATCGCAGGGCAAAACAGCCTCTGGGCCGTACACCATAAAAAAGGGGGTGTATCCGGTCGTGCGATTGGGCGTGGTCCGCAGCCTTAGAGTACGGAGTCGAGTTCCTCGACCCAGTGCTTATCTGACTCCCGTAGGGATCGCACTAGTCTGGGTTTGATGCCGCTCATTATCAGGCCATTAGCCCGTTCGACCTGACCGTTTGTTTGAGGGTGATATACGGAGGCGTAATCGAGCTTGATGCCCAAGTTAGCACACCAAGTTTTCACCTCATCGGCTGTGAAGTTAGAGCCATTGTCAGTAATGATACTGTGAGGGACACCATAACGGTGTACAACGCCGGATATAAAGTCGATCACCGGTCCAGCTTCAGCCATTTTTACTGGTTTGGCTTCTATCCACTTAGTGAATTTGTCCACCATAACCAGCAAATATTTCTTCTTGTGGCTTCCCCCTTTAAGGGGTCCGACCATATCCAGCCCCCAGACCGCAAAAGGCCAAGTAATGGGGATTGTTTTTAAGGCGGTGGGCGGCATGTGACTTTCATTGGCGAAAAGCTGGCATCCAACACATCGCTGTACAAGAGCCTGTGCGTCTGCTTGGGCCGTAGGCCAAAAGAAACCTGTACGGAAGGCCTTAATTACGAGGGCCCGAGCGGCGGCATGATGGCCACCGAGACCAGCATGTATTTCGGCCAAGAGCTGCTGTCCCTCCTCTTCGGAGATACATCTTTGAAGAACTCCAGTAGTACTTTTCTTGTAGAGCTCTCCTTCATGAACCTTGTAGGCTTTCGAGCATCGAACTATGCGACGGGCCTCATTCTAGTCCTTAGGGAGCTCCCGCCTATAAAGGTAGGCCAGGAAGGGTTCGGTCCATGGAGCAATGACAGCCATGATTACATGGGCGGAAGGTGTCATTTCGGTGCCCGTGCCCCCGATGATATCAGAAGTGTGTTCGGTATCTGGGGGTATGATCGGCACCGGACTAGTGTTGCCGCTCTCGTCCTGCCATACCACGGATGGCTTGAAGAGCCTTTCCACAAAGGTGTTACGTGGGACGGGGTCGCGTTTAGCGCCCATTCGAGCAAGGATGTCCGCTGCCTGATTACTGTCTCGAGCAACGTGATGAAACTCGAGCCCCTCGAACCTAGCTGATATTTTGAGTACGGCGTCGCGGTATGCCGTCATCTTTGGATCTTTTGCATCGAAATCTCCATTTATTTGGGATATTGCGAGTTTTGAATCCCCAAGCACCTCTAGGCGTTGAATGCTCATAGAAACAGCTATCCGGAGACCGTGCAGTAGTGCCTCGTATTCGGCTGCGTTGTTGGAGTCCGTGTACATTATTTGCAATACATAGCGGACTGTGTCCCCAATAGGGGAAGTTAAGATGACACCGGCTCCCAACCTGGCTAACATTTTAGAGCCGTCGAAGTACATTACCCAGTGGGAGTATGTGCTATATTCTTTAGGGAGTTCGGCTTCCGTCCATTCGGCGACGAAGTCGGCCAACACCTAAGATTTAATAGCTCGGTGTGGTTTGTATGTTATTTCAAATGGTAAGAGCTCAATGGCCCATTTGGCTATGCGGCCGGTGGCATCCCGATTATTTATGATATCATTGAGTGGTACTTCGGATGCCACCATGATCGAACACTCTTGAAAGTAGTGCCGCAGCTTCCGGGATGCCATGAAGACCGCATACGCTATCTTTTGGTAGTGTGGGTATCGAGATTTGCACGGTGTAAGGACCGCCGATACATAGTATACTGGTTTTTGGAGTGGGAATTTATGTCCCTCTTCCTCTCGTTCGACGACGAGCACCGCGCTCACCACCTGGTGAGTTGTAGATATGTAGAGCAACATAGGTTCACCGATGTTTGGTGCGGCGAGGATTGGGTTGCTCGCTAACAAAGTTTTTATTTCTTCCAATCTGGCTATTGCCGCATCCGTCCACTCGAAGTGGTCGGTTCGTCGGAGTAGGCGATAAAGTGGCAGTGCCTTTTCTCCCAATCTGGAGATAAAGCAGCTCAAAGCTGCCACACACCCAGCTAGTTTTTGGACCTGCTTGAGGTCTGTTGGGGTTGCCAATTGTGACAGGGCTCGGATTTTGGCTGGGTTTGCTTCGATTCCTCTATTGGAAGCAGTGAACCTGAGTAGTTTTCCGGCCGGAACGCCAAGACACATTTTTTCGGATTGAGCCGTATGTCATATGTTCGGAGGTTGTCGAATGTGAGGCGTAGATCGTCCACCATTGATTCGACATGTTTAGTCTTGATGACTACATCATCTACGTATGCCTCCACTGTCTTGCCAATTTGTTTCTCCAGACATGTTTGAATCATGCGTTGGTAAGTGGCGCCAGCGTTTTTGAGTCCGAATGGCATGGTGTTGAAGCAGAAAGGCCCGTACGGGGTAATGAATGCCGTTGCGGGCTGGTCGGACTCCTTCATTTTAATTTGATGGTATCCGGAGTATGCGTTGAGGAAACACAGTGAATCGTGTCCTGCAGTCGCGTCAATGATTTGGTCAATGCGGGGCAGCGGGAAGGGATCCTTAGGGCAGGCTTTATTGAGGTCTTTGAAATCAGCACAAAGGCACCAGGATTTATCCTTCTTCGGTACCATGACCAGGTTTGCGAGCTAGTCTGGGTGTTTGATCTCCCTGATGAACCCTGCTTCCAGAAGTTTAGCTAGTTCCTCCCCCATAGCTTGTCGTTTGGGTTCAGAAAATTGCCGCAATGTTTGCTTGACTGGTTTGAACCCCTTTATAATATTGAGGATATGTTCGGCCAGTCTGCGTGGGATCCCGGGCATGTCCGAAGGGTGCCAGGCGAAGATATCCCAATTTTCACGCAGGAACGCTCTTAGTGGGGCGTCGATCGTTGGATCCAGCTGTGCTCCAATGGAGGCTGTCTTGTTGGGATCCGTCGGGTGTACTTGAAATTTTATTATTTCGTCTCCTGGTTTGAAAGAAGTGGACTTGGGCCTCTTATCGAGGATTACATCATCTTTGCCCACTGTGGAACGCAGAGTGGTTAGCTCCTCGGCCGCTAGGGCCTCGGATAGTGCCTCGAGGGCCAAGGATGCTGTTTTGTTTTCGGCGCGGAGCGCTATATCCGGATCACTGGTGATGGTGATAACTCCGTTGGGCCCTGGCATTTTGAGCTTCATATACCCATAATGGTGTATAGCTTGGAAGCATGTGAAGGCTTCTCGCCCCAACAAGGCGTGATATCCGCTATTGAAAGGTGCCACGTGGAAGAGCAACTCTTCGGACCTATAGTTCTCCGGCGTGCCGAATACTACATCAAGTTTAATTTTCCCCAAACATCGTGCTTCACGACTGGGGATAATCCCTCGAAAGGTGGTGATGCTTTGCTCGATGCGACTCTTGTCCATTTGCATTTTATTGAGTGTGTCTTCGTAGATGAGGTTTAGTCCGCTGCCATCGTCCATGAGCACATTGGTGAGTCGAAAGCCGTCTACAATTGGTTTAAGACCAAGGCGGCAGGTGCTCGGACTGATCTGGCCCTTGGTTCGTCGTTGGCAAAAAAGTTATTGCCATATCGTTCCAAGGATTTATTGCGGCTACTTGGTTAACTTTGGCGAGGTCACAGAGGGCCCTTTTGCGCCGATTATTTGAAGAAAAGGTCTCAAAGACCGTAAAGACATTGGGGTCGCCATCCCCCAAAGAGTGCTTCTCCGGGGTGGTGTTGGTGAGGATGGCTTCGCCGCTCTTAGCCACCTGCCGGAGTACCCAACATGCACGAAGGCTATGTGTTGGTTCGGTATTCGGCGTCGTGTGTATCTGACATGGCTTGTCGAGCAATTCGTCCAGGACAGTTCTATGCCCTGTGAAGGGTTTGATTTTCTTGTCGATGAGATGACGATCAAGTGCCCCGTAAGGGTGCATCCTTTTTGCCCTTACGGTGGGCTGTTTAAAGGCAGGAGGTTCCCACTGAGCTCTCTGGGCTTTCCAGGCGTTTTCCATTGCGCAGTACTTCCATACTATATGTGCCAGATCTACAAAGTGTACTATGCGGCGGCGGTTGAGGGCATTGAGGATTCCCTCGTCCGTACAGTTGCGGCAGAAAACTAAAACCGCGTCCTCGTCGCAGCAATCTTTAATCTTGTTGTTAACAAGGAGGAATCTGGCCCAGAAGTGATGGACCATTTCCTGAGGTTGCTGTCATACATACATTAGGTCACATATGTCTGGGGAACCTGAATTGCTTGGGGAATATTGATTGTGGTGGGTGGGTGGGCTGAAATCCGAGCCCTGACCCACTATTGGATCCAGAGTTTGAAGAATCTCCAAGGTCACTAGTCCAGGATTAGGAGGGTCCTCGTGGTTTTTGGGCTCAACGCCTGATTCTATGTTCGGAGGACATATGGTCTCTTCCCGAAGATGGGTATCCGGCTCACAGGGCTTGAAAATCCGAACATAGCTTGTTATTAACTTAGGGGGAGAAGTATTCTCGGCTTGTTCCTCCACGACCGCTTCCAGATGGGTGATCGGCGGGGATTTGATTTCCCTCTGATCGGGTTTAAGCCCAATCCGATCATAGTCTGTTGCGACCCCCAGGGCGGCGATGCGATTTAGCAGTTCGTTCAAGGACGAGACATCTGCCGGATCCATCTTTTCGGAGTTGTCGAGGCCGATGCGGGGATGATGTTTGGCGATTTGGGTGGCCGCCTTTGGCTTAACGGCCGAGTGAGCGCCCATGGCAAAACCGCCGAGTTGGAGGATCTGTCCCGGAACTAGGGCTCCTCCAGAGGTGATGTCGTCATTGATGACAAGGCGAGCCATCGATCCTTCCGTCGACGACACAAAGGAACTCTCAATGAAAGCACCAATGTTGGTGTCAAAACCGGCTGATCTCGGGTATGGGGTCCCGAACTGTGCGTCTGAGGATCGAAGGTAACAAGGGACAAAGGGAACACGATGTTTACCCAGGTTCGGGCCCTCTTAATGGAGGTAACACCCTACGTCCTGCTTGATTGTATTTGATGAGTATGGGGGTTACAAGAGTTGATCTACCTCGAGATCGTAATGGCTAAACCCTAGATGTCTAGCCTATGGGAGTTATGATAGCCTCTACGGACTAAATCCTTCGGTTTATATAGACACCGGAGGGGGCTAGGGTTGTACAGAGTCGGTTTACAGAGGAAGGAAATTACACATCCGGATGCCAATCTTGCCATCCACACAAAGGAGAGTCCCATCCAGACACAGGGAAAGGCCTTCTACCTTATATCTTCACGGCCCATCAGTCCGGCCCATGTCACATCACCCGGACGCCCGAGGACCCCTTAATCCTGGACTCCCTCAGTAGTATCATACACTAGTATCATATGCATGATACTAGTATATGATACTCTCCACTATGAGTAGCCTAAGTAGCCTAACTAACACCCACATGTAGTTGTAGTAGAGTTTTGACTTTATATGCACTAAATGCAAGGTAAGTGCAAAAATCACTTAAATATATAGCAGACGAGACCTAAAATGGGCCAGAAAATCAAACCAAGGGTATATCCGTGATTGTTTACCATGATTTTTTTTTAGGCGGAACGATGTAGTCACTGACGATTTGGAGTCCGAAGTGCCGCATCTCCTTTTGGAAACTATGATCGTTCTTGTGAGATGCTCCGGTATGGAAGGTGCGAGCACCAAAACTTGTGCCAAACTTTACCAATTTTTTTTCATGCGATCGTGAGAGCACGCCACAGTGACACAATGGTTTTTGTTATTTTTGGACTCTATATGCATTTCCTGTAATTAAAAAACCAACAAGGCCTACACCTCTGGCAGCACCCTGCGGCCGAACTGTTTGAAGTTTTTTCTCGTTTCTCGGACAATGAATGAAAACTCGCAAAGCGACACACAAATGATCTTGCTAACACCCATGTGTAGTTGCGACTATATATATATATGCAAAAAATGACTCAAATATAGCAAACGAGATCTCAAATGCACCAGAAAATCGAACCATAGGGTACAATTGTGATTTCATACCCTGGAAAAAAGTTGGAGGTGAAACGATTAACTCATGTTTTCATTCAAATGAAAATATGCTGTTAGTTCATGTAAATGTTTTCAAATAGCACACGGTTCACTCACGAAAGCCGTGTGCCTCCTAAACCGTGGCCGATGCACCCCTGCCGCGCGCGTGATCTGAGTCGTGCGTTCTGATTAGCCAGAACCCAAACCCCACGAATCGTACGTCTGCACAGTTGGATTCTCCTTGATCGAACGGTAATCCTCATCCCTTTCAACAGCACATGCAGTTCCGGTTGCGATTTTATTTATATCCACAAATTGCACGTTAAATTCAAAAAATGTCTTAAATATAGCAAACGATACCTGTCAGGGATATACCCCGCGGTATGACCCGGCCGGAGTCATAACCCGGCTGGGACTTGGTAAACCGGCGGATGGTAAACCGGCAGACAGTTAAGACAGATGTTAAGTCAGATGATAACCCGGCAGACAATCATAAACCGGCAGGAAGTCATAAACCGGCAGACCATCATAAATTGGCACCAGTCATAAACCGGCACCAGTCATAACCCGGCAGACAGTGATAACTCGGTTGCCAGGAGTTATGAAGCCCGAGACGTTATGAAGCCCAAGACGTTAAGAAGGCCATGAAGAGAAGTCAGAATAGTTTAAGTCTTAATCCAAGTTGGACTCTACATGTAACCCGCCCCTTCAACATATATAAGGAGGGGCAGGGCACCCCAAAGGGGGGAAAATAAGCTTAGGGCTAGACATAACTAGGAGAGCCGGTTTACGGCGACTCCCTGGTAATGATAATGAGACCTAGCCACAAATAGCATGTAGGGTTGTTACCGGATGATATTTCCCAGGGCCCGAAGCTGTCTAAACCCTTGTCTTGTGTTGCGTTTCTCGATTCCGCTCAACCCCTCTTAAGCTACCACATAGATGCGTTGGCCTCACGACTAAGTCCTCACACTAGGACATCTGCCGTGACAATTCCACGATAGTTTGCGCCCACCGTGGGGCCGAGCGCATGGTGGTGTTGAATTCTTGAAGGGATCTCTCCCTCAGGAATCGAGAAGCTCGTAATACTCTGGATGAAGAAGAGCTGGCACGAAACAATCACACAGGATAATCCGGCTCGGAAAAATCTGCAGAGCCGTAGCCGGGTTAATACAATTCGCTAGTTAGCTTTAGATATGGCAGTACAATATTGGAGTTCAAGATAAGTCACCGCTGCTAGTTTGAGCAAGCGGACAAATCACAAGTCGCCGAGAACGTTGTTTTCCGCTGCTGCTTGTTTTCGCCGGCGGGTCAAGTCCGGATACGTAACTCGCCGAAGTCAGATGAGAATACCAATTGTGCAAACACAGGGCAAGTCTCAATCGGGCCATCAAAATCATGAATCGGAGATTGTTTATGAAAAAAGAGATCAGAGAGATTAATTATTAGCTCCATGACAGATGGATCAGGAGGTCAAAGCAACCGCGACCATAACCAGACTTGAGCTCTGTCTTCAATTCTGTCTCCGAGTCACTGTCCGGATTACCTTCGCCTCGATATTCACCGCTGCTGCGGCCCGTCCCTGCGCGACGTGGCGGAGTCTTTAATCTTCACCAAGTTGCTATTCTGACTCGCCACATGAGCGCCTCCGAGTAATCCTTGCTCGTTTTCTGCCACGAGCGCTTCTCCTGCTGCTGTGCTTCGCCAGCGCACCTCTGCGTCGCCTTGAGCTGCCGCCGGACTCCACTTCAAACCTCCATCGACGCCGCGGCCCTCCAGCTCCGTCAGGCAGTGCCGGCCTCTGCTCTAGGCCGGACCCGCACCCTTGAGTCGCTGCGGTCTCCCTTTGCCTCTGGGCTGAGCCGCTTCTTCGCCGTGGTCCGCTGCGGCCTGCGCCTCCTTCGACGACCCGCCAAGCCGCCTTGCCTCCGCTCGCCAAAGAGTCACCGGAACCGCCTTTAAACCGCCCCCTTCGCCGGCCTCCGGGTCACCAGCCGCGAGTCGCCGCAACTTGCCTCGCCGGGGGCTTCAGCTGCCGCCGCGGTCTCCCCTTGACTCCAAGCCGGCCACACCTCCGCCGGACTATTCCTGCGACAGCCGGCCTCCGGCGCGAATCGCCCCCGCGACCCTGCGTCAAGCTGCCATCAACATCGGATAATCCCTACAGAGTTTCATCGGCAGTTTTTTGCAGTGCTACCACAGTCATCTGCTACCAAAAAACAAGCAAAGACCATGACCCGGAAACGGAAGCAGTCAACGGGCATGACCCGGATTCACCACACTGAGCCACCGCGGTCAAGCCGTCTCCGAGTCGCCACCTGACGCCATCTCCGAGTCACCCCCGAGCACCTTGTTCCTCATCGAGCCGCCGCCGTGGCGCGCCTCCGTCGATGCGCCTCTATCACGAACCGCCTTGCCGGCTTACTTCGGCCGCGAGTCGTCACCTCCGCGTTTGCGTCAAGCCTTGACCCGGCCATCTCCACTGCAAACCGCCGCGCCGACCGGCCTTGAGCCGCCTGCCGCGCCGCCCTGTTAATCCGCCATGGAGCGCCCTGCATCGCCGTTGCCGCGGCCTTATCTGCGCCGGCAAATCGCCTCTGTCCGCACCCACGAGCCAGCCCTCTTTTAGTGCGCGCTACCCGTCCTACGACGCTCCAGCCGTGGTCGGCCTCGAGCTGCCCGCCTCGCCTTTGTTGCTTCCTTCGGGCCGCTCTTGACTCTGGTCGCGGTCGTCTGAAAGGTCGCCGCTGGCGTACTCCCCTGCATCAAGCCGCTCAGCTTGCCTCGCCGGTTCAAGCTCCCTCTGCGGGCGCCTGTTGGTTTGTGCTTCCTCACGCCCCCGGCCGGCTGCACCCCACGCTGCTACGCCGGCGTCGTGCCCTTGCCTCGTCGCTCACAGCCGCCGTGGCCCTCTCCGCCGCGTGCCTTGAGCCGTTGTGGCCGCCGTAGCCCTCGCCTCCTCGGTCCACACCGCCTCGAGCTGCCTGCCTCGTCCAGGGGCGAGTGGCTGCCTCGCCTTGGCCTCTGATCTGATGCAGCGCTGAATTAACAGGAAAGAGGAGAGGAGTTGACCCGGTGGATAAATGGAGTACTACCGCTGCTACGTACAGATTATTGGTCATTCAAAAACATCAGGCATCTAAGTCTATTTTATTGACACGTGTTGTTTTTGTCAAAGAACAATTACTTTGGTCTAAATATTTTACGCAGGACAATTGTTCACTGTGAAGGCTGTCGTCGGGCCATGGGTACGGAACTCATGCCGATGTTATTGTGCGCCAGCATCCGACCATGTTGCATTGTTAAAATAACTTCACTGTAGTGATCATCAACTCCGCGGCGGATAATTTTCGGCCTAACATATCAGGTGAAATCCATCCAGTATATTTTTATATTACAGATTGCTTTCTTTGAAAAAGCAATTACTTTGTCTTGTGAGGTTTTTTTGGTGCAGGACAAATTGTCTACTGCAAAAGTGACTGTCATATCACGGAGGTTTATTGAATAACTCTTACCGGAAGTGTGCAAGGAGTGTTGCGAAGATTGTCAGTTTGTTTCAAACCTCCGGTTTACATAAGTTTCAGCATTCCGCTGTTCAACTATATGCTGGTTTATATCACGGTCAAGTATGAAGAATCTCAAGCCAACTCATCGAGTCATCTTGAGACTTGGGGGCTACGATGGCATGACTTAGCAAATTTTGCCAGTTCACAAACTCCGGATCATTGGAGGGGAAGATAACCCGGTCCCGGAGGCTATTGCTATATTAATGAAAATTTAAAGGCCGTCAGACAATTTCTGGCTCAAAATGAAGAATTTCGGTTTAAAATCCGGTTCAAGGGAAATATGTCTTCCACAAAGCTCTGACGCTCTCAATATCCGGTTCAAAATCCCGGTTCAAGAAGAATTTATCTCTTGCAAAAAGTTAAAGGTTGCCGAAGAGGACCTGTTGCCATGATGCGCGGTTCAAACATGGGTATCCTGCCTTATTGGCTTATCATATTATTGATCACATGGGGGCTTTCCTGCTCATTGAAGAGAAGCTATGATTACCCTTTAAACCGGCTTATATGCCACTCCTACAAAATCACTTGGGGGCTTGGTCGTATTCGAACCATAGCTACACCTCTTGATCGGCGTAAGGCCACAAGGGAAATCACTTGGGGGCTTGGTCGTATTCGAACCATAGCTACACCTCTTGATCGGCGTAAGGCCACCAGGGAAATTACTTGGGGGCCAAAGAGGGTGTTGCAAAAGCACAACTCAAACATAGGCACCCACTGAGCACAGCTCAAAATATTGCTTGGGGATTCTTTGCTATCGCAATGAACAAAGAATCTACACTTGTAATAGGCTATCAAGCCACGGCTTGGAAGCCTAGTGTATACACCTAAAACCCCGGGTTAGCCTGCCTTTTTTAAGTAAGTCACTCCGTCCAGGTAAACCTGGTATGACCCGTCGAACTTCGACAAGTCAATCTCATAAGACCCTGAACTTGTCAAAGTTAAAACGACGATTGGTTAAAGATTGAGGTCCATCTTAAAAGGCTTTGTAAAATGGTTTAACTCAGCGGCCTGGCAGCCCATGAAAAGCCTCCAATTTGGGGCCTGGCAGCCCGTGAAAAGCCTCGACTACAAGTTTTCATATGCTTTTATTTGCCAAGTTTTTTTCCTTTGATGAGATTTATGATGATTTTGATACAACCGGCGTTAATCAACCCGGCTCGGCTTTCAACTACAAGTTGTCAGTACATGATTAGTCATAATCCGGTGCTTATTAACCCGGTCTGGTTTTGACTATAAGTCGCCAGTATGAGATAAAGTAATTATCCGGTGTTTATTAACCCGGTCTGGCTTTGGACATTAAGTCGCCAGTATATATTGGGATTACGCCATTGGAATCATGCGCTTATAAATCATTGGATTATATTATTCAAATCTTTAATAGCCAATATGGCTGGATTTTTATTATGGTTATCAATAACCAATATTATGATTGAGGTTTTCAAAGTCGCTTTAAGCGCAATGGCTATTATTTTATCAATGGATATGATTTATTCTACAATGGAAGGAATAGTCCCGAGTCGCTGCAGGCTTACGACCCGGCACTTGGGGGCTACATTATTCAAGTTGAGAATTACATCAAATATGCAAGTCCCATGTCACTGCCAGCATGTACCATGGTACTTGGGGGCTAATGCAAAGTCATTTTGGCTCACCTCATCGAAGACCCGACTCATCACATCATAATGAGTCGGCCCTTGGGGGCTACCAATTGCTCCTGTCAAGATTCAAGGTTCAAGCCCCATGATGGGGGTTATATCATATAATGTTATTCTCAATGAAGTATATATAAAGTCCCAGCTCAATATTATCTTACTGAGCCGGCCCTTGGGGACTACACGTTGCTGTTCAAAGACTACATGATTATATTTACAAAGTCCCTGCTCATTATTGCATAATGACCCGGCCCTTGGGGGCTACATTGGTTGAAGTTTTTATGAGCATAAAGCGATTTCAAGTCCCAGGTTGCTGCAAGCATGACAACCGGGCACTTGGGGTCTACTTATGTGGAATACTCAGTTTATGACTAATGACGGAGATGAACAAATCGGTTTTCTTCAAGACGGTGACATTTATATTGAAGCAAGTCTTAAGCTGTTGCTACGCTACCTTCTTAAGACTTGGGGGCTACAAGTGATAGGCATATAAGAGGTATATTTTCAAGTTTGATGTTAACTACAATTATAACCCGGTGCCATCAATATTTATAAACCGGCAATTTTGGCAATGATAAACCGGCGAGTTCTATATCCTTAAACCGGTTGAAGATCAGATGAGTATTTCAAGGACCAATATTTTTGTTAAGCATTGGGAGCTGAGTCAAAGGAGTTATTCTTCACAATATTTCTCTGTGACAAACCAATGTCAGCAAATTGATTATGAAGCTGGCCTATTGACCCGGATTTTCTAGAAGAAGGAAATGACAAGGACTTAAGGATGATCAGGATCAGTTTAACATGGATAAATCCAAATTAATCTGGGGGCTAATGTCAGGGATATACCCCGCGGTATGACCCGGCCGGAGTCATAACCCGGCTGGGACTTGGTAAACAGGCGGATGGTAAAGCGGCAGACAGTTAAGACAGATGTTAAGTCAGATGATAACCCGGCAGACAATCATAAACCGGCAGGAAGTCATAAACCGGCAGACCATCATAAACCGGCACCAGTCATAACCCGGCAGACAGTGATAACTCGGTTGCCATGAGTTATGAAGCCCGAGACGTTATGAAGCCCAAGACGTTAAGAAGCCCATGAAGAGAAGTCAGAATAGTTTAAGTCTTAATCCAAGTTGGACTCTACATGTAACCCGCCCCTTCAACATATATAAGGAGGGGCAGGGCACCCCAAAGGGGGGGAAAATAAGCTTAGGGCTAGACATAACTAGGAGAGCCGGTTTACGGCGACTCCCTGGTAATGATAATGAGACCTAGCCACAAACAGCATGTAGGGTTGTTACGGGATGATATTTCCCGTGGCCCGAAGCTGTCTAAACCCTTGTCTTGTGTTGCGTTTCTCGATTCCGCTCAACCCCTCTCAAGCTACCACATACATGCGTTGGCCTCACGACTAAGTCCTCACACTAGGACATCTGTCGTGACAATTCCACGACAATACCTGAAATGCGTTAGAAAATCAAACCCGTGGTATAATGGTGATTGCGTACCGTGAACATTTTTATGAGGCCAAACAATGAAGTCACCGGCCACTGGAGTTTGAATTGACATGTCTCCTTTTGGAAACCATGATCCTTCTCGTGAGATGCTCTGGTTTGCAAGGAGCAATCATCAAAACTTGTGCCAAACTTCACTAATTTTTTTCCACGAGGTCGTGAGAGGACGCCACGGGCACACGCCGATTTTGATGATGTCTGGACTCCACACTACAAAAAAAAAGACACATATGTGACATTTTGGCCCGAATGAAATTTTTTTCTGTCATGCTTATGACACTTCTATGACGATAATTGTAACAAAAACACCTATCATCATAGATGTGGTGGGATCCTACTTCTATGACAAAAAATCATGACAGAAAATGGGCTTTTCGTCCTGGGCGGGCCGGAGACGGACCTGCATGACATTCTTTGGGTCGTCCATGACGGAAAAAATCGTGGTAGAAGCGAGGGCGGGGAACATTTCGGGGTGTTCCCGGTTACGGTGGGTGGTCGGGGCCGAGCGATGCACTGTGGTTTGCGCGTTTCTCTCGTGTACGCGCGTGTGTGCGAGGTGTTGGCTCACTGAACCCGAGCGATCGCACTAGCTATGTTACTGAACCCGAGCGATCGATCCCTTGGCTGTTAACTGAACCCGAGCGATTCGTTCGCTGCTGACTGAAACCGAGCGATTCCTTCGCTGCTGCTGCTAACTGAACCCGTGTGATCGATCACTGTTGCTGCTTACTGAAGCTGGTGTTGGTTTGCCTCTTGATGAACAGTGACCGTTGCTACCATGCGCGCGGTACGTAGAACGAGTCGAGAGGTGGTGAGTCGAGTCGGTTGGTTGGCTGTGGATGAACAGTTCCTAGTGGGGGTTGATGAACAGGGCCCCGTGGTAGTAGGCCGTTGCCGCTCGTATGAACAGGACCCCGAGGAGGCCGCTGCCCCCCAGCCGGTTGGGGGTGGATGAACAGGACTCCGTCGACGCTGGATTAACAGTAGCCGGTGGAAGCTGGATGAACAGTAGACCATGGATGAACAGTAGCTAGTGGAGGCTGGCAGAAGTCGTCGGTGGATGAACAGTAGCCCGTGGAGGCTAGAGCGAGGCAGTAGACGGTGGATGAACAGGACCCCGTTTCGACCGTAGGTGCTCCAACAGAAGTCCGTTTCCTCCATTTTGCGGTACGCAACACCCCTCCCGATCAACAAGACCCCGTTTCGACTTTAGGCACTCTAACAGAAGTCCGTTTCCTCCATTTTTTGGTACACCAGACCCCTCCCGATGAACAGGATCCCGTTTCGACCGTGGGCGGTCGAACAGAAGGCCGTTTCCTACGTTCTGCGGTACGCCAGACCCCATTTCAGCTGTTCCGTCCAAGCCGGTTGGCTCCCATTGAACAGGACGCATTCCAACCCAGTCGGTTGCCTCCCGATGAACAGGATGCTGTTTCTCCGTTCCGGCCCAGCCAGTTGGCTGCCCGATGAACAGGACGCTGTTAATGCCGTCCGTTGCCTCTCCATGTACACAAGCCCTGGCCGTCCGTATATATGCGCGAGTACGCGCTCGAGACTCCGCCCGTATGTACGTATGTGGCCGTATTTTTTGCCCTGTGACTGTACATACGTGTACAAGATTTAGACGGGACTGTGTGAACTACTACGTCGGGTGCTCTACAACGACACGTGCCGCTACTTACTCGGCCACGGTTCATACTTGGAGAGAGACCGATCGACCAGTATGTACGTACACGTTCGCGACCAGATAGACAACGCTATGTACGCTTCGAACGGGTGGGTCCCAGCGGTCAGGGAGGATAAGGACGCACTTCCTTGTGTGCGAAGATATAGCTGGTCGGTCCCAGCTGTCAGGGGGAGGAATCGTTTTTATTTTGCGAGTAATAAGGAGGCACTTCCTTGTGTTCGAAGATGTAGCTGGTGGGTCCTGCTGTCAGCCTCACCGCCTAAAGTCCTCTTTCGGTGGCTGTCCTTCGTTGACCACGCCGCACCGAGAGCACCAAGGCGATGGACGACGGCGAGGCCTAGAAAGGGAACAACGTGGAGCCGGGGAAGACGCGGCAGTGGATGCCCACGCGGAGGGGAGTTCGTGGGTTGACTGCTTCGGTTGCGGTGTGAGGCTGCCGTCGCCAGAGAATAACAGGAGGTGTGGGTGA
The DNA here is from genome assembly GCA_011799875.1 of Thinopyrum elongatum. Lineage (NCBI taxonomy): Eukaryota > Viridiplantae > Streptophyta > Magnoliopsida > Poales > Poaceae > Thinopyrum > Thinopyrum elongatum. Next base: position 577,913,486 of record CM022299.1, read on the forward strand.
GTATAGAGGGATGGCATGGCCAGCGGTGGCAGCACAGCCGAACACGGGAGGCGGGAGCAGGCGGCACGGCCGGCGTTGGTTTCGGCGGTTGGAGCAAGAAGACCAGAGGTTGAAGAAGCACCACGGCCGTTGGATGGACATCGTACGGTCACTGCAGCTAGAATTGTTTATATTGACTAAGTTGACAAAGCCCTTGGTACGCGTCAACTTAGTAGGCCCACAGGTCAGCCTCCGAAACGGTGCGCCCCAGATGTCAGGGGGAGGAATCATTTTTTTTCGCGTAATAAGGAGGCAGTTTCTTGCGTGCGGCCATGGACCATGGGGGGTCCCTACTGTCAGCCTCTCCACATACATCCCTATTCCGATGGCTGTCGTTTGTTGAATGATGACCACGTTGAGCACGCCGCGCCTAGAGCATCAACCCGGTGGAGGACGGTGAGGCCTAGGAATGGAACGACCCAGAGCCGGCGAAGACACATCAGTGGATGCCCACGCTGAGGGGAGTATGACGGTTGACTGGTTCGGCTGCGGCGTGAAGCTGCCGTCACCGGAGAATAGCAGGAGGTTCTTCAGCCGGCGATGGTTTTGGCGGCTGGAGCAAGAGCAACTAGATCAGAGATTGAAGAAGCAAGATCGACGTTGGATGTCAATCCAACGACTACAGATGTCAGAATAATTTTTTGACTTTTTGTCTTAGACCATTAAATCGTTTTGTTCACTAAATGGATAACACCTTGCACATGCTTCGTCTTGTGGGCCAACAAAGTCAGCTTCAAAAGCTGTGGTGGAATGCAGCCCATTTATTTAGGTTTTTGCAACCCATTTCATTTTGTTTGCCAATATATCTATTTCCTGGACTTTGACTAAAAAAATAATGTCTTCCCTGGGCTGGGTAAAAATAATAATAGCCGATTTACTATTTATGATAATTTACAGCGCATTTGATTAATTATTCGAACAAACCTATTTACTGGGCTGGATGAAAAAATAATATTGCATACATGCAGCCCATTTATCACCATCCGATCTATATCTGACGGATAGAAAGGAAACTATGGCAATTTTGTGAAAAGATACCCGCATCCCTCTCGGCATTTGCAGATAAGGCCTTCCCTCGTGCATCTTTGTCTCCCACAAGGTAAACAACTCATATAAATGCATCTTGATGTTCCGTGCAACACATGGGCCTCTTGCTAGTTATTAAAAGAAATATAGGCTAGGCTGCGCTTATTTTAGGATCTTGTTTACAACTGTCGGCCCAGTTGCATTGCTGATGTTCAACGAAAAAGGCCTGTGTAGTACACAGTACAAATTTACATAGCTACTCAGCCCACATTCAACGACGGCTGAAATGGCCCAAACAAGACTTCTGTACAACTTTTTGAAGTCACTGAGCTCAATTAATAACTTAAGAAAAAAAGCTAGAGTACAGTGGAACCTAATTAACTCCTAATTAAAAGCTGTCACGAGCGAAGAAATAATTCAACGGGTCCCACTTGTGTGTGTGTGTGAGAGAGAGAGAGAAAGAGAGAGAGAGAGAGAGAGAGAGAGAGAGAGACCCATCGGTCGATGCTCGTAAATACATCTTTCAGGTTTCAGCCATATTCATTGCTGATGCTCAGTAGGGCTATCATAGCACATTGAACTTGCATACAAAAATTTCTCGTAGGCGGCACAATCAGGGTGGAAGCAGTGGATCGTTACGGGTAGGGCTATGTTGAAACCAACAAACTCGTACATAACCGTTCATCGTCTTTATCAATGAGGGGGAAATATCTTGAATGCTGTGCAAAGAAAACAGACAGACAACACAGTTCTGCTATCACATTAAGTTGAGGTACACCCTTTTCTAAAAAAAGTTCAGGTACAAAAATAGCACAGGTCACAATCAAATGTACTGGCACATCAGTGCTTCACACCGATAGCTCGGATTTAACTAGTATCTGAGAAGATTCAGTTGTTACCTCAAATTAGAGCACAACCAGGCAGCCAGCCCTGCCTCTGCTCCCAAAGAAGCAGTGGCCTCTGCTGCGCGATGCAGTAGGCCCTGTGCCATCTATCGTTCCGAGCAACACGGGGAAAGTCTGACGTTGACTCCTGTAATGGACATCGTCGACGGACCCTGGCACCAGCGGCGGTGGCAGGACTTCGATTGATGGATTGACCATTTCTTTGACATGCACGAACACTCGATACAGGTACATCCCTAATGTGGTCCACGGCGGCCTTGGTGGCGACCAATAGTACAACCCCGGCTCCTTCACCGGTATCTCAACACCAATCACCTTCGGTATGGTCGACGGCTTCTTCATCCATGCCATAACGGTCACAGCCCAGCTGTCTGGAGGAACAAACATACTTACGAGCTCATCTCCTAGGTCGTTGATAAGCTCATTCATGGACTCGCTATTCCAAGCACGTCGAGGCATGCCGTGGAAGGTAAGCTTTGTTAAAAACAGAAGCTCAGAGGGCACTGAGCCCCATCCTAGGTGCCACCAATCAAAGCTCACCAGCGGGCCATCACAGAACAAACGCCGGGAAGATTCAAACACACGACTGCAGTTGAAAGTTGTCCGAAACCTGAGGAAGAAATCAGCTGGTGGCGGACAGACTTCGATGAGCAAGTCACTTATTTGGATGCCGTGCGTAATGCCAAGAGCTTTGACAAGGTCGTCCGGCGAGACGGGAGGCCGGTCGCTGTTGATGGTTACCATCAGCACTTTGCCGGCAAACTGGTCATCAAGAGCTGCCATGCCACTGTTGAGCGACAGCACGTAGCGCCCAAAGGCAGGACGGACCTCAGGATCTCTGGCTCGGAGATCCGCATTGACCGGCGACATGATAGTGTGCTAGAGTACAGGGAGTACAGGTGGGGGATTTGGGGGAACTGGAGTAGGAATCGAGATTCCAGAGGTGGGGGAGGGCCGGGAGTTTGGGCATGAAAAGGTAGCATGAATTTCGAACACGTGCCAATACGCTCTCGGCGCGCAAGCGCACGAAAACACCGGTGGCACCCACATGTCGGCCAAAGAGTCCTTTTTCTTTTTGTTTTTGAGCGCCCGACCTGAGAGTCATAATTGACCTATTTGGCATTGCGTTACTACTCGGCCCATAATCAACGACACCTCATTGGCCCAAACAAGTGTACATCATCGAAAAGACACTGAGCTCAAATTATAACTTGAAAAAGGAGATATACTCTGAACACTGGAGAATGGTGATGCCCTCATTTAGCCCACCAGTAGTTCGAGACAATAAACAGTTTGAAACAATGATATATACAACATTCAAACACTGACTAGTGACTACGGCTGACATAAAGAGCAAGACATGATAGTTCATAAGAAGTCTTGCTACACCACCAAAACACACACATCTGCAGCGCTCAGACTCTCATGATCCAGACGAGAATGACATTCTAAAGAGAGGCAACTATTACATAGTAAGAGTGATATAGATGAGGATGACCAAATGACAAGGAGTCTGCATAACAAAAGAGAGAACTACCCATCCAGAACAAGCAGTAAAGACAACAAGTCATTCGAAGAGGGATTATCCAACACCATCATAATCTGCAGCCCTGCTTCAGTCACAAGTGATTCGAAGACACCAGAACACCACCCTTTCGACGCAACAGCCCAATTACCTATCAACCTGAAGGCTTGAACCACATCACTGCCTATCGGACTTGAGACATCCAAGGATCAAAGTTAATCCAGATGCCTTTGTCATTCTCACCTTCTTTTGGCTGCAGGCTGTATCATTGACAATCAGGGGAGTTTGCTCCCGAAGTCCTAGGGCTCGCCGTGTAGACACAGTTTTCCCTAGCAAACAGAGCGTCTCTGCCATCAAGGTCCTTGCCAACGATGATCTCCTGGTTAATCGGATAATTGAGTCCGAGAAACAGAGAGTGTGAACCAAGGTTGTTTACCCGCCTCCAACTCAAAAATCCTGAAGGCCCCAACAAGCTGGTATCCTGCTCAGAGACGTAACAGCCACTCTCCGGATACTCACGTATTTCACGGTGCTTGTACATAGTGGGGTTTTTGCAATATAACTTTTTCGGCTCATGTGTGCGAATGATCATCAGTCTTTTGCTATCGTTTGATCGAGTGAGGAACCAGTTGTGCTTCTTTGTTTTTGGGAAAGGTGGTGTGATTACAAAGGGCAGTAACTGTAGGGACACTGCATCATATCAAAAAGGACAGGCATTGTTAATGTTAGATCAGCATTGTTCAGAGTATGAGTAGGATAATGCAAGAAACAACATTGATCTGTCCTTGCTAGAACTGAGAGGAAAATACAGGAAAATGTGTACTGGGTTTGAAAATATAGAAGTGCCATGCATGGTTATACTCATGTTATCTCGCAATCGATTCTTCACGGGAAACTACCATATCATGCATGCTATGTAATCATGTTCTGTCCTCACAAACAAAATTTTCAAGGAAACTAACATACCATGCATTGTTATATACTCATGTTCTATGGGCAAAATTCTTGTGAGGATATTATTCTAGCCATTGATTGCTGAAGGGCGAATATAGGTATGTACACATGGTAACCATTACAAGATTTCACTACTTCCAAATATAGAGTTCTTCATATGCACATTTATTTCCCTAATGTATGGTTAGATGAAACCAACAGTGTGATGCATGTTTCTATATCATGAAAATGAGGAAACTAACATGGCTGTTGATACACACTCATATTTAGTAGTATATCGATTACTATAAAGTTAGGAGAATATCCATATCTTCCTAACCGTTTGATTATTCAAAGGTACAAATTGGCTATAATGACATGGTCGCAATCGCATGAATTAACTCATTTCAAATATAGCTTATTGATGGCGTCTCTAATACATTGCCATAGTTCTACTCAAATTCTGCTCAAACAAGGATACGCCAATCATCACAAAAAGTTCAAACAGTGTCATGGTGTTATCATTAACATCAGACGAAAACAACTTACACGTGCCATCCCAGCAATACGTGGTGCCATCTGCTTTGTCGATCGCGTAGATGATGCCATTATGTTCAATAGCATCACAGAAGTGTGTATCAGCTTTGACGATCCACTGCGAGGTGAGTTGTCTCCAGCTAAAGAAGGCACCGCGGAAAGATAGGCGAGTTCTCGGTCGAACAAGGCAATTAGCTTGAAGTCTGCGTAATCCGCATATCGTGTGGGCACTTGGTAGATTACAATCTTCTGCAAAACAAGGTCCGTCCAACTGATGACATAATCTAAATGACTTGGACTGCGACAGTAAAACCCTATATAATCCAACATAGGAAGGATAATCTCATGGGAGGTGTGGAAGTTCACAAGCACCAACTTTTTCCGGTCTTCTCTGACGGCAGCCATCCAGTGGAAGTTCATGCCGACCCAGTACATACCTGCCAAGAAGTTTCGGGCAATGGTGATCGGATCGAAGTCGAGGGGCATGATGTACGGCGACCCAGTACATACCTGCAAAAAAGTTTTGGCTAATGGAGGTCGGATTGAAGTCGAGGGGCATCATGTTCGCCTCCGTATCATGGTGAGCAAATCTTGTAAGACCAGATTGCAGCAAGCAGAGTGTCTTGAAAAGCTCAGGCCTCGCTTCAACGATGGCCGGGAGCATGTCCCTCGAGCATGCAGCCAGCCGAACGGCGCTCAACATATCCATACACGAACAACAGAGGTCGAGGATGTCACTGGGGAGATTGCTCCAGTCGCGGCTCATATGGATGTTGTGCGGTTCGCGTTCGGCCATGGTGGAGTTTGGAAGGTGGGATTTTTGGGGCACGATTTACGGGGGAGAAGGTTCTCGGAGCTGGAGCGGCTAGCGAGGGAATAGTGGTACTGGGGGAGGCGAGCGAGGCGAGGGTACGCGGGGGCACTGTGAGATGATGAAAAGTGACCTCAGGATCTCCCGCGAGATGGAGATGGAGATGGAGTGGTGCTAGGGGAGAGGGAGACGAGGCGAGGCATGCTATACAGTGGCAGTGAGAGTGACTGCACAGTGCACAAGGTGAGGCTGACTTTGGTAACCCAAACACGCCGCCTGGGCTGGTGTCACCTCGGGCGCAGGGTCTTGTCACTTCACTATGAGGACCGGATGAATAATATTTTGACCATCAAGTGTAGCACAGTTGTACTACTACTAGTAGTAACATACGGAGTAGTACTGTATAGCGGAAATAGGTCTCCTGTGCTAGCATGCCTCTGGGTTCACTTCATCCTCCAGGTAGCATCCATATTGCGAGCAGAACCAAATTCTCGTGCATGCGGAAGCGCGAAGAAGGGCTTTTTCTTTTTTTAGGATAACCGCATATTCCTTAACCAGAAAAGGTTGTGTCTCGCAGGCACGCGCCAATATCAATCCGAACCAGCTACGACACATTTTTTGTGTGCAAAGAGATGGATATGTTTGTATATCTGTTCGTCCACCCAAGTGGGTTTTGCGTAGGTCACACCTGTCAGGAGGGGTGCAGAAATAAAAAGGAATCATAAAATGTTTCGCCATGGTAATTTGAAAGAGTGACCTCAACTAACCAGTGGCACAAGTAGCGATAGAAGGATGGGCACGTACACGGACCACTCCTCAGTACGCTACCCGCATAGCCTTTTCATTTTGCAGGTTGGTCTACCTAGCCGTATAATCAACTACCTGCATGCCACTTCTCCCATTTACTTCTCCATCAGGAACCGATTTTCCTCGGCTTCTTCACCTCTCCTTCATTTGCATTCAAACCCCACTCGATTGACATTGTTTCAACCTCTTCAGATCCTCCTTGAGTAATTATGAAGCCCCTTTAGATAATCATCTTCTTCAGTTAGACTAGCCATCTTAATCCTAATTCTCCAAACCTTAGGCCTCTTCCAATCCAGCGGTTCCAAATGGCGAAGAAGGCTCGTTGAGCATAGTTGCCACTGTCACCGACCACCCAAGGGTTGTTCGGGAGTGGATCAACAATGTATCCACCTCCCTCCAAAAGGTGGAGATGAAGGTCGTTGGTTTGGACGCAGAGTACACGGAGCGTGCCACTGGGAAGATCCAACACGCCGCAGTCCTTCAGCTGTGCCTCAAAGATGTAGTTTTGGTGTATCACATCATGCACGTGCCCTCCATACCAGGTGAGATCCTTGATTTCATGTCTCGGGAGGACATATACTTCTGTGGGGCAGCCATCAAAGGGGACATAGAGAAGCTGGTGCCGTACAACCTTGACTTGAAAAACATCGCTGACCTACAAACCAGAATTTCTGAAGACGATTGTGATAAAGAAACACCATCCCTATTCGACGTAGCAAATTCTATGCTCGGAAGAAATCTTGAGAAGGGTGACGAGACGCTGGGATTAACATCGTCTAGATGGGAGAATTATCCCTTGACCTACAAGCGGATAAAATATGCTGCCCTCGATGCCCGTGTGAGTTTCAAGATAGCTACAAGGTCGAAAGAGCTTGTTGCGAAGCCATCTCCCATAGAAAATCAGAAGAAGAAGAAGAAGAAGAAGAAGAAGAAAAAGAAGAAGAAGAAGAAGAAAGAAGAAGAAGAAGAAGCTGCACCAGTAGCAGGGTATTATAGATGGATGAACTATTTCCTCTCTTGTAAAAATTATATTTCCTCTCTGTGTACATTGATATAGATGAACTATTTCGCTGGTGTGCATGTCGTTGGAACAAGTGTACTCTGTGTACATTGATATAGGTCCGCTGGACTATAATGAACTATTTATCCGCCTAGTTTTCTCTACTACTCCTCCTTGTAGTGATCGGTATGCAATGCATGTGTCAGTAGACATGACAACTTGTCCATGGAAGTTGAACTACGGCGACCATCACCTTTCTATCACTTCCACATGCGATTCCCACGACACCGCTCCCAACCCCGACACCACGTCCCCCGACGTGCGCCTCACCCCTTTCGGCCCCGCCGCTCCTCTGCCTTTGCGTGCATGACATGCGGGCCAGCTGAACTGCGGCGACCATCAAGTTTCTACCACAGCTACACGCGATTCCCACATCGCCGCTCAAACCCATGACACTACACGTCCCCCGACCTGCGCCTCACCCCTCTCTGTCCCACCACCCCTCTCCTTTTATTAGAATGACATGTGGGCAAGCCGCATTTGGGATACACATGTCATTGACTCAAAGGCAGGTGCACTAAGCCGCTGAAGCTAGGTCCTGTGGGCCCCGAGAGGGAAATGTAACTCCTGCGCCAGGCCTTGTGGTGCTCCCACAGCACGAACTCATTCCAAACTTGGAATTTGTTTCTTACTACTACCAATGTGCCGACCCGTGCGTTGCAAACTTGCAATGGATCCAAAGAAGTAGAATAATACTTGTTCACAAACTTGAAATATAAACACTCTAGTTTTGATATACATATATCAGTAAAAATAAATTATGCTTCACTCAAGACATATTCCTCAGGCTGTTTTGATGAGGTGAGGGGCGAGTGTGGCTGGTTTCAAGATAATAATAGATTTTGTAGCGTGGCACGGCATCCGGTGCACCTAAGCGTCTAAAAAAAGTGGAGTGCACTCTAAAGATATTTACATGCTCCCATTTAGTGGAGTGCACTCTAAACACATTATCTATTTATTTTTCTCTAGCCTTTCCTAGCCATGCAACCATGCCACATAAGCTAGTCATGCATGCAATCCATAAATTGCAATATACTCCAGCATGCAATGACGCCACAACATCTATTTTATGCCTGTTAGTCATAGGTTGTTTTTTGCATTAGTCTTGATCCTTCACAGTTTGGTAGAGGTATGATTAATCCAAATATTAATGTTCCATAAAACTAAACTCCAAATGTCCGCCGAAGCCAAGGAAAAGGACGTACGACGGGGGCGGTGGACGCGTCGTAAGAGGAGGAGAGCTCGAAGGATAATCTTGCACGTCCGCCGCCACCTGCATATCGGTGCGGGACTCCTCGAGCGCCCACTGGAGCTCGCGCTCCTCTAGTGAGCAGCGGAGTCACGGGATTTTCCTAAACCACGATGGGCACCATGCAGTACTCCTCGTAGCCCGGGGCGCGGTGCTCGCGTCCTGACTCCTAGGGTACTGTCTGGAGCACGTGCTCAACCACCTCGTGAGCCGCGAGGATGCCATGCTCACGGCTGTGCTGTTGGAGCACACGCTCGTGCGCCTGAGCGGCGAGGATGCGATGTTCGCAGGTGTGCTGCCGGAGCACGCGCTCGTCCACATCGAGAGCGGCGTCGATTCGATGTTCGCGGGCGGCGATGATGCGATGCTCGCGGGCATGCTGCTGGAGAACGCGCTCGTCCACATTGTGAGCAGCGAGGATGCCATGTTTGCAGGCGTGCTGCCAGAGCACGCGCTCCTCCACGTCGAGAGTGGCGACGATGCGATGTTCACGGGCGTTCTCTCATCCACGTCGAGAGCGGAGATGATGCGATGCTCGCGGGCATGCTGCTGGAGAACGTGCTCGTCCACATTGTGAGCGGCGAGGAGGCGATATTCGTGGGCGTGCTGCCGGAGCACGCGCTCGTCCACGTCATGAGCGACGACGATGCGATGTTCACGGGCATGCTCTCGACCACGTCGAGAGTGGCAATGATACGATGCTCGTGGGCATGCTGCTGGAGAACGCACTCGTCCACATTGTGAGCGGCGAGGTCGCGATGCACGTCCTCGCGACCGACCAGGGCGTGCTGCTGGAGCAGAGCTACCCCTCGTGGCCAATGAGGGTGAGCCACTAGATCAGACTGTCCTCCGCGTGGCCAGTCAGCGCGTGCTACTCGCGGCCGTCGAGGGCGTGCTCAACCTCGGCGATGTCGGAGACTCCGTCCTCTTCCCAGGCCGTGGCACCGTCCACTTCGGCAACGGCTACGTGCTCCGGTGGGTGTTGTGTCCGTATGGGAGGTTCGAGCTATAGTACCAGTGGGGCGGGGGGGGTGACCTTTTCCTGGTTTCACTTGGAGAAAAATAGAAGTAGCAAAATATATTGGAACGTGTCGGAGGAAGGCTGGCAGGAGCAGTACAACAAACATCACATGCGCACCATATTTAGAGGGTTTAATGTAATTTATGTGAAATGGGTCTGTGTGGATGTACGAGTAGCACATCCATATCATTGACATTCATGCATGCAACAAACATTTGTGTGCACGATTTCACCCTATTTTCATATTTTGTTTGGGAGTGGATTTGATTTTTGTAATCAGAGCTCATTTTTGTAGTTTGTTTCAATTTAGACTATGCATGTATTATTGCGAGAGATAGATATAGAGATAATATTTGTGTGACAAAAAGGGGGGGCGGGGGCAGCGATACCTAACGAGAGAGGGGCATATGCGTGTTCGAAGATTGTGTGTGTTGTAGAGAGAGGAGTGTCCAAAAGGGAGAGAGAGGGTGTGTGCGTGTGCGTGTGTGTGTTAGAGAGAGAGAGAGAGGTGCGTGTAACGTCGGGATCGACAAGGTTACGAGGTTGTGGATATGGGAGAGCGGTAGTGTGTGTGCGATGAAGGGACACACAGACAGCGTATGTTTGCATGTGAGAGAGCTCCGTAGACCTCGACAGCACGGCTGGCAAGGGGTCGAAGGTTATGTGTGGTACAAAGAGATAGTAGAGAGCGAGAGATGAATGCTTGTTCGTTGCAAGGAGACCTAACTTCATAGATGGGGGCAGCAAGAAGAGAATGGTGGTATGCCTTTTTTTCATGGGCTGGGAGAGAGACCAAGAGACACACATCGTGTGGAGAGGTGTGTGTGTTTCGAGAGAGAGAGAGAGGGAGGCGTGGACCTGAATAATGAGATGGGTGCTCATGTGTATGTTATAGGGAAGGAATTCTCTAGGTGGTAGTCTTATGATGGGATCCAATCTTTCAATGAGAGTGGGGGATAATTATCGATTTGGTGGATTTTGACCTTGACGATCCATCTATATCGTACCCGGTGATACAAATGGAAAATCGTTACTAAAGAAATCTTCGATGGTCGATGATCTTGTTGTATGACCTGAATAACGAGATGGAGTTCCTCCAAGCAACCGAAGAACCGGCTAGAACTAAGATAATGCCATCATAATTGCCATTAGGAACTAATTAAGGATAATGGTGGGGTTGCTGGTATAGGATCTGAACAAGGCGGTAGTCCTACACACACCCCGCAAACGCAAATTATAGCGAAGCAAAACAATGTGTACGCAACAACGCGCGTTCTAACTTAGAAAAAAGGTAGTAGCCTTTTTATTTGTATAGTTATATCTATATCTATTCCACTCCCTTCGTTTGTAATTTACTCCGCACATATATAGCTTTGACTGTAGCCAAATTTTATAAAGCTTGAGCAAATTTTGTGAAAACATTATGAACATTTACACTAACAAATTTACATGATGTGGAAATAAAAGCAATGATGAATCAAATGATATATATTTGATGGTGTATATTTTAATACTTTTTCCTACAAATTGTTGAAAGTATACAAAGTTTGACTTTAGAGAAACCCAATATGTGGTATTATGTGTTATATATTTTATATTCATTATTTTTTGGGAGTCAATGCGTGTATTTGCACGTACATGATATAAACCGTTGATTGATGTTGATCCAACGGTCCAGGTGGTTGCGATTTGGATCTACTATAACCCAAAATTGTACCCATACACGTTCTTCTCGAACGAGCAGCACGACAGTTTGATCGATCCACACAAGAAGCTCTCGATAAGACCTCCAGGCGTGCCACATAGCTTCATGGGTGCCCCCCACATCGTATTCATACTATACATTGACTGAAAAAAAGATAAATCATCCAAAACAAGATCTTCCTGTTTTTTGTTCCTACGATGCTGTGCCGTGCACATGCCTAGATGTATAGTGGTAGTAGTAGTAGTACAAACTTCGTAGTAGGAGTAGTACGGAGTGCTCCTACTCTATCAACGAGTCCCATCTGACACCAAATTTCTTGGCTTTCGTGCTACAGCTAGATCTTCCCCTCATCGTTTCTGTTTTCCAACCCGGCGGGTGGGGTGCGGTTTGCCGATAGTCATTTTGCTCAACTGCGGTCCCACATGGAAGTGAAAATGCTAGGCAACACGCCTTCCCTAGCTATGTGGCATGCTGGACGGACCGTGGAGTACTCCCGATTCCCGGACGTGTGGGGGTGCGACGCGAACGCTACAGGCCTTTTCCTTTTAAACACGTATAAATTGTAACATTTGGTTCTGCGCGCGATCGATAAATAGAAATAACGATTGGAAATGCTAGGGAGGGGCTTTTCCTGCCCAATAAGTAGGGTAGTAGCTAGGTTAGGTTGGTGCATCATCGGTTTGGTCACATGCAGTCCGACATGTTGTAGTGATATAAAGCCTAGCCAATGCGCGTTGACTAGGGGACCGGAACGACAGTGTGGTATGCGATGTGGAAGGGACATGCTTCATGTATGTGTTCTAGTTTCTAGTTTTGAACTTGCGAACGTGACAGGTGTGCTGCACGAGTAGTTTTGAATTTATAAATTCAGTCACAGTTTTTGAATTTACGAGTAGTTCATAGGTTGGGTTCATACGTAAATTGCAAAGTTGATACAAAAGGTAAGCACAACTTATTAATTGACGGAGGGAGTACTAGTTACAGTGATGCATATAATTGACGCCAAATGTGGGAAAAGGGATCACACATGTCCTTATCGACTGGAACGGCAATGCAATAGTACAATAAGAATTAAGGCCATGATGACACGATCGCAGTGGTGATTACAGGAGGCAATAAGAAAGATGCATCCACCAATGACCTCCTCCTCCTCGACTCAGTGCGCCGGGCCACCGACCGGCGGCTGAGGAGCGGTGGCTTTTGTGGCGAGGTCAAGGTGCTTCTCAACAAAGGTGTCCAAGGCTTCCAACCGGTTGAAGAAGGCCAACGTCATAGCGTCCTCACCGGCCTTGTAGATACCTACGTACACGACTTCCTCGTACACGTGGATGTGTAGGTCGACAAATTCTTGCAGGGCGAGGCGCCTCACGGCGAGCGCGACCTCCAGGTGGACATTCTTCATTGCGTCGGCGGGCAGTCGCAGGGCCACCAGTACTTGAAAGAGGTTCTCGCCACGGAGGCCGATTAGGGTGGCAGGTAATGAGGAGCCCAGGCGCATGGGCTGGAGGAGTACGGCGATGTCGTCCACTAGCTTCTTGATGACGGTGATCTTGTTGATGGTGGCAACGATCATCTTGTCCAACTGAGAGTCGTAGCTGGCCTCGACGATGGCCATGAACCAACCGGTTGCCAACACCCTCTGGAGACAATCCTCGGTGCCATGCTGCAGGCCGGTGTCGTGGACCATCTGGCACAGCCGCTGGCCACTCGCGCGCATCGCCGCCATGGGTCTGGAGTGAGCACTGTTGCGCTTAGTGTAGGTGCGTACGATGTGGTAGATGCATTGGAATGGAGGGGCGCCTTTATATGAGTGCAAACTGCATTGCATACACATCGTGCTGCCTCCTTTCCGCGTCCTCCTCCCATTACTTCCCTCAGCATGCTAATTGAAGGAAGATGCATCATTGGCCGTTCAACATTTCGGGAACCGGCTCCCCTCTCCCTCGTATGCATTAAAGCCGTATCGGGAACTATCCTGGTTTACTCAATATATTTTTACCATCCTAGTTTACTAGTCAAATCGAATAGCACTGTGCTGCCCGCTGCACGCCTGGCTGAACACACCTCCTCGCCTCCATCAAACGCCTCCGTTAAACACGCATGCAAACCGAGAAACCTACTCCAGCCACACATCCATTCATGAGCGGGCCGGAATTAAACACAACGCCGGCCAAGCTTCTCTCATCCACCCTCAGTTTAAATGAGGCCACACGCCGGCCAAGCTCCTACCGTCCGCCCTCTATTTAAACGAGGCCAGAAGGCGGGCAAGAATCGCACCCCTCCGCCGCTCCACCATCTCCTCCTTCACCATTTTCTCCACTCATCCGATGTCTTCCGAGGAGCCGTTCTCCGGCATACTAGACGGTTGGGTGGCCCGCCGAGCCCTCCGGATACGAGTGAGGCCGCTCGGTGCTTCACCTACCTCGCCTGGCCCAACGGAGCCAGTTGCCGCCCCAAGCCGGCGCGTGGTTCAGCAACTCGCCGCTCCAGTTCAGCTCGATGAGGAGTGGCGAGTTGCTCCACGCCGGCACGGCGGCACATGCGTCGTCGCTGCCGCGTCGTACCGCGCCCCCTGTGTCTGCGGCCGTGCCTCCCGTGTCTGCGGTGGCCGCGCCTCCCATGTCTGTGGCCGCGCCTCCCGTGCCTGCAGCAGCGCCATGCAGGCAGAGACAAAAGCCGGGTGCGCGGAGAGGGACGTGTTCGTGGCCAGCTTCTCCGTGTCCGCCGCCATCATCGAGGAGAAGTAGAACACGGGAGGCCACCGCCACTTGGGTCCCATGAAGGCCACCGCTGAGGCGACGACTGCGTATACAGGTGGTCTCTTGGCTACTTCGTCTCTTGCGAGGACCTTCGTCGACCCCGCAAGTGTCTGCCGGACATGAGGAAGACAAAGGGAGCCGCGGGCGGCCATTTAGATTAGGTATTAATTATACCATAAGAGACGGATTAGCACCGCTTAGTTCATTTAAATGTAATGAAATCCGTCATGTTTATATGAAGATCTGGCTTTTTTATACGAAATCCTTCATGCTTATATGAAATCAGTCCGTGTTTGCACGAATTTCCTCTAGTTGGTTAGAGTTGTGAAAATGTATGCCGCTGGCGTTGGATGTCATCCTCCGCGGAAGGAAGCGGGAGGAAATTAGCCGGTTGCCGTTGGAGATGCTCTTATGCTGGAAATAATAGAGTCACATCCAATCCGTTTGAGTTAATTGCGTGTATGATTCTCAAAGATAAAAAGTTAATTGCACGTACAGTGTACATGACTTACAGGGTGGCTACATATTCGTACAGAAAGTTAAAAAGAAACAAATCCATCCTTAATCTTGTATTCTAAGTACTCTGTGGGTTCCACTATTAGTACAGTAGAAAAAGAAGTATATATTCAAAAAAATGTAAAAATATAAAGTTTAGGACAGAATTCGAACTCAGGTCATCGCGTTGCGAGCATCCGGCGCTAACCAGTCCACCATATGTTCGTTGTGGATGATACAAGAGACATATTTCTATTTCTACTCTTATAAAAGACCGAGTTGGTGATGGTGGTGTGCCTGCCATTGTGTAATATAGACCGTCCGATGTATATCTGATGGATCGAAATCAAACTATGGCAATTTTTTAAAAAGATACCCGCACCTCTCTCCACACGTGCAGATAAGTTCTTCCCTCGTTCATCCTTTTCTTTCACAAGATAAACTACTCATACAAATGCATCTTGATGTTCCGTGCAACGCACGGGCATCTTGCTAGTCACTTTTTAAACTAGCAATGTGCCCGTGCGTTGCAACGGATCCAAAGTACAATAGTACTTGTTCACAAACTTTAAAGAAAACACTCTTGCTTTGATATACATATACCACTAAAAATATATTACGTGTCACTCAAAATATATTTCTCAGGCTGTTTTGATGAGGTGAGGGAGGGATGTGGTTGCTTTCAAGACGATAAGGGGTTTTCTGCAAATTGGAGCAGAGAAGTGGGCTATTGTTGCAAAAATGCCACAACTTACCTCACAACCGTTAGATGCAGATCTAATGGTCAGAAATGACGGATGTGGCAGACACACCATCATCACCAACTGAGTCTTTTATAGGAGTAGAGAAATAGTTACTGCTATAATTGGTTTGAAGTGATATATTTTATGTCTACCTCGAATGATCTCAAATTCACTAGTAGTAACAAAGAAAAGGTTGCCTTGTTAATTAACAGAAAACAGGGCGAACACTATCACATGAGGCCGGTAAAAACAAGGCACAATGGGTTCAGCGTCATCGTCACTACAGCTGTGCGCGCGCGAGAAATCTACATATCAAGGGGGGTACGGAGATAAAGACGTATCGAGTGTGTGTGTGTGTGTGTTTGAGAGAGAAGCCAATGGATAGATTAAGATCAAGATCGAGGTGTCACCCTTCTGCTGTCACTGTTTGGGGGGGTGGGGAGGGGGGAGGGAGAGAAAGACGTATTGAGAGTGCGCGCGGTAGGCATAGAGGCACAACTAGCGAGTGTGTGTGTGTGTGTGTTTGAGAGAGAAGCCAGTAGATAGATTAGTATCAAGATCGAGGTGTCACCTTACTCCTTTGGTGTTGGGAAGTGTGTGGGTGGGTGGGGGGGTGCCAATGACACTTAGATATAGGGAGGAGGAGTTTGTGTGTTACGTAGTATCTATATTAAGGGATAGGTAGATAGCATGTGTGCGAGGCACACTTAAAGCATCACGGAGATAAACAAGCGGTGTGCATGCAAAGTGCCGGAAAAAATGAAGAGAGAAACAATGTGTGCGCGCGTGTGTGTGTGTGTGTGTGTTTGTGTGTGTGTGTGTGTGAGCGAAATCTCAAAACAAAAGCTCTGTTGGAATCCCATTGTATGTATTCATATGGTTCCGGGACTCGATTTAACCTTACAAATATGTGTGTGAGACATAGTTATACTTTGAGACGTTAGTGGCGGTGGGTGGGCGGAATTAAAGGAGTGGCTGTGTTCGACAGAGAGAGCGTGTGTATTTTTGTGTGAGAGATTTGTAGGATGGGGTAGAAAGACGAATTCTAACATTGACGGAGGGAGAGAAATACACGAAGTGCGCGTGTGTGATTCCGATGCCCACGGAGAAATGAGATGATATGTATGCGTGTGAGAGAGATTGCACACTTCATTCACGTATCACTGTCTAGCGATCGTGGACGTGCATCGCTTGAACATAATCAATATCTACTTCGTACCGTGGCCAAAGATACAATATCGATTCAACGCTATAAAGATTGGACACTCACATATCGCATTTTTTTTTCTTTCAAATAGTCTTTTTCAATTGTGCATGCCAAAGTTATAGTGATGTTTCTTCAAACAACCACTGTAGTTATCATGTACATGCACCATTGTTAGTTTTGCATTCAAATTCATTAGTCTTGGATGATTTAAGGTTCTATTATGAAGTAATATATGTAATATTCATATACGAATTCAACGGGTATGCAATTTATGAAATGGAGGCCATGTAATCATATGAGGTAACACTTTTAAGTAGCAGACTACAATATCCATTTCTTTTGTGTATCTATATTATCCATTTATTACTGTACAATATAATTAAAATTAACACGTCAATGCATTGTGTTTAAAATAAATAACCAATGACACTAAATTATATATTACATGAGAAATACATAGGCTGAGTGTTTGATCCTTTTTTTTGAACGCGCCTCTACACCCGTACGATTGGCCGCGCCTGTGACACCCTGGTTTTCGCTTCTGTTTTTTTCCTTCGCGGGATTTGACTCCTGTCTTTTTTCTCGGTGTTATCGGATTTTCTCTAGCTCTTGGGAATATGAAAATGGTCATATAGCCTTGCCTTTCCTATCCAGCCAGAGATTCTCTTCAGACCAACCTTTCCACCCAAGACCTATTCTCAGGGTTTTGCCGTCGAAACCCTACCTTCCGAGTTGCCGGAAGGGAAACTCTGATTTCGTCCGTTACAAAGGAACCCCGATTTCCTTTGATCTGTTGCCTCCCAAATTTTTCCCAGTGATCATCCTATCTTTGTAAACCCTGGATAGGTAAAAATATTGCCAAGTCATTTGCAATATTTTTCATTTATAATTAATTCCTTTTTGTGCCAGTTAAATGAATTAAATCCAGGAAAATATCTATCCATCTCCAAAGTTCATGAAAACTTGTGGAGATATTCCTTGTGATCATATTGAGCTCCCATAAAAATATTGGCCATAATTAAATAGGGGAAATTATATTTTCCTATTTAATGCCAATATTGCATTTTGGGCCCTTTCTAAAGGAACTACCATTTTGGTAGCCAGGAAAAATCCCAAATAATTTAGGGAGCTTAAACTATCCATATATTCACCATTTCCATCAAGAACCCAAGTTCCACCCATTAAATTTTGAGCACAACACCAATTTGCAAATTCTGTCTAGTTGGGCAAATTGCAAAGGAAGTGCTTGAACCCTTGATCTATTTGAGCTGAAAATTTTCATGGTGGTTAACATTGCTAAATCACCCATGTATGACAAAAATCAGCTCAATCCATCTATCCATTATTCCACAGAACTTTTCTCAATTTTCTGTCCATTTCAAAGCTCTTTGAAGGAAGTAACACTTTCGTATATCCAAATGAGCTGAAACTTTTCCAGTATCTTCATACTTCCAAATCATTGGCCTCCACCAAAATTCAGCTCATTTCATCAAACCATTTGAGCACAACTTCAAATTCTAGTTTCTGGACCAATTTGTGGTTTGTGAAGGAAGTATATGCAAATGGGGTCTAAATGACTTCAAATTTTTCAGGCATATACTCCTTCCTACCCTATTCTGTTATGACAAATATCCAACTCCATTTATCCATCCATTTCTCTAGAAATATCTACAAACACCTTGCTGTCAGAGACTTCTTCAGCAAGTTTCCCTCACCCCAGAGCCTTCTAGTTGATCCCAGCCACATAGCTTCCTTATTTTAGCAGTGGGGAACTTTTTGGACAAGGTGTGAGGAGCAGTAGCGGGCCAGAGCACGTGGCACCCGTGGTGACCACGTAGAGATCCGGCCAAAACGGTGCTCTGTGCGCTGGTGGCGTCGGGACTCGCCAGCCGGCCAGCTCCGGCTATCCTTGGCTTGTCCTGGAGTGTCGCAAGGCTCCCCACCGCACAGCTGGACCTCTGGAACTCTCTTCCCCCTCCAGTCTCTTCCCCACCGCGCCACGACGAGCTCCGCCGCACTGCTGCCAACAGTACGCGGCCGTGACCGTCGTCGCCTTCCTCCCCGAGCCGTCCACTCCCTCTGCAGCGCGTCAGGTCGGCACCTCTCCCCTCTCGCCACCTCGCCGGAGCTCCAGGAAGGAGATAAGCACGCCACGGCGGCATCCTCATCCGCACACCACGGCCGCCTATAAGTAGGCCACGGCCCGAGCCTCCCCGTGCATCCCCAACCATCCCAGCTCCTCCCTCTCCCTACTAGCAGCCTTCCCGGCCCGTCAACCACTCACCGGAGTCCCTCCTCGCCGCCCTATGCCAGCATGGCCGCCGCCTCGGTCCTCCTAAATTGGAGCCGTCCGAGCCCTCTTCCTTCCGCCCAACCCCACCGCATCTCCTCCCTGACCACGACGAGGCCCTCCCAAACCTCGCCCCTCCCTCCCTGCCACCATAGCGGCAAACCTGTCGCCGCCCGAATCGCCGTCCGCCACGAACAGCATAGCCACTATTCCGGTGATCCCCGGCATCCATGCCACCCACCGCTGGATGCGCCTCTTCATTCTGAGTCCATCCATGGGCGGAGCACCGTCGGAGACAGCCTGTAGCTCCGGCAATCGCCGTCGGGGGCCGCCTCCCTCTTCTGCCAGGTGAGCACGGGAGGAGGACGAAGGCTCTGTGGGCGGGCCCGGCCTGGCAGCGACTCGGTGCTCTCCCTCCGTCCTGTTAAGTGGTGGGGGTGCGGGTGGGCTGGCCCAACAATGGCAGCGGCTGCGTGGCCCAGCTGGCGCTCTGGCTATGCCCACTTTCGGCCCAGTATGGCCCAGGGCAACAGTGCTCCCTATTCTTTTCCGCAGAAAAAACTATTAAGGACCTTTGTGTAATTTCTATAATTGCAGATAGGTCCCTGACAGAAGAACCTTCATATCTTTTTGCTCCCAACTCCGATTCAGGTGAAACCAACGCCCACGATGTCAGTTCGTCGAGCCCGTTCCGCTGGTATCATTTTCACAAGGTTTTCACACTATGAAAATGACCCTTTTGCCCTTGCCTTCATTCAGCTCCCTCCGGGAGAGAACTTTTCCAGTGAATTCTTCCGTGGCTTCACCGCACTTCTTCTCGGAGTATTCCTCGACCCCAGGCAAGCCAACCATCTGATATATGCCCTAAAGCATTGCTCTGTGATATTTCTTGCATGTTTAAATTAATAAGCTTATGCTTGTATGGGTAGTGGTGAGCTGTATGTGACTCTGACGAACCCTTGCTTGCACTTTCTTCGATGACGGCACCACGCCTGTGTTCTGAGCTGTTTCCGGCCGTCCGGGGTGGATGCCGACTTTTGTTTCTCTTTTCAACAACTGTCCGTGTTCTTAGCTGCTTTTCGGCCATCTCGGGCAGCTGTTGAATTTCTTTCCGTAGCGGTGCCCCTATGCTCTGAGCTGTTTCTCGGTCGTCTTAGGGAACTGCTACATTCTTCTTATCAACACCGTCTCATGCTCTGAGCTTCTTTTCAGCCGTCTTGAGCCGGGTTGTGTTATTCCAGTAATGTCCTAGATCTGAGTTGTAAAGACCGTTCTGGTGGCTACTGGTTTCTTTGCCGGTTTTGTGCGAGGGTTCCGATGGTTGTCACTTATAGCTAGAGCTTGTAAAGTGATAACTTGCCATTTAAATATTGTTTCACTAATGAATCATTGTGATGTTATATGTAGATAGGTTGTTATGTTTCCACAGTAGTTATCTCATACCTAGTTACCACCATGTTAAGTTATTGTGATGAACCACTAAGCTTGCTAAATGAACTTAGTCGGTTGATCTTGAGCCACCTGTCCGGGCTTATCCGTGCAACCACATTTGCCGGTATGGGACGGCCTTGACTTGGTCTGATCGCGTGCTCTTTTATCAGTACCACCAACTAGGGAAGGTTATGCGTGTGCGCTGCCCTGGCCCGGTAGGCGACGATAACCTTGTGAGCCCAGTTGAGTTATTTGCCGGCGTCCCCATTTGGGACAGTTTAGTTTGGCCACGACGGTGGCAGGCGTCACGAGGTGACACAGGGGCCACCCAGGACATGACCCTGGGAGGGTATGATTGTCGGTGGTACGGTAAAGGAGTCACGGGTCAGAAAAGTTTCGTTGGAGCAACGCTGGTCGACCCAAATGGGATCACGAGGTCAGTGCTCCATAGTGTGGGTGTAACACCCCAAAAATTTAATCATGTTTTTACTAAATAAAAATTTGGCCAGAAATAAAATTTTGATTTTTGCTAGGTCTTTTATTAATTTCAGAACCCTTTCTGTTTTCTGATTTCAAAATTCTTCCCTCCATATAGAAATTTCTGGAAATAATATTGTGGCTTTGGTAGTTCTCTTAAAACATTTCAATTATAGTTTAATAACAGTAAGAATTATTTTCAGAATAAAAATTTCCCCAAAACAATTCTTTTAATAGCTATTTCTATATTTTAAATGCCTCTGTTGCACTACAACTATTTTAAAGAATTGTTTTAAAATACCACAAAAATTATGAGGGGTCATGTGATGCCTACAGATCACTTTTATACAAAAACCCAACCTGGTGTTTTGAATTTTTTTGGTGAAACAGTCTCTTTTCATTTATGTCCCATTTTTGAGTTTCAACTACAACCCCAATTTTCCTTGCTCCAAAAATCCTGAAATTTTTCCCACCTCTAGTACTTCGAAACAAACCCTTAAGTACAAAGTTTTAGCTCCATTGGAATCTTTTTAGTTCACCAAATAGTCCTCTGTAGTTTCTATCCAGAAACTAAATTCCTCAAAACTTGCACTAGCAAGTATCTCTTTTTGCCAAACCAACTCCACTATCCTCACTACCATCGAAGGAGACATAACCCTGCCAAATTTCAACTCTAGAAAGAACACCTAGGTGGCCCTAGCATTTTAGCAAACACCTTCTGTGGATGACAGAAATTCTGCCACTTCCCAAAACTGCACACACAACTTGCCCACCTAGCTAAACCAACATGTCCATCATCATCTCCATCCAGGAATACGTCACCCTGCTAATTTTCAGCTCATTTGGGTTTCTGTGGATGTCATTGGCATTTCATCAAACATATAGCATGCGTGCACCGGACGCGGCCAAAGCGCGCGTATTGCACCGTTGGCATCGATTCCTGCCACTCCCTCTGCTGCCTTTACTTCTCGCCCAAGACTCCCACTGGATCACCCAATCCATCCTGAGCCTCGCCGACACCACTCCCCGTCCTCTAGCACCGCCCTTCGCCGGCCAGCACCGGCCACAGCCGCCGCACGTCGCTGTCACCACCGCCCGCGATGCGTGGCTCACCTTCGAGACGTCCAGCTCCTCCCGGGCGTAACTGCAGCCGCCACCGCCCTTTCCTACCTCCACCGGCCACGCGCAGACCCCGCTGACCTCGCCACCACCTCATCTATCATCAATGGCCACCGCCGCAGTTAGCTCGGGCACGGCACCGCCCGAGCCACTCGACCTCGCCAGCACACCTTCCCCTCCTTAATGGCTAACCACCTCTCTCACCTAACTCCGCCGCCCTCGCTGACCTTGCCACCGCCCGTAACAACATCTCCGGCGCAGTTATGGACGCCGCCGTCATGCCTTCTTCAGGAAACTGCGGCACCGACCTTCTCCGGCTATAAAAGCCACCCCCGAGCTTCCCTAACTCATCACCACTCCTGCCTCCCCCTTTGTGAGCCTCCCCAAGCCACCAAACGACCGGAGCAGGTCGTCTTCCTCGCCTCCAGTAGCTGCGGCCGCCGTCGCCCTCCTGCTGATTCCGTCACCACCCTAGCCTCCCAGCACAAACTTTCTTCGCGAACAACCTCTAATGATCTCCGCAAGTCAATCTCCATCTTCATTTTTTCTCCAAATCGACCACCATCGGAGTCCCTCTTGCGTCCGACACCACCGTCCGCCGAGGACCTCGTCGCCGGCAGCTCCGGCCATCCCACCAACTACGGCGAGCACCGGACGAACCGCTCGGTGCCCTCGGCTCCCCAAACGACGCCGCCGTTCGCCGGCAAGGATCGTCGGAGCCGCGCTCTGTTCTGCCACGGGAGGGAAGGCGCCGGTTGACCAGTCAAACCTAACTGGTGGGGCCGCGGGGCCCACCGTCAGTGACAGGAGGTCCACGCCGGCGCGGCGTAAGTGAAAACGTATTCCCAGAATACGCTTTCGACGTCGACCACCTCCCGCGCGGCCAGACGGCTGGGCTCGGCCCAGTAGCGCCGCCTAGCTAAATCGCGCTCAAGGCGCAGCTTTGCTCTTCTCTTTTTACATTTCCAGTGATATTCAAACAATTCCACAGCCGCTATTACAAGTCCAAATTTGATGATTCAAATTTCTTTAGGCAGCTAAAATCATGCTCTTTTATATCAGCCTATGTGAACATTTTTCATAAACTCTGTTTCCACTGGATCTTTGAAATAGTCCATTTAATCATTTAAGTTATCTTAGAAATTCCATTAGTAATTTATATTAACTCCAAATAAATTGATCCTTTTTCTGTTATTTTTCATTTTGCCTCTAGTTTATTTATTTATTTGATGGAAAAAATTTCCAGACAACTTTTTGTACTATTTTTGTCTTATGTAGTGATTTCAATATTTTTTTGAAAATAGGAAATGAAGGGAAGATAAAATTTTCAAACTTTTGGAGTGCACCCAATATTTCTGCATGCTCAAGGCAAGCATCTTGAACACTTGATATGGTGAATGCATGGTAGTTTATTTGCTAGAATAATTTGATCATGACTATGTTGAATTCAAATTAAATTGGCATATTGCTAGTAGTGCTTGCATGGTTTGAATTCGAGTAAAAATTTGCATGCATGTAGTGTTGGCATGTTTCATCGTACCATGCATCGTATACTCGTTATGACTAACCTGCAGGAGCAGGCATAAGAGAAATACCGTTACCGGCAGAAGGGTGATCACGTTGGAGCGTGATCATGCCTTGGTTGTTATGCTTGTTGGAGCATGCAAGGGTTGTGGCCCTGTTGGTATTGCTGTTGAAGGAATACCTTGTTGTGTTAACCGTTGCAGGAAACTTGAACCTCCTGAGTTGATCGTAGATCAAGTCTTGTTCCGGTAACCCCCCATACTTGATTCGTGCTGCCACTGTCCCTGCCACAGGTGGGGTATGGTTTAGTAAGTTGTTAACCCCTTTCCATGCACACACCGTACAGAGGGCCACGATGAGGGTTTCCAGGGCCATGGACTAAATCCTGTCATCGGGTCAGGGGGCATGGGTGTTTCCGGTTGTGACCGAGAGGGGGTGCCCCCTTGGAATCCGCGCGTATTAATAGTGATCCCATGCAGGACGTTGGTCTCTCCGTCTTAGAGTTTTTCTTGAATGATGCTTTGGGTGATTCCTGGCATCCGAAAAGTTAATCTGGTGTGTGTTGGTCAGGTGTGTTTTCAACCCAAAGACCGTAATGGGAATTAGTCGGTGTCACGGTACTGACTAAAGAAATCCTTTACTTGTGGGTAAAGAGTACACCGTCTGCAGAGTTTAAACCTATTCGAATAGTCGTGTCCGTGGTTAAGGACTACAGTCTGGGTTGGTCAAGTGTCGGTCTTAGTGTCGGTCTCCGGAGGAAAATAATTATGTCATGCCTGAAATATTTTGCAAGACAACTATTGACACCCTATTGCCTCCATGAATATTTTATGCTTGTTAAATATTATTATGGTTATGCATAATATTGAGGACTAACCCGTTTCTCTTATTTTGAATTTACCTGAGTGTCTCAGGGGCTGGCTAGACTACCCCGGGCACTCAATTTTATTTTCAAGACCTCTTGTGGCGTCTCTCGAGTTAACAGGCGGTTTATCCCGCCACTACTCTTGTGGACACGCGATTGGCATTTCTCTTCAAGTCCGACCGTGGCGTCACTTGACACCCGACTGGCATTTCTTTTCAAGACCTCTCGTGGCATCGCCTGAGTTCTCGGATGGTCCTGTCCCGTACGATTTCTCTTTTAGACACCCGTTTGGCATTTCTCTTCAAGACCTACCGTGGTGTCATTTTAGACATCCGACCGGCATTTCCTTTATTTTATTTTCCTTTAACTTTCCTTGTTTATCAATAATATTTTTATATATCCAGTTATTTGCACATGCTAATATATTATCATGCCATGATTTAATTACTGACAGCATGTCTTTAAGTCCACCATGAGCATACGCATATAATTTTTAATTCAACTTGATCACATAATATCAGTTGCATTCGATAAATCATCTGTTCATGATGTTTAGGAGTACATTCAAATGTACTCACAGGCTTGTCCCTGGCTATTTACTTGGCCAGGTCAGGATTTCTTCGAGGAGTACCACCGCGACGTCCGTGCGGAGCCTAGGATTAGCTGTTCCTGTGGGAATGGAACCCCATCGACGTTGGAGAACCACAAGTCATTTCCGTCATCCACCACCAGAATCACTATTGTATCATTAGACCTTTATGGTCTTGTATCCAATTCTTGTAATAGCTGGGTAATCTGTAACAAGGACATGTCCACCAGTAACTGTAATCCTGGGCTGGTGGTAACACGAGTGGTTAAATTTCTGGGATATGTTGTGTCCCGGCCCCGACAGTGGGTAAAGGGCGCAACCTCTGCAGAGTGTAAAATCTATTCGAATAGCCACGTCCACGGTATTGGACAGCCTGTCCAGACCTCACTAGGTGGTCAACCGTAATAATGATAATAATGATGGAAGAGCTCGTCTTGTCTAAACATCAGATGATGTCAGGAATGTGATATGTTAGCCATGGGATGGCTATAAGAGGAGTGCTCGGATGACCACATGATTTGGGTTGGATTTGGATCAGATTCAGCAGGATCACGAGGATGTTTGGAGTATGGATTATTTACTTGATATGCTTTACTTTACTATATTTTACCTTAGTAGTTACCTTGCTGGATGAACCTGTTATGACATGATAATTAGTTTTGCTAGATAGATATGTTATGCCATGATAATTCATATTGCTCTAATAGCAAATGCATGCTTGAATGCCATGGATTGCTTTGCTTGTTATATATGTTAGTTTGGTTTGCTTGCGAGTACATTCAAAAGTACTCAGCAGCCTTCAATGTGGCCAGGTTCACATAAGGATCCGTCGTCCGCCGACGAGGAGCCGGAGCGTTCGTGGGCTAGGAGCGTAACCCAGTCAGATCCCTGTGGATTGGAGCCGCACCAAGACCATGCTGCCTTAGATAGAGCTTTCCGCCGCCATCACCCTTGTAATATATGATGTAAGATTTATATATCTATTAATAGAGATGCTTGTGTTCATGATACTTGTTGTAAGCACGCATGCCAGAGTGATTTCCTGGGCTGGTATGCGTGGCGACCGTCTGGCTACAGTGGTATTCAGGCGGGGCGCCACAATGGATGGTATCAGAGCAGCCAGGCTGACTGTACGTTACCCTAGCCAGACTTCATTGTCTTGTGTTCAGTAGAAAGCCCAGATGCATTTCAGCCATCTTTGCCAACCTGGCACGGCTACTATTGATCATAAGGCAACCCCATAGGTTTTGGCTCCATCAGACCCCAACTCTCGTGGCCTTTGCCTCCGGTGTGAAATATCCGCACCAGGCAACGACCCGTGAGCCCTGAACCCCTAGGTAAACCAGATATCCTTACCCTGCTTGCTAGCCATGGCATTTCTCTTCTTAACTCTAGTTTCCTTTGGGAAACACCTATAAATTCTATCTCTCCCCGACAACCCTAGAATCGCACGACCATAGCCATCGTGAGTCGAGTGTGATGTTCCCTAAGGAAGTAGTAGGAGCTTGACACCAGTGCTACCAGGAGCATTGTGTTGTTTCGCTTCTAAATCCTTAGAGGTCCATCGAGTGCGCTATACTAGTTATACTAGTGGATCCTTGGCCACATGTGTAAGGTCCACAAAATTTGAGCTTTATTTGCTTTTTGGTTTCTCGCGATTCTTGTTTTTTTTGGGTTCCATTTCTTCGCTCCGACTGGATCCATCCACAAGAGCTGCCTAAGAAGACCAGCATACAACTTGGACAATGCCCAATAATCCCAATTCAGCAAGAGTCATGCCAAGTCAACTGGCTGATATTCAGAGTAGCAACACCGGATCTGTCAGGAATGAAGAATGGGTCAGAAGCAAAATCTGTGTGCGACAGACAAGGCCAGAATATACCTGAGAGAGTTTGCATCCGAACAGATCACACCTAAGGAGCAGTCAGATGAGCTACCAAGAATGAACACCAGTAAGGACAAGTTATTCAATCCTCGATGCAAGGATTATTTCAGTAAGTGGGGTGAACCTTGAGTCATTTCTCAATGGACTCAAGGATCATCTATTACCCAACGAAGACATATTCCGAGAATGTGAATGTGCCAAGAGCAATGACAAAACTCCGGTACGTTGATACAAATTGCAAAGCATATTCTGGATTTCACCGGTGCGTAAGCAAAATTTTCTGGGCACTATGAACAAGGTTTGCAAGGAATAGGGATAAGCTCACAGTTGTCCAGAATCACTGAGCTTCCAAGCATCCAGAATCAAGGAGCACCTAACATGATTGGAGACTTAGCTGAACCGAATGGAATCATCCGTCAACTGCTTATTACCGGCGACATATGGAATTCCGGATTAATTATCAACATGAGGTATGCATCAGTTCTGCAACCTTCACAACAGCAATGATCAGACCAGCAGAAGGACAAGCGGTGTGCATGACAATAGAAAATCTTCAGACAAGGTATGGCCTATACCAAGTTTGGCTCCGCTATGGGTAAAAATTCCGGATACTTCGCAAGGAAGTCAGAATCGGCCATAGAACCGACTGCGTACACACTGAAAGGCTTCTGGTATAAGGAACCCAGCCTTCCTCCGCAAGCTACCGAGAAGAGCTTATGACACCAGACTGCCAATCTTCCTCGGTACGCCACTTAGTGTGAAAATCTCCTGGGGTACAGCACCCCCGTCTTTCTCAGTGTGCTACCGCGGAAAACTTCCGGCATAAGGCACTCAACCTTCCGTCGCAAGCCACATGAAGGTAAATTTCTGAGGTATGATATCCAGCCTTCTTCGGCACGCTACCTTGGCAGAAACTTCGAGCCTAAGGAATTCAGCCTTCTTCAACACACCTCGTGCCCACGACAATCCTGTCAGAAGCACGAATTAGCCCGGACACCCGTCTGCCTTAGAACTCAGTGGTTATGAAAGGATTTATCCTACACCTGCATTTGTTGTGAGCATGCAGTCCAGTGGATCAGTTCATGCGAGCCACTCGTACACGGGAATGACTGTGTTCAGGGAAATGTTGGCCCCATAGTTCACGGAAGAAATATGAGCACAACAAACCCCTACGAGATATGCAAGAGTAAGAACAAGCCTGACAAGCCAGGAAAACAATCAAGGAGCCGTGTTGGCATGTCATTACAGGTCCATCAAAGGAATCCTCAAGAATCAAGAAGTTGTGGACAAATAACCTCTATGACGGTCAGCAAGATACAGTTTCACAGACAAGGTATTATTACCAATCCTCGTCAGACTCTTGCATATGCGGCCACAACAATGCACTACCTGCGGTTACAAGTAAAATTGCCGCACTCATCAAGAATATGGGCCATCAACCAAGACAAGAGGCTATGCTCCAAAAGATACACTAGATGATAGCCATACCATGTCCAGCTCAGTGGTCATAGCAAGGACTACAGATGCTATATACTACATAGCCATTCCCATAAGTGACAGAGTTTGAAACAAGACATTCAGATAGAATGGCTCAAAGCACATCAGCATCAATAGCTCGTAGACATCATGATACCATTGGAATAAGACATTACTGTCTATGACTACTTTGTGATTATGCCCGACATTTCAGTTAGGGATACGACGGTAATAACGTGGTCATACTTGAATTATGGATCACTTAAGGACAAAGTCAGAATGCCTAAGACAGAAGGAAATATCAGTATGGAAACCGCAGCCAGACTGAGCATTCTGACCCAGCAAAAAGAAAGCCACTTCCACACACTCAAGGCCATACGAGCACGTGAGCCTGGTACCAGGAAAGGATGTCTTGCCCGTAACAGTCAGGGTACGGAGCATTGCAATAAAATCCAAAGCAGTTGCTTCCAGGCCATGTAAATCAAGCTGTTTGTTGGTATTACTCGCTACCCACCCAGCAACACCACTACCAGGACAAAAAGTACACCTGACAGGAAAGATAAGGATTCAAGGAAACTGTGTGCAGAGACAACATATGGTCCATCAGAAGAGGCAGTTAAAAGGTCAGTGAACCAACGAAGACAATACCGCCGATGGATCCAAGTCGCACACAGGTAAGTCCCCATTCACCGGGAGGTAAGCCCGGAACTCTCGAGGATGAGATTTTCTTAAGGGGGGTAGGTTTGTGACACCCTGGTTTTCGCATCTGTTTTTTTTCCTTCGCGGGATTTGACTCCCGTCTTTTTTCTCGGTGTTATCGGATTTTCTCTAGCTCTTGGGAATATGAAGATGGTCATATAGCCTTGCCTTTCCTATCTAGCCAGAGATTCTCTTCAGACCAACCTTTCCACCCAAGACCTATTCTCAGGGTTTTGCCGTCGAAACCCTACCTTCCGAGTTGCCGGAAGGGAAACTCTGATTTCTTCCGTTACAAAGGAACCCCGATTTCCTTTGATCTGTTGCCTCCCAAACTTTTCCCAGTGATCATCCAATCTTTGTAAACCCTGGATATGTAAAAATATTGCCAAGTCATTTGCAATATTTTTCATTTATAATTAATTCCTTTTTTGCCAGTTAAAGGTATTAAATCCAAGAAAATATCTATCCATCTCCAAAGTTCATGAAAACTTGTGGAGATATTCCTTGTGATCATATTGAGCTCCCATAAAAATATTGGCCATAATTAAATAGGAGAAATTGCATTTTCCTATTTAATGCCAATATTGCATTTTGGGCCCTTTCTAAAGGAACTATCATTTTGGTAGCCAGGAAAAATCCCAAATAATTTGTGGAGCTTAACCTATCCATATATTCACCATTTCCATCAAGAACCCAAGTTCCACCCATTAAATTTTGAGCACAACACCAATTTGCAAATTCTGTCCAGTTGGGCAAATTGCAAAGGAAGTGCTTGAACCCTTGATCTATTTGAGCTGAAATTTTTCATGGTGGTTAACATTGCTAAATCACCCATGGATGCCAAAAATCAGCTCAATCCATCTATCCATTATTCCACAGAAATTTTCTCAATTTTCTGTCCATTTCAAAGCTCTTTGAAGGAAGTACCACTTTGGTATATCCAAATGAGCTGAAACTTTTCCAGTATCTTCATACTTCCAAATCATTGGCCTCAACCAAAATTCAGCTCATTTCATCAAACCATTTGAGCACAGATTCAAATTCTAGTTTCTGGACCAATTTGTGGTTTGTGAAGGAAGTATATGCAAATGGGGTCTAAATGACTTCAAATTTTGCAGGCATATACTCCTTCCTACCCTATTCTGTTATGAGAAATATCCAACTCCATTTCTCCAGAAATATCTACAAACACCTTGCTGTCAGAGACTTCTTCAGCAAGTTTCCCTCACCCCAGAGCCTTCCAGTTGATCCCAGACACATAGCTTCCTTATTTGAGCAGTGGGGAACTTGTTGGACAAGGTGTGTGGAGCAGTAGCGTGCCAGAGCATGTGGCACCCATGGTGACCACGTAGAGATCCGGCCAAAACAGTGCTCTGTGCGCTGGTGGCTTTGGGACTCGCCGGTCGGCCAGCTCCGGCTGTCCTTGGCTTGTCCTGGAGTGTCGCAAGGCTCCCCACCGCATAGCTGGATCTCTGGAACTCTCTTCCCCCTCCAGTCTCTTCCTTACCGCGCCACAACGAGCTCCGCCGCACTGCTGCCAATAGTACGCGGCCGTGACCGTCATCGCCTTCCTCCCCGAGCCGTCCACTCCCTCTGCAGCACGTTAGGTCAGCACCTCTCCCCTCTCGCCACCTCGCCGGAGCTCCAGGAAGGAGATAAGCACGCCACGGCGGCATCCTCATCCGCACGACACGGCCTCCTATAAGTAGGCCACGGCCCAAGCCTCCCCGTGCATCCCCAACCATCCCAGCTCCTCCCTCTCCCTCCTAGCAGCCTCCCCGGCCCGTCAACCACTCGCCGGAGTCCCTCCTCGCCGCCCTATGCCACCATGGCCGCCGCCTCGGTCCTCCTAAATTGGAGCCGTCCGAGCCCTCTTCCTTCCGCCCAACCCCACCGCAGCTCCTCCCTGAGCATGACGAGGCCCTCCCAAACCTCGCCCCTCCCTCCCTGCCACCATAGCACCAAACCCATCGCTGCCCGAATCGCCGTCCTCCACGAACAGCGTAGCCACTATTCCGATGATCCCCGGCATCCGTGCCACCCATCGCTGGATGCGCCTCTTCATTCTGAGTCCATCCATGGGCGGAGCGCCGTCGGAGACGGCCTGTAGCTCCGGCAATCGCCGTCGGGGGCCGCCTCCCTCTTCTGCCAGGTGAGCGCGGGAGGAGGACGAAGGGTCTGCGGGCGGGCCCGGCCTGGCAGCGACTCGGTGCTCTCCCTCCGTCCTGTTAAGTGGTGGGGGTGCGGGTGGGCTGGCCCAGCAGTGGCAGCGGCTGCGTGGCTCAGGTGGCGCTCTGGCTACGGCCACTTTCGGCCCAGTATGGCCCAGGGTAACAGTGCTCCCTATTCTTTTCCGCAGAAAAAACTATTAAGGACCTCTGTGTAATTTCTATAATTGCAGATAGGTCCCTGACAGAAGAACCTTCATATCTTTTTGCTCCCAACTCCGATTCAGGTGAAACCAACGCCCACGATCTCAGTTCGTCGAGCCCGTTCCACTGGTATCATTTTCACAAGGTTTTCACACTATGAAAATGACCCTTTTGCCCTTGCCTTCATTCAGCTCCCTCCGAGAGAGAACTTTTTCGGTGAATTCTTCCGCGGCTTCACCGCACTTCTTCCCGGAGTATTCCTCGACCCCAGGCAAGCCGACCATCTGATATATGCCCTAAAGCATTGCTCTATGATATTTCTTGCATGTTTAAATTAATATGCTTATGCTTGAATGTGTAGTGGTGAGCTGTATGTGACTCTGACGAACCCTTGCTTGCACTTTCTTCGATGACGGCACCACGCCTGTGTTCTGAGCTGTTTCTGGCCGTCCGGGGTGGATGCCGACTTTTGTTTCTATTTTCAACAACTGTCCGTGTTTTGAGCTGCTTTTCGGCCGTCTCGGGCAGCTGTTGAATTTCTTTCCGTAGCGGTGACCCTATGCTCTGAGCTGTTTCTCGGCCGTCTTAGGGAACTGCTACATTCTTCTTAGCAACACCGTCTCATGCTCTGAGCTGCTATTCAGCCGTCTTGAGCCAGGTTGAGTTATTCCAGTAATGTCCCGGATCTAAGTTGTAAAGACCGTTCTGGTGGCTACTGCTTTCTTTGCCGGTTTTGTGCAAGGGTTCCGATGGTTGTCACTTATAGCTAGAACTTGTAAAGTGGTAACTTGCCATTTAAATATTGTTTCACTAATGACTCATTGTGATGTTATCTGTGATAGGTTGTTATGTTTCCACAGTTGTTATCTCATACCTAGTTACCACCATGTTAAGTTATTGTGATGAACCACTAAGCTGGCTAAATGAACATAGTCGGTTGATCTTGAGCCACCTGTCCGGGCTTATCCGTGCAATCACATTTGCTAGTATGGGACGGCCTTGACTTGGTCTGATCGCGTGCTCTTTTATCGGTACCACCAACTAGAGAAGGTTATGCGTGCGCGCTGCCCTGTCCCGGTAGGCGATGATAACCTTGTGAGCCCAGTTGAGTTATTTGCCGGCGTCCCCGTTTGGGATAGTTTAGTTTGGCCACGTCGGTGGCAGGCGTCACGAGGTGACACAGGGGCCACCCAGGACATGACCCTGGGAGGGTATGATTGTTGGTGCTACGGTATAGGAGTCACGGGTCAGACAAGTTTCGTTGGAGCAATGCTGGTCCACCCGAATGGGATCATGAGGTCAGTGCTCCATAGTGTGGGTAAAGTGCGCAACCTCTGCAGAGTGTAAAATCTATTCGAATAGCCGCGTCCATGGTATTGGACAGCCCGTCCAGACCTCACTAGGTGGTCAACCGTAATAATGATAATAATGATGGAAGAGCTCGTCTTGTGTAAACATCAGATGATGTCAGGAATGTGATATGTTAGCCATGGGATGGCTCTAAGAGGAGTGGTCGGATGATCACATGATTTGGGTTGGATTTGGATCAGATTCAGACTGGATCACGAGGATGTTTGGAGTATGGATTATTTACTTGATATGCTTTACTTTACTATATTTTACCTTAGTAGTTACCTTGCTGGATGAACCTGTTATGACATGATAATTAATTTTGCTAGATAGATATGTTATGCCACGATAATTCATATTGCTCTAATAACAAATGCATGCTTGAATGCCATGGATTGCTTTGCTTGGTGTATATGTTAGTTTGGTTTGCTTGCGAGCACATTCAAAAGTACTCAGCGGCCTTCAATGTGGCCAGGTTCACATAAGGATCCGTCGTCCGCTGACGAGGAGCCGGAGCGTTCGTGGGCTAGGAGCGTAAACCAGTCAGATCACTGTGGATTGGAGCCGCACCAAGACCATGCTGCCTTAGATAGAGCTTTCCGCCGCCATCACCCTTGTAATATATCATGTTAGATTTACATATCTATTAATAGAGATGCCTGTGTTCATGATACTTGTTGTAAGCACGCATGCCAGAGTGATTTCCTGGGCTGGTATGCGTGGCGACCGTCTGGCTACAGTGGTATTCAGGCGGGGCGCCACAGCGCCCGTGTGAACGTCCAAGTTATCGGTGCGTGATACCGAGTTATTGTCTTTTTTTCTGGGGTGGACTTCATACTGCTGATGTGTGCCCCGTGTATACAGTCTCGCATGACCTTCCCGCTAGCACTATCCAAAATTAGTTGAAACTGGATACGAACGATCCCGCGAGCGGCAAAATCTCCTGCCTCCTTCTAAAATTTCCTCCACCTAGTCTTTAGCGTGCGAAATTCCCCTTTTGTCCTTGGTGCACGGAGAACAATAGCTACAATACGGCCCTCATTTACATAATAGGTCGGGGTTGCTTTGGAAACTTCCGGTTCAGTCCACCACACGGCACCCCCATTTCCTCCCCCCTCCCGCAAAAACGACTACTCCACAGCACCAGAGCATCTTACATCACGCCGTCCGTACTTCATCGGCCTTTCTACCCCTTCCCTCTCGAAACCGTAGAATGCTCATCCACCGGCATACCAGAGCACATTCACTGCTAGCGTCGTCCACCTCGCCGGATCTGCTTCTGCCGCCGCATCTACACCTCCCACCTCCCCTAGAAACAAGTAGACTGCTCATCCACCACTGTACCATAGCCCATTCGGTGCCGGCCTTGTCAACACCACCGGATCTGCTTCACCGGTACTCTCGTCAACTACATCGCATCTGCAGCGGCTCCTTCCTACTCCCCACCGGAGACGCTTCGTCCACACCCTCGGAGCCGCCCCACTGATGCCCCCGTCGACGGCCTCTGATCCTCTTCGCCGACACCTTCCTCAACCCTACCGGAGCAGCTTCACCGACACCATCCTCAACCCTGCCGGACTAGCTTCACCTATACCATTCTCAACCCTACCAGGGCCTCTTTGCCAACGCCCAAGTCCACGGCCTCAGATCCGCTTCATCGCACCCTCGTCCAACCTACCGGAGCAGCTTCTGACGCCCCGTCCACAGCCGCAGATCCGCATCGTCGACACCATCCAGAACCCAACCACCGGAGCAGCTTCACCCACGCTCTCGTCCACGGCCTCAGATATGCTTCGCCCACACCGTAGTCCACCCTACCAGAGCTGCTTCACAAACACCCTACTCCTCGGTTCTAGATCTCCTTACCGGACCCTGACAGCCAGCGCAGCATCATCTCCCTTGACGTTTCTAACCTGATTCTCACCATCTGCCAAGATGCCAAGCACCTGCCGTAGCCTAGGTACTTGTCACCTTTAAACCCGTCCAGCATCACCTGCCCAATGTACTTCAAATATACTAACAGGTCGTTGTTACATTGTTAAGCAGCTAGCAAGAACTACAAGGATGATGCTTCTTCTGGATCTAACAACTTGGCCAACCAAGATCCTGGACTGAGGAATTGCTATGATCTTGTAAGTGCGTCTCTCTCTTGTATTGTTGTGTGCCTGCCAGCGTGCTTTGCTAGGATTTTCGACCAGTAATCCCTTTGTGCAGACAATGATTTCCACTACTGGCTACTAAATTAGAGATGTAGATGTCATACATGATACTGCCTCCGTTCCTAAATATAAGTCTTTCTATAGATTCCACTATAGACTACATACAGAGCAAAATGAGTGAATCTACACTCTGAAATGCATCTATATACATCTGTACGTGGTCCATAGTGGAATCTCTACAAAGACATATATTTACAATAGAGGTAGTACATTACACAAAATCGTCGGTGGCATGTACAAATTCCAGAGCACTACATTAGGCTCCCTTAGAGTGCTTGCTAGTCCAGTACACAGAGTCATGGATAGTTTATGATACGCACACAATTGTTAATTGGCGGTTTAAATATGCGCAACGGATATGCAATGTATTATCATGTAGAGATGTCTCAAATTAGGCGTGTCAACTTGCAGATGGGGTGCCGCAACGAAAAAGTACAAGATTTCTTAGTACAAGATGTATGTCGCAATTTCATGGAACATCGCAAAAAAAAGAATAGGCGGCGGTGAGCCTATACAGTGTTCTATGGTAGGTCACTCCATTGCAATCATCGTGACATGTTATTTGTATGTCAGTGTTGTTGGCCAGAGTTCTTAGGGACAGTTATTTCGAGTTATCCTAAGAAAATAAGCCCCTTCGAATATAAGCTCCAGATAATAAGCCAACCAGTTCTTTTCATTGCCTGCTTTTTCAGCTTATCTGTGGTATGATCATTGAAAAGTCTAGATTGCATTATATTTTGGCATTTTGCTGCCCATATGAAAATTAATTGGACTTGCAAACTTCACGAATTGAACCCAGTGCAGTAATTAATATGATAGGAAAATAGACCATCAATATTTGTTCAAAATGCAAATACAAAGATACCACCTACTTGGCACAATCTACTTTGGTCAATGTCTTCCATAGAGAGCCCATTGCCTAGTTTAAATGAAGAACTCATTGCCTAAATTTAAATGAAGAACCATTATTTATCGAAATTCGATGGTCCAAGTGTCTGGTTATTATCATATAGCAGCACCACCTGAAAGAATCATATAGCAGCAGCAGCAGCTCATAACAACTCATCATACAACAGCAGCTAGCAATTCATCATATACCAGCAGCAGCTCATAGCAATTCATCATATAGCAGCAGCAGGAGCAGATCATAGAAATTCATCATATAGCAGTAGCAGGAGTAGCTCATAGCAACTCATCATATAGCAGCAGCAGCTCATAGCGATTCATCATATAGAAGCAGCAACTCATAGCAATTCATCATATAGTAGCAGCAGGAGCAGCTCATAGCAATGCATCATATAGCAGCAGCAGCAACTCATAGCAATTCATCGTATAGCGGGTCAGAATGAAAATTTGGCAAAAAATCAGAGAAGATCCTCACCTTGTTGGATGAGCTCATCCTTCAACAGCACCTCAAGGCCATGGCCTGGGAGGAGGGGAGGGGGAACGAGGTGCCTTCTGCCGGAGTGGGACATCGGCCGTAGTTGTGCGGCGATCACCGGAGTAGTGCGTTGGATGGACCATAGCGGAGTAGCTGCTGGAGACCATGAGATTGAGGGGTGGCGCCAGTGGGAGGAGCAGCCGGGGAGATAGGGCCCTACCCGCCGGCCATGTAGCCTAGGTGGACAGAGCATCGTCGAGGAGCAGGCCAGATGGAACCTGTGGCGGCGGCTCGCTGGAGGAACCCTAGCGCTGCAGGCAGGAGATCAAGGTAGAGGGAAAGGGGAGAGGAGATGCAAGCGGGCAGGGCAATGAATGCTTGCGTGTTTGTTTTTACTTGAGGGTCAGGTGTGACGTGGGCGTGAGCAGTGGTATTTTGAGTGTAATATAGGCAGACAACAGAGTCATTTCGCTATTCCCCTTCCATTCAATTTTTAGTGAGCTTCTACGCAAAGCACCCCCCCCCCAAGCGAAATAAGTTAGCCCTAGCCCATAACTCAAAAACGAGTTCTTTACATCTTTTATGGTTTATTTTGACAATAAGCTCTGAAAAGGCGGAATAGAACTGGCCCTTAAGCTACAATTCGATTGTGCGGGCAATGATGAACCACTCCTGCCTGCTATAGTGTATATTTAGGCATCATACATGGCATAACCTAATACATGTGCATTTCATTATATAATCTGAAATATGCAAAGTTTATGTTAGTTCATACGTTGCACATGATGTTTAAATGCCCCTTAAATCTGGTCAGTCAACTGATGGTCTTTAAGCCTCCTTCTATGCTTCTTTTCTTGATATGTAATTCAGTGTTGTGCAAGATTTGCTCACACATCTGTGCAATTGCTTGTTTTTATCAGCCAACCATACTAGGACTGGTTGCTTTGATTACTTGCTGTTCTTGACCTAACAGAGCTTGTCAATGATTTCAACACTAAGGGCTGCTGTAGTGGGGGCTTGTATAACTCATAGGTGACATAAAGATTTGGCTGTACACTAAACTAGGCTCTCCAAGAGTACCTAGAGGTCCAGTTCTAAGGTATGCCTAGTTTTGACACAGCGCACACATACTAAATGCTCATTTCATTGTGTGTAAGAGACGTGGCATGTTTCATTATGTGGTGTTGTTTTGTTATAGACTCATCCTTTGGTGTTGTTCACAGACTGGAAAGTATGCATATTTATCTTCCAAGGAGACCAGTAACTAGTTTGTGTCACCTTGCAGAGGGGGTGTAATGAAGATAAGATTGAGAATTTCCAAGTACAAGATGTTAGGAAGGAGCCTTGCGAGAGAAGAAGGAGCAGCGCTGAGCCTGTTCAACCAGTTATGGTAACTCACTGTATTACAATTACCAGGACATCCTATTTGTCTGACATTGTGCTTGCGTAGGGTTCTTCACCTCACATGTAACCCAGTCATTGGGCCATTGATTAAAACTCCGCCCGCTCACTACTATATGATGTTCTAACTTTTTTGTAAATCAGATGTATGTAAACACATTTTAATGTGTCTGTTCACTCATTACGGATGTAGTCTACTTTTAAATAACTAAAACATCTTATAGTAGTGAACAGTATGAAACTGCTTCCTGCTATGGTGGAGTTGTCGATGTCATAAATGTCATAACCAAACGCATGTTCACATCATTAGCCTCCCTATCATTACTAGGATCTTGATTACATACTAGTCGAGATACTTCATAGGGTACAAACAATATTACATTACTTGTTCCTTTATAAAGTAAATGTAGCAAGGCCATGGATGTTATTGAGGCGTGCATGTATGCATGCTGCCAACTCAACAGTTCAATTGCTTGTTTGTTTCAGGCATAGTTAAATTGCTCTTTTCAATTGCTTTATTTGTCGCCAGTTAATGAGATGCCCAAACAATGATGCCTGATGTAGGGTACTTGTATAACTATTAGTTGACAAAATTAAAGGCCTTACCATTTAATTACTGTGGCGAAGTGTGCCTGATGCTTTGAAGTCTATTAACCAACTACTACTCCATGAGTCTCACAATCTAGTTTATACGAGTCTAATGATTGCATAGTTTTGCTTGCTGTAGTAGGTTTGTATGAATCCCTCTGCTGTTAATTATGCTCCCTAAGACTCTTCTGGAACATGGCACACAATGTTTCAGCTAGTTAATTGAGCTACAGAATAGCTAACTGCTTTCTTACTTATACGCAAGATATATAATATAATGTTCAGTAGCTGCGTGTGGTCTAAATTTGTAACCTGTCTGTGTTTTGAATTTGGCCCCAACATCGTGCTCCTCTGGTGAGCTAAGTGAGATTTCTATATGCGGTCTGCACAGACTACCATTTTTATAATTTTTAAAATATCACCTGCTTATGCTTCATGACGTGTAACATTATTGTTAGTCTTGTTTTTCCATGTACAAGATAGTCTGTCTTGCTCGCTTCACTGTTGTAACTATATTTTTGCCCTAGTCATGTGTACTTACAGAAACATTTCAGGATGAAGTGACATCAACACAAAGATCTGAGAGCAGTGCGGCATGGCCGTTACCAAATGATTATGGATTGGAATTGGAATGTGCTGATGTTCACAAGCATCAACTAGAGGTGGCAAGACAACATGTATATGATTCTCAACATGCAATCAACATGTTGAGATTGGAGTTGTAGGTATTAGATGCAGGAATAAAAAAAATGAAACAAGACACTGAGGTAACCACAAAGGAATTGGAGATTTTGCAGACTGAAATTTGTGCTATCTGAATCTGGCCAATCCTATTTTCTGAAGAGATTATAGTTCAAATGGTAAGTTCTGTTGATGCGCGTCCATGATGTATGAGCTTTATTTGCCCAGTGTATGTAATTTGCTGTTTGTGTACGCTTTATTATCACTGGTGCCGAACTATAATGCCCAGGGGATAGAATCTACTGTAATTTCTTTATTGTATAGTATAGGATTATTCTTCGTTTCTATGCCTTAGTCTCTTTATTGTATAGTGTAGGCTTTTAATCTCTTTATTGTAGTGTAGGTTTTTTAGAGGCAATAGTATAGAGTAGCATAATTCTTTGTATATGCTATATCATTGAATTGGGGGCCAACACGCACAAATATTACCTAGACGCCATCCGAACGAACAAACATCTGTAGTCAAAGCGGGCCTTAATTGGGCTGGTCAACTAATATTTAGTGGATACCAATCGATGTGGCCCACCGTAACAACGACTCTTAACAGGCCGTTAACAGGCCGAAAGCTTGATAGGGCCGTATAAATGGAAACGGCCCGCGGGCCTCTAGCAGGCCGAAATAAACATCAATTTCGTCTCGACCCTTTTACTTGACGGGCCAGTAAGAGGCAGAAAGTGTTTTGAGCCAAAAGAGGCCCAATTTACAAACTAGGCTTTTAACAGGCGGAAAGTTGCGTCGGGTTGAAATTGTGCCCTAGGGAACTTGGGCCTCTAATGGACACAAAATCAGGTGGCACCGTCAAAGGCCCAACTGTTGTGCGGGCCGTTAACAGACCGGAAAACGGAACGGGCTAGAATTGGCCCTTGTACAGAATGGGCCGAGAAAAGGCCGAAAGTCACAACGGGCTAGAATTGGCCCTTTTACAGAATGGGCTGAGAAAAGGCCGAAAGACGTACCAGAGGCATATTGGTCCATATCTATAATGGGCTGCTAACAGGCCGAAAGAAGGTCGAGCCGTAATTGAGCCCAAAGACGTAGCGGGCTGTTAATGGGCTGGAACTGATGATGGGCTGGAAATTGTGAAATCTAGAATGGGCCTTTGATGGGCTGATTCTGTGTAACTCGTATGGGTTGTAGTTGCAAATGGGCTTGACTCAAGTTGGCCGCTCATGGGCTGGCCCACTTCTTTTGACAGGCCCGGCCTGTTAACCTAAATGGGCCACTCTTGGGCCTTGACACGTGTTGACGTATCATAGGCGCCTTCTGTCCATTGGATGGTTGACATCTGTCGCGGTGCGGAGCTGACACGTGGTTCCGTCGGCCAATGAGAATTTTACATGTGGAAAATCGCCATTGGTCCGTGCTGTTAGCGGGTTATCGGATCCAAAACCGGACCCGATAGCTTAACGGCGACCCGTTACAGTGGAGGCCACGTGTCGGTTACCCTTGCCGAAAGCACTTCCATGACGCGCCATGACACTTCCGTGATGATAATTTTGGTATTGTCATGGAACACTTCTACGACATCACAGGTATGACTATCTTGATTCTGTCATAAAATTGTCATGGATGTACATGCATGACAGAAAACGTGATCTACTATGACAAACACGTATCATCACGGAAGTGTATTTTTTTTTGTAGTGCCATATGAATTCCCTGTAATTAAAATACCAACTAGGCCTACGCCGGTGGCCGTACCTCACGGCTGAAATGTTTGAAACTTCTCCCCGTTTCTCGGACAACGGATGAAAACTCGCAAAGCGACACACAAATGATTTGTACACCTTCTTTTCTAACTAACACCCAGATGTAGTTGTAGTACGGTTTTAATTTTATATGCACTAAATGCAAGGTAAGTGCAAAAAAATGACTTCAATATAGCAGACGAGACCTGAACTGGGCCAGAAAATCAAACATAGGGTATATACGTGACTGTTTACCGTGAAAAAAATTCGAGGCGGAATGATGTAGTCACCGACGATTGGAGTCCGAACTGCCACATCTCCTTTTGGAAACTATGATCCTTCTTGTGAGATGCTCCGATTTGGAGGTGTGAGCATCAAAACTTGTGCCAAACTTTACCAAAATTTTTCCATGGGATCCTGAGAGCACGCCACGGTGACACACTGATTTTCGTTATTTCCAAACTC
Source organism: Thinopyrum elongatum (assembly GCA_011799875.1). Classification (NCBI taxonomy): domain Eukaryota; kingdom Viridiplantae; phylum Streptophyta; class Magnoliopsida; order Poales; family Poaceae; genus Thinopyrum; species Thinopyrum elongatum. Next base: position 577,954,868 of record CM022299.1, read on the forward strand.
TATATGCATTTCCTGTAATTAAAATACCAACAAGTCCTACGCCTCTGGCCGCACCCTGCGGCCGAACGGTTTGAATTTTTTTCTCGTTTCTCGAACAATGAATGAAAACCCCCAAAGCGACACACAAATGATCTTACTAGCACCCACGTGTAGTTGCGACTGTAGCAAACGAGATCTCAAATGCACCAGAAAATCGAACCATAGGGTACAATCATGATTTCTTACCGTGGAAAACAATTTGGAGGCGAAACGATGAACTCATGTTTTCATTCAAACGAAAATATGCTGTTAGTTCATGTAAATGTTTTCAAATAGCACACGGTTCAGTCACGAATGTCGTGTGCCTACCAAACTGTTGCCGATGCCCCCGCCTTGCTGCGCGCGTGATCTGAGTCGTGCGTTCTGATTGGCCAGAACCCAAACTCCACGGATCGTACATCTGCACCGTTGGGTGCTCCCAGATCGAACGGCAATCCCCATCCCTTTCGATAGCAAATGCAGTCCGGGTAGGATTTGATTTATATGCGAAAATGCATGGTAAATGCCAAAAAATGTCTTAAATATAGCACACGAGACCTGAAATGCGCCAGCAAATCAAACCTGTGGTATAATGGTGATTGCTTACCGTCGGAAAAAATTAGAGGCGAAACGATGAACTCACGTCTTCATTTCAAAATTAGCACGTCTTCATTTCAGATGAAATTATGCTCTTTGTGCACACGAGCGCTTAGAGGCAACCATTTGCATAGGCCTTTCCGCGCGGCGACCGGGTATATTTTTTCACCCTTTTTACCTAGGCCGCCAACACCCCCCACCGCCCGCCAGCGTTTCACTCAATTAGTCCACCCAATCACCATCACCAGCTCCCCCCTCCCCCAGATCCACAGCAGAACCCTCTCCGGCGTCGGCGTGCTCACCTCGACCGTGTGCCCGCTCTTCGGCGTCAACCATACCTCCACTGTCGTTCCCAACATGCGGCTGCCCGCGCCTTGCCGTCTACGTTTGCTCGCCAGCCACCCTCGAGCATACCGATCATGTAACCCTCGCCTTTCCTGTGGTCCTGCCGGGTTTGCATTAAGAAACCTGTTAGTTACTGCTCTCCATCGCGGTGAGGCATATTTCCTCGCAATCCCTCTTCCTATTTTGTTCCGTATGTTCCCAAATTGGCAATAAAATAACGGAGAGTGTATATATGTTCATTATCTACCTTCCTAACTATTACATATAAGTTGTATTTGTTCCAATAAGTTACTGCCGATTTACAGATCGTGGGCGCCCGAGTCACACAAACTTAACAAATAAGCCGTACATTTTCTAAATTATTGCATGACATGTTTAGACAGCTTGATACCAAGTTATTAGTTTTATGCTTATCCTCCTTTCCTGAGTTTCGCATGTGTTCTCTGTAGATGTCGAGTAGCAGCGATAGCACTCATGCTTCAGGTGATGTATCTTCATCTGATTCCGACAACCCTAGGTTTTCAGCAGATGGTGAGGGATCAAGTAATCTTGAATGGGATAGAGCTGCAGCAATTACCCTTCCGGTCAGGACACGGAGGAACGCTCCAAGGAAGCCCACACACCAGCCTAAAGGTGTATATGAAGTAACCGAGATTGATTTAAAGTCTTGGGCTCCAACTAAACCAGATAAAGCATGCACGAGGTTCAGGAGTGTGTGTGGAATTGTTGGCAGGGCAAGGCTCAACATTAATCTGCCGGGGTTTCAGAAGGCTGACACAAAAACACGACAAAGGATAGTCCAGGAGATCATGGATCACTTCAACATTCCAGAGCAGTGGAGAATGCAGGTGGAACACGCTGCACTAAAGAAGGCTAGGGATGCTTGGAGAAACTGGAAGCATGTGTTGTACAAGAAGTACTTGAGTGAAGGCAAGGACTCAATCCCCGCATACCCCCAAATTACAAAGGAAGTTTGGGCAGAATTCAAAAGGGTCATGGAAACTACAGAGTTTGCTGAGAAGAGTGCCAAGCAATCGGAACTTCAGAAGAGGAACAAACACACCCACCGTATGGGTGTGGCAAGATACTACGGCATAAAACCGATATGGGACCAGGAGGACAAAGAAGCAGTAGCGGTGGGTGGGAAACCGGCCTTTAGTGAAATCAGGGGCGAACGCGCTAGAGACTACTTGCGGGCACGTGCAAGGAGGCGTGATGATGGAACTTATTACTTTGAAAAGTCACATGACGAAGAACTATATCGCGTGATGTTAAAGGCTTTCAAGATCCCTGGAAGGTTCTACAGGAACTCAGGGCCATGTGACATTCTGTCCGATGCTCTGGAAACAAGAGAGCCCCCTGGCCATGCAAGGGGTATAGGTGTTAACGTCCCGCACAAGAGAGCTTTCACGCTCAGCAAAGAAGAGAGGCTCAGCATGAAAAAAGCGAGGAGTGAAATGAAGCAGAATGAATTGTATGAAAGGTTGAGGAAGGACATGTATCCGGCTGTTCGAAAGGATATTGAGGAGTCAATGATGATGCAGAAGACTCTTACACTGACAGATAGCCAGCAAATGGGAGGGGAGGCGGGCATGGAGGATGCTGGTTATTGCGCGACAACACCGCACAAGAGTAGCTGTGCATCAGCTGACCCCAACGACAGTGAGACTGCAGCTGCTCATGATGATGCTATATCTGATCTATCTGGAATGAAAGATAGACTAAAGGGCGTGCTTACACATTATGAAGGTACATTAAAATGTGCAACAGCCTGGGTTTGCCCATCCTTCTTGGAAGAGGGACTCTTGTTGGATAATGTGCCATTGAAGTCAGGTTGTGTGAAGTGCTACGTGACTGAAGTAAAGCCTAGATTCAATGAATTTGCCCTGAAGAATGTCCTAGGAGGCTTTGATGAGCAAAGGACCTTGGGAGAAACACTGTTACATCACATCCAGTGGCCACGAAAGGAAATAGAGTTCATGGATGAGATCCCTGAAGCCCCGCCAAGAGCAACCAATGTCGCCCCTCAACCGGTGACGCTCTCCTTGCCAAAGCAGCTCTCGCGTGCTTCCCCAAAAGAACCTAATACTCGTAATCCGACGGCTGATGCATCAACCTGTGATTAGCCGGCCCGATTTTGTGCCGTACAGGCCATATCATCGTCCGCCCCAGAGCAGCCAGTGGTAAGGCCTACAACTGCTGAAGATGCACCACCGGTTCAGATGCCGGCCGCTGAAGCAGCAGAGGGTGACCCAGCTGCAGCACATGCTCACCAGACCAACCTGATGGAACGGACTGCTAAGCAGTCTGATGCTTCAGAACCGCCTGCTAAGCAGTCTGTAGGTCCAGAACTGACTGCTCATCAGTCCGTCGGTCCGCAGTCGTGTGATCAGCATACCAATGCGTCAGCACTTCCTTCTCAGCAAACCAACGCGTTGGCACGGCCTCCTCAGCACACCGACAAGTTGGCACCACCTATGCAGAAACCCGACATAGCATCAACGCATGGTCAGCAGTCCGATGCCTCTGCTCCTACAGCCCAGCAGTCCGTCACAGCAGCACCGCTAGCTCAGCGGTCCAGCATAGCTAAACGGTCTGCTAAGCTGCCCGTCGAAGCTTCACCGTCTGCTCGGCAGTCTACCTTTCAGCCAGCCAGACCTTGTACCAGTAGTGCTTCAAGTACCAAGAAGGAAGCGGGCAAAAAGGCCGCACCCGTGAGGAAGCGCGCCCTGAGATCAACGAGGAAAGAGAACGATTGCCTCTTACTTAAAGCACTCATCGCCCAGAACCAAATTAACAGCAAGTTGTTCGAATCGGGGAGTAATATTATTTCTTACGGCATGGATGATGAAGAAATAACTTTGCTGCTTGCTAAAAATAAAACACATGTACTTGAAGCACGCAATTACGTCCATGGCCAGCCATTTCTTGTTGGCGAATTCTTTGATGAGTGCAACTCCAGTTGCCGCGAGTTACATAAATATTGCATGGATCAAATGTTAGCAGGTCATCATGTTCTGCTAGTCCACTACAACAGAGATCATTTCCGACACGATGCTGGTTCCATTAGTGTGAGTTTCGAGGACTTACATCTCTTCTTCAACTTCAACGAGCTCGATTCCACTCTTGTTAGATGCCTGATTTTGTAAGTACTTAACAAACTCTGATCAACTTCTCCATACAAGGTTGTAAATAATAAACAGTTAACTGCATTTTATTCCTCTCAGGGGATTGAACGCGCAGAGAAGAAAAAGGAAGAGTGTGTATTTCATAGATCCTGCATTAGCAAATGGCACAAAATTACATGGTAAGGATGAACGGGAGTGGGCCATTAACACGGTCGTTCATATCTTCGAAAACACGTCCCATGCAGAATCATTTCTCTGGCCATATCATGAACGGTAAGTCAAGTAAACAACCACGCATACACTGATTGTCTTTCAGATTTCGACATAATTCGTAAGTTCATGGTTTTATTAATATGTAGCAATCACTGGATATTGGTATCCATTGTTCCAAACAAGAACATAGTTTACTATATGGATTCTCTTAGAGAGTTAACAAACGCATAGGATCTGAGGCATCTTCAGCAATTCATGGATAGGTTTTGAATTCTATGATGTTGAAATTAATTTGCATTTATATCTGGTTCAATAATTGATGTTGTCAAAATTCATCTTCATTTGCAGTGTGCTCGCATTGTGGAAAACTAAACCAGGGAACTTGTTCAAGAGGGAACTACCTCTGCAGCACGAGATCGTTTCTCCGGTAACACACCGAAATCTGTTATTTTCGGAAAATATATCCAATAGTCTGCAAATACCTTTTCTTACGCTAGTCTCAAGCTTCTAAATAAACCCCTTTCTATTTCTGTCCAAAGAAAAAAAATACATCTAACACCGGTTAGGTTGTTCCTAACAGGACAAATACATGACTAATTCTGTACAAAAAATTTCAGTGTCCTCAGCAACAAGCAGGGACCAACCTTTGTGGATACTATGTTTGCAGACACATGATCTCCATCTGCAAAGCTGCTGATAGTTGTGAAAATGCTCGTGAATTAGTACCAGTAAGTCTATCTTAATTAATATCTTCTACTCCACTCATATGGCACATTCTGATCTTAAAAATACTGCAGCTCATCTTAGAACCGAGGACCCCTGAACCGCTCTCCGCTGGTGAATTGCTGATGGTTCGGAGATTTATCAGCGACTTCTTCCTGAATCACTACATCAATCCCACTTGTGATAATGAAGATTTCAGCATGCCTTCTCCGGAAACATTGAGTAAGAATTAGCCGCTAAACATATACGCATGGATCCATTGTTTTCCATCTGATGAGGTCTTCGTATTTCGTACACTATGATTAATTATGTAATGCATATATATGTTGACAAATCATTGAAATTTAGCTACCATTTGTTCAATTGCAATTGTTGCGAAATCTAATGAATGTTCTTTCTGTGGACACTATTTGTTCAATTAAATATTGTGGCGAATTTTCTTTTTGCATGCCGATTCAAATGGGATATTTTTGTTTTAACTTGGCAATTTCTCCGCACACGATTTCAACTAAATGAGTGCGTGCGATACACATCGGAAAGCATACGTCAATCGTAGCGGAACCGTCGGTGATACACAGCAGATCGCAAACGATTTGCAGCACTACTACGTGTGCGTAGGGGCTCCGGAACCGTTTGTGATATCACATTATCGCACACGAGAGCTCGGAGTAAACCGTGCCCAATGTAAAATACAATCCCAGTCATAAATTTTTCAGGAAACGTGTGGGATCCCAAACAAAAAGCGAAAGTCACTCTTGCCGCAACCGTTGGTGATACACAACAAATCATAAACGGTCTGCAGCACTTGTATGTGTGCGAAGGGGCTCCTGAACCGTTTGTGATAGAACATTATCGCACACGGTAATTGTTGGGAAACGTGTACGATGGAGTCTTGCATAGCAGACGGGTTCCACAGAAAACTCATGTGCGATGGGGCACATATCGCACATAATTCATATGTTGGCCCGTGTGCCTTACATACTGTTTCTCAAACGGTTCATTACGACACACCGTTTGGTTTCATTGCGTCATTAGAAACATTTAATCACCGATCCCACATGTACGAAAGAATTTAGTGTGTGCTACATCGCATACGATTACATTTGGCAAGGCCTCTGCATCATGGCTCCATATCCCCGACGGTTTCTGGGTCGTATGGGAAGGACCCCCTATCGCAGTCACTCACTTGGCAACGGTTCAAAATGTTGTCGCAGAAAGGGGTTAAAAACCATGTGTATAGCACCTCGTTGTACCAGTGTATAGGCGGGCCTCGTCTTGAGCATCGCCAAAGCAAAACAATTCACTTTTATGAAAATTGATCTTAAGACCCGAGAGTTGCTCGAATGTTGATAAAATCAGTTTCATATTTCTCGCTTTCTGGAGGTCATGATCCATGAAGAGAATCGTATCGTCGGCATATTGAAGTATGAAGAGACTACCATCAACTAGATGATTTACTACCCCATCAATTTGGCCATCAATCTTAGCACGATCAATCATGACCGCTAGCATATCCGCAACTATATTGAATAGCATGGGCGATACCGAGTAACCTTGTCGCAATCCCTTCTTAGTTTGAAAATAGTGTCCAACGTCATCATTGACCTTAATGGCAACACTACCTCCAGAAACAAAGCTATGGATCATTGCGCGCTACTCTGCAGAAAATCCTTTCATTCTGATAGTCTGTTGAAGAAAGGGCCACTTGACTTTGTCATAAGCCTTTTCAAAGTCTATTTTGAGTACCACCCCATTCTACTTTTTTCGGTGTAATTCATGGACTGTTTTATGAAGGATAACAACTCAATCTAGGATGTGTCTGCCTTGCATAAAAGTTGTCTGTGAAGGACGAACCACATGTTCAGCAACCAAATTTAGCCTAATAGTCGCAACCTTCGTGAATATTTTAAAACTAACATTAAGGAGGCAAATAGATCTATATTGTTGTATCCTTTCAGCCTCATTAACCTTAGGTAATAAAATAATCTCACCGAAGTTTAAGCGAAACAATTCTAGTTGGCCAGCATGTAGGTCGCTAAGCAAAAGTAGGAGATCCGGTTTGATGACTTCCCAGAAGTTCTGATAGAACTCTGCGGGAAAACCATCCGGACCTGGGGCTTTGTTATGCTCCATTAGGAAAACTGCCTTTCTAACTTATTAGCCTTCTAAGACAGAAGTTTTTTTTAAGTATCTCTGATCAAAGAAACCTCCTTTTGTTTCTTGAAGATAAAGGATGGCACATCCTATTTCCTCAATCCCGTTAGATAGTGCAGTCCGCTTTTTATCAGAATTAATCCCTCTGATATTCGAATTTAGGATTTTTCAGTCCCTATTCATGACAGTATCTATAGCACACACAATACGATACCCAGGTATATCCTAGGCACTGCAACCAACAGCAAAACTGAGTAACTGACCATAATGTACCTCTGTCTTGAGATAACCAGCAGTACATCCACGCAATAACCTCTAACATAATATTGTCCTGTCTGACATTACAGTTCATCCACTTAAACATAAGGTAAACATAAGGTCTTAAGAGTATTACATTCATGATATCACAGAAGGTAGCTGAAACTAACTGGATTTGAGCTTTATTATGCACTCTGGGCTCTTTGCTTCGGTTTATCTTCAGGGCTCCACTATTCTGGCCTTGCACAACCTCCTTTTGCTACTTCTTCTGTTTCTTGGATCTTGTGGCCAGGCTTTTATTCAGATGCGTTTTTAGAAGGCAGAGGTGGTGGATCAGCAGAACAGGCCAGTCAGTTTACTTTAATAATACAACTCTTATGCTTAAAGCCTTTATTTTGTGACTGCAGTCCGGAACTTCTTACTTCCGTATCTACCAAGGGAACCTTGTTTTTTCTTTTCCTGTAGACATGAATGGTACTTGTGGAAGACGCATGCTCAGCTTTATTTTTTATTAACTGGCTAGGCTATAACTTCCATACAGAAGTTAAAATGGACTGTAACATTCGTATGAAACATTTCCTGGAGAGATGCAATGGACTTCAGCCCAAACATAATTAGATTTGAGTACATAACTCCGAAATTATTACAGGGAATAGCTGATACCCACAATCTTTTGGCAAACAATTCTTGGGTTACAACAATACTTGATGCAGTAATTCACTATTCCAAAAGTTGGCACCAGTGGTAGGAAATATGTCAAATTTCAACTCTTGTGAAGGGATTTGCGTATAATATGGACATTCATCACATACTTCTTGTTTCTCAGTAGCTCAAAGAGGCAGGCATCTCCGAGCCTCAAGTTGTTGCCACGCGCAAAATGCTTCCACCCTCTCATAAGCCTTTTGTTTTTGTTCTTCTTAACACGACACCGCACTTCCCACTTCTTGCCATGGTGCTGAAGGGTCAGCATTTGTTCCTTAAATGGAAGGTATACTTCAGCATATTTTCTTGATATATCCTGATAAAGGGAGAAAGGATCTTCTTTAGTAATGCTAATTCGAAGCAAACAGCATGGTGTAGTGGACTATCTGCACGTCCATGCTACTAACATTCTGTAGTCTAGTAGCAAAGTTCTTTAAAAAAATTAAAACAAAGTTGTAACGCCCAGCTTACATGAAAGGCACAAGGGTAAGAGTTTACTAGGGTTGCTATCTTAGAAAATTCAGCAGCATATCACCTGTAAATTTGACACCATAAAGTTGATTTTATAATTTTCTATCACAATGGTTTTTTCGCGAGAACACAAAGCTTGCATTTTGCTCTATTGATGGAAAGAAGATTAACAACTGTACAAACCCAAGACTAGGCCGAATTAACGAAGCACTCAAGACAAGACTATGACAAACGTCTACTAGGCACGCACTACAACAGACACCACCAAACAAACCACAGCCTAGAAGCCATCCACACAAACATACAGATGCAAATCACACGACAGGAAGCGAGCATCCAACTCTGAGAAGAGGGTCAAGTCCCGCCCCCGCTATGGAGAAAACAGAATAAGCAGAATACAACTTCAATGGGGGTAAGACAAAGATGTTTTAGGCAAGACAACTTTCAATCTGCTCCAGCTAGAATATTCTATTCCAATGGCTACATGACTGAAATAAACTTCAATCAATATGCAGAATAAGCCAACAACACTTGGGTAAGACAAACATTGTTTTCGTAAGTAAAATGCAAAGATAAACAGCCAGCTTGACCACTCATTATTTTTATTTTTTTTGCGAATACAGTATCCATTCAAGAACAGAACAGAGATTTTAACTCACAAGGCTACGGGTTGCTCCGTAAATACTGCTCTTTCTTATGACACACCCATAAATGGGGATTTCGGAATTCATAGCTCGGATTTTTTCTTTAAGTTGCTTCTTCTGCACCTGATTTAGATTCACGAGGGTGCCATTTGCGAGGATACAACCTGGCAGGGAAAGATCATCTTCTGAAGATGAAATACCTCCTAAACAAAGAAAATAAAAGTCATATATGAAGTTCTATGGGACATAATATATGGCAGGTTTGACATTGCGAATCATAACCTGCTGAATCTGAAGCAGAGCTCGATGAGCTGACATTGATGATGTCATTCCCCTGCCTTGAGCTATCCTTGCTTGGCCTAATTTGTCTTCCACTATGTGGAAATTTCATGGGAAGATTGTGACGAGTGTTTACAATGTCAGCAGTGTTCCCCCACCAATCTTTACCAGGAGCAGCATTTTTCATGAGATTGCACGCCGGAATTTTCTCGCAGCCGCTCGGGCCAAAGATCAAAACCTTCAGCTGAGAGTGGCCATCATACTTGAATACAAGAAAGTCCCCCATTCTCAAGTTATGGGCACGAGCAAACGCCTTCCATCCCGAATCAAGGACTAGTTTCTCCAGATTCTTGGTAATCTGAACATCAAAAGTATAACCATGGCGTGATTCTAGCTTAATAGTTCGTCCTGTTTTCCCCCTGAAATGTTGGACAAACCTATCTGGTATGACCTGTAGGAAACAAGGTAAAGCACACTATGTCAGGAGACACTAAAATTTTCTGCTATATTTCAGATGTGAAACAGAGTAACATGAGCGAACAGAGAGTTGCCCAGATCTGACCGAATTAAGTAATGCAGTTTCACTCCAAGAGGTTCCTTTTTGTTTCCATAGAAAGCTAGAACATAATCCACTTGAAAATAAAAGTACCCTAGGAGGCCAGAACAGGGCCGAACTGAAAATAGCCAATGAAAATTACCATTCTCTCATGGAAGTCGCCAATCATAACCTTGAAGAAATGCTTATCTTGCTCGTCTGTGTGGTTCCAGTAGCGATGTTCATCCAGCTCCTTGCGTTTCTTACATTCCTTGCTCATCTCCTAACCACGGAATGGATCTACAACAAAAACGAAGCGTGCCTAAAAATTTTAGGTAAAAATGTACCAACTAAAAGTTGAAGAAAACACTTCGGGAAATAGAGGAAATTGGAGCTAATACGGAGAAGGTAAAACAAGAGCTCCTCTATCTTATAGGGCTTGCAGTATTTCAGAGGGAGGGAAAGAAGAGTTGAAGCATACCAATGATTATCGGAGATTCAGAGAGAGAGGGAGGGAGACTGGAGAGTGAAGAAAGCCAAACGTCAGAGAGATTAGGCAAGTAGAAGATCCAACGCCTCTCCAACTTCTTGACGCCTATTAGTAGGTGTGCCTGTCAGAGGCAACAACACTTTACAAAGGATGCGTTGGGGAGGGTGTATGTGGGGGGTGACCGGATGAGGTTGCGTGTGAGGCTGTGAGCAGCAAATATTACTCCCTCTGTTCCTAAATATACAAGTCTTTTTAGAGGTTTCAAATGGACTATAACATACGGATGTATATATAGACATATTTTAGAGTGTAGATTCACTCATTTTGCTCCGTATGTAGTCCCTTGTTGAAATCTCTAAAAAGACTTATACTCCCTCTGTAAACTAATATAAGAGCGTTGAGATCACTGAAATAGTAATCTAAACGCTCTTATATTAGTTTACGGAGGGAGTATTTGGTAACGGAGGCAGTACTACAGTACAATATTTGAATATTTGAGTGTCATTTTAAATTCAGAAATATTATTTTTAAATATTTGAATATTTAATAAATGAACAAGTTTTAAAAGCAAGTTATTTCGTTTGTATGTACAATATTTATACCAAGAAAATATTTGAAAGTTATTTTTATTTCTGGAATTATAATTTAAATACTCTCTACAGATTTATAAAAAAACCAACAAGTGCAAAATGGGCCGCAGAGACCGCAGTCCATTTCTGCTCGCGCCTTTGTTCTAATTACTGTATTAAGAGGTAGTTATCCACTTTAGACATCAACATGTGTAGGTGGTCGTGGATTTGAAACCTGGTGCCCACACTATTTCGTCTTAATTTTCGCTTTGTATTGACATGCGCAAGAGTTGGCATTTTTTCACAAATAAAAGAAAAGGTAGTTTTTTTTTGTAAAAACGCATTAGGCCGAGCACCAACTGTCACTGACGGTGGACCCTGTCCACGCATGCACTGGATACATCCGTGTACGGGATATGTGACCGTATTTGCACGCCCATGCAAGTTCGATGACCACAATCACATATTTTATAAGTTTGTATAAGTTCTAAAACTCCTAGTGTATTTACCTCTAATAAAACCACAAGGGGAGTCAGTTTTTTCACTAAAATAAACGCTAGGTTCTGGTACTCGGACCGGCACAACTAAAATTCTAAATTTCGGCCATTTGAGCCAAGTCCAAAATAAGGCATGTCTCGTCCTACGGTGATCCCGCTAATATAATCACATGATTTTGTACTAAGATAAATCCATTTGAGGGACAAGTAATATAGATGGAAGGGAGTAATATGTCGGGGGATTGATTCTGAGTCACGGAAAATCCTTCAATACCCTGGTTTGAGCTCTAGGGTCTTGGCTTTGTGTCTACGAGGCTGCGAGCTAGGCGCGACGAGGACACAACGAGGTACCCAAGTTCGGGCCAACATGTGGTGTAAAACCGTACTCCTACTTGGTTGTATTGCTTGAGGACAGTGGTCTCGGAGCTACAAGATGAGCCGGAGCTCCTGGGGAGTTAGCAATGGCGCTAGGGTTTGGGCAGGAGTCGATCCCCTGCTACAGTGGCCGCTCTGTCCCTTATAAAGGTGCCTTGGCCCTCTTCCCCTAAAATATGAGCTGAAAAGGGCTACCACAGGGTGGCGATTTGAAAGGGGACAGGCGCCGGTGTTATCCTAACAAAAGGTGGTCTTCGCCTACCAAAGGTCTTATCCATGACGCGCCAGGGGCTCCACGATGACCTCCGTCCTACCACGCCACCGTCTTGGTCTTCTTTCATCAAAGGGGAAACCTTTGGAACATGCTTTGGGCGTGGGCAGGCGCAGCTGCCCCCTTGGCACCAAAGGGGAAACTGCCCCGGCCGCGCAGGCTGGCACCTACTCCGATGACATCGCCCATGTGACGGGCATGCGACCCGCGCTGCGGGGGCTTCTCGGGAAGCCTCGCGAGGCTGCTTGCCGTGATGGTGATCTTGATGAAGTCCTTTGACAGGGGAGTCCCTCGCGGGGCACGGCCCTCACGAGGCTGCTGGCTCCGCGGCGCCAGTTTGTGGGCTGCCTCATGAGTTGGGCCAAGGGGCCCTTCCTGGGCCGCAGGCAGATGGCCCGTGGTACCCTGGTTCCCACTGGGCCGACAATAGCCCCCGGGCCCACGGTGCGCATGTTCCGTCGATTGAGGAACGAAACAGCGCGGGGCCTAAGACTGCCAAGCCCAAGTAGGGACGCGTGGCAGCATGACGGGACGGGGACGCCCCCACTCCCCACGATGCCTTGATAACCGCCGTCTTGGCCATAAAGCCTGCCTGCACAAGGCGCAGGCGCATCATTGCTTCCAATGTCGCTCTCCACCTTGCTCGCGAACTGCTCCTCTGCTTCTCCTTCCTCCTGCGCCCAATCTCCGTCCGCCGCCATGGCTCCCAAAGGCAAGAAGGAAAGGGGAAGGCGGCCGTGCCGGGGCTGGGCCCGGCGCTGCAGAAGCCCATCATCATCAACGAAGAGGGCCTAGACAAGGTGTGGCCGATGATGTCCAGTGCCCACAACGAGCACTGGGCGACAAAGATCTAGCCGGCATCGTGCCCTGCCACCCTGCGGGAGGGCACAACCTTTCCATTCTTCTACCACTCTACCTTCGCTGGTTTGCTGCCGCCCTTCTCCGATTTCTTCAACGCCATCCTCAGCCACTACCAAATCCACGCACTGCACCTGCATCCGAGCTCCATCCTCCTCCTGTCCATCTTCGCCTACCTTTGTGAGGCCTTCTTGGGGGTGATGCCCTCAATGGCATTCTTCCAGAAGTTCTTCAGCCTCCAGCTGACCGCGGCGGACCAGTGCTCGGCCTGCGTGTCGTTTATCATGGCCGACGGCATGGGCGAGCACATCATCGACATGCGGATCCGCCCGAATGTGGAGGGCTTCCGACAGTGATGGATCTTCATGGATGCGCACCAGTATAGCCCCCTCCTTGAAGCCCTGGAGGCGCCCGCGGTGAGGAGCTCTGGGTGGGAGCACGCCGAGCTCACCGATGCTGCGCTGGGGCCTGTTATTGCGAGGATGATGGAGCTGCAAGTTGGCGGACTCATGGCAGGCATGATTGCCAAGGAATTCATGCGCAAGCGCATCACTCCCCTTCAGAAGCGCACGTGTCCGGTGTGGACCAATCCGTCCTGGGGGACCCGATGAGGCTGAGCGCTTACTACCTCATGCATGAGGTGGTGGAAGGGCTGTCGGATGTTTTGCTCTCCGAGAAGACGGCGTTCCCACTAAGCGACGTGCCCCCGATCACTACAAGAAATATGTCAACTTGTGACCTTCTGTCAGTGACCCTGAAAGAATTGGTCGTAAATCTACGACCATTTGAGACCAATTGGTCATAAGCTGTTCGGGGGGCTCCAAACCCTAAACCATAATGAACATTTTGGTCAGAAAGGTCGTAATTTCCTTACACGAAATGGTCATAAAGTAAACAGCACTGGTTCGCTGCCTTATTTCTAGCTAATCATGACCAATATAGATGGTCATAGCTTTGTAAATTGTGGTGCATTGCTATGACTAGGCGCCACCTCATCAGTTTTGCCTATGTGTCATGTCTATGTGTCAATTTTTGCCCTAGGTTGTGAAGCAGCCCATATTTCTGTCATTCCCAAAATTTGCAAAAAAATTGGGCATTCTTTACTATTCAAATCATTGCCTCCTGACAAAATTCAGCTCCATTTGCCTAGTAAATCTTCCTCGGTAAATTTCCAAAGTTTCTGTTCAGCTAGAACCGTTGTGAAGGAAGTACTAGCTAGGCATATCCTAATGAGCTGAATTTTTCCCACATCTTCTATATTCCCAAATCATAACTCTCCACAAAATTTGAGCCCCATCTAAAAATCCATGTAAGCTCACCATCTAATTTTTGTTTTTGGTAATAGTTTCAGTTTGTGAAGCAACTATATTTTATGCTAATTTATAATTTCTAAAAATTTACCAGGAAATGACCCTGCCCATAGAACCTCCCTCCACCAAATTTTAGCTCATTTAATCTAGCCAATTTTCCTCAATATTTTTCCCAGTTTTCTGTTTAGTGGAGAGCACTGTGAAGGAAGTAGCATTTTTATTTATCCAAATGGTATGAAATTTTTACAGTGCCTTCATATGACCAAATTATAATCATCCTCCAAATTTTAGAACAATCCATTCATTCATTTGAGTCCAGCTTCAACATTCATATTTCTGTCCAGTGTGGTACATTGCAAAGCAAGTGACACCTAGGCTCCTCCATTTGAGCTGCAATTTTCCAAAACAGTGTCCTTAGTAGATGATCATCCTCGGCCAAAACTCAGGCCCATTGGCCATGTGCATTTTCCCCACCACTAATCAAACACTTGGCTGCTAATTCATGTTTGAGCTTAGTTCAGTCTCCTCGTGAGATTCTTCTACTGCCTTCTTCTTCCTAACACCTACCAGGGGAGTTCCCAACCCATTAGATATGCCTAGGCCGCCCAAAACGGGTGGCAACGCCAAGGTCAAGCGGTGACCACGCGGCGGGCATGCGAGTTTACGCGTCCGGGAGTTGGGGCCCTCGGCCACCGTCCAAACATCGACGTATCGCCACCAAACCATGTATTTCTGATTAAATAGATACTTATGTACATAGAAATGATTTTTGTAAAAAATAAATAGCAAACTATAAGGCAGCTGCAGTTCAAATTTGACCCGCTTCTAACTAAATCGGCGAAAATTTGTCTTTTTCACGAGAGGTGGATCAAAACTTTTGACACCCAACCATTTGGTCAATTGTGCATTAAATATGTCCTAGTATTTTAGAAAATTGATTTGGTACAATTTTCAACAAATATATGATAGGTCCTTCAGAAAAAAAACTCATTTCGGTCAATCAGAAAATGGAAAATGAAATTTTCGGCCAAAGAAAATGAAAACTTCCTTAATCAACATTGTTTACCATTCCAAGATGCACCCTTGTGCACAATATTAGATCATTTGAACAAACTATGCCATGAATGTGTCCATAAGATTGATCATTTGGCTTCAAAGCCAAGAATCTTCACACGTGATAGCTCATTTCTGAGAACAATATTTTTAAAGAATTGATGTATTACAAGTTTATTATTTTTCCTGGTAACTTGGTCACATATAATGACACAATGTGAAGGTTTTCCAATTTTTTGATTTTTTTAAATTTTCCATGACTGTTGCAAAATGTGGTCAAAACCGCGGGCATGACCGTTCCAAGCTAGTAGTTGAATCTTTGAAAACTTTTAGTGTTTCTCTGATTAAATAGATACTTATGTACCTAGAAATGATTTTTGGAAAAAATAAAGATCAAACTATGAGGCAGCTGCAGTTCAAATCTGACCCGCTTCCATCTGAATCGACGGAAATTTGTTATTTTCATGAGAGGTGGATCAAAGCTTTTGACACTCAACCATTTGCTCAATTGTGCATTAAATATGGCCTAGTATTTTAGAAAATTGATTTGGTACAATTTTGCAACAAATATATGGTAGGTCCTTCACAAAAAACCATATTTTGGGCACTCAAAAAATGGAAAATGAATTTTTCGTCCAAAGAAAATGAAAATTTCTTAGGCAACATGGTTTGCCATTTCAAGATGCACCGATGTGCACAATATGAGATCATTTGAAGAAACTATGCCATGAATGTGGCCATAAAATTGATCATTTGGGTTGAAAGCCATGAATCTTCACACATGATAGCTCGTTTCTGAGAACACTTTTTTAAAAGAATTGTCGTATTACAAGTTTATTATTTTTCCTGTTACCTTGGTCACATATAATGACACAATATGAAGGTTTTCCAATTTTTGATTTTTTTTCAATTTTTCATGCCCGTTTCAAAATGCGGGCAAAACGGCGGGAATGACCGTTCCTAGCTAGTGGTTGAATCTTGGAAAACTTTTGGTGTTTCTCTGATTAAATATATACTTATATACCTAGAAATTATTTTTGGAAAAAAT
Organism: Thinopyrum elongatum; assembly: GCA_011799875.1. Lineage (NCBI taxonomy): Eukaryota > Viridiplantae > Streptophyta > Magnoliopsida > Poales > Poaceae > Thinopyrum > Thinopyrum elongatum. The sequence continues at coordinate 577,971,406 of CM022299.1, forward strand.
AAAGAGCAAACTATAAGGCAGCTGCAGTTCAAATTTGACCCGCTTCCAACTAAATCGGCGGAAAATTGTCTTTTTCACGAGAGGTGGATCAAAGCTTTTGACACCCAACCATTTGGTTAATTGTGCATTAAATATGGTCTAATATTTTACAAAATTGTTTTGGTCCAATTTTGCAACAAATACATGGTAGGTCCTTCACAAAAAGACTCATTTTGGGCACTCAAATAATGGAAAATGAATTTTTCGTCCAAAGAAAATGAAAACTTCCTTAGGCAACATTGTTTGCCATTACAAGATGCACCCTTGTGCACAATATGAGATCATTTGAAGAAACTATGCCATGAATGTGGCCATAAAATTGATCATTCGGCTTGAAAGCCATGAATCTTCACACATGATAGCACGTTTCTGAGAACACTTTTTAAAAGAATTTCCGTATTACAAGTTTATTATTTATCCTGGTAACTTGGTCACATATAATGACACAATGCGAAGGTTTTCCAATTTTTTTTTTGAATTTTTCATGCCCATTTCAAAATGCGGTCAAACGGCGGGCATGACCGTTCCTAGTTAGTTGTTGAATCTTGAAAAACTTTTGGTGTTTCTCTGATTAAATAGATACTTATGTACCTAGAAATGATTTTTATAAAAAAATAAAGAGCAAACTATAAGGCAACTGCAGTTCAAATTTGACCCGCTTCTTGCTGAATTGGCGGAAATTTGTCTTTTTCACGAGAGATGGATCAAAACTTTTGACACCCAACCATTTGGTCCATTGTGCATTAAATATGGACTAATATTTTACAAAATTGATTTGGTCCAATTTGGCAAAAAATATATGGTAGGTCCTTCACAAAAAAACTCATTTTGGGCACTCGAAAAATGGAAAATGAATTTTTCGTCCGAAGAAAATGAAAACTTCCTTAGGCAACATTGTTTGCCATTCCAAGATGCACCCCTGTGCACAATATGAGATCATTTGAAGAAACTATGCCATGATTGTGGCCATAAAATTGATCATTTGGCTTAAAAGCCATGAATCTTCACACATGATAGCTCATCTGAGAACACTTTTTGAAAAGAATTGCCGTATTACAAGTTTCTTATTTTTCCTGGTAACTTGGTCACATATAATGACACAATGCGAAGGTTTTCCAATTTTTTGATTTTTTTTGAATTTTTCATGCTCGTTTCAAATTGCGTTCAAAACGGCGGGCATGACCGTTCCTAGCTAGTGGTTGAATCTTGGAAAACTTTTGGTATTTCTTTGATTAAATAGATACTTATGTACCTAGAAATGATTTTTGGAAAAAAATAAAGAACAAACTATAAGGCAGCTGCAGTTCAAATTTGATCCGCTTCTAGCTGAATCGGCGAAAATCCCACCTAGTATGAACCTACCTCTAGTTATTCGAGGGAACAATACTTAAACATTGTCATAAAAAGAGAAGGAATCTTACCGTCGGACATCGTGGTGCTGCGTTGGAGCTCCCCGACACTGCAATGGAGCTACGCCGGTGCCGTGGTACTGCGTTGGAGCTCTTAGCGCGTCGTTGAGAGCTGCAATGGAGCTTCGTGGGGATGTCATCGGTGTTGCGTTGAAGCTTTTTCATGCTCGATGCTGTCGTGACATATTGATGTGATCGAATGACCACCAATGCGTAGATCGGGCGGCTAGCTAGGCGGATGATTTCTAGACAAAATCATCTGGCTGACTAGTAGCAGCCGCCTATTGTTAATCGATTACGACCAATTTAGATGGTCATAACATCATCAAAGCCTGTACTTCGTTCTGATTGGTCTATGAACATGTCACGCGGATCAAGCATTAGAGACCGTCGGATACTCCATGATCCAACGGCCCACACCCCTCACCCTTTCACCCACCTACACCCACCCACTCACACCGACCGTGAGCTACCCCTAAAAAAACCCACCATGTGCTCCTTGCTCCCTAGCACACAACTTCTCGTCTCTCGCGCAGCGAACCCTAGCGCTTCTCGATCCCTCCCACCCCTCACCTCCCCTCACCGCCACCCACCCCTCCCCTCGCTCTCCTCGATTGGGATCCCCACGCTCCGCTCCTCCCTCCCTCCTATCCGGCAAGATCCAGCGCGTGGCCTCCCTCTCCTAGATCCAGATCGACAGGTCTCTCCGCCACCCCCTCCTCCCGGCATGTCCCTCCGTGCGCGTCAAAACACCTACACCCGCCGCCGGCCATGGAGGCTATGGCCCTCTCCGCCGGTTATGTGCCGACCATGGAGGCGGTGGCCCCCAACTCCCCAGTTCCCAAACCCACGCCGCCACCGTGGCTCCCGATCCCTCGCCGCCGCCGTCGATGCCACCTCCACCTCCAAACAATGGTGGCGGCCACTGCCGCTCACACCTAATCCCTCCCACACTGTCGATTTGTCCACCACCGTCGCTTGGTGGTGGAGGTGGGAGGGATTAGGTGGTGGACAAATCGACGGTTTGCTCCTCGGTGATAGTCAGAAGGTGTTTGTTGTTTGGTGGAACCGCCTCATTTGTTCTGTTTGAAACAACCGACACATAATTGTTTAGCTATGTAGTTCAGGATGCTGTGTTCTTTATTGCATTATGACTGGTATGATCTCAAGTGCATAATTGCCATGTATTTTTACAATTGGGGAATATGTTGTCATGTTGAATAATTTAGCTGCTTGACTGTACCGTGTGTAGCCCTACTCAGCAAAGATTAGTTCTGCTTGACTGTACCATGAATGAACATGTCTTGTTCTACTTCAAAAATTTATTAATTGAAGAGAACCAACTCCAACAAATGATAAGTGCATGTTAATTATTATTAGCTTCAAAATCTGATCGATGCCTTCTTGCACTAGGTACACCCCTCAATTTGTGGCCTGCACAACCTCATCGATGTACAGCTCATCCTCACACGCGTGGATTTGCCTCCTCCTTGACGCGGCACTTGCAACATGGACGTGGTGAGATCCCCCTCTCTTCCCTCCCTCTACCCCAAAATCTGATGGTACTTGCATCCTATACGTCCACATGAATAGGCACTAGGTTTGGTTCAGATTTACTTGTGTCAGTTTGTTATAACTTTGACTGAAACTATCTCGGTGGCACTTGCATCTCCTGTACGTACATACATATGGATCAGCACAACACTTTGCTTCAGTTTGTATGTCTCAATTTTTTGGTTTGACTTTGACTGAAACCAACTGGATGTATGTGTGTGTCCTCTTGTTTTAACTAAAATGACTGAAACCAACTTGATGTCACTTGCATCTTGTGTACATACATATGAATCAGCACCATGCTTTGGTTCAGTTCATGTGCGTTAATTTTTTGGTTTTATTTTGACTGAAAATCTATATGAGTGAGTTTGATCATGGATTGATCACTTCCTTGGAGACCAAAATAGTTAAGTAACAAGCACCAAAACAGTTCCTAGAAATAACAATAAGCATGAGAATTTTTTGGTAGTTTCTATGCCACTTTTCTATTCTGATATTTTCTTCTGTGCTATACCAGAATTGATAATTTCCTGAGCAACCCACAAGGACGATATCTGGAGCGGTCAAGAGGATGAGCTGATTTTTGAAAAAAAAATGAAGAGGTATTTGCTGCCCTTTTGTTTTGGTGCTCATTCTTTTTAAACTGATGATGCTCGAGGTGGTATTAGTGTTGTTGAACTGCCGATAGCCTTGCTATGAGCTGTTGATGTGAACCTGCAATGCAGGATGTACTGCAGGTGCACGTCCTTGTGGTACTATGAGATTTATTGGTTGTTTGGAGATGTATTGATATTGTGCCATGTATTTTATTATCTATATGATTACACATCAGTTTTACTATCAAAATATGAACTGCAACAGTCACTATATTGGGCTGCTCTTGGGTCACTTCTGGATGGTCTTGGTTAGAGTCCCATTTAGAGTCTGGGTTGGCAAACATGAATAGTTTAGTTATTTTGTCTTCTATGAAAAGCACCTATGGTATGTCTCAGAGACAAACTTGTAAATCATGCTTCTGATAACATCATGCTCTGACACCTTGCTCTTTCCGAGCTTTTCCTGAGATGTGTACGTATGTGTCCTGCATAATAAGTGGTTGTTCATGTTTGGTTTTCTCTAAACTTTGTTTGTATGCTTGAGAGCAAATTTAGTTGGTTCTTTGATGGAGCACTAAGACTGTGCTTGGAACATTAGTTTTTATGATCTAAAATTGCCTTCCTGTGATGATGCAGGTGCCTAGTTTGTGATCGCTATCGAAGGAGCTCCATGTTGAAGAAGATTGAAGACACTTGTAGAGCTTGTAAATTATCTAGTTATTACACTTAGAGCTTGTAAAACTGTGATTGCAAATGTATTACGTGTTATTTATAGAGCAGTAGCTCCATACTGATTTTGGCTGCTGTTATTTGAAGTACTACTTGTATTTTCTGTCTATGTCAATTTAAATACTGGCTATTTATTTACTAGGAAATTGAAATCTGAAGAATATGACCTTGACAATTGGGATCCACTTACTAGAACATGACAACTCGGACCAATTACCAGAACTTACAATTGGGACCCATCTGACTAATTGAGCCATCTTAAAAAAAGAAAAAGAAAATGTAATTGTAAAAAAACCCTGGAATTGATGAGCCAAAAGGCCACGGCTCAAAAATAAAAAGGACGCATTGTTGGGTATGGCCCATGTAGCTAACCAAAATTAATAGGGAAAACATACTAAATGGGCTGAATTATTGGGCTCGGCCCATGTAAAACACCGAATTGGACCGGGCTGATTCTTATCAACGACCAATTCAATTGGTCACAATTTTGCCACGTCAACTTGCCATGTCGGATCCGACATGGCCTGGGCAGACAACCAGCGACCAAAACAATTGGTCGTAGGACCAACGACCTTTTTTTTTGGTCGTAGCCTTCTACGACCTTATCACAAAGAAGGTCCTTAAGTTTCATTAAAGACGGTCAGCTTTTGACTAACTGTTTTTGGTCTCAAAAAGGTCGCAAATGAAAAACAATGACCATTCAGCGACCAATATTGATGGTCGCAAGTTAGCATATTTCTTGTAGTGGATATATTGCTTCAAGAACCGGGAGGATGTGCGAGCAGCCATGCCACAGTTCGACCAGTGGGGGTTGGTGCCTGACGGCCATGAGGGCCCCCACGATAACCAGTTCCAGGTGTTGCCTGGCTTCGATGGTGGCGGAGACTCCCGGACGACGCCGGGCGCCAACGGGGAGAGCGTGGAGGCGGTGCCTTGGCTAACCCGTCGCCGGCTTCTGGTTGAAGGCAGTGATGATGACGCTGCCGGCCTTGAGGGGTTCTGAGCTGCGTCCTTCTAGGCCACGCCTCTAGGGGACGAGGAGACCCTCAACTCGGAGGGCGTCATTCTTTGCGAGGAAGGAATGCTCGTCAAGGCCCTGGGCGGAGCCTCTGGTGTGCCCCGCGGCGAGGGCTCGGGAGCCGGCTCGAGCAGGCCCCGAGGGAGCGGCAGCCGCCTCCGCGAGAGGCTAAAGAAGAGGAAGTGGGTCCCAATGGACGAGTAAGTCTCCCTTACCCTGTCCTTTCCTTTATGCTTGCTCTCCTCTCGCGAGAAGTGGGCTGACCTTCCTTGGCGTGTAGGGGCCCTCCGTCGAAGAAGAAGACAGCCCCCGGTACAGAGGGGGCTGCGAAGATGACCGCGACACTGACAAAGTGGCGACATGAAGAGCCGTTGGCGCCCTCGCCTAGCCTAGAGAGGCGTGGGGCGGATTGTGCGGGTGGGCGCACCGCGTCTCCCCAGCTGCGCGAGGAAGCACCCCCGTCTGCGAAGGTAGACGGACCTTCAGAGGGGGCCCTCGTGGAGGAGATGGCACCGAAGGTGCCCGGCGCACGGGAGGACGGCGCCCCAGGGAACGCCGCGAGGCCACGCCCCTCGCAGGACCCCGCATCCACCAGGGTGGTGGGCGCCGACGGAACGGTCTTGATGAACCTCGAGTGCTCGCCGGTGCAGCAAGAGACGGAGGTGGCCACGCCAAGCCCCATGCGCGTGGAGGTGTGATGTCGCTTGAACTACGTCAGTATTTCCCCAAAGAGGAAGGGATGATGCAGTACAGCTACGGTAGGTATTTCCCTCAGTTATGAAACCAAGGTATCAATCCAGTAGGAGAACCAAGCAAGACTATTTAAACAGTACCTGCACACAAAGAACAAATACTTGCAACCCGACGCTTATGAGGGGTTGTCAATCCCTCAACGGGTAATGGTGCCAGGAATTGCCAAGTTGACAGGATAAAATTTGTGATAGATTGGATAAATAGATCTCGATAAAACATGAAATAAAATAAATAATAAAAAAGTGCATCAAGGTATTTTGGGGTTTTTGATAATATAGATCTGAAAACAAAAGCGAATAAAAATAGATTTGAAAGCAAATATGACAAAGAATAGACCCGGGGGCCGTAGATTTCACTAGTGGCTTCTCTGAAGAAAATAGCATATGCTGGGTAAACAAATTACTGTTGGGTAATTGATAGAAGATCGAATAATTATGACGATATCCAGGCAATGACCATTATATAGGCATCACGTCCAAGATTAGTAGACCGACTCTTGCCTGCATCTACTACTATTACTCCACACATCGACCGCTATCCAGCATGCATCTAGTGTATTAAGTTCATGGAGAAACGGAGTAATGCAATAAGAATGATGACATGATGTAGATGAGATCTATTCATGTAGGAATAGCCCCCCATCTTGTTATCCTTAATAGCAACGATACATGCATGTCTTGCTGCCCCTTCTGTCACTGGGAAAGAACACCGCACGATCGAACCCATCATAAAGCACGTCTTCCCATGGCAAGAAAAATCGATCTAGTTGGCCTAACTAAACCAAAGATTCGAACAAGAAATATGAGGCTATAAGTAATCATGCATATAAGAGATCAACGAAACTCAAATAACTTTCATGGATATAGATCTGATCATAAACTCAAAGTTCATCGGATCCCAACAGACACACACCCTAAAAAAAGTTACATCAAATAGATCTCCAAGAGACCATTGTATTGAGAATCAAAAGAGAGAGAGGAAGCCATCTAGCTACTTTCTACGGACCCATAGGTCTATGATGAACTACTCACGCATCATCGAAGAGGCACCCATGAGGATGATGAGCCCCTCCATGATGGTGTCTAGACTGGATCTCGTGGTTCTGGAGCTTGCGGCGACTGGAATTGTTTTTCGTCGACTCCTCTCAGGTTTCTGGAATATTGGGGTATTTATAGAGCAAAGAGGCGGTGCGGGAGGTCACCGAGGGGGGCACAACCCCCCTGGGCACGCCTAGGCCTCCTGGCACGCCCTGGTGGGTTGTGCCCACCTCGGGCCTCCCCTCTGGTACTTCTTTGTCATATCTGGTGTCTTCTGGTCAATAAAAATTATCCAAAAAGTTTTGCTGCATTCAGACTCCGTTTGGTACTGATATTCTGCGAAGTAAAAAACAAGCAAAAAACAGCAACTGGCACTGGGCACTATGTCAATAGGTTAGTCCCAAAAAATGATATAAAGTTGCTATATAATGATCGTAAAACATCCAAGAATGATAATATAACAGGATGGAACAATAATAAATTGTAGATATGTTGGAGACGTATCAAGGTGCCACGGGCGGAGGCGGAGGCCGGGGCTGAGGGGAACCTCCAGGCCACGACGAGGGAGAAGGCCCCCGTGGGCGGAAACCTCGATGGGCGAGGAGGGACTATAGCCCCCGGGCCCTCACAGCCGGCGGGAACAGAGGGGGGAGAAGGGCCAGACACATCCTGGGCCCTGGCGCTCGTAGGCCACAGCAGTCTGCTGCGGCGCGGGACTCTGCGCCACGCCAGGACGGCCCTCACCTGATGGAAATATGCCCCAGAGGCAATAATAATGGTTATTATTATATTTCCTTATTCATGATAAAGGTTTATTATTCATGCTAGAATTGTATTGATCGGAAACTTAAATACATGTATGGATACATAAACAAATACCGTGTCCCTAGTGAGCCTCTACTAGACTAGCTCGTTGATCAAAGATGGTTAAGGTTTCCTAACCATAGAAATGTGTTGTCACTTGAGAACGGGATCACATCATTAGGAGAATGATGTGATGGACAAGACCCATCCATTAGCTTAGCATATGATCATTCAGTTTATTGCTACTACTTTCTTGAATGTCAAATACATGTTCCTTCGACCATGAGGTCATGCAACTCCCCGATACCGAAGGAATACCTTGTGTGCTATCAAATGTCACAACATAACTGGGTGACAATAAAGATGCTCTACAGGTATCTCCAAAGGTGTCTGTTGAGTTGGCATGGATCGAGATTGGGATTTGTCACTCCAAGTATCAGAGAGGTATCTCTGGGCCCTCTCGGTAATACACATCATAATAAGCTTGCAAGCAAAGTGACTAAGGAGTTAGTTATGAGATGATGTATTACGGAATGAGTAAAGATACTTGCCGGTAAAGAGATTGAAATAGGTATGGAGATACCAACGACCGAATCTCGGGCAAGTAACATACCGACAGACAAAGGGAATTACGTATGTTGTCATAATGGTTCAACCGATAAAGATCTTCATAGAATATGTAGGAACCAATATGGGCATCTAGGTTCCGCTATTGGTTATTGACCGGAGAGGCGTCTCGGTCATGTATACATAGTTCTCGAACCCGTAGGGTCCGCACGCTTAACGTTCATTGACGATATAGTATTATATGAGTTATGTGATTTGGTGACCGAATGTTGTTCGAAGTCCTGGATGAGATCACGGACATGACGAGGAGCTCCGGAATGGTCCGGAGGTAAAGATTGATATATAGGACGATGCTATTCGGACATCGGAAAGGTTTCGGGATGAACCGGGTATTCATCGGATCACCGGAAGGGGTTCCGGGAACCCTGGGAGGCTGTATGGGCTTAATGGGCCAAAGAGGAAACACACCAGCCCACAAGGGGCTGGTGCGCCCCTCTCCCTGGCCGCCGGCCCTAGGGGAAGGAAAGGGGGAGGGTTGGCCCTCCTGCCTTTCCCTCCTCATGAGAGAAAGGAAAGGGGGGGCACCTCCCCCTGCCTTCCTCCCGCGCACAAATAAGGAAAGGGGGCGCGGCTAGGGCAGGAGCCCAAGGAGGATTCGGCCTCCTTGGGGGCACCTCCTGGCTGCCTTCCCTCTCCCCCCACCTATATATATGTGGGAGGCGGCGCCACACAACACCACGACAATCTCTTAGCCGTGTGCGGCGTCCCTCTCCACAGTTTCGTCCCTCGGTCATATTTTCGTAGTGCTTAGGTGAAGCCCTGCGGAGATAGCATCACCACCACCGTCACCACGCCATCGTGTTGGTGGAACTCATCCACTACTTCGCCCGTCTTGCTGGATCAAGAAGGCGAGGACGTCACCGAGTTGAACGTGTGCTGAACGCGGAGGTGCCGCACGTTCGGTACTTGATCGGTTGGATCGCGAAGAAGTTCGACTACATCAACCACGTCACTAAACGCTTCCACTTACGGTCTACGAGGGTACGTAGACACACTCTCCCCCTCGTTGCTATGCATCGCCATGGATAGATCTTGCGTGTGCGTAGAATTTTTTTTGTTTTCCTGCAATGTTTCCCAACAGTGGCATCAGAGCTAGGTCTATGCGTAGATGATATGCACAAGTAGAACACAAAGAAGTTCTGGTCGGTGATGTTCATACTGCTTACCACCAACGTCTTATTTTGATTCGGCGACATTATGGGATGAAGCGGCCCGGACCAACCTTACATGTCCACGCACATGAGACTGGTTCCACCGACTGACATGCAACTTGTTTTGCATAAAGGTGGCTGGCGGGTGTCTGTTTCTCCGACTTTAGTTGAATTGAATTTGACTACGGCCAGTCCTTGAAGAAGGTTAAAACAACAAACTTGATAATCACCATTGTGGTTTTGTGTAGGTAAGAACGGTTCTTGCTAGTTGCCCGTAGCAGCCACGTAAAACTTGCAACAACAAAGTAGAGGACGTCTACCTTGTTTTTGCAGGGTATGTTGTGATGTGATATGATCAAGACATGATGTGATATACGTTGTTGTATGAGATGATCATGTTTTGTAATATTGACAACCGGCAGGAGCCTTAGGGTTGTCTCTTAATTATTGTATGAAATGCAAGAGCCATGTAATTGCTTTACTTTATCGCTATGCGTTAGAAATAGTTGTAGAAGCAATAGTTGGCGAGACGACCCCGACGCAACGATGGAGATCAAGGTGTCAAGGCGGTGATGATGGCGATCATGACGATGCTTTGGAGATGGAGATCAAAAGTACAAGATGATGATGGCCGTACCATGTCACATATATTGATTGCGTGTGATGTTTATCCTTTGTGCATCTTATTTTGCTTAGAACGGCGGTAGCATTATAAGATGATCCCTTCACTATATTTCAAGATAAAAGTGTTCTCCCCGAGTATGCACCATTGCCAAAGTTCGTCATTTCGAAGCACCTCGTGATGATCGGGTGTGATAGACTCTACGTTAACATACAACGGGTGTAAGACAGTTTTGCACATGCAGAATACTTGGGTTAAACTTGACGAGCCTAGCATGTACAGACATGGTCTCGGAACACTGGAGACCAAAAGGTCGAACATGAGTCATATAGTAGATATGATCAACATAGAGGTTTTCACCACTGATGACTACCCCATCACACGTAATGATCGGACATGTGTTAGTTGATTTGGATCATGTATCACTTAGACAACTTGAGGGATGTTGATTTAAGTGGGAGTTCATTACTAATTTGATTAATTGAACTTAATTTATCATGAACTTAGTCCTGATAGTATTTGCAAATTATGTTGTAGATCAATAGCTCGTAATGTAGCTCCCCTATTTTTTGATATGTTCCTAGAGAAAACTAAGTTGAAAGATGATGGTAGCAATAATGCGGACTGGGTCCGTGATCTGAGGATTTTCCTCATTGCTACACAGAAGAATTATGTCCTTGATGCACCGCTAGGTGACAGACCTGCTGCAGGAGCTGATGCAGACATTATGAACGTTTGGCAAGCTTGATGTAATGACTACTCAGTAGTTCAGTGTGCCATGCTTTACGGCTTAGAACCAGGACTTCAAAGAAGTTTTGAACGTCATGGAGCATATGAGATGTTCCAAGAGTTGAAGTTAATATTTCAAGCAAATTCCCGAGTTGAGAGATATGAAGTCTCCAACAAGTTCTATAGCTGCAAGATGGAGGAGACTAGTTCTGTCAGTGAACACATACTCAAAATGTCTGGGTATCATAACCACTTGACTCAGCTGGGAGTTGAACTTCCAGTTGATAGTGTTATTGACAGAGTTCTTCAATCACTGCCACCAAGCTACAAAGGCTCTGTGATGAACTATAATATGCAAGGGATGACGAAAACTATTCATGAGCTCTTCGCAATGCTTAAGGCCGCGGAGGTAGAAATCAAGAGGGAGCATCAAGTGTTGATGGTTAACAAGACCACTAGTTTCAAGAAAAAGGGCAAGGAAAAGAAAGGGAACTTCAAGAAGAATAGCAAGCAAGTTGCCGCTCATGGACCCAAACCTGAAACTGAGTGCTTCTACTGCAAAGGAAATGGTCACTGGAAGCGGAACTGCCCCAAATACTTGGCAGATAAGAAGGATGGCAAAGTAAACAAAGGTATATTTGATGTACACGTTATTGATGTGTACCTTACTCATGCTCGTAGTAGCCCCTGGTTATTTGATACCGATTCAGTTGCTGAGATTAGTAACTCAAAATAGGAGTTGCAGAATAAACGGAGACTAGTTAAGGGTGAGGTGACGATGTGTGTTGTAAGTGTTTTCAAGATTGATATGATCACCATCGCACACTCCCTCTACATTCGGGATTAGCGTTGAGCCTAAATAAATGTTATTTAGTGTTTGTGTTGAGCATGAACATGATTAGATCGTGTTTATTGCAAGACGGTTATTCATTGAAGTCAGAGAATAATTGTTATTCTGTTTACATGAATAAAACCTTCTATGGTCATACACCCAATGTAAGTGGTTTATTGAATCTCGATCGTAGTGATACACATATTCATAATATTGATTCAAAAAGATGCAAAGTTGATAATGATAGTGCAACATACTTGTGGCACTGCCGTTTAGGTCATATTGGTGTAAAGCGCATGAAGAAACTCCATGCGGAAGGACTTTTGGAATCACTTGATTATGAATCATTTGATACTTGCGAACCACGCACTGCTGGAATCAGGATCTTTGCCGTCAGCCGTCTCTTTGCCGTCTGCTAGCTGATGGCAAAGATGGTCTTTGCCATCAGCTTACAGAAAACTGACGACAAAGAAGGAGCGGACGGCAAAGATCATGTTTGCCGTCGGCCGTCTCTTTGTCGTCAGCTAGCGAACGGCAAAGAGGTTGGGTGGCCCGCTAACGAGAAGAACTTAACGGCCACTTTCTTTGCCGTCTGCTAGCAGACGGCAAAGCTTTTTTGCCGTCCGCTAGCGGACGGCAAAGAAAGTGGCCCACCTAACGGCCGTTCCCCCCCGCCCCACCCCACTACCTAGGTTCTTTGCCGTCTGCTAGCAGACGGCAAAGAGATTTGACCTAACAAAAAATGCCAGCGCCCGCGCCATCCTCTTTCTCTCCCCTCTGTCTGTTTCCCCTCACCGCGCCGTCCCCGCGGCCGAGCCACCCCCGCCGCCACCGACCCCCATCGCCCCCGCCGCCGCTCCCGACCCCCATCGCCCCTAACCCCCTGCCGCCCCGCCGCGCCGGTCCACCACCCGCCACCCCACGGTCCGCTGTGCCCCCGCGGCCCCTACAACCGCCACCCTGACGCCCTCGCCGCCCTCGCCACCCCGCGGTCTCTCACTCCACCCCCCCCACGCCCTCGCCGCCCCGACAACCAGGTGCCCCAACGCCCCCGCCGCCCCGACACCCTCGCCGCCCCCGCCGGCCCGGTGCCCCGCCGCCTCGACAACCAGGCGCCCCGCCGTCCCGACGCCCTAGCCGCCCCAACACCCCGCCGCCCCGGTGCCCCGCCGACCCACTCCGGTGAGCTCCCCCCCTGTTTTTTTCTTTTTTTCTACTGCTAGTAATTAGGTTAGTTAGTACTGTTAGTTTCTTTTTTTTCTACTGCTAGTAATTAGGTTAGTTAGTACTGTTACTTAGGTTAGTTTGATTTTCTAGCTTAATTAGTTTGATTTTCTAGGTTAGTTAGGTTAGTTATCTTTAGACTAGGTTAGTTAGGTTAGTTTCTAGGTTAGTTAGGTTAGTTTGTAGGTTAGTTAGGTTAGTTGTTGCCAGATCGACCATCATGCCAGATCGACCAACGAGATCAGCATGGCCACAACTTGCAAAATGGTGCATGATGTTTCTGCAATGTTGAACAATACATAAATTCATCTGTGCTAGACAAGAAGTAGGACATGGAACAGTCACTAGTACTACAATTTCCTTTGAGTCAATGCATATCACCCATACTCTTTTCTTCCTTCCTAAAAAATAAAATCATGATCAAATGCAGAAGCTAAGTTCCTCTTGATAGCTGGCCCATTCTTCTTGCTTAAGGCTTTTGTGGCTGCCTCTTTGTTCTTAAATCCAACACTCACACCACCAAGTCTTCTACTTCTTCTAACATCTTGAATGTCAAGTGGGACTTGAGCTTTCTTTCGCTTGCCAATTGGAGCTACATCAGTATGTAATGGGATAGTAGGAACTGCTTCTAGAGGTTGAATGAGATTGGACTGGGTTACATAAGCAGATTCCATAACATCAGGTTGATCAGAAAGTTCAGTGATGGTGCAGTTGCTGACGAATGGAGCTAGTGTTTCTTTAGTACAGACTATGAATAGACATTTTTTTATATTGCCAAATTCATCATTAACTTCCATCATCTGGCATCTAGCAGCAATCACTGTTTGTCCTTCAAGTTTCTTCAGAGCATCAAGTGCAGACACCATCAGTTTGCACCTTTTGGTGGCATCTGGGAAGATGCTGATTTCCATGAGAACAACCATCAGTTCTTTTGATGCCAATGGTATACCAATGATTCCCACTCCTCCTATCAGCCCTGATCACAATCATGGTGCTACTCCAGCAGCTAGCAGTCAGGCACCCCCCGTCCCCGACACAGCACCCCGACAGGACACCACCGACACCCCGACCCCCGACACGACACCCCGAGACCGCCTCGACACCCCGACACGACACCACCGACACCCCGACCCCCGACATGACACCCCGACCCCGCATCGACACCACGACACGACACCCCGACCACGCCTCGACACCCCGACACCGCGACCCCGACACAGCACTTAGGTATTCAATTTTTTATTATGTTCATGATGATGGTACACACTTAAATATTTTATTATGTTTATGTTGTACTAATTTCGTTTACTCTTTGTCATTGCAGGTGTTGACAGATGGTGGGCGCAGGTCGAGAGCACTCCGAGCCTCCTTCCTCAGCGCGTGCTGGGCGGGGTGCTGTTATTCCACCCCAGCACCTTCGGAGAGCGCTGGCAGACAGCATGCAGACACTGGCGGACGCTTCTTCTTCCGCCGGGAGAGGTCGGGGGAAGACGAAGAGGGGTGCAGGTAGAGGTGGACGTGGCGGCAGGAGAGGTAGGAAAGCTATTGCGCCTTCCTCGCCGCCAACCCCAGCTTATTCTTCGGACCACCGGAGTGCTCCGTCTCAGGTGGACCCATCAGACTTGGACCCGTCTCGGACTCTGGTCCATGAACCTCGGGCCGATGAGCCTCGGGTCACCGAGCCTTCGTCCCTCGAGACTCGGGCCCCAGAGTCTTCGTCCCACGAGACTCCGGTCCTAGAGTCTTCGTCCCACGAGTCTCCGGTCCCAGAGTCTTCATCCTGCGTGACTCTGGAGACTAGTGGCCATGCTGATGGCGAGGACACCTGGTTTGACGATAGTTATAGCGAGAGCGAGCTGGTTGAGGGGGGCAAGAAGGTGTACCAGCGTGGTGGTATGAAGCTCCCGGCCGTGCCGGCGACCCGCGTTCACAGGTGGTTGATTGAGCCTAACGGGGAGAAGTAAGTGCATTTACTCTTTTTTAACCTTTGTCCTTCATGTTTCTTCAAATTAATATCTAATGTGTTGGCCTTGTCATACTGCAGGGGTTGGATACATGCCGATGGTGTCCGCAGGCCCAACCAGGTCCTTGGTGTGCTTTGCCGGCACCACTTACCGGGGTGGGTCATGTTGCCCGGTGAGGGTTAGGTTCCACAGCTAGCACTGAGCTGGGAGTTGTACGTGGCTGCCCCGGCCCCGCCGGAGGAGAGGGTCGACAGTGTCTTGTGCGAGACGGTGGCCTACATTGTGAGGCGGCGGTTTTGGGTAATTTCTCCTTTACAGAATTAAAAATCAACATTACCTAGTGATTGTAATAATCAGTGTTGTCTTTTTCGATTGCAGACCTTCTACAGGTGTTTTGAGGAACACGAGGCGGAGGCGGCTAGGGTTCTCGAAGCCGAGTGCAAGCGCCTACTTCAGAACTTACGGCACGAGGCTAGGGTGCAGGCTGTTCGAGACTACTACGCCTCGACTAGCATTAGGAGGGCCAAGAAGTGCTGCGGCAAGTATCTGAGTAAGGAGAAGTACATGAAGGTAATTACCTATTCTTAAGGCCTTGAACTTAGTTTCCTTGATTTCATTCGTAGACGTAGCGCTGAAATTTCTCTTTGCGTAACTTAGGTGCCCCCGAGATGGTGTGCGGATAGGATGGACTGTTGGGAGGCGATGGTGGATGAGTGGTGCTCTCCCCAATGGCTAGCCGTCCACAACAAGGCCAGGGATAAGCGTGCCCAAATGAAAGGTGTGCCACACCATCATGGGAGCTCCAACCTGTTTGAGTACGGGGATCACTGGGTATGTGGTTTGAGCCCTTAACGATTAATGCAATTTCATTCTTCATGCTAGCTTGAGCCCTTAACTAATATGTTGTTCCTCTCTTTTAGGAAAAACACAACAAGAAGGACGTGCCACCGCTGTACGACCTCTATGCCATGGCCCATACTGCCCTATACAAGAAGGCCAAGGCATTCTCTGAGGATGACCTCGATCATCCAGAGAGCTTCACCAACATCTCCTCCCACAACAAGCTCGTGAGGTACAGAGACATTGGGAAGAAGAAGAAAGGGGAGGACTTCAACCCGAGCCAGAGTCCTTTTGATCCAGAGATCATGATGCTATCTGGTGATGGGAGGTACCATGGCTCGGTAGCCATTGGGGATGGACTCATACGTTGTCCTAGAACTCTTCGGGAGATCAAGAAGCGCCAGACGAGCTCCGATCCTGAGATATCGCCTCGTCCACGGCCAATGGAGCTCGCCATCGAGGCTAGGGCCCAGGAGCTTCTGGCGGAGGCAAAGATGCAAGCGGATCAGAGGGATAGGGAGTTGGAGGAGAGGACGGCTAGTATGTTCGAGGCAGAGAGGAACCGGAACGATGCGTCTCACCGGGCCCTATACGAGCTCCTCGTGGTAAGTTTCTCCTGCATATTAGCCAAATCATGCATGTAAGTTCGTTTCATTACTAACTAATATGACTGACTCGTGAAAACAAAATCTGTAGTCCGTGTGCGAGAAAACCGGTCAGACCCCTCCACCGATGCCCCAGATTGGTATAGCGGACACGGTGAGTTTCATTTGAATGGTCATTAGTTACTAGTATTCACATTTCAATTGCATCATG
This sequence comes from Thinopyrum elongatum, assembly GCA_011799875.1. Taxonomy (NCBI): domain Eukaryota; kingdom Viridiplantae; phylum Streptophyta; class Magnoliopsida; order Poales; family Poaceae; genus Thinopyrum; species Thinopyrum elongatum. Next base: position 577,988,150 of record CM022299.1, read on the forward strand.
CTAATGAGACATTGCAAATGATCTTTGGTGCAGCATGCCTCCCGACAAGCATCGACCGATCCTTCTCTGTCTCGCACTGGCGCAACCCCGACCCCGACCGGTCCTTCTCCGTCTGGCACTGGCGCAAACCCGACCGGTCCTTCACCTCCGTGATGACGGTAAGTTTTCTCTAGTGTTTTGCTTACGAAATGCATAAAGACCTAGACTTAGCTTTATTTCCTCCAAAATGCTTACCATAATGACCTAGACTTAGCTAATCTTCCTCCAAAATGACATAATTAGCTTACTTAGCTCCAAAATGATCTATGCTTAGCTTTGTTTCCTCCGAAATGACCTAAGTTAGCTCTAATATGCTAAGTTATCTCTAATATGATTAGTTACCTAGGTTTGCTCAAAAATGACATACACTTAGCTTACATATGTAAAAATGGCATAATTAGCTTACTTAGGTTTGAAATGGCATAACAATCTTGGTAACATCATATATGTCATATAGTTAGCTTATTTTCCTCGAAAATGACATAATAAGCCTAATTAGCTCCAAAATGATCAATTTTACCTAAGTTAGCTCCAAAATGACCTAAGTTAGCTCTAAGTTAGCTGTAAAATGCTAAATTAGCTCTAATATGCTTAGTTACCTGGGTTAGCTCAATAAAGACCTATAATTAGCTTACTTATGTCAAAAATGGCATAATATGCTTAGTTAACTCAAAAATGGCATAATTAGCTAGGTTAGCTCCAAAATGACCAAGTTTACCTAGGTTAGCTCCAATATGATCCATTTTACCTAGGTTAGCTCCAAAATGACCTATTTTACCTAGCTTAGCTCTAAAATGACCTACACACTTAGCATTTTTACCTAGCTTAGCTAAAAAATGGCATTTTTTCCTACCTTAGTTAGAAGAAGAAGAAGATAAAGAAGAGGAGAGGAGAAAAATAAAGAGAAGAAAAATTCTTCTTCTTCTTCTTTTTCTTCTTTTTCTTCTAGCTAGTCTTCTTCTTCTTCTAACTTTCATCTTTCCTAATTTACAGATTTGCTTTAGATGAGGAGCTTGCGTTCATGGAGTCTACTCTTCTCCTTGTGCTTCTTTTATGTTTTTGGAAACTTTTTGCAAACTTGTTGTTGGATATGTATGTATGGATGAAACCATTTTATGTTGGATATGTTGTTGGATAACTTGTTGTTGGAAACTTGTTATATATATGTTGTTGCAAACTTGTTATATATATGTTGTTGGAAACTTGTTATATATATATATCTGTGAATTTCTGTGAAATTGATTGAATTTAAGAAAAAACAGAAAAAAACAGGGGCTATACAGGCACTTTGCCTTCTGTTGGCAGACGGCAAAGAGCTTTGCCGTTAGCCAGCAGACGGCAAAGTTGACACGTGGCAGCTACCTGTGCAACCTGGGCAGGCCTATATGGGCACTTTGCCGTCCGCTGGCAGACAGCAAAGAGCCAAAGGACTTTGCCGTCTACCAGCAGATGGCAAAGCACGCCGTTAACCCCCTAACGGACCTAACCTGCCACGTGTGCCATCCAGGCTCTTTGCCGTCTGCTGGCGGACGGCAAAGACCATTTCATCTTTGTCATCCGCCAGTAGACGGCAAAGAGCCCTTTGCCGTAGCCTATTCAGCCGGACCTGTTACCATCTGCTGGTGGACGGCAAAGGCCTTTGCCGTCTGCCGGGCATGCCTTTGCCATCTGCCATGGCAGACGGCAAAGTGCCTGATTCCTGTAGTGATGCCTTATAGGCAAGATGACTAAAACTCTGTTCTCCGGAACAATGGAGCGAGCTAATGACTTATTGGAAATAATACATACCGATGTATGCGGTCCAATGAGTGTTGAAGCATGCGGCGGGTATCGTTATTTTCTCACCTTCAAAGATGATTTGAGTACGTATGGGTATATCTACTTTATGAATCACAAGTCTGAAACTTTTGAAAAGTTCAAAAAAATTCAGAGTGAAGTGGACAATCATAGTAACAAGAAAATAAAGTTTCTACGATCTGATCGTGAAGGCGAATATTTGTGTTATGAGTTTGGCCTTCATTTAAAACAATGTGGAATAGTGGAATAGTTTCACAACTCACGCCACCTGGAACACCACAGCGCAATGGTGTGTCCGAAACGTCATAACCGTACTTTATTCGATATGGTTCGTTCTATGATGTCTCTTACCAATTTTCCACTATCGTTTTGGAGTTATGCATTAGAGATAGCCACATTCACGTTAAATAGGGCACCGTCTAAATCCGTTGAGATGACACTGTATGAACTGTGGTTTGGCAAGAAACCTAAGCTGTCGTTTCTTAAAAGTTTGGGGATGCGATGCTTATGTCAAAGGGCTTCAGCCTGATAAGCTCGAAGCCAAAGCGGAGAAGTGCGTCTTCATAGGATACCCGAAATGAAACTATTGGGTATAGCTTCTACCACAGATCCGAAGGCAAAAATCTTTGTTGCTAAAAATGGGTCCTTTCTAGAGAAGGAGTTTCTCTCGAAAGAAGTGAGAGGGAGGAAATTATAAACTTGATGAGGTAATTGTACCTTCTCTTGAATTGGAAAGTAGTACATCAGAGAAAGCCGTTCCCGTGATGCCTATACCAACCAGAGAGGAAGCAAATGATGATATCATGAAACTTCAGATCAAGTTACTACTGAACCTCGTAGGTTGACCAGAACACATTCCGCACCAGAGTGGTACGGTAATCCTGTCCTGGAAGTCATGTTGTTGGACAACGGCGAACCTACGAACTATGACGAAGCTATGATGAGCCTAGATTCCGAAAAAATGGCTTCAGGCCATGAAATCTGAGATAGGATCCATGTATGAGAACAAAGTGTGGACTTTGGTGGACTTGCCCGATGATCGGCAAGCCATTTAGAATAAATGGATCTTCAAGAGGAAGATGGATGTTGATGGCAGTAATATCACTGTCTACAAAGGTTGACTTGTCACAAAAGGTTTTCGACAAGTTCAAGGGGTTGACTACGATGAGATTTTCTCACCTGTAACGATGCTTAAGTCTGTCCGAATCATGTTAGCAATTGCCGCATTTTATGATTATGAAATCTGGCAAATGGACGTCAAAACTGCATTCCTTAAGGGGTTTCTTAAGGAAGAGTTGTATATGATGCAACTGGGAGGTTTTGTCGATCTTAAAGGTGCTAACAAAGTGTGCAAGCTCCAGCGATCCATCTATGGACTGGTGCAAGCATCTCGGTGTTGGAATATATGCTTTGATTAGGTGATCAAAGCCTTTGGTTTTATACAGACTTACGGTGAAGCCTGTATTTACAAGAAAGTGAGTGGGAGCTCTGTAGCATTTCTGATATTATATGTGGATGACATATTGCTGATTGGAAATGATATAGAAGTTCTGCATAGCATAAAAGGATATTTGAATAAGAATTTTTCAATGAAAGACCTCGGTGAAGCTGCTTACATATTGGGCATCAAGATCTATAGAGATAGATCAAGACGCTTGATAAGACTTTCAATGAGTACATGCCTTGACAAGATTTTGAAGGAGTTAAAAATGGATGAGTCTAAGAAGGAGTTCTTGCCTGTATTGTAAGGTGTGAAGTTGAGTAAGACTCAAAACATGACCACGGTAGAAGATAGAGATAGAATGAAAGTCATTCCCTATTCCTCAACCATAGGTTCTGTAAAGTATGCCATGTTGTGTACCAAACATATTGTGTGCCTTGCCATGAGTCTGGCAAGGGGGTACAATAGTGATCTAGGAGTAGACCACTAGAAAACGGTAAAAATTATCCTTAGATACCTGAAGAGGACTAAGGAAATGTTTCTCGGTTATGGAGGTGATAAAGAGTTCGTCATAAAGGGTTATGTCGATGCAAGCTTTGACACCGATCCGGATGACTCTGAGTCTCAATCTGGATAGGTATTGAACATGGGAGCAATTAGCTAGAATAGCTACATGCAAAGCATTATAGACATAGAAGTTTGCAAAATACATACGGCTCTGAATGTGACATACCCGTTGACTAAACTTCACTCACAAGCAAAACATGATCACACCTTAGTACTCTTTGAGTGTTAATCACATGGCGATGTGAACTAGATTATTGACTCTAGTAAACTCTTTGGGTGTTAGTCACATGGCGATGTGAACTATGGGTCTTAATCACATGGCGATGTGAACTAGATTATTGACTCTAGTGCAAGTGGGAGACTGATGGAAATATGCCCTAGAGGCAATAATAAAATGGTTATTATTATATTTCCTTATTCATGATAAAGGTTTATTATTCATGCTAGAATTGTATTGATCGGAAACTTAAATACATGTGTGGATAGATAAACAAATACCGTGTCCCTAGTGAGCCTCTACTAGACTAGCTCGTTGATCAAAGATGGTTAAGGTTTCCTAATCATAGACATGTGTTGTCACTTGATAACGGGATCACATCATTAGGAGAATGATGTGATGGACAAGACCCATCCGTTAGCTTAGCATATGATCGTTCAGTTTATTGCTACTGCTTTCTTGAATGTCAAATACATGTTCCTTCGACCATGAAATCATGCAACTCCCGGATACCAGAGGAATACCTTGTGTGCTATCAAACGTCACAACGTAACTGTGTGATCATAAAGATGCTCTACAGGTATCTCCAAAGGTGTCTGTTGAGTTTGCACGGATCGAGATTGGGATTTGTCACTCCAAGTATCGGAGAGGTATCTCTGGGCCCTCTCGGTAATACACATCATAATAAGCTTCAAGCAAAGTGACTAAGGAGTTAGTTACGAGATGATGTATTACGAAACAAGTAAAGAGACTTGCCGGTAACGAGATTGAACTAGGTATGGAGATACCAACGATCGAATCTCGGGCAAGTAACATACCGACAGATAAAGGGAATTACGTATGTTGTCACAACGGTTCGACCGATATAGATCTTCGTAGAATATGTAGGACCAAATATGGGCATCCAGGTTCCGCTATTGGTTATTGAATAGAGAGGCGTCTCAGTCATGTCTACATAGTTCTCGAACCCGTAGGGTCCGCACGCTTAACGTTCGTTGATGATATAGTATTATATGAGTTATGTGATTTGGTGACCGAATGTTGTTCGGTGTCCCGAATGAGATCATGAACATGGCGAGGAGCTCTGGAATGGTCCGGAGGTAAAGATTGATATATAGGACGATGCTATTCGGACACGGGAAAGGTTTCGGGATGAACCGGGTATTCATCAGATCACCGGAAGGGGTTCCTGGAAGCCCCGGGAGCCTATATGGGCTTAATGGGCCAAAGAGGGAACACACCAGCCCACAAGGGGCTGGTGCACCCCTGTCCCTGGCCGCCGGCCCTAGGGGAAGGAAAGGGGGAGGGTTGGCCCCTCCTACCTTTCTCTCCTCATGAGAGAAAGGAAAGGGGGGGCGCCACCTCCCCCTGCCTTCCTCCCGCGCACAAATAAGGAAAGGGGGGCACGGCTAGGGCAGGAGCCCAAAGTGGATTCGACCTCCTTGGGGGCACCTCCTGGCTGCCTCCCCTCTCCCCCCACCTATATATATGTGGGAGGGTGCGCCACACAACACCACGACAATCTCTTAGCCGTGTGTGGCGCCCCTCTCCACAGTTTCGTCCCTCGGTCATATTTTCGTAGTGCTTAGGCGAAGCCCTGCGGATAGCATCACCACCACCGTCACCACGCCATCATCCTGCCGAAACTCATCCACTACTTCGCCCGTCTTGCTGGATCAAGAAGGCGAGGACGTCACCGAGCTGAACGTGTGCTGAACGCGGAGGTGTCGTACATTCGGTACTTGATCGGTTGGATCGCGAAGAAGTTCGACTACATCAACCACATTACTAAACGCTTCCACTTATGGTCTACGAGGGTATGTAGACACACACCCCCCCTCATTGCTATGCACCTCCATGGATAGATCATGTGTGTGCATAGAATTTTTTTTGTTTTCCTTGCAACGGTTCCCAACATCACAAACCTTGAGGCCGGCCTCATGGCTGAGGAGGTGAACCTCCACCAGGAGCGGGTGCGCCTTGCGAAGGGCTAGCGGCAACTGAGTGTGGCCGTCAAGCTGGGGCATCGGCGCGAGGAGGCCACGCAGGAGAAGGGCGAGGAGGCCGCCCGGAAGGCCAAGGAGCTCATTGACGGGGCGATCCGAGACGCAGACGAGGTTACCCGGCAGCTTATTGATGCAGAGGCCATGAAGAAGGCCTTCATGGAGCATGACGTGACCCGCGAGGCCCGGCTCGCCCCTCGCGAGGAGGCACTCTCCAGGTGCGAGAGCATGGTGACTGTCCGGGAGCTGGACATGGGGATCCGGGAGCGCAAACTCGCGCTGACGACCTCCGAGCAGGATTAGGAGCGCGAGCGCTTGGAAAAATTGGAGCGCACCATGGTGGCCGCCGAGGCCTCCTGCGACGACCGCATCGCGAAGGCCAACGCCCAGCTCGAGGAGAGGGAGACGAAATACAAGGAGGAGGCCAACCGGAAAGGCCCGGGAGGAGGTCGAGCGGAAGACCAAGGCACTCGCTGCCACCCACTCCACGAACCTGAAGAAGCAGGAGGACTGCTTCACGAAGAGGCGTGGCGAGCTCGAGGCCAAAATCGATAGCCTTCAGGAGTAGCTTGGCGCGTCGGAGGCTGAGAAGTGGAGCACGGTGGAGCTCCAGGCTTTGACCCGCCGCGAGCTGGAGGACCTCCAAGCCTAGGTTGGCGATGTCAGCAAGATGGTGCAAAAGTCCTGGGACGAGGCCACTCGGAAGCTTCGGGAGCAGCACCAGCGCTCCAAGATGTTCCGTGAGCTCATGATGCGTGCCCGTGGAGCCATGGCTGCCTTTTCCCATTAGGGGTGGCGGATCCTCGGGAGACCGACGACGCCAGCTATATGGACTTCTTCGGGAAGCTCGTGAGTCAGCTGGAGGCGGGCGCCGCCCAGTGGAACGACAGCCTCGACAAGGGGTGCCGCGACCTCCTGCGCCAGGCGTCGACCCACGTCTTCAGCAACCTGTTGTGCGCTAACGCCAATTTCGACTTCAGTAGGGTGCTGTGCCCCATCCGAGAAGAGCTCCGGGACGCTCTCGCGAAGGGGGTCACTACAAAAAAAGACACATCCGTGACATTTTGGGCCGAACGAAATTTTTTTCTGTCATGCTTATGACACTTCTATGACGATAATTGTGACAAAAGCACGTATCATCCTAGATGTGGTGGGCTCCTACTTCTATGACAAAAAATCATGACAGAAAATGGGCTTGTCATCCTGGGCGGGCCGGGGACGCTGCTGCATGACATTCTTTGGGCCGTCCATGACGGAAAAAATCGTGGTAGAAGCGAGGGCGAGGAAAATATCGGGGAGTTCCCGGTTATGGTGGGTGGTCAGGGCCGAGCTATGGACAGAGGTTTGTGCGTTTCTCTCGTACACGTACGCGTGTGTGTGCGAGGCATTGGGCTCTAACTGAACCCGAGCGAGGCGTTTGCTTACTGAACCCGAGCGATTGCACTGGCTACGTTACTAAACCCGAGCGATCGATTGATCCCTTTGCTGTTAACTAAACCCGATCGAGCGATTCCTTCGCTACTGCTGCTAACTGAAGCCGATCGAACTTGCTGCCTCTTGATGAACAGTGACCGTTTTTGGGGGTTGGATGAACAGGACCCCGTGGTAGTAGAGGCCGTTGCCGCTGGATGAACAGGACCCTAATCAAGGAGGTGTGGGGGTGGATGAACAGGACCCCGTGGAGGGCTGGTTGAACAGTAGCCGGTGGAGGCTGCATGAACAGGACCCCCGTGGATGAACAGTACCCGTGGAGGCTGGAGGAAGTCGACGGTGAATGAACAGTAGCAGGTGGAGGCTAGAGGAAGCCGACGGTGGATGAACAGTAGCCCGTGGAGGCTGGAGCGAGGCAGTAGATGATGGGTGAACAGTAGCCCATGGAGTCCCGTTTTGCGGTACGCCACACCCCTCCCGATGAACAGGACCCCATTTCGACCATAGGCACTCCAACACAAGTCTGTTTCCTCCGTTTTGCGGCACGCCACACCCCTCCCGATCAATAGCACCCTGTTTTGACCGTAGCCGGTCGAACAGAAGGCCGTTTCCTCCGTACTGCGGTACGCCAGACCCCGTTTCGGCTGTTTTGTCCAAGCCGGTTGGCTCCCAATGAACATGACGCATTCCGTTGCCTCCCGATGAACACGACGCAGTTTCTCCGTTCTGACTCAGCTGGTTGGCTTCTGATGAACAGGACGCTGTTGCTACTATCCATTGCCTCTCCATGTACACGAGCCCTGGTCGTACGTATGCGTGAGTAGGCATTCGAGACCCCGCCCGTATGTACATACGTAGCTGTATTTACTTTCTTGCAGCGTGGCTGTAGGTACATGTACACGATATAGACGGGACTGCCTGAACAGCTACCGCTCCTTACTGGGCCACAGTTCATCGTGGCAGAAAGACCGATGGACCAGTATGTACGTACGCGTTTGCGACCAAAATGACAACGCTGCGTACGCTTCGACCGGGTGGGTCCCGGCTATCAGGGAGGATAAGAAGGCACTCCCTTGCGTGCGAAGATATTGATGGTGGGTCCGAGTTGACAGGGGGAGGATTCTTTTTTTTACGCGTAATAAGGAGGCACTTCCTTGCGTGCGAAGATGTAGCTAGTGGGTCCATCTGTCAGCCTCACCGCGAACAGTCCTCTTCAGATGGCTGTCGTTCGTTGACCACGCCGCGCTGACAGCACCCAGGCGGTGGACGACGGTGAGGCAGGGAATGACGCGGAGCCTGGGAACACGCGGAGGGTAGTACGAGGGTTGACTGGTTCGGCTGCGGTGTGAGGCTGCCGTCGCCGCAGAATAACAGCGAGTGTGGGTGAGTAGAGGGATGGCCTGGACAGCGGTGGGAGTAGTAGGGGGCGATGAGGCCTGCGCGGTAGTACAGCCGGCCATGGGAGGCAGGAGCACGCGGTGGTTTGGACGGCTGGAGCAAGAAAATCAGAGGTTGAAGAACCAAGACGACCGTTGGATGTTAACAATCCAACGGTCACTAGTGATAGAATCGTTTGTTCACTAAGTTGACAAAGCCCTGCGTACGCGTCAACTTAGTAGGGCCACAAGTCAGCCTCCAAATCTGGTGGGCCCCAGCTATCATGGGGAGAAATCGTTATTTTTTGCTTAATAAGGAGGCACTTCCTTCCGTGCCAAGATATAGCTGGTGGTCCCAGCTGTCATGGGGAGGATTCATTTTTTTTGTCGTAATAAGGAGTACTTGCTTGCGTGCGGCCATGGACCATGTGGGTCCCAACTGTCAGCCTCTCCATGTACATCCCTCTTCCGATGTTGTCCTTTGTTGACAACGTTGACCACGCCATGCCGAGAACACCAACGCAATGGACGACGGCGAGACCCAGGAAGGGAATGACCCGGAGGCGACGAAGCCACAGCAGTGGAGGGATGTGGGTGAGTAGAGGGATGACCTGGCCAGCGGTGGGAGTAGTAGGGGGCGGTGAGGCCTGCGTGGCAGCACAGCCGGCCACGGGAGGCGGGAGCAGGCGGTCCCGCCGGCGCTGGATTTGGCGGCTGGAGCAAGAAGATCAGAGATTGAAGAAGCACGAGGGCCGGTGGATTGACATCCAACGGTCACTTCTGCTAGAATAGTTTGTTGACGTATATAATAAGTAAAAAAATCTTGCATACGCGTCAACTTAATAGGCCCACAAGTCAGCCCATTCCCTATTTTTTTAATAATTTACAGCTCATTTGCAACTTCTTATGCAATTTATTGCAGTCCATTTTCTTTTTGTTGGCCAGAGCCAGGGTTAAAAATTTAAACGAAATTTCATATATTTCGGTGGGGTCCAAACTATTTTGAATACCGAAATGTCGAACCAGATTTAAAGTACTTTGAAGATATATTTAAAATAGGTTAAAGCCCAATGAAATTGGAATCTGAAAATGTGAAAAAATTCAGAAATTTGAAAGTAATTGCCAATTTGTCGTGTTTTTTTTATATTTACAGCCCATTTCATATTACTTTTAAGATTTGCAGCCGCCTTGAAAGTGTTGCAGCTCAGCAGGGTGGAGAAAAAAAGTAGGCCTGGATTGGGTATTCTTCAGAAAAATAAACTGGGCTAGCCATTTTCACAAAGAAAAAATAGCTGAGCTGGTCATGTGGTGAACGTAAAATAGAAGCCTGGGCTAGACGGGCCACAACCCAGTTGAAACCTTGCTCCGTCTCAACAATAACAAAAGAAAAAAAATACTGCTCGATCAACTACGTCCCAGGTGTCAGCCGATCTTGTGTTGTTCTCTTGTCTATTGACTATACGCTGACAATGTCGTGGGTCCCAGATGTCAGCAAACCACTAGGAGGAAGCATTTTCTTTTTCTATACACTGACAGTGGAGTATATAACAAAAAATGAGGAACTTGCTTGCGTACGGCCATGGACATGGTGGGTCCCTACTGTCATCCTCCGCACGTACAGTCCTCTCCCGATTCCTCTTGTTTGTTGACCATGTTGACAACACGAGAGGGCGGCGCCGTGGCGAGTGCACCAAAGAGCGCGGAGGACGACGGCGAGGCCTCGGACATCGGCGTTAATGATTTAGGAGACGGTGGGGCGGCCATGCGTGCGCTGAGACGCAGCCAGCCGTGGGTGGCGGAAGCAGGCGGCCCCGCCGGCGCTGGTTTGGTTTTGGCGGCTGGAGGAAGACGAGACTGAAGAAACACGACAGACTGTAAAAGCAGCAGGAGTACTTAACAACCTTAACTGAAACCAGCAGGGGCACTTAACAACCATAGCTAAAAGCAATATGAGTACTTATACAGGTTCAACCGTACAAAGCACGCCTCGAACAGTGCTGCTTTGCCTACAGTTAACCAAGGGTGAGGCCACCAAGCCCCAGGACAAGGCCCAGGTGCCACCCCACGCATCCACAACCTTCTGAAAGCTGCTTCATCTCGCAATGTGGTCATTAAACAGGATATTCGCTTTAGAGCCATGGAAAAGCATGAGCATAACCTTCTGTCCTATTCTCCAGGATGGACGGGCCTTCATTATTTGAGACCACCCATGAATAAGTATCTTTTCACCTCCAAGGGAAATGGAGTAGGTCGACATAAACATCATGTTGTGACCAAGCGCAAGTCTGACCCGACCATGGTGAGGCATCTGTATAGGAACAATAGAATTGGGCAGTTTCTATTTCAAGAAGATCACAGCTGTAAAACTGTGTATAAGCAAGAGTTTATGAACAACATATATAACATAAAACAGCTCGTACCATAAGTTTCTTGACATAGTTGGACCAGTTCAACATGTGCACCAGTGGCACACATATCCCACGTGGCCTTCCACCATTGAAATGCCCCACAAGGACCTCAAGACGATCAATAAACTGTAGGAACTGGTGGATGTCGTCCCAGTCAAGTTCAGTGCCATCAGTAACAATCGAGTTCTTATAGAATAAAAAACGAGTAGTGTGCTGAACTTCGAAATAACCTACATGTGCCACCAATTATAAGAAATATTAGTTAGAAGTAGCATCTTCATGAGAGAAGGGAATCACAAATCTTTGCTACTTCTAAAGTCAAATTGTGATTAGTTAGACAGAATAGGTGGATTAAGAAGTAATCGAGGCAACATGCAAGAACCAGATACAAAACTAACATGGATGAACTACTGGAACGACGTCAGGGTGGAAGATCACAGTGAAGATGAGACCAGGTTTTGTAATTTCCATCAACATTCGTGCGCCAACTTTCAGTCCGTAACACTTGAGAAAGTTTATCCAAGTTTGGCCATAAAAGAAACAGCGATCTTCTTGGTTCATGAACCCAACTCGAAACTTATATCCATGGCTTGTCTTCAATGTGACCATTAAACTGGTGTATTCAGTTATGGCAATGCCGACCATCTGGAATACATGTGTTCTGGCAGAGCAAGGAATGCACTACAGGAAAAATAATATGAGAACACAATGTATTCGCTATCCAAATCTCGAAATAATTTCCTATTTCACATCAGTGTTGACCATGGTACTAGTACCTTTTATCCAAATATAGCAATCCAAATTTCCAAATTAGTCGACAGCATGTTCAAAAAACCCCAACCCTCCCAGATAGAAAAGAGGATTCTAGGAACATACTGTGCGTGTTTTAAAATCCTATATTAGGATGAGAAGGAACAAGTGTGGCGTCTCGCCGAATGCGCAGAAACCTGTAGGATCCTTGCACTTTGGGCACTGCAAATGAAACACACTACATTCAGTAGGAAGAAAAATGCATCAATGGCGACGGCTGCCATCCTAGGATTACCCGCGACCAAGGGACTAGGATTTATCGGGGATGGATGAAGAATTCGTACCTGGTTCTCCATGAGAAAACCCTACGCAATCACCGAGAGGAGATTTTCTCTGAACAAGCAGACAAGGGAGAAGGGGATTCAGGCCCAGTGAAATATTGCTGCTTCGTCCGTCCAGCTTACTATTAAAGCTGGAAAGGTGGGGGGTTTTGTGATTTGACAGCTCATCGGGCATTACTGCGGCGCTACGACCGGGGTGAGTCTACCGTGCAGTTGTGCACTCTTATTTGGTATATGGCACGTGGACCACGTTGTCGGATGCCCCGCATATCAGCGAAAGGAAGTAGAAAGGCAAGAGTAACTAGTTACACATAAATATACTTTTGATAGAGAGATACTCCCTCTGTTAAGAAATATAAAAATCTTTTATATCACAACTTTACACATAAGAAAAATCAAGAGGAATATATATAACATAATATGGGGGTTCAGATGAGAATATAATACTCAGATTTCTTTTTTTTAGAATATATAATACACAGATAGGCTGACGGTTCTGGATTTTGGGCCACAGGCAGGTGGGCCTGCATGTTTGGGGGCCCATGTGTTCTAACTCAGCGCATTTCATATTGCAAGCGATCGGTACGTTGCTAGTTTTAGATGTTGTCGCAAGGCGAATACAGAAAATTAAATAAAGCACGGCAGCTGTTAGAATGAAATCGAACAACATTTCCTAACCAGCAATCATGAGTTGCAATTCTTTCATGATATCCTGCGTGATAAATAATACTGTCGTACTACTTATACACACAGGACACTTGTTTCACCATGCCATATTATTACATCAAAAGCTATCGGAGGATAGATCAGTTTGGCAGTTGCGTGCTGCTACTGAAGAATTTCAAAGTTGATTAGGACCAGCTCTCCTTGCCGAGAAAGTTTGATTTTAACATCATCCCCTACCGCAAGATTTGATAGAGTTTTGAACCTTGACCATCCTTTAGCATCAATCATCATGCGACCATCCTTTGTACTTACGGTATATTGAGCAGGTTCATTCACACCAAGGCTGCGCATGGTAAGAGAACCTTGGCCACGGTCGCCCGGATTATTGAACGACTTCCTCGTTGCTCTAGGAATTCTCTGTTTGCAAACAAGAAGACATACACAAACAGCTAGATCAACACAGTGAATCATGTGAAACAACATGGAAAGAAAAAAGAATGAAGCACTTGGGCTGCCAATGCTTACCAAGAAGGTGGAGATGTCGGTTTTTGTAAGGACTTTGGTATATGCAGTGCGAACTGCAGCCCAGTCTGTTGCCGGTGCAAGTGCTGGTTCCGTTGTCGCTGCACGGGCCGGAGCAGATGCAAGTGCAACTTCAAGTGTTGGTGCAGGTGCCGGAGCTATTGCTGGTGCCCATGCCGGTGCGACTGGTAGTGCCGCTGCTACTGCCGGAGATGGTGCTTCTTGTGGAGCTGGTGCCGATGTCAGAGCAGGTGCCTGTGTCGGTGCCCGATCCTCCGGTATATCAGCCTGATCCGCTGACGCGGTCGGTGCCCAATCCTCTAGTGGATCAGACTGAGCTGCTGTCGCTGTCAGTGCTAGAGCCTGTGTCGTCGGAGCAGGTGCCTGTGGTCGATCCGATGCTGAAGGTGGTACCGACGTGCGAGACAGCAACGATCGTCTCTGGTGTGCTATGATTTCATACTTCAGCTTTCTAACTTCACTAGGCTCTGTGACCTTGATCTAGTCTTTTTCTTCACTTCTTTTAAACACAAGAAGGACTAATTGTGCCATGTTTGTTAAAACAAATTGCAGTTCATCATAGGGCTTCAGATTGTACTTAGACAACAGAGTGATCCAATTGTGTCTAGTAATATAAGTGATGGCCAGTGCCTTCGTTACTGACATGTCATAAGAAGTGAAACCTGCTAAAATAACCATTATAGAGAAAACCAAACGGTTTATTCTGTAACGAATGTCACATGGCAAAACCTGCATCGTAAAATTGCAGCAAAGGTAAGAAAACATGAGAGTAAATAAATCAATAAGATTTACTTGATGTGACACGAGTGAATCCTTACCAGGATATCACTATGTTCAAGTTGTAAACTGAAGGTTGATCGTCTAATTACGGGTGGCATGGGGCCCGCACTTACTCCCACAAGCAGGACAGTCCAAAGGTGGTAACAACTCGTATGGACCGAACATCCATGGGACTGGAAATCCTGGTGGGTGCGATAAACCCTGCAATGCATATAGATATTGGAGTGTAACCATAATTGATAAACCGTCCTCACAAAAAAAAGATGATCTGGATACTTCAAAATATACAGACTGAATTGAGTGGATAGACATTAACATAGACTGTTCTCAGGACTCACCACACAACAAAAGCGGCAGTACTAAACAATACAGGGTTCACACACACAAATCAAGTACTGAACAATAGTACTTACTACAGACAAGCAAAGTTGCACTAATTAAACTCTACAGACTATTTCTTGCGACCGACCTACTGGATGTACCCCACATAACTGAGTAGGCCATGGACTTCGGGAGAGATGTCTATCGGCACCATCTCCATCCCGTCAACCTTGGAGAACCTAACAGAGTGGTCTTTCCACTCAGAAACATGACGATGAAGACAGTCCGCATCAGATATGTCGGGAAGCTTTACAAGAATCACAACCTTCATAATCGAAGGCACAGCTAGGAAATTCTTGCGGTGAAGTACACCCCCGAGAACATGTCTGATAACAATGCTACAGGAAAACACTAGTTCATGACACGTGGCGACAAGGACACAGCAGCTAGATATTTTAGTAGTAGAACTCATCCTCAGGTCATCCAGTTCACACGGCATGACTTTTTTAACTTCATCTCCACCGCGGACCTGGTTCTAATTCAAACATAAACCAAATATTTTATTACTACCTCCGTTCAGAAATATAAGATGATTTTTGATATTTTACTCAATATAAGACTACATATACACACAGAAATGAGTGAACAAAGACACTAGAACATGTCTTCAAAGGCATGAGAGCAGAGGGATTACTTGCAATATCCATAACACAAGTTACTGAGGCTACTATACTCTCTTCAAATGCATGAGAGCTAAAAATCTTGCATTTCCTACAGCTAGCATTGATGTCCATAAAGTAGTTGTAAGTAATCTATAAGAAATCGGTGTTATGTGCAAAAATCATATGTATGTCAACCTCTCGCATGTTTTGGTCAAAAGAGCCATTTAGAACCATCATTTGGCACACAAAAATCACATGCAAGATCACCCAGAAAGTTGTACTACTAGTACAAGTACTGCGTGTTAGATGAAAAAACACGATCAAGATCGCCAAAAAGATCGCCAACAAGAGATATTACCTGGACTGGCTTAACGAGGGATCCAGGAAAGGGGGGCTTGGATAGGGTGATGGCCTTGAGCTTGTCTGCGGTAGTCTCGGCAGGGTGCTTGCACTTCTTTGTACCCTGAGCCTCGACGGTTTTGGCTAGAGCCATAGACATCACCTCGGTCGGTGCTCCAGGGTCCATCAAGAAACTGTCAAATAGAAATAAAAGAAAAGAAACCATAATCACAAACCCAAAAGAAGAACAGAGAGGGAGTTATAGGATCAGTCGCGGGGTTGCAAGACCGGGCCTTGGCCAGAAGCAACACCATTGATGCACTCACCTTTCCTTCTTTGGGAGAGAAGAACAATGGCAGAAGCCCATCGGGGTTTTCTTAAAGAAATGAGGAACAAGATGAGGGAGAGGTGAGTTGGGGTTTTCTTCAAGAGAGGAAGATGAGGGAGAAGAGTGAAATGATGGTTGCTTCGTCCGTCCAACTTACTGCTGGAAAGGTGGGGGTTTTGTGATTTGATGGCTCATTGGGCATTACTGCGGCGCTGGCTCATTGGGCATTACTGTGGCGCTACGACCGGTGTAGTCTACCGTGCAGTTGTGCACTCTAGTACGGAGTAATTTAGTGCATGTCAAGTGGACCCCGATGCTGGCTGTCCCACACGTCGGCGAGAGTAGCAAGGTTCCCAACGACAGTCGAGGAGGATCTGCACGGTAGAGCGTGTCCACTGTTTCTGAAGAAAAAAATGACTACAACAAGCGTTTCCACTCTTACGATGGAGGAGTGCGAAACACGGCAGCCACTTGAACTTACACAGTACTCCTACTACTAGGCATGTGCAGTGGTTCATACATCAGTACTATATAATCTTGTTGCTAGTGTAGTAAGATATGACGATAACAAATGATGTTGTGCGCATGTCAACTATATGAACAGTAATGTAACATACCCCTTTTTTGACTGTCCGGTCGAGAATGAATGGTGAGATCAATGTTAACAGAACTAGATCTATAGCGCATGAAGAGTACGGTGCTACAGTACTCCACGGAACATGAACCATATGAAGCACGAATCAGTGTTAGGCAGGGTGTATGAAGGGTGCATGGGAGCAAAAGTTCCCTTCTCGACCCACTTTTGGGTGTTTGGCAGAGTGCATGAAGGGTGCATGAGTCCACACTAGTAGGTTAAGACAAATACACTAGGAGCATGCATGAAGAGGGGTGCTGAGATGAGCATGCACGAAGAGGGAACAACTATATTGAGATGAGCATGCATGAGCCCACACGCTTTGTGCTACAGTGACTGATCTGCGCCGTCTGAGTTTGATCCAACGGTCATGTTGCACCGAGACATGGACATGCCCATGTAGAGGACGCCTAAACACCACCGAAGTCCCTCTTCTTCTTGAGGCACATGACGTTGGTGATGCAGGGTGCCACCGCCCGCAGAGCCCACTCTCGGTCGACGGGAGCCAGCTCGTCAAAGCCGGCGTCCAATGGCACAAATGGATTCCGATGATGAAGCCCTGAGAGGATTCGCCCGGCAATGGCAACGGCCGCCCGCAACCCCTCCTTGTCCAGCTTCGCCCCCACCATCGCGCGGAGACGGCTCAGCTCCTCGGAGATATAGGTGAAGAAGGAGACCAGGTCAGGAAGCCGCAGCTCATTGAAGTCGATGGGGTGGTCGAACGGGTTTTGCCCGACAGCCGGCATGGTCGCGCTAGCACGACGATAGGCATCGCGCAGCCACAACACGTGTGTGGCAACATGGTCCACCAAGTGGTTGAGGTGATCCTGGACCTCATCACGATTGGCCCGCTCGCGCTCCAGTCGGCTCGCCTGGCCGCCTATCGTATCTCCCGCTTTCTGCAGCAACGCCGCCGATGCCTCGAGCATCTTTGTGGTGGACGCCTGCCGCTTTTGAAGCTCCGTGAACTCCCGCACATAAAGGAGGAGCATGCCACTCCTCTCCTCCTTGAGCTCACCGAGCTCCACGTCCTTGGCCCTGAGCTCTGCATCCTTGGCATGGAGCTCCTGTGTCAGGCGCCTCACCTTAGAGTCCGTCATCTGGTGCGCCGCCATGAAACCAGGTAGAAGCAATGGGGAGAGGAAGCAAAGGGGGCGAAACGGCTGAAAGGCAATGCAATCTATGGGAAGGCGGAGGGAGCCAGCAGAGGAGCGGGGTGAATCTTTTGGTTTTCACCATGGGAAAACACCAGTTGACGACTTTTCACTTCACGGAGCAGTGGGTTTTATAGGTGGAGTCATCATGACTAATTGCTACTGCGCCTGCTCCCGTCAATCAAAAAAATAAAAATCCTGCTGCGCCTGCCGCACCCAAAGACCAGTGCAACACAGCGGTGGATATTTAAATTTACCTACCGGCAAGGAGAGAAAAAAAGGGGTGAAAAAACAAATGTGGCGGCGGCCTAGCTACTCGGTCGCACTAGCCCAACTAGCTAGCCACCGTGCTTCACTGATGTACTCGGCGGGAAAGGTGGGCTTTTGTGATTTGATGACTCATTTACTTGCTTCGGTGCTACGACCGAGGAGGACCCAGAAAACACGCGGTAGGGCTCCCACGTATCGGCAAGGAAGAAAATATGCGTGCACCACCCGGGAGGACCCAGAAACCGCGCGGTAGGGTGTGCCATGTCTCGGCACGGAGGAAAAATGTGTGTGTAAAAATAAATTGTATCAAACTACCTATGGTTCGACCTCGGGACCCAGCCAGTTGGTCGAAAACACCCCACTAGCCACACAGCTTCATCATGCTAACGTGGCACGGAGGATAGCTGTGGTTAGCTCCGTCTCGACCAGCCATAACGTCTCTTGTTCCAGGCGATTCATCTATTTTCCAAGCATTTTTTTAGTTATAATAACACCACGGCAAGCTCGCGCCGCTCTTCGTTTGTGCCCGTGCGTCTAAAGGTTGTACTGCTAGATGGAGAGAAGAGAGAGAGAGATGGCAGACATGGGACCCACCAGTAAGTCACTCAACGTTAATGCACCTATTGATGAGCCACTCCCTCTACTCTACTCAACGTAATACTGTATAAAATCAAGTTATGAGACAAAGCCAACAACCGTTGCGGTTTTAGGCCATCGACGTATGCTTTGAACTCCAGGTTGCCGATTCGAATCTCGTCCTTCAGATTTGTTAGTTTTAGGTCCAAATTTGATCAATGACAAGTGGGCCTCCCGTGTGTTGTTCCGATATTTCAGTGTAGGATGGTTTTTTTGCACAAACACTTTACGCGGTTAGACAACTTACGGCACCAGTTACACGTATTTTGCAAGTTTAGGAACAAAAATGACAGCGGCATAGAATATCACATGCTCCCCGCAGCTTAGATGCTATGGTGATACGAGATTTTACGTCGTTGGATCTGAGATCCAATGGCTTGGGAGTAATCTTTGTAATTATGCGCCATTTCCATATAGCATCTAAGGTGTGGGGGCACATGATATTCTCTCGGGGGGGTGCACAACCCATCGGTGTTTCGGAGGGTGGGGACAAATATAATGTTCAAAAAATATAATCCAAACAATCCTAAACAGAGCTTCACAAATTTATCTAAGGTCGAGGGGTTACCCCCCCCCCCCCCGACATTCTACATAGCTCCTCCTATGCAAGAGGTGTAGTGGGAGCGTCCAGGTGTGAGAGAGACAACGCGAGAAAGCGAGGTCAATCGAGTCATTTATAGAGGGAGAGATCGAGTGAGTGTGGCCTAGCGTACACTCGAATGTTAAAGACGATACACCGAGATATCGTGTGGCGAAGCTGTAGTGAGGGCTGGAGGGAGATAGTTACCGAGAGTGGCCTAGATAGACTTTGTGTGTGCATGCACGGTGAAGGTGTTTTACAAAGGCAATGTACGTGTCTTGAGAGAGAGAGGGAGGGTTTGTCATGGAGGGCACAACGAGGTTGTTACATTTGTTAGTGTGTGGGCGGGTGTGACATAAATGGAGATAGAAACGTGAAGAGAAATAATGAGCGCGCGTGTGTCAGATACCAATAGCTATATTAACAAAGAAATGAAGATCGATCGATACGTGAAGTATGTGTGGTGGTTGGGGGGGTGTCGATGGAGAGACCTAAACACAACATTTGCATGTACATAGTACTAGACTTAATATTCATGTTTCAATTTATTGTGCATTTTAAATATTGAATTGAGGACCATGCATGGCTTACATTTTAGTTTTGAATTCATGTCATACATGCATGGTCATACATCCACGTTGAGATCACTATATCACAAACTCACTCTAATTCAAGAACTCGTCATAAATCAATTACCGTGCCTTTTGGAATGACCAGTTATTTGCAAGGAAAATACGGGCATTGTAATCGACTTTACTCCCATCAAAGCCTGCCTAATCTCATGGATCCGCCAGTTAATCACCTGCCTTATTCACGTAATCACAACACCCCCCCCCCCCCATGATTTTCAAGGGGGCCAGCCCAAGCCTACCGATCCCTAATAAATATCAAAAGTTTCCTAATCGCTCATGAGCGAGACCGAGCTTTGCAGCGCGCGCGCATTAGTCACCACGCTCGCCACCACCAGGATATGAGCCCGGGTCTGGCTGGTACGCCGTCGGGTGCTACCATTCGAGAATGCGAAAGGAATCTTTTTTTTAATTGCCGAATGAATCTATATTTAAACTTCACGCCTCCACTCGAGCCTCCGCATTTCTAGTCAAAATATTTGGCGGCCAGAATTCCAGCCCTAGGAAATTCCCCTCATGTCCCCGGTCCATAATGACAACCGATGAACAATAGAGTGATGCTTTTAGTAACTAGCCCATGTTACCTACCGTGTCGAGCACGGTTCAATTCCCTTGGTCGCCGCTACCCAAGGTCACCCGTCAACTCCATTGCCTAGTACTACTAATAGTACTACACCAGGATGAGCACAGAATGGATCTCCGTTTGTTAATTTTGTTCGTGCGTTGTTCGTGCCTACTAGAGTTACTATATCAGCCAATGCACTGGTACAGAGGGATTATCTTTTTACTCTGCATATATATATAACTTGTCTGAAGTCTAACTAAGCAAAATATTTGACCAAATCCTTTCTTAAGAAATATTAACATCTACAACAGCAAAGATGTATGGCTTGAAAATTTATTTCATCATGCAAGTTATGATATTGTTTCGAATCCTAGATTTTAAATTCCAGAAAATCCAAAACTGACCTAAAATTCATGAAACTGAGCATGGTCATGTGATATGGCACAAATAGGCTGTCGTATTTTTTTTTCAAGAGACAAGCTGCTTATGAAAAGTTGCACAAATGAAGAGCCAAGGTATTTTGGAATAAAGACATGTCACGTTAATGCGAATGGTTTCACTATTCAAACTGCGGGCGTTAGACCTACGTGCCGCCACGAGTCCCGCTTCTCATCGGCAGGCGCCGTCCGAGCAAGCGTGTGAGTCTCCCTCAAAAAAAGAGCAAGCGTGAGAGTCGATGGGAGGCGTGCGAGCAGACCGCTGCGCTGACTCACCAGGAGGCGAGCCCTTTGACCAGGCTCCGCCGCCCACCTTCCACCTAACTGCCCCCACTTTTAATGGCGCCGGCGCCGCAGTTTAAATCACCCCCGCAGTCCTTGGTCTCTCTACAATCTTCTCTCTTCCTCTTGGATTCTCCTGTCGTCTACCTCCAACCAGCCTGACCTCACCATACGCCATGCCGCATCACGATGGTCTGCCCTTAGTCTTCCAGTTTCCTGAGGAAGACACCCAGCCGGAGTCTCAAGAACATAAGGCGCTTTGGGACGAACTTGAACTGGCCTTGCGGGAAGATGCCGCCTGTCCCCGCTCCCATTCCAGCTCCCGTCGCCATGACTGCGCCAGCGCCCATCCCCGTGGCATTGATGGCCTGGGAGCCGCACATTGTCGCCGAGCTTGAAGCCACGGGGTTCCACGAGGTCCCCGTTGACTTTCACGCGCCCATGCACCTGCCAGCACATGCGCCTGCCCGTGCACTGACGCGCGCGCCCGTGCCGGTGCCCATGCACACAAATGTCTCCGCCGCGCCGTTACCAGAGCCTGTCCCCGCGCCGATGCCAGTACCCCCCTCAGCGTCATGGATCGCCGCCGTCAACCGCTTCCTTGCACCAATGCCAGTCGCCTCCTCCCGCCAGTTGACTGGCTCTTGGAGACCGAAGTCCAGAACATTCTGGCCTTCCTTGAAGCTAGGGCCAACGTCCAGGAGTACGCCAACAACGGCGCAAGACGCCGCTGTCGCCGCCGGTCAGTGGCCTGACGACACACAGAGCACGGCAGAGGAGCCGCTTCCCGCCGCAAGACGCCTCCGCCGCCGCCGCCGCGTGATCTAAATATGCCATGAAAAACGTTCGGATTGCCATCCTTAAAATCCGAACGTTTGGGATTTATCATTTGCGTTTATTTTAGTTCAATCGTTGTATGAATGTAAAGTCGCAGTCTGACTGAATGAAATCTATGGTTTGATCGATTGAATGTTCTGCTAGAGCCGTATCAAATTAAATATAAAACATCATCAAGCGACATGTATTCCTTCTCATCGCAAACATTTCATATTAAATACAACGTCAATTCCAAATATTTTTTTAGGGAAGCCAGTTCCAAATACTTGTAGGGTGGGAGCAGTCCCCTTGTTCGAGCACTATCGGTGATACATCTATTTATCCACGCATTTAATTGTTATTAGTAGATACTACTAGCCTAACTTATCCGTCACGGTCACTTTTGTTTCTAAACTTATTACATACTCAAATACTAGTACTAGTATTACGTGAAACTGGTGTGGTAACTTGTGAACTCGTCCAGATTCGGTCAATGGCCACACCGCCCGCGCGTTCTTCGTGTTTGCCCATGCGTCTAAACGTAGAAGGGGAGGAGAGAGAGAGAGCAGACATGGAACCCACCAGTAAGTGAAGCGGAATAGTACGTGCTCACGAGCCGGTCCCACTAATGTACTAAACTTAATATAAAAACATGTTGTCCATTAAATAGGCTGTGCTAATATAAAAACATTATATCAACAAAGGGGAGTACAAGAAACGTTGCTACTCTGTTGCCTATTGACGTGCGGCTTGAAGGACCTGGTCGCATGTTCGATCCTCGTCCTTTTTCATTTTTAATTTATACTAGTAAGGTACACGTGCATTGCACGCATGAGATTTGGCAACCAAATCATGAATAAATACCACACCATAGCATGTAAGCTTTGATTCATATATGCATGATGTAGATGTTCATTTAATTCTTATAGTTCATCTCATTCAAAATCAATAAGTTTTATAAAAAAGTTAATCTATTTTAAGATTCATGGAATTGTGTATTGTAGAGCATAAAGTAAAAACAAATAATGGACAAGAGGTAGAACCTATCTGTTTGGCTTGCCGGGGATCGCAGTGCCGGGTAATCTTCTCAACTCCTTGTCGAAGCTAAGTTCACGGTAGGAACCTGCAACTTCATGCAGATGAGAATGAATGCAGGATGCGATCCTATCTATATGCATATGCAAATGCTCATGAAATGGTTATGCAATGATCTTGGAATGCTCATGCATGCATGCAATCTTGGTCGAGGGCCCCCCACAGCGCTTCTTTATTTTCTCTCGCACGGGGTCATCGCCCCGGCTTTGTACAAGGGGTTACATGCAGCTGAGGCAAGGCCTGTACAAAAGGGTGGCTGCCGGGCAGGGCCCGACAACCGCGCCTTACGGGTAGAACTTGCGGAGATGCTCAATATTCCATGAGTTTTGCAATTGAATGCCATCTCCGGTCTCTAGATGGACTGCGCCAGGTCTGTTGACTCGTACTACCCGGTAAGGGCCTTCCCACTTCGGTGACAACTTGTTTGTACCCTTGGCAGACTGAGCACGCCTAAGGACAAGGTCACCTTCCTCAAAACATCGGGCGTGAACCCTGCGGCTATGATAGCGACGCAGGGCCTGCTGATAGCGTGCAGCACACGTAATAGCCCGGAGACGGTTCTCCTCGAGTAGCACAGCATCGTCACGCCGGTGCTGATCTTGCGCTACTTTATCGTAGGCAAGCACTCGAGGCGACCCGTAAATGAGTTCCGTGGGGATAACTGCTTCTGCCCCGTAGACCAGGGAGAAGGGAGTCTGCCAGGTAGCTCGGTTTGGTGTCGTTCTGAGGGACCAGAGAACTACCGGCAACTCCTTGATCCACCGCCTGCCGTGCTTCTGTAGCGTATCAAAGGTTCTCATCCTGAGTCCACGCAGCACTTCAGCGTTCGCCCTCTCAGCTTGTCCATTGCTCCGGGGGTGTGCCACAGAGTCAAATGAGATCTTGCATCCGAGGGCATGAACATATTGTATGAAGGCGTGGCTCGTGAACTGGGTGTCGTTGTCGGTAATGATCCTTGTCGGAACACCAAAATGACACACCAATTCTTTCAAGAACTTGATAGCTGATTGAGCAGTCACCTTTCTCACAGCAGTCACTTCCGGCCACTTTGTAAACTTGTCGATAGCAACGAACAAGAATTCAAAGCACCCGATTGCTCGGGGGAAGGGGCCGAGGATATCGAGCCCCCAGACCAAAAATGGCCATGATAGAGGGATTGTTTGAAGTGCTTGGGCAGGCAGGTGGGTTTTCTTGGAATGGAACTGGCAGGCTTCACATTTCATGACTAGCTCGACCGCTTCTTGGAGGGCTGTGGGCCAATAGAATCCTTGCCGGAATGCTTTCCCAACTAATGCCCTTGATCCAATGTGCGAGCCGCACATGCCTTTGTGTATCTCAGCCAGCAGTTCCTTTCCTTCTTCCCGGCAGACACACTTCAATTTCACACCGTTGGGCCTCCTTCTGTATAGAGTGTCATTGACAAACTGATACAGACTGGCCCACCGGGCTACTTTTTCAGCTTCGTCTTGGTTGCCAGGAAGCTCTCCGGTTTGGAGAAAGTGGACATTGTGCCTTGCCCAAGTTGGAGCCTGAGGCCCGGCAACGAGGACTAGCGGCACCTCCTCTGCTGCGGGAGCACAAACCTCGTTCGCGGGGTCCATGGGCCCGGCTGGAGGGGGTGGTCCGGCAGGCTGCGAGGAGTTGTTTCCGGCAGGGTCTCTGCCAGTAGCAGACGGCTCTACCAGGAGAGGCTTACCGTAGTACAACTTTCTCCTTTTCCGGGCCATTGTTGCTGGGGATACGAAGGGCTGAGTGAGATGGAGAACAAAAGTTCCTGGTCCCACAGGAAGCTTCTGCACAGCACACTTTGACAGATAATCAGCTATGCTGTTTTCCGCACGGGGTACGTGCTCTGTTTGCAATCCGTCAAAGTGCTCCTCCAATTTCCTCACTTCCTCGACGTATGCCTCCATCAATGGACTTTGGTAATCCTTCTTGACTTGTCTCACCACAAGCTGTGAATCTCCTCGAATGATCAGCTTCTTAATTCCCAATTCAGCTGCAATCCTGAGCCCGGCAAGGAGCCCTTCATACTCTGTTGTATTGTTGGTTGCTTCTTCCCGGGCAAAGTGCATCTGGACGACGTACTTCAAGTGCTCCCCGGAGGGGGCGACAAGAAGCACGCCAGCCCCCGCACCTTGGGAAAAAGCACCATCAAAATACACAATCCATTCTTGGGGTGATTCCTTGCCGGGGATAGCTGTCTCTTTCACCTCCTCATCAGGGGTTGGCGTCCATTCTGCAATAAACTCTGCCAATGCCCTGCTCTGAATAGTTGACGTGCTTTCAAACTTTAAACAAAAACTGGATAACTCCAAAGCCCACTCCACTATTTTGCCGGTAGCCTCAGGGTTTCGGAGTATCCTTTGCAACGGGAAATGAGTGACAACCGTGATCTCATGGGCTTGGAAGTAGTGGCGTAGTTTCCTTGAAGCCATGATGAGACCAAAAATCAACTTTTGCACGCCAGAGTACCTCGACCTTTAATAGGGAGCTGACAAAGTACACTGGGCACTGCACCACTTTCTTCTTTGCCGCGTCCTTGGGGTTGATCTCGTGGCCGTGCTCACAGCTGTCCTGATCCTTTTCTGACTCTACCGGTCCCTGCTCACTCTCTGCCTCATACACTTCTCGCTGCACTACCAAGGCTGCACTGACCACTTGGTTGGTTGCCGCTAAGTATAGCAGCAACGGCTCCTGGGGTTTGGGTGCAACCAAGGTAGGCACGGAGGACAAGTAGGCCTTCAACTCTTGCAAAGCTGCATCTGCTTTCGGGGTCCACTTCATGGGCCCTGCCTTCTTCAAAATTTTGAAGAACAGCAGGGCACGCTCGGCAGACTTGGAGATGAATCTGCTTAGCGCGGCAATGCACCCTGTCAGACGCCTCACATCTTTAACTGTCCTTGGTGCTTGGATCTGCTCGATGGCCTTGATCTTGTCGGGGTTGGCTTCGATCCCGCGATGGGACACAAAGAACCCAAGAAACTTGCCGGAGGGAACTCCAAATACACACTTCTCCGGGTTGAGCTTCAGATTGATCTTTCGCAGATTAGCAAACGTCTCCTCCAAATCTTGGATAAGGGTGGCCTTATCCTTGGTCTTGACCACAATATCATCCATATAGGCCTCTATGTTTCTGTGCAGCTGTGGCTCAAAACCAATTTGGACTGCCCTTGAAAAAGTGGACCTGACACTCTTTAATCCGAATGGCATGCGGACAAAACAGTATGTACCACATGGAGTGATGAACGACGTCTTCTCTTCATCTTCCTTGGACATGAAGATTTGGTGGTACCCAGAATATGCATCCAAAAAGGAGAGCAAATCACAACCTGAAGTGGAGTCCACAATTTGGTCGATACGCGGCAAGGGAAACGGGTCCCTCAGGCATGCCTTGTTGAGATCTGTGAAATCTATGCAAAGCCTCCTCTTCCTGTTAGCCTTCCGGACTACCACTGGATTTGCCAACCATGTGGGATGCAGTACTCCTCTGACCAATCCAGCTGCCTCAAGTTTCTTGATCTCTTCTGCAATGAACTGCTGCATCTCCAAGGCCTGCTTCCGGACTTTCTGCTTGACAGGTCGGGCATGTGGGCAGATAGCAAGGTGGTGCTCGATTACCTCCCTGGGAACACCGGGGATATCAGATGGTTGCCAGGCAAACACATCGATATTTGCCCGTAGGAAGGCAACGAGTGCGCTTTCCTATTTGTCATCGAGGGTGGTGCTGATAGTGAAAGTACCATTAATGCCAGCCAGGCCTGCCAGGACCTTCTTCACTTGGGGTGCAGTGACCTTGGATCTCTTGCTATTGGAACACTCCGGCACATCGTCAATGGGTGCCATGCACTCGGTGGGGGCACGCTTCCCGGACTCTTTGCCGGAGTCCCTACAATCCCTCTTCTTTCCCTTGCTATCCTTGGCGGGAGCTGCCGCTGCCTGTGCCTTCTCAGTACATCTTCAAGGTGTTGTAGGCATAGTGAGATGCCGCCATGAACTTGGCTAGGGCCGGGCGTCCAAGAAACCCATTGTACTGCAGGGGGAGATCAACTACATCAAACACAATCTTCTCAGTCCGGTAATTCAGTTCTCCCCCAAACGTTACCGGCAACGTGATCTTTCCCTTAGGACGGCTTCTGCCGGGATTAACTCCTTCTAACGTGTCGGTAACCTCTAGCTCTTCCTCTGCTATCTGAAGCTTGCTGATAACTGCTGGGGAAATCAAGTTCAACCTAGCCCCGCCGTCCACCAACATCTTTGTGACCTTGAGGTTGCGAATCGTTGGTTAGACCAACAACGGCAAACACCCTACCACAGTGGTACGGCTAGGATGATCCTCCTCATCAAAGATGATGGGCGTGCGGGACCATTTGAGCGGCTTCCAGGCCTCGGGCGCTGGTTCCACGGCATTGACTTCTCGCGCCCACCGTTTGAGTTGGCGGTGCGAGGTGTGCAAGGATGCACCCCCGTCAATGCACAGGCATCGGTGGCCTTCTGAAACTCTTGCTCACTGGTTTCCCCTTCATCCCCTCCATCACTCTCATCATCATAGGCTTCCTTCTCTCTACCTCTGGCGGGCTTTCCTTGGTTCCGAAAGGGCTTGCCGGGGCGATTTGCTTCACCACCCGGCCCTTACCGCCAGTAACATTCTGACCCTTTTCCTTGTCACGCTTCTCATACTCTGCTCTCTATCTTTTGACAAGCTGCTCAACCTGATAGCACTCTTGAAGGTCATGGCCCTTGGTCCGATGAATCTTGCAATACGGCCCATCACCTTTCCCATCTTTCTCGGCAGTCAGCGCACACGGCAGCTTCCTTGCCGGGGGCCTTAGCTTTGGCCTTCTTGCCGGTACTAGGCGTGCTTGACCCCTCAACAGTCATCACTGCCTTATACCTTCACTTCTTACTGTGCTTCTTGCCCTTCTTCTGACTAGTTGATTCATCCTCGTCCTCTGAATCAATATTGATGCAATCTTCCTCTCCGGGCAACTTCCTTCCCTCCTCCATCCGGGCACACTTATCCACCAACTTATAGAGCTCCTTCACAGTCTTGGGCAACCGCACGTTCATCTTGGAACAGATCCGGCGGTTGCACACATTGGACTGGAAGGCAGCTATCACGGCTGCCGGATGGATATTTGGGATATTTCTATGAACTTTGCTGAATCTCTGTAAATACTTACGGAGGGTTTCTCCTTCCTTCTGTTGGAGAAGCTGCAAGTCGCTGGGTCGGCCCGGCTCTTGGTGGCCACCGGTGAAGGCACTAATGAACTCGTGGCACTGGTGTGCCCATGATGAAATGGAGTTCTCCGATAGGTGCATCAGCCAAGATCTCACATTGGACTTGAGGGCCAAAGGAAAGTAGTTAGCAAACACCTTCTCATCTCTTCCCCCGGTAGCTTGAACAGCGATGGTGTAGATGCTCAGGAACTCTGCCGGGTTCAGCCTCCCATCGTACTTCTCAGGTATCTCTGGCTTGAACGTGCGAACGGACGGCCAGCAGACTTGCCGCAGCTCACGGGTAAAGGTAGGTCAGCCAACCTCGAAAGGTAGGCACCCGCCAACACCGAGCGCAGGTTCGTCGACGCCGGGGCCGTCGCACCCATCGGTCCGGCAGGGGTCATTGCAGCGTTGCTCAACGACATGTGCATCTCCCCTCTGCCTATCCTCCGGGGCTCGCCGTTGGCCTGGACGTGCTCGAGGGTTAGAAGAGGCCATCAAGACATCGTCGGGGTCTTGATTCTGTTGCGCTCGCGCTGGCTGCCGCGGCGGGGACTGCACCGTGGGGATGGCTCCCTCAGTACGGTCAGCAGCGTGAGCCGTTGCTGTCGCTTGGGGAGGCCGTGGTGGGCCAGCTCGCCGTGAGCCCCCAGCTTTGGCGAAACCGAGCAGACTTTGGATGGTGGCACGCCATTCGTCCATCTGCTCGGCCACTGGTGGAAACCTCAGCAGCAGCTGAGCCCGCGCCATGGCCTCTGAGGCTGTGCTTGGCATAGGAGATGATGAAGTTGATCGCGTCGTCGCTCGGCTCCTGACGGTGCCAGCGGCGGCACTGCGCCCCCACTGCCGCAGGGCAACCACCTGGATGGCAGGGTGGTGCGGCGAAGGCGCTTGAGGGCCAGCGGCTCCGTCGAGCGCAGCGGCTTGGTCGACCCGTCCCGGGGGAGGTGCACGCGCTACGACCGCACCCGAGGTGGGAGCGCTCAGAGGGCGGCGATTCACCCCGGTCTGAGCGCCGTTGCTGTGGCTGTGCTCGTCGGCGGGCGAAAGGGGCGCAGATGGAGTAACCCCTTTCACCCGGGCCTTGTGGAGCATGGCCGTCGTGGTGCTGCTGATGTTGCACTCCTCCGGTGTCTCCTGCTCCTGTGTTCGCCGCGGGGGAAGTGGTGAAAGTGGCGCCTGCTCCGACCACATCCCTGGCAGCGTCCGTGTCCTCGCGTGTCTCCGTGCCCCCCGCAGCTTTAGAGGCCGCGGGCGGCGGAGCTTTCGAGGTGGATGGATGAGCCGAAGATCTGGGTTTCTTCTTGGGTGCCATGGTCGATGGCGTCGTCGAAGATGCTGATGGCGATGAAGGTGACGCGCTGCTCATGCCTTCAGATTCACGCAAGCGATCCCCCTACCTGGCGTGCCAAAGATGTCGCGGGAAAACCACGGCCACCTATGGGGCCAGGGGGCCCCTTGCTGGTTCGGCAAGGGGACGTCACGTTGCACAAAGAGCAGACGAGTGTGCGGCAGCGCGGCGGGGATCACACAGGCACTTCACCCAGGTTCGGGCCGCCGTGAAGCGTAAAACCCTACTCCTGCTTTGGTGGATTGATGATGGAAAGGTGGTGGTGGAGCGTAGTATACTTGCCCGGCAAGGGTTGCCTCAGGGCTGCAGTGGCTACGCGCGTATAGGGGTGTGAGTTATCCAATCTTCTAACCCTTTCTACGGCTACCATGGGCCTCCTTTTATAGATTAAGGGGTCACCACAATGGCAAAGTGGGCATTACGCACTGATAAGATAGCAAACAGTGCTATCATATCTAACTCTGCGGGCTGACAGGGCGCATTAAATGCACCGCTCAACGTCACATCGTTGGACACCCGGCAAGGCTTGCCGGGCTATCTCGCCAGCCCCGCACCTGCTCGCTTGACACGTCGCAGGACGGGTGTTATCTGCATGTGTTTCCTGTAGGAAGAGGCTGCCATGTGGTGAATGGCTGCCACTTAATCACTTCGCGGCTTGACACCGCACTGATTGACGACGTGGGTCGTGGCGGAGTGGTTGGTGAGGTGGTTTTGCCTTCGTGTGTCCCGGCAGGCCTTTCCGGGACACCTTGGACATCTTCTTCTGAGGGTGGCCTCGCCCCTTGCAGGGCTCGCCTGCCCGGCAAGGGAGGCCCTTCTCCTGGTGGTATCTTGCTTCTCTGGCTTGAACTTGGTCCCTCCGATCTGCATGCTGGTCCTTTGATGATCTTGGTCTCTTGTATTCTGGCTTGGGTTGGTGCTTCAATCTCGTCCCCGTGCCTGTGCACAGTCTGGGCAATAGACCCAGGGTTTGTTGTACCGACAATGTGCCCGTACAAAGAGCTAGCGTAAGTTCAGTTACCTGCTTCTCAGAATTTTAGTTAGCCACTGATTGCAAAATTGTTCAATTACGTTGCTTGGCTTAATTTAGTTTGCTACTGATTACATAATGCCATAGCCTGTTAATCCTATTATAGACTACGCCTATCTATGTCTTTGATACTTACTATTAAAAATTACCTGTTTGCCTGAAATTAAATTGCTACTTAAGCATGTAGATAGCTGGTCATATGTACTTCTAGGGTGCAGTAAAATTCATGTGTAATTTACGTTCTGATACCCTGTTTGTTTAAATGGTTTGTTGTTATCACTTGTAGCACTAGTAATGTTTGCATGTTCATAGACAGACAACTGTCAGGTTTATATGAGGGACAACGTCTTTTTAACTTATATATATATATATATATGTCGGAATCATTTTGCTTACATCAAAGATATTTATAGATGTCTGTGTTGCTGGTAAACGGTACTGACTTGTTACTTTAATACGTTGCCAAGAACTTGTTAGTTTTACTAGTTCATATGTAATTAAATACGTTGCCAAAACTGGTTAGTTTTACTAGTTTGATGTTAGTTTCTTACGGCTCTTGCAACACTTTATTTATGATTGCTAACATTCAAGTTTGTAGGATCCAACTGAAACTCCGTTGGCACAACAGGTATGTTTTCAAAAACTTCCTTCTTTACCTGGTTTGCTGATGTAACTTGTTGCTGTAATCATCCTATCAACTTCAAGTTTTCAGGCAAAACAGGTTAGCCCCATAGACGTTGTATCATCCCACAGCAGTGGCACCGGCCCAATCTTGCATCATGAATTGCCAACTATTGATGCTCTAGAGGCTAAACTATTGGTAGAAAGAGATTCTGCTTCTGCACTTAGAGATGAAGTTGACATGTTGAGGAAGCAAACAGCACAATCACAAGCAGTACTCAAGACAACCATTAAATATTTGGTGGATTTCAAAACGAAGCAAGCTGAGACTGACCACATTGTTAAGGTCCTGAAGGAAAAAAGGAAATTAAATTCCCACTTGGTAAATCATAGGTGAAATGTTTTTTCCAACATTGAATAACATTTGTATTGTTTGTTCATGTAATCGATCAAACCATTTGTTCTAGAGATCATGTAATAATTGTTTTCTGTTTTTTGGTTTGTAATTTTTTTTAGCACGAGTCTGTATTAATTGATAAGACTCTGAGACATTTCATTTTGATTGCTATGCCAGACCTACAAATATGCCAATCGGGCTGAATGTGCATTCAGCAATAATAGTAGTATAGATGGTCCTTAAGTGGCATGCATCTGAAAGGGACAAGATGTTGTACTAGTTTTGCTAAAAAAATGATGCTCTTTTAGCAAAAAAAGTACAGCGGCCTAGCTTATGTATGTTAGTTGATATTATTGATCCATATACTCTATAAGTGTTTATATGTCTGTTAGTTTTGTACATTATTGGTTGATTGACTCAGTATTTTGAATCTTGAGACATCGCTTGTGTACATATCTAAATGGGAGTACACTATATGATGCGTGTGTCATACATGTTACACTTGAGTTGGACATAAAGTGGTTTCAAATATTCGAATTCACCTTAAACTGGATTCTACCTTCTGAATTCGAGTATCGGCATTTGTAAATCATATTCATATATGATAGTGGAATACATCTTTGTTGTGATTTTGAAGATATATAAAAAAAGCATAGAATGATTTATAAAGATTCGTATAAGAATACAAAATGGATTCAAATATAGTTGCCAGGGTAAACCTGAATGCTTATTGTCCCCAAACTTGAAAGAAGCGGTAAAATATCCACTCCCACGTCGGCTGCCCGAAGCCAGTGTTTGCGAGATGGAAATTACTGTCTACCCCTTACACGGACAATCCATCTGCCCAATTTCCACTGCTCTCAATAGGGGTAGGTTAGTAACTTCAATTAGACGTGACACAACCGCCTCTGAGCCCATTCAGACACGGTGGGCGCCAAACGTGGGCGGCAAAACACATTTGATTCAAGCTCGTCCGAAAGACCTCTGTCTCTCCCTCCATTTCCCCATTTATACACGATGGGCGGCAAAACAAGAAATCGATGTAGGCAAATATTTTTAATAGGGGCAGGTTTGTAACTTCACTCAGACGTGGCACAACCGCCCTACCTGTCAGCCCCGTTCATACACCGTGGGTGCCAACCGTGGGCGCCAAAACACCCTCTCCTCGCCCCAAATCGCTCTGGGCAAATATTGGGGAGATGCGAGATTACTGTCCTATCCCCAACTGACGAGACGTCCAAATTTTAAACGGGGGCTAAGTTCGTAACTTTCCCATATTTCAGACAGGCGCGTCCCAAAAACATGGTTCCCCGTACCTCTCCCTCCCCATACCTCTCCCTCCATTTTCCCATTCATACAACGTCCGCGCTAGAACACCATCCCCACACCAGCCTCCTCTGTCTGCCACCCCATCCATCACCGCCGTCCTCCACCCCATCCATCGCCGCCGTCCTCCACCATGCTGGAGCGCCTACCAAGACCGCGTCGTCCACTGCTAGAGATGGACGTTTCTCATCCACGGCGATGGACCAGGAGCCTTGCATCGCATCCTCTCGCGTCATCGGCTCCGTCGTCCTCCTTGCCGGGGCCGCTCCCACGACTTTCTCGTCCACAGCAACGGGACTTATCCTCCGATGCACCCGTCTACCATCGCAGATCTGCTTCAACACCACTAACAGCCAACGCACCCCCGATGCCTACATGCCGCCGCAAGAGAGGTGGTACTACTTCATATCTGCTCAACTTTTTGATCTCAACCAGAAAATAGATCGTAACTTGGTTACTGTACTTTCTTTTCAGGTCTTAAAATTTAGTTCTTAGTTCGAAGCAAACAATGGTTGCTAAATAGCATTTCTGCGGTTTGCAGCTTCAAATCTGCCATGGCACAGTCATAATAGGGTTTAATTGATCATGCTTAGGGTTTCCCCCTTTTATGATCACTATACGATCAGCCTACGTGCTTCGTGTCATAATAGCACTGCTCCACCCATCAACCTAAACAAGCTTAGTTGTTCAAATAAGAATTTGATATTATTAAAATAGAGTCGTTTAATTGGTCAGCTAAATGTTCCTAATTTAGTTTCGAAAATGCATGTATGGCGCTGGGGTGTGGATCTACAGGGTGCCCACGGTGGGCCGCGGCCCACCCTGGGATTTTGGGTTGGCCCAGACCCCAATTCCCCTCTATTCAGCTGCGCTTCCGATCTCTACTCGCCCCCAGCCGCCTGCCTCGCTAGCGACTTGCCATCCCCGGACGGCATGACTCTAGGAGGAGACGTCGGAGTAACAGGAGGTCAGGAGCCGCTCGCCCAACAACGTCACCGCTGCCCGGGCGCGCCGTCGTGCCTACCTTCCCAGTCCGTTCAGGGCTCAGGCGTGCAGCACCCACTAAGCCAACCCGATTTATCCTGAGATGCGTCATCAACACTCAACAGCCACTCCTCATCACCCATTTTCTAATTGATTCATTACTCATTAGGCAGGACTGTCAGTAGGGTTTGTTGTGTACTGAGTGCTACCTACACTTAATGGTTCAGATATTTCAGTAATCTTTAGTACCTGTAAAGTTCACAGGGTTTCAAATTTCCGGCCCTAGGAATAGACACTAGTCATGTTGGATTGTTGGTCATAGTGACATTAACCCAGGTTACTACTGCAGGCCAGGTTTGTTGACAATTTTACTTGTCTTTCTTACTCATTCGATATGATATCCAATTATTCACGTCGATTAGTTGCAAACAATAAGTGCTAGACCAACTTCTTGATTCAGATTTTGGACGGTCTCTTACTGCAGTTACAATTCTGCATACTTGTCCTAGTAAGCTCACAAGTAATGATTGATTCACTACCTCTATGCTTGCCTTGTCATATCTGTTGTCAATATTATTTTAGGGTGGACCACCCTGTTTCAAAATACTGGAACCGCAAACATGAGTGAATAGTATTTATCTGTGTGATCTCTTCCATCATGTGTGGGCAATGAACACTGCATTGTATAGAAAAAAAGTGTCATATTCACCTTTTACATAGACTACAATCTTTTACATGGAATACAATCTGCCTACTTGCTTTGTGTCGCACTACCAGCACTCCACCCTTGAAGCTAAACATTATGCCACTCAAAATTCCTTAGTTTATTTGTTCAAATACGAATTTGATATGATTCTAATGTTCCTACTTCAGTTTTGAAATGTATGTCCGCCTGTTATAGAGACATAAGAGGTTTGTATTTCTGTGTGTGGTCTGGTCAGCACGGTTGGGGGATGAACTTTGTATACGCAGGGGTTTGTAGGGAGACACTCTCCGAGTTGAATCCGCAATGCATTCCAAAGATAATCTGACTACTTTTTATGTTTTCATGAATCTCAGATACTGAACATCATCATAATGGTTATGAGCTTGCGCGCATGAAAAGAATAAAGCAGAACAATGTCATGGCTGTCAAACTTGGCATTAAGGGACTGAAATCAAGTCTGGATGCAATGCAATGCAAACGCTCTCCACCTACAGATTCGTGCTCAGAATATGATCCTAACAATGATTCTGAGCTAGAGGGAGACCTAAGCCAGTGTAGCTCCCTAGTGGAGGAGTCAGAGGCAAATGCCCTATCTTATTCACCCATCAAGGTGCTTGCTCTAACTTTCCAAGGTTATATTGGTCGCACATATCTTGCAACTGATGCTTTGCATTGCTTCTACTTTGTTGCACTGCCATTAGCTTAGTTTACACATCATGTATGTGAATATGCCCTGCCTATCCATTTTCAATACATATTCCATCTGTCGTCATACCATATTTATCCATTCAAATGTTGTTCTTGTGTATCAGATGTTCAAAAGGAAGAGGGCGATTGCTGAGGTAGTGACACCTGATAAATCAAATAGCCCATTAGGTGTAGTTGCAATATCACCAGATCCAGAAAACACGGCCCCAACTCTAGCAGACTCTAGCCCTACTACACTGGTTATCTCTGATGCCCCAACTCAGCAGACCCCAACTGCAGCAAACAGTATGATGATGCCAGTTGACATAGCACCAGCTCTATGACGCAAAACCCCCATTCCAGCAAAGAGTACACCAAATCCAGTTGCCAAATCCATTTTCGAACGAGAGAGAGCCCCAATTGCAGCAAACAGGACCCTGTTCCACTTCTTCCCGGTTTAGAAGACGAAGCTTATATTGTTGTCAGGAACTTTGTGCGCATTTTTCCATCATGGAAAGATTATACCACAGACACAGAATAATTTCCAATCTTTATCCGCAACTTACGTGTAAGTAATGTACTAATGTTATTCATGGTAATTAGTGCATATGTTTCTGCTGACAGAAGACACAAGAGGGATTGGTTCATTGTGTAGCATTCTGCATCTTATCTCCCTCGCCCACCATTTACTAAAAAATACCAGATCTATATTTCATCTTACCAAAAAGTTGAATACACATACAATGCCAGTGCAGAAGTGTAGCCCATTGCTCTCGTCAGTACATTTTGTCCTGTAACGCTTGTACTTACAGGGATTGGTAGTTGATTATGTAGCATCAATCTGCATCTTATCTTCATTATCCTCTATCCCTTCCAGTATTATCATATCTATAATTACTCTCTACAAAATGCAGAGTACAGGCAATGCATATGAAGAAGTTTATGTGCTAAAATTCTTGAATTATCCTTCCCTTGACATGGAGAAGGGCATTATAGAGCCGGTGTTAACTGTTAATGTAAGTCAGTCCTTCTAAAGCCTTTATCCTCAACTGCTGTTTAATTTGCTCATACTCCCTATCGTCAACTGCTGTTTAGTTTGTTGTTTCTATCAAAATGCATATTCGCAACAACTGTAAGTTCCAAGTTTTAGTTGTAAAACCAAATTCCTTATTCATACCATGCACATTACTCAATACTCCCTATATGTATGCTTGTTTTTGTGGATCTATAATCCAGTGTGTGGTGAAGCCGCCCACGTTTGCACCTTGTCATCTCCTGTTTTATCTTACTGATGTGGCTGATGATATGAACAACATGCCATGCACATTAACGAAAATAGATACAATGATTGTCTTTGCCCTTCATCTATGCTTGTTTTGTTGACATGGTAATCCAGTAGTGTGGTGAAGCTGCCTGCATTATGAACAATGCCAAATTATGCTATTGATATTTTGAACTGACTCTTTATTTTCTAATTTAAAATTGGATGGAATTGACAGCACAGTTACCATCTTTGTTTATACATGTGCAAAACCTGTCATCTCTCTGCTTGTTTCAGGTTGATATGCCTGATGGCATGCACAAGTCTGCTGAAGGCTGTGAGACAAACCCAACATATATTGCAGCAAAGAAGACAAAACATCTTGAAGATAGCGAGACAACCCCAAAGTCATGTCTTGATGCAGTGTTCAAGTTACTTGAGACTAGCAGTTAGACAAGCTCACAGAATTCGCTGTCTGAATCAGTTCGACTTCTTCAGTCCCAAGTTCAAGCAGAAAGGCATTCTGCAACTCAACTTCGACTTGAAGTCCTATCTCTAAGGATGATCGTGGAGAACACCAATGAGAACCTCATTGCTAAATAGCTACAGCTGGAAGCTATGACCGACATGCTAGGCCATTCTCACAGCCTTGCTCAGCAGCTTGCGCAGCAGCTCCCGCGCAAGGCTAACCTTTCTTGAACTATCCTGGAAGTGGTCTTGGTTCAGTATTATTTTGTTACGCTGCAATGGCGCCCAGTTTTTGTAATATGCTTCTTCGTTGCACTTTATGATCACTGGTGGCGAACTTCGATGCCCAGTGGATGTAATATACCATACTTTATTGTATAGTGTAGGTTAATTCTAAGTTACTATGCCGTAATTTCTTTATTGTATAGAGTAGGTTTGTTCTTAATTCCTACTAGTTACCGTATATGCCATCATTCTCTATCTGAAAAAAACGGCAAAAATCTAAAGTGGCCGACCGGACCAAAACATTCGCCTCTAACGGGCCTACATTTTAGCGGGCCACAATTTGGCCGGCCTGCAACTTTCTTGGGCCTGAAAGGCCATTGGGGCCTCCACACTTTGCGCCAGGCCCACAACTTGCACGGGCCTACATTCGGCCCAAAGTTTAGTTGGGCCTTTAGTGGACCCAGTGCTTAGTTGGGCCCATGTAGCTTCGGGCCATTAACAGGCTGAATACTCTTCTGGCCTGTTACGGCCCAGAAGATACCATGGGCCTTTAGCAGGCCGAAATGCATGTTGGGCCTTAATTTTCAATAGTCGTCCACGGGCCTTTAGCAGGCTGAAATGTAGACCGGGCCATTATTGGCCCAGTTATATGACGGGCCATTACCAGGCCGAAACATATCTCGGCCCTTAGTTGGCCCACTGATATCATGGGCCTTTAAGAGGCCGAAAGCTTAGTAGAGGAATCAACAGGCCGAATTATACGACAGGCCTTTAACAAGCCCAAAGTCACGTTGGGCTGCACTGTTGTCACCTTGATCACGGGCCGTTAGTGGGCCGAATGTCGTGTCGGACCATATATGGCCCAAGGGCAGCACGGGCCATTCCCAGGCCGAAAGACACACCGGGCTGAAATGGGCCCATGTCTACATTAGGCCTCTAACAGGCCAAAATGTCACTAGGCCGTAATTGGGCCCAAATACTCGGCGAACAATTAACGGGCCAGATCTGGCTTTGGGCCGTAAATGGGCCATGTTTAAGCAGGCCGTTAGTGGACTGGCCCACTAGTACATGAGTAAATACTATGGGCCTTTGATTGGACCGGCCTTTTTAACCTATATGGGCCTCCGTTGGGCCCTGCCACATGTCGACGTATCATAGGCACGTCTCCTCTATTGGATGGATGACATCTGGCCCACCGAGGAGCCAACACGTGTTTCCTCCGGCCGATGATGATTTTACACGTGTTACCCTTGACGAAAGCACTTCCATGACGCGCCATTTATCGTCATGGAAGTGGACACTTCCGTGATGATAATTTTGGTATTGTCATGGAATACTTCTACGACAGCACATGTATGACTATCTTGATTCTATCATAAAATCGTCATGGATGCACATGCATGACAGAAAACGTGACCTACTGTAACAAACACGTATCATCACGGAAGTGTTTTTTTAGTGGGTGGAGGAGCACGTGGCAAGTCTGGTGACGCGGTTCGCGCATGCTAGGGAGGACCCTGGCGAGCACGGAGGCATCACCGGCTACATTGGCTACGACAGCAGCTCGTCCGCCTGAACCTTTATCCTTTATTTCCTGTAATAGAGTAGGAGCGGCCCATGGGGGCGTGAAGACATTGTGTGACACTTTTGCTTTAAGTTATGCACTATCGTGTTTCCATTTTCTCATGATATCTTTCTTCCCCTTTTACATTGCCTTTGTGCCCTGCGTCGCTGGGACACAGCCCCCGAGCTGGCTACGACCATCGCTGGTATGCTGGAGCGCGCGCTCAGCAAGGCCAGAGGGTGTAGGGCTCTTCGGGCTACTAGGGGCTCCTGAGGCGCGATGCTCAAGGATCCCCCCTTGACACGCAGGCGGCTCATGCCAAGGGAAACAAGAATGCTTTGAGAGAAAAGCGAAGAGAAAGATGAAAGGGGCTATTAAAGCCTCATGAGGCATTTAGACTTAGCGTTTTAGCAGCGTGCAGCTTGGCGTGGTGTCACCCGCAGGGCATGGCCCGCCAGGGACACATGATCGCGAAGGCCCCCTTGTGAAGTCCCCGTGCTCACGAGGTGCCGCCCATGAAGCCTCCCGCGGAGGAGCCCCTGAGGCCTCCGGTGTCCTGCATCAGCGAGATTGCCAAGTCTTGGGTGTAGAGAGGCAGTGCGCGCTCGCGAGGTTGCTTGTGGGTATCACGCGAGGAGACAAGTACCAATGACCTTGGTGAGGTAACGTGCACGGGAGCAGGCCCACGATCTAGAGCTCAGTCACTTGGATTTAGTGGCGCTGCTAGGTCTGACCCAAGCCTAGGCACCGTGTCCAGCCCCCGCTCGCGTGACACCTAGAAGGAAGATCGCGAGTGCGCGCGCCTCCTGAGGGATACATTACGACAAGCATTTGCAACACTTAGAAAATTAAGTTTTACTGATGCATGAAAAGATCATTACATAAAAGAAGATACATGCAGCCGTGATGCGCATGGGTCAGCTTGAGGATGCGATGGCCAGGGGGCCCCTCAGGTAAGTCCTTTTGCCATGACTGCGCATGGGGCTTCCACTGGGTTGTGGGCGGGAGCTCTTGCGGCCAGCGGCAATGTAGAGGAGGCTCCGGAGAGTGTATAGCTACACTTCACTCGTATCCGTGAGGTCATGGATAGAACTTGCAGAGGTGTTGGATGTTCCATGTGTTTTGTACCGGAACACCCTCCTCCGTTTCGAAACGCGCCGCACCAAGCCAGGAAACTTGCACCACCCTGAAGGGGCCTTCCCACATTGGCAAGAGCTTGTGGAGCCCTTCTCTGGAGAGGATCCGTCGCAGGACAAGGTCGCCAACTTCAAGCGTACACTGATCGTGATGCAGCGCCTGCTGATACCGTGCTGCTCGGACAGCAGCCTAGCGGCATGCCTCCTCGAGGAGCAGCAGATCAGCCTCCGTGCGTCGTCCTGCTGAGCCTCGTTGAAGGCCAGGACACGCGGGGACTTGTGCTTGAGCTCTGTGGGGAGGACCGCTTCAGCCCCGTAGACGAGGACGAACGGTGTTTCGCTGGTAGCCTTAGTGGCGGTCATGCGGATTGACCACGGCACGGAAGGGAGCTCGTCGAGCCAGCCCTTGCCGCGGGCCGTGAGCTTTCTCTTGAAGCTTCTTGCCTTGAGGCCCTTGAGGACCTCACTGTTGGCACGCTCGGCCTGGCCGTTGCCGGATCCATGCGCCTTTTGGGCGGACGCAATGGATTCCCGACGGATGGAGTCTGAGCGCAGCCGTGCATAGGCCTCCTCCGGGGCGCGGCGAAGCGCAAGCCGGACGGCCATCTCCTCCTCGGGGCCGTTTGGGATGAGCTCGGAGTCGACAGATCTAGAGGTGAAGGACTCGGATCCGCTGCCCGCCATGCCTGAGACGACCGAAAAGAGCCGGAGACGAGCTTGGGTGGCGGAGGGGAGTGGAGGGGAGGGAAGTGAAGTGGCTAGGATTTGGTCCGACGAGCGGATGGCGAGGATTTTATGTAGGGTCGAGTGGTCCAGCGTGGGCCGGTCCGACGTGGCGGGCGTGCCCAGGCGCGCCCGGGCGCCCCCATATCTGCCTCATATTTGGGCTGGATATGGGGGGTGCCGGTCAGCCCGGGCGTTTGAGGGCCGTTTGAGGTCCCGTCTGGGTGAAAAAATCGTGACCGGACGTGGCCGAGCGGCCCGCCTGGGCGTATGAGGCGGGTTTGAGGCGCCCGGCTGTAAATGCTCTTACTTAATCAAGAAGGTAGTAAGCTAGAGTATATATTCTGTTTGAAATAAGTTACTATACTAAAGCGGGAAGGCTTTGCTTTTCCTGGTTTTTTGACCTTTTTACCTTTTACTGTTCATTTACATCACCATCAGTGAATACTAGTACAATATATT
This sequence comes from Thinopyrum elongatum, assembly GCA_011799875.1. Taxonomy (NCBI): domain Eukaryota; kingdom Viridiplantae; phylum Streptophyta; class Magnoliopsida; order Poales; family Poaceae; genus Thinopyrum; species Thinopyrum elongatum. The sequence goes on from CM022299.1 coordinate 578,029,418, forward strand.
AAAGCGGGAAGGTTTGTTTTTCTTTTTTTTGTGATTTTTTTAATCTTCTAGTGAACATTACCCATTTGAACCGTGCATCCGAATAATATGATTTTCCCTTATTTTTTTAGCTTCCACTGGAGAAAAAATACGCACGTTGTTAAAAAAACTGTGATTATTCTACACATTATTTCTCTTCTCCTCCTCCACCATCGCGTCCTTATATAGAGGGTTAAGATTTTTTTTACATATCGTTTCTCTCCTCCACCACCATTGTGTCCTTATATATAGAGGGGTAAGATTTAGGATTTTTCTACACATCATACTGGCGTATCAACGCCGAGCCGTCTCAATCGCCGAGGCATAAAATGGTAGGCCGGAACAGTATATTTGTATGAACAGTAATTCGCGGGGAAAATAAGTTCCTGGCCGATTACTACCCATTTTTACACCACGACATCAGCGAACAATTCGCTAACAATTAGACGAACAAAAATCGAAACAATATCCGAATAAACCTAGAACTGCTAACCAAAACAATAAATCAAATAAACCGAAACAACAACTCGAATAATCCGAAACAAAAAAAGCAGTGAAACGGAACAACACCTGAATAAATCGAAAACATTAACCCACCAGAACCATAAACCGAAACAGTAACCGAATTGTAACCCGGAACAATACACCCGAATAAATCGGAGTAACAACTGCTAACCAAAACAATACCCCAAATAAATAGAAAAGGCAAACCCCAATAAGACGGAACAGTAGAACAAGTGAAAATGGAATAACACCTAAATAAAACAAAAAACTTTAAACCACCCGAACCATAAACCAAAATAGTAACCAAATTGTAATCTAGAACAGTTCACCTGAATAAACCGGAACAACGTACGGAAAATATTAATAGACCAACCGGTTTGCTTAATTTATTAAATCATTTAATGTTGGTTACATGCCTATGTAGATTATGGGGTAAAGATATAATTCGTGCTCTGCTTTTCATTTTATTTTATCGCTTAATACATGTTGTTTTCTCGCTTATTTCGGGAAAATACAGACGGAAACGGTCACGGACGCGGCGTGCGCCGCGCTTCTTCGCGCTAGTAAAGATAACATTGCAGCTCGTGATCCAAACACTACAAAGTCTACAGTTGCCATGTAGAAGTATTTTGACAACAATGTCTTGTGTCACTGCATGGAAACTTGACAGCAGTTGTATACCCATGGAATTTACAAAAACTCATGATTTGATGGATAAAATTTATCGTTGATTTTCTGACACAAAATCATGGGATTCAAAAGTGTGCGATGCATGGGAACAAAAGTTTCATGAAATAGCCTTTACCTAAAATTAGTGCCTGCTTAACTTATTAGAGCTCTAGCCCTCAAGAGAAAAGAAAAGAAGTCAAATCTCCAGGGAATGAGAGCTATATCAGCAGGGTATAAAGAAGAAACCGGGCTATTTTTAATGCATAGAATATCACTTTGGGGGATAGCTACGGACAGTAGTAGTAGGTAGTACACATATTAGTGTCATTTCATAGTATCAGAGCATCTACAATCAGGCGTCTCAAACCGTCCCCAAAACGCCAGGGCGTAGGACCGGTCACTGATCGGTCAAAAAAACCCGACTCAACCGGGCGCCTCAAACTGGTCTCAAACTCTCGGACTTACCGGCACCCCTCGTATCCAGTCCAAATCTGAGGCGGGCACGGTCACCACATAGGATTGATGTTGGGGTCCCACACGAAACACTCGAAAACCTAACGGTCCGACGAACGTCTCTTCAGGGGGGGGGGGCACCGCGTGGCGCTGCTCCGGCTTGCTGCCCGAGGGCCAAAGTTCAGCTATTAAGCCGGACGGCGACTCCCAGCCCTAGCCACATCCACTTCCCTTCCTCTCTGCTCGCCGTTTGTTGACAGCCATGGCCCGACAACCGGAGGCAATACAGGACCCCCAGCCCATGGAGGGGACGGATCCGAACGAGGAGGAGACAGAGGCGGATGCGGGCTTCGCCATGGCAGAGTTCGAGGTGGCCCAAGCAGAGGAGGTGACGGAGCAGGCGGCCATCCTGGAGTCCATCATGTCAGAGGCCGCAATGGAGGCCAATTGGCACTTCCTCCGCCAACGGAGGGCGGAGATTGACGAAATCTTCGCCTCTAGTGACAATGACGATGAGCTGGAATTTTCGCATGCGGCCATCTACCCGAAGCCTGACACGGAGATCATGAACATCTCCGACGACGAGCAGTGTAGGGTAGACAGGATATCTACATTCTACGTAGACTTTTATTTTACATGATTTGTATGGATTTGAGGCATCAACTTTAAGGTACTTGAATGCAGCCGACGAAATATGAAGGTTGACCGGTCACTGCCTGCGGATACGCTCAGGCGTGTCTCTGGGGATTTGAGGGCCCGGATATGATGTGTGCGGCGGTACATACTCTCACACATAGGTACGCATGCAGTGTGGGTGTGGCGCGTTGACCGGGTAGGATGAGTAAATTGCATAAAACCACCACTCTGAGGGCTAGGTTTGCGAAAAATATTAGGATACAGTTTCTCTGCAGAAAACACCACATCTTGCGTAATGGTTTTGCAAAAACTACTGATAGTTGGATTTGGCTCGTTTAAGTGTGTTTATGACAGGTGTGGCCTGGTTTTGGCCTACGTGGCGTAACTTTTGTGCCAGATGGGTTTTAATCTAAAATTACAAACTAGACCCTAGAATTTTACAGACACCCCTAAATCAAAAATGAAAAACGCAATTAGCCCCCGCTTCTCGTTCTGCAGCAGATCGGCGGTGCGTTGTCCAACTTGTCGTCGACGGTGGTTGCAGAACGCCGTCGCCGGTTTTTGGCCACTCGTCCAGCGCTTCGTGGCCACGACCGCGAGCAAGGCCCACGAGCTCGTCCCGGCCATGGAGGCGTTCCGGCGGTGGCTCGAGGACGCCGCTCCCGTCGCGCTCCCTTACGTGCTGGCCATCGTCGCAGTCGCCGGAGCGTCGAGGAACGGCAGGCCGCCCCTGCTGCTCCGGTCGTCGTCCTCCCGCTGTAACCCCACGCGCTCACCACACCGAGCTGGTCGGGGCATTCCCGCCGGATTCGGTGCCGGGCGGGGAGAATGGAGGCCGATGTGGTCGGATCCGGTTGGGGGCACGACGATGGCGGCCTGGGGAGGAAGGGGCGGGGGACGCCGTCGCCGTCAAGACCAAGACCCACCGGCGCATGGTGGAAGGCCGCTACTCGGCCAGGCGGCAGGGGAGGGGGGAGGGGAAGGGACGGGCCACGGGCGGCGTCCTCTGCCTCGCCCTTGGTGCAGCAACAGCGACGGCGGGCCTCTGCCTCGTTCGGGGTCGAGATGGGGGCGGCCGAGGTTGGGACGGGTGGTGGCCAGGGTTAGGAGGGGCGATGACAGTCGGGGTCGGGATGAGCCCGGGAAGTAGGGAGAGAAATTTGGGGGCCTTTTCGCATTAAACCTAAAATGTTGTGGCACCTAAGCAGAAAACGAACCCCATCTGTCATAAACGTACTTAAACGAGCCAAATCCGCCGATCAGTGATTTTTGCAAAACCATTACGCCAGATGTGGTGTTTTTTGCAGAGAAACTGTATCCTAGCGTTTTTCGTAAACATAGTCGTCAAAGTGGTGGTTTTATGCAATTTACTCGGGTAGGATGCGATGCTAGCCGTCTCCATATGGATAGTACATGCACGTGTTCCCCCAGCCGACATGAATGGAATCAAAGGTCGTTTTCACTTTCTGCAAACGATCGATCTATATATGCTACCTTTTGAAGCTTACGTGGGTTCTAAAAAAAGACACAAGGAAAACATAAAAAAATAGTTTCGAACTTTCGATGGATTCCTGAGTCAGTCAGACTGAACAATCGTACCTGATAGCAGATACGATGCGATTATGATCGGTTTTTCTTCCTGGTTGTCCCAACAGTCGAATCGATCAGAGATATTTTTGTTTGCGAGCCGATCAGAGATAATAAACTCAGTACAGTACAAGATACAATTGACAAACCCACGGTACAATTGTTTAGGCCCCTCTTCCCTCTCGCGTCGCCCCCCTCGCGGGCGACACGGGGGGAGCCAACCTCGGCCGCCAGCGACCCTTCCCGCAACCGTCCTCCCCTCCGCCGCCGCAGGTAGTCGGCGCCGGGCAAAGCCCGTGCGTGCGACGCGGTGGCGGAGGGCCTCTCCCCTCTCCCCCGGATCCATGGGTGCCGCAGGCGCCCAGATCCGCGGAGGTGCGGCCCCCACTTCGGCCCACGGCGGCGCGGCGTCCCAGCGGCGGCGCCTGTGGTGGTGCCGGTGGGAATCGGCCGGATGCACAGGGGGCGGCGGTGGCCGGGGCGGCGACCTCATGGCTGCGTGGCGGCGCGCCCGTTGGTCCGACTGGTTCCGGCTCGTCCCGGATCTGGTGACTACTGGACGGCGCGGGGAGTGGCGGCGGCCCAGCGTGGCCGGCGATCTAGATGCGGTGGTGCCGACGGATCTTCGCTGGTCTGCTGGAGATCCAGGAGTATCATCGTCTCCGACTCGATCTGCTCCGGTTCGTGCTAGCTCCGGTCCAGGGAGATTGTCGTCATCTCCCGGTGTTGGCTGCATGGATCTGACGGCGGCGGCTGGATCCTTTTGGTCTAGTCTCCGACAGAGAAGGCGGCGATCCGTGCACAAAAAGCTGGATGGAGTTCTTCGAACAGATCTGGGTGAAAATCTGCTCTTGGCTAGATGCCAAAGCCGGTGATGGCGGCGCTCTACGGTGTCGTTCCCCTCTTGAAGGCATCGCCGTAGAAAAGTTCTAGACCACTATCTGCTACCTCCAGGGGAAACCCTAGATCGGCAGATCAGAAGATGACGGCGCGCTTGTGTCATTCCGCCCTTGGGGGTGTCATTCTTGGAGGTGTACACGGGCTCGAGGGACCAGTGGACGACGTCTTCGGTGGAGCGGTGCTTCAACATACACATTGATGGTGACAGATCTCGATGGCATGGCGCCCTGGAGATAAGGTGTATGATGTGCGATGATGGACTCGCGCAGGAGGGTGACGCTGTCTGGCGTCGTGGTGGCGTCGATGGCAGCTAGACCGGGCAAGGTAGATGCATCAGTACAGCTCTGAAGATGGATTGATGGCAGGTAGCGGCGGCGGCCTCTGAGTGTGCGCCGGACCGGTGGGTGCCCCATACCCGGCAGGCGTCCTGGTTGGGGCATCGGGTCTTAGATGTTAAGTTTGGCTGTGAGGTCTGTTTGGTATTAGGCCCAGACTATCGGCATCCCTTCATCAACTAGATAGGAGTAGCGACAGATGTTGCCTAGACGGTGGCTTCAATCTTACTATTGTATTACTTTGTAAGGTCTTTTTGTGCATAATTAATAAAGTGGCTTCATGCATCGCCCAGATGCAGAGGCCGGGGGTCTTCCTCCTTTTCTAAAAAAAAGTACAAGATACAATCCTCAGCGTTGAGCCGAGGAAGATGGAATCCTATGAATGAACTGAGTTCATGCAAAGGAGGAATACTCGTAAGGGTTCAGGTCACAGGAACCAATTCAGTGATGCCTCTTCCACGCTACACGCTTGTGTCTTTTTTTTTTTTAGAATTCACTATTGTGTCTATCTAGCCAGTCGATGTGCTGGGCTGAGCCCCCTTTCCTCTGCTTTCAGTTATACTAGAGGGATACGCGCGCCTTGCTGCGCTGTTTTTCTCTAGGGATGTAAAATCTTTTGGTCTTTATTCCTTCTTGAGCCAATGCATTTTAGAGCCTTGCTGCGCTGACGATTGATGTCTGTAGTGCATGGATCATGGTCTCTGTTTAATGGCCGGACGTGCGAGTGGCCAATGCATTTTATTCGCTGCTATCTTGCTCACCTCTTCAGGTAATTAGTAATGCGGCTAACTGTAAAAGAAATATGGCTCTCAAGCTAAATGTTTCAGCTTCAACCACTCTATAGTTGATAGTCAGAAGCTTGCATAAATGTATTCTGAATACACTATTCAGAAGCATGCATAAGTATATTATGAATCCATTATTCAGATGCATGCATAAGTGTATTCTGAATCATAAAACAAGTTGCATAAACTGCCAAAGTAATTGTCTATGAAAAGAATACTTGCATGCACTTTGGACTTAATTCCTCTCTACCTGGAAGAGGGGCACTCCCCAGAAAGAACAAGCTGGAAGAATGTAACATATAAACCCACTGACAAACGAACAGTGCCTCCTTGCATACATGAACCATTGCATTATTCAAAGTATGAAGACATGAAAAGATGCTAAAAGCTCAATATATCACATATCTGCATGTGTACAAAGCATCTTTTTGTACACGGAAACTGATGGAAAGTTATCTCAATAACCTAAGAAGACTATCAACAACACAGCTAACCTCAGACAGATTTTATGTTCATATATAGCAAGCCTTGAAGATCGCTGACTATACTTGCCCAATGGTAGGTGTTCTGTTGATATGTAATTAAAAAGCATACTTTACAAAATTATAGCGCAGTGGGACCATGCAATTACATGGGAATGATGCCAATGACTAAGAACTTTCCGATAGCAAGGCAGTCTTCGTCCTCTGGAACAGCTGCACCCACACACGACCTCGACCTCTGCTGATAGCAATTGCCCGGCATAGCGCCTTCTTCAATGAATTTCCAATGCAAGGATTAGCTATCACTATTGCCAGCTTCATAGTGTGTTGAGTGGCTAGGGAGAAATCATAGCATTGCAGTGTCAATCTCTAGCTAAAATATGAGTATATTGCATCTTTTTCCCTAATTCACTGGTTATTTCCTGATGTTAAGAATTCTTATTAATCTATAAATTCTTGTGTTTGCAGGGTACATGGCTGACCAAAGATAAGCGCAAGTACTCATGGTGGCGGAACAATCATACTTTGCTCGAAGAACTCCAAAAAGGCATCAAGAAAATCTTGGAAGGTAAAACATGTAAACTTGTTCGGGTGACCTTGTGTCATTTCTTAATTAGATAGCTGGTTCCTTTGCATTCTAGAAACTGAGCATACCTTAGATGCTGATCTGGCATTATATTTGGATGTCAAGGGAATTTAAGATTCACTATCGGGTCCTCTAGTTTTGATTTAAATGGAATCATAGAGTTGATGATGTTCTGAGACAGGTCAAGAAATTCTTTTTGAGGATTAGGATTTGCTAACAATTTAATTGTCACATTTAAAGTCAGAAGCTACAAAAAGGTTTCTAGTTCCTCTGATTCATTTCAAAAAATTGTACAGTTTATATTCAGGGACAACTGCATAAATTCTTACACGGGTTTATTTTTTCGAGAAAACGCAAGAGATCTTGCGTTTCATTTGTATTGAAAAGGAAGGGTTCAAGTTACAATTCTCCTAGGAGGCAATTACAATTACACGGGTTTGTTTATCTTCCAACTAACTGATATTAGTGATTTAAGTGTCCACATTTACAACCGGAAGTTAAAAAATATGTTATGCAAATATGTTAAGGAAGTTCAACAAATATATGATATGCTAATTTGTTATTTAACTATGACACATGAAACATACAAAATCAGAAGAAATACGAAGGAAGTCATCATATATGTCATCTCAGCTTAGCACCTGGAAACATGTAACCATAAGATAATTGAATAAGCTTACAATACATGGAGTCTGTATAGGCACGCATACCTGCTAGCTGCGTTGGTTGAGTGAAGGATGCAAACAAAATGATAACATTGTCTGTTCCTGTTGCCATATTGAACTAAGCAAGCAAGAATCTAATAAATGACCTAATTTTTCCAAGATAAGAAAAATCTATGGAGTAATAGTTCGTTCTTTGCAATCATTTAGGTTAGACAACAAACATTGCATAAGTAGCATGTATCATATATGCAACTGAAAACAACAAAGTGAAACTGTTCTAATAATTGCAAATACCAATTAATAGTTACACAATTGGTGTTCTCTGATGGCAACTGAAGCAAAATTTGCACATATATTCTTACGTTGTGCCACATGCACCTCTGCTCTCCGGCTCACACTTATGCAGATCCATAAATATTTAGCAAATATAGACGAACTTGCACATAACTAAAATGTGGTATATAGCATCAACCTTTGCATCCTAGTCCTACCCAGATCAATATGATTCCTAGAGATTATTGTTTTATATCATCATTGAGTGGGTAACAGGATAAAAATAGTAGGCCAGTTATCTGAAACTACTTTCCTTGATCAGAAAATGTACTTCAACAATGCCAGATCATGTGCATGCTGATAACAAAGAAATATTTCCCTATGTGCAGTGTGCAGAAAATCCATTGGAACTTTTGGTTTTTCTTATCTATAAATAATTAACGTTGAGAAGATTAGTAACTAATGAGCATGTCATGTGCATCTTACCCAGTTGATTGAAAGAATCAAGACAAACCAGAGGACCGCCCCTAAATTGCTAGCAAACAGTTCAAAACACAAACAGATTGCAACAATACATTGTCAGAACTGAACTATGAGTGATTGGAAATCAATCGTACATAAGTAATTCTTGAAGTATCACAAATGGCAGGCGTAAGCACATGTCTGAGGTGTCCTATTAACTTTGCAACATCAAGAAAAGGAAGCCTCTAGATGTGCCTGCTCTACAAAAACACCAGCCCACCTTTCCTGAAAGTGTAGGAGAAAAATAGAAGTGAGCATGTCTCATCACCTAACCAAAAAGCAAAAAATAAGGTTGCCTGAGTGGGCATTCATTTCTGTTTAGTGGACAATCAATAGATATTGAGGACCTTTTCAGAAGCAATATTTATACAACAGTAGCAGGGGGCAACCATTGGGCGCAAGAAAAAAAGGTTTTATGATCCAATGCTAGTGGGCACTCACACAATTCCATGCTTCTTTTTGGTGATAATATCCAAGACGAACCAATGACTCGCAAATCGACGTGTCGTTGCTCTTCATCTTTAGATTGACCCGGTCCCCTTAGCACATAAGCGGAAGTCAGCACACAAAAGCATTAGTAAGTACTCCGTGGTTACTAAAATTACAGAACCGCATCATGTCAGGTTCTTGAAATTTTAGAAAGCTTGGGACCACAAGAAGCTTGGTGCAAACACTAACAGCAGAATCTGATGGCAGTTTGGTTTGTTCCCTCCTAAATTGGAACTCTAATAATCATAAGCAACCCATATTGCAAGTCCCTGATCCATCTAGTGTCACCTTCTTGGGTGTTTGATGTCCATTGCTTACACCAGTATTTCCTGAAAATCTGAATCAAAAGTAAGAAATCAAACACATAGGTGGGGAAAAAGGAAAAACTATGGAGCAAGGAGAGAGATTAGAAGGGGGAGAAAAAAGGTGGAAAGAACCCTACCTGGCCATCCATGGAGGGAGAGGGAGAGGAATCCCTCTGGAAGGGGAGGCTCAACCTGCACCAGTGTCATGGGATGAACGCCTTCAGCCTCCGCCATTCCCCATTGTGCAGCAGCTACCTGGAGCTTGGTTTTGTGTGTGCAGGAATCCGGTGGCCCAGGTGAGGTGTAAGAGGAGGGGGAGGTGGAAGAGGAGGAGGAGGAAGTGAGGCGTTCGGGCTTGGAGATGTATGGTGAGGCCGGCCATCCTCTTCGGCCGCCGGCACACGGTCTCCCTGCTATGCTACTGGGAAAAAACCGACGGCCGCACACCCGCGGAAGCCAGCGACGCCCGGACGCGAGAGAAGGAGGTGGTGGTGCCGGCCAGAGCAAGGCTGGCGGCGGCCGCAAACCCTAGTGTGACGGCGCTCGGGAAGAACGGAATACGGGCTTGGCCCATGCAAGGAGGGGTCCAATCTAGCGAATTACCGACTGAAAACCATGTGTCAGGTGGTCCCACCAACCCGATTAACCACAACGCTCCAATTCTTGGGAGCTTAGTAACTGTACTGATGCTTCTCTTCTTCTCTATCTCGCCCGCCCCAGTGTAGCTGCTCGCGACACTGGTGTTACAGGCACGTCTCCAGGACCTCCTATTTGGTGACCTGCATGTCGAAAAACGACGAAACGCACAGCCGCTCGTGGTATGAGCTCCACCGCGTGTATTCTGGCTGGCCCATCTGCGGGCTGGGCGTCCCTTTTTTCAGTTTTTTCTCTTTTCTTTTTTCATTTTTTTCTATTTTTTTCAGGATTAAAAAACTGTTCATGAATTTGAAAAAATGTTCTGAATTTCATTAAATTTCAGGTATTTCATAAAATGTTCATGAATTGGAAAAAAATATTCGGGAATTCAAAAATTGTTCCAAATTCAAGAAATGTTCGTGAATAGAAAAAATATTGACCAGTAATTTTTTTCACGAATTTGAGAATGTTTGTGAATTCATAAAAAATGTTTATGATTCCAAAAAATTTGAAAAAAAATCGTAATTTAATAAATGTTCACAAATTCAAAAGAACTTTGCGATTTTGAAGAATGTTCATCAAATACAAAAAATGTTTAGGAATTCAAAATTGTTCTCAATTTCAAAAATTGTTCGCAAATTCAAAAAATGTTCATGAATTCAAAAATATTTGTGAATTCATATTCTTTTCGCAAATTCAAATTTTTAAAAAAGCGAATAAATGTATTTGTATTCTTAATTGCTTCTGGTAGATTTGATAAAAAATTTGCCCCCAATTTGACACATTTTCTTAGCCATATGAATTTAATAGTAATAAACTTTGCACTATCCACTTCATTGACAGATTGATGCCAAATGTTCTTGACAAGCTGTTGAAAATCTGGGTCGTCAAGCCAATAGTTCTCAAATATGAATAAGTTTGACTTGGGTATAAAAGTGCCAACTGTTGAAATATATCGCCTACCTCCCTCCATCAGTTCGGACTTTTAGATGAGTTGGCTGAAGCATGAATTTAATATGGTATCCAAGTCAAGAGGTCTTGAGTTCAAGACCCTGCCAACACAGTATTAAAAAAAAGCTAAATAAGTCTAGACTGAGGGGGAGTGTTGAAATATAGTGCCTGCCTTCCTCCATCAGTTAGGACTTTTGGATGAGTTGGCTCAAGTATGAATTCAATACCAACTTATATGACACATGGAATGTGATCAGAAGTGGTCTTGGCTAGGGAGATAGCCAAATTATTTGGGTATGAAAGGGCCCAAGTTTTTATGAAAAAACCCATTCCAAATGCTAAAGAAAAGAAATATCTTGCATATTGCTCCATGTATAGTTTCTTCCTTTTAAAGGAATCTCTACCAAATCCAAGTGACTGGTGGCTTCACTATAGTGCATCATATCCTGTGTGTCCGACCATCCCTTTTTTGTTCCTATTCAGGATATCTAATGAAGTTCGCGTCTCCCACTATGATTCAGTTCTGATCATCTGACATTGTAATGCTTTGAAACCAATCAATGAAATTTTTCTAGTTGACAGTGGCTATAAACATTGGTTAATATCCAGGAATCACCACTGTGGACTGAAGTAAATGAAATAGACAGGGAAATTTTATTTTGGAATATTTTCCCCTTATGAATATATTATCATTCTAGACAGGGGGAAGATATTCAAACTTATTAGCCTTCTAAGACAGAAGTTTCTTAAGTATATCTGATGATCTCTTTTTGTTTCTTGAAGATAAAGGAAGGCACATCCTGTTTCCTCAATCTTGTTAGATAAGGCAGTCCGCTTTTTATCAGAATTAATCCTTCTGATAGTCGAATTTAGGATCTTCCAGTCCCTATTCATGACAATATCTATAGCACACACAATACGATACCCAGGTATATCCTAGGCACTGCAACCAACAGCAAAACTGAGCAACTGACCATAATGGAACTCTGTCCTGACATAACCCGCAGTACATCCACGCAATAACCTCTAACATAATATTGTCCTGTCTGACATTACAATTCATCCACTTAAACATAAGGTCTTAAGAGTATTACATCCATGATAACACAAAAGGCAGCTGAAACTAACTGGACTTGAGCTTTATTATGAACCTGAGCTCTTTGCTTCAGGGCTCCACTCTTCTGGCCTTAAAACTCCTTTTGCTACTTCTTTTTCTTGAATCTTGTTGCCAGCTTTTCTTCAGATGCTCATTTCCTGGAGAGAGTACAGTGAGATAGAGAGATGATGCAATGGACTGCAGCCCAAACATAATTAGATTTGAGCTCATAACTCCTATATTATTACAAGGAATTGCTGATACCCACAATCTTTTGGTAAACAATTCCTGGGTTACAACAATTCTTGATGCAGTAATTCACCATACCAAAAGTTGGTACCAATGGTAGGAAATATGTTATACTTCACCTCTTGTAAAGGGATTTGCGAATGATATGGACATTCATCACATACTTCTTCTTGTTCCTCAGTAGCTCAAAGAGGCAGACATCTCCCAGCTGCAAGTTGTTGTCACGCGCAACATGCTTCCACCCTCTCAAAAGCCTTTTGGCTTTGCTTTTCTTAACACGACACCGTACTTCCCACTTCTTGCCATGATGCTGAAGGGTCAGCATTTGTTCCTCAAATGGAAGGTATACTTCAGAATATTTTCTTGATATTTCCTAATAGAGGGAGAAATGATCTTTAGTATTGCTAATTCGAAGCAAATAGCATGGTGCAGTGGACTATCTACACGTCCATGATACTATCATTTTGTAGTCTAGTATCAATTTTCATTAAAAAAGTAAACCAAAGTTGTAACGCCCAGCTTACATGAAAGGCATAGGGATAAGAGTTTACTGGGGTTGCTAACCTATAAAATTGAACAACATATCACCTGTAAATTTGACACCGTAAAGTTTCTTTAATATTTTTCTATCCCAATGTTTTTTTTCTTTCAAGAAAACGCAAATATTACCTTTTGATCCATTGATAGAAAAAAGATTAACATCCGTACAGGCCCAAGACTAGGCCGAAATAATGAAGCACTCAACTCAATTACTCAAGACTACGACCAGCGTCTACAAGGCACACACTATAACAGACACCACCAAACAAACCCCAGCCTCCAAGCCATCCACACAAACACACAGACGCAAATCCCGCCACAGGAAGAGGGCAAAGTACGGCTACCGCTACGGAGAAGATAGAATAAGCAGAATACTAATGGGGTAAGACAAACATATATTGTTTTGGGTAAGACAAACTTCAATCTGCTCCAGGTACAATTTTCTATCCCAATGGTTACATGACTCCAATACAAATTCAATCAATATGCAGAATAAACTAACAACATTTGGGTGGACAAACATTATTTTTGTAAGTCAGGTGCAAAGATAAAAAGCCAGTTTGTCAAAGGCAGCACCACTAACGTACAATATCCGTTCGAGAACAGAGATTTTAACTCACAAGGGCATGCATTGTTCCATAAATACTGCTCTTCCTTATGACACCCATAAATGGGGATTTCGGAATTCATAGCTCGGATTTTTTCTTTAAGTTGCTTCTTCTGCACCCGATTTAGATTCAAGAGGGTGCCATTTGCGAGGATACAACCTGGCAGGAAATCATCATCTTCTGACGATAAAATACCTCCTAAACAAAGAAACTAAAAGTATGATGCATATATGAAGTTTTATGGGGCATAATCTATGGCAGGTTTGACATTGTGAATCATAACCTGCTGAATCTGAAGCTGAGCTCGACGAGCTGACATTGATGATGTCATTCCCCTGCCTTGAGCTATCCATACTTGGCCTAAGTTGTCTTCCACTATGTGGAAATTTCATGGGAAGATTGTGACAAGTGTTTACAATGCCAGCAGTGTTTCCCCACCATTCTTTACCAGGAACAGCATTTTTCTTGAGATTGCACGCTTGAATTTTCTCGCAACCGCTCGGGCCAAAGATCAAAACCTTCAATTGAGAGTGCCATCATACTTGAACACAAGAAAGTCCCCCGTTCTCAAGTTATGGGCACGAACAAACGCCTTCCATCCCGATTCAAGAACTAGTTTCACTAGTAGAAAAAGGCCCATTTGTCCCGGTTCTGGAACTGGGACTAAAGCCCAACACTTTTAGTCCCGGTTCGCTTACGAACCGGGACAGATGTGGCTCCACGTGGCCACTGCGGCGAGCCCAGGCAGGAGGGCCTTTAGTCCCGGTTGGTAACACCAACCGGGACCAAAGAGCATCCACGCGTCAGTAGCTCAGGAGCTGGGGTTTTTGTTGTTTTTTTTTTTGAAAAGAGGGGGGGGGGGGGGGTTGGGGGTTTTGTAGGGTTAATTTAGGGGTTTCATATATTGTGTTAGCTAGCTAATAGAGAGAAGTGTCCTCTCTTATCTCCGTGCTTGGTCGACGCTACGTACTATACGTATAGAGAGGACTCGACACGCTAGCTAGTAAGCAAATGAAGGAAACCATTAAGTACACAAGATCGTCATGAACATATACAGAGAGAAGTGATCGACCTCCTCCTTCTCCGAGAGATTGGTCGAACAACAAGTTTTCGTATATCTATCCGACGCTACTAGCTACATATATACAATATAAGATCTCTTACAATCCCTAACATCTGATGTCAAGTTCCACATGGTATTCTCCGGCTGGATTGATGACGTGGTCAAGAAAGAATCCCGTCAATTCCTCTTGAATTGCTTTTATGCGATCTTGTAGTAGGAGTTCATCCCGCATCTGCCAAATCTAATTTGAATAAGGGGGTCAATACATATATATGAATGAAACTCAACACAAATGATGGTAATAAAATAAAATTGTGAATATTATTGCTTACGCACTTCATATTGTTTTTCAGAGTAGCCCCGCTTAGAGGTCGTCGCGTTGTAGATGTACTCGCAAATGTAGTATCGACAAAAATTATTCCCGCCTTCCTGCCACAACCACTTTACGAGAAATAGAGGTCAATCAAACTGATAATCAAGCATTAAAAATGGTATTGATGAAACTAGCTAGAATCAATGGGAGATGTGTGGAACTAGCTAGTAGTACTTACTTTTGGGTGTGTAAATCGTAGCTCCCCCGGCAGTCCCGGAGCTTCTGCGGTGAACACTTTCCAAACCCTGCGAGACAAAGAAAATAATTACTTGATATCAGGAAATGAACAAAGTTGCCGATATGGTGCGATAATGATCGATTGAACTTACTTCTGGAGCATTTCAGTCATGGCCGCATACTCCTTGGGATCTTTTCGTCTTGAGTCTAAGACGGTTACTAGTCTCTGCTCAAGCTTAATCTCTAGGAGAATAAAGTAGAAGCTGCGCACGCATGCATAACTCATCAATTACATTACTATAACCTCGAGTAATAATGGAAACCGAATATGCAGAAAACAGTAACACTCACTTGAAGTTGTAAGGAAAGAGTATTTTATCTTTGTTTTGATTTTTAAGCAACGATTGTAGCAAGTTGGCCTCGGTTTCTTTCGCATTATATTTAACCGTTCATTCATCTATGAGATTTGTGTTAATGAACGCAATATCATAGATTTATGCATTTCTGCATTCGACGATCTTCAATCTGCATAATATAGTGAGGTTAATTATATATACATGTAATGAAAGAGCTGAGCTATATAGAGACTTAATTACAGAAGTATAGTACTTACAGACAGTAGCAAGTGATGATTATTTTATCGAGGTCCTTTTGATTGAAAAACTAGAAGAACTCCTCAAATGGAACAGACAACAGATCAATTCCAACGAGGTCGTGCTCCTCTTTAACTCTCAGCATCAAAATATCCTTCCCAGGCTTGCAGGTGTCCATGTACCACTTATGGAATCTTCGCATCATCGTTGTTAGAGGAGGATCACCAGGTCTGACGAGAGGCTTCCCGTACCGGTATTTGTGTTCGTCCACCTCCATTGTATCAAAATGTGCATCGTCGGGCAGGTAATCACCAGGATTGGTACCGGGCAGCATCCCCGGCAGATTTGCGACGATATCGCTAGACACCTTAAGCGGGGGGCACGATTGGTTTGCCTGTTCGCCGAGCTGGGGAATTTTGTTCCCACTTCTTTGTTCTTGTAACCTTTTGTCAGTTGAAGTAGTTCCCGACCGGCGCGCTCCTTCCACTGCCTTTTTAAGAGCGCGGACATGGTTGTCATCCGGCGCAGGCGGTGGTGGTCGCTTCAGGTTCTTCAAAGTGCACTTCAATTTCACCGGATCTATCTTCTCCTCCGGAGGTGGATTTTTCTTTGCAAAAAAGTCCTTCACTTGGGCTTGACAGATCTCCTCGTTTTCCTCCTCGGTCATCTCGTATGGTAACTTCTCTAGAGGCTTGAGAGATGGACCGAATATGTATTGCCTCCCGCCTCTGGCTGTACTGCTAGACGCCGGAGCAGCCGGAGCGGCTGCGGCTGTCTTCCTTCGTTGCTTACGAGGCGGAGAAGGAGGTGGAGTGCTACGATGCGCCGGAGCAACCGGAGCGGCGGCGGCTATCTTCCGCTGTTGCTGATGAGGAGGAGAAGGAGGCGGGCTGCTCAGACGCGCCGGCGCAGGCGGAGTGCCGCCACGCGCCGGAGCAGCCGGAGAAGGAGGCGGACTGCCCTGATCACTCGCCGGAGGAGGAGGAGGCGCAGTGCCCTGACTCGCCGGAGGAGGAGGAGGAGGCGTCCAGTTCGGAAGGTTGATGAGCTCCTTCCGCCATAGACATGGAGTCTTCAGAGCAAGACCCAGCTGAGTCTCCCCTTCACCAGTAGGGTGGTCAAGCTCGAGCTCTTCAAATCCCTCCGTTATTTCATCGACCATCATAACAGCATAGCCTTGTGGAATCGGAAGGCAGTGAAAAGTTGCGTCGGGTTGAGGAGGTGCAACAGAGCCGACAGCCGCCTTGACTTTGAGGTGCTGCCATTGCGTCATAAGGTGGCAATCTTGAGCCTCCGTGATAGCATCCACGGGGTAGCTGGGAGCCGTGAAGTCAGGCTGCTGAAGGAGCTCGGTGGAAGCCACGCTGCTTCTCCGCTGAGATGGTGGGGTAGCTTCTGGGGTAGCTCCGGCAGGTCGCTGGCTCTGAACTAGTAGTGCTTGTTCCTCTAGCGCTCGTACCCTTGCATTCTGCTTCTGCAGTTCGGTCTGCTCCACTTTCCTCCTCTCCCGGGTTTTGTAACCGCCTGCGCCGAGAAACGCAACCTTCCACGCAACGGAGTCTGGCGTGCCACGTGTTCGTCCAGGGTGCTCAGGATTCCCGAGGGCCTGTGTGAGCTCGTCATTCTCTCTGTCGGGAACGAACGTCCCTTGCTGCGCTGCGGCGATATACTTCTGAAGCTTCTTGACGGGTATTTCAAGTTGCTCCTTCGTCCAACGTCACTTCCCTATTTCAGGGTCCAAGGTTCCCCCAACCCCAAAGAACCAAGTCCTTGAACGGTGTGGCCAGTTCAATGTCTCTGGTTCGACCCCTTTATCAAGCAGGTCCTTCTCAGCCTTGTCCCACAATGGCCGGGCTTTGAGGTAGCCACCTGACCCCGTGCGATGGTGATGCTCCTTCTTTGCAGCATTT
This sequence comes from Thinopyrum elongatum, assembly GCA_011799875.1. NCBI lineage: Eukaryota > Viridiplantae > Streptophyta > Magnoliopsida > Poales > Poaceae > Thinopyrum > Thinopyrum elongatum. The sequence goes on from CM022299.1 coordinate 578,046,823, forward strand.
TTCTTGTTTGTCGCTGACATCTTCTTACTCTTCTCCGATGTCTTGTGGGCCACAAATGCGGGCCAGTGATCTCTTATCTTCTCAATCGGCTGGTGAATTCTGGAGTCTTCCCTTTGTCGACAAACATTGATTTCAACTCATTCTTCCACCTCCTGAATAGATCTGCCATCTTCTTAAGAGCATGAGCCTTGACCAATGGCTCTATAACTGGCTTATCCGGATCCTCCTCTGGCGGTAGGGTGAAATTTGCCTTCAGCGCGGTCCAAAGATCATCTTTCTGTCTATCGTTGACATAAGACACTTGAGGGTCTTCGCTCTTAGGCTTATTCCATTGGTGGATGCTGATCGGGATCATGTCCCTAACAAGAACCCCGCACTGAGCAGAAAATGCTTCCTTGGTCCGGCTGGGTTCAATCGGTTGGCCATCGCCCTTGATTGCTGTGATCGTGAACCTTTCATCCTGGCGCAACCTTTTCTTCGGGCCTCGTCTCGTTACCGAAGTTTGGCTCGATCCGGAGGGCTAGAAAAGAAGAAAGAAGAGAGTTAATATGTGTACATACCAAAACAATTAATGCATCAATTAGCTAGTCAGCACAGGCTTAATTAATATATATACCTCACCGGACTTTGCAACATCTCCTTCCTCCGTTCGCTCATTGGAGCAGTCATCACGGTCTCCTTCTTCCACCGGCATTCCGTCACCGGAGCCATCATAATCATGTCCTTCCACCTCCATTGTTCGATCACCGGAGCCTACTTCACCCTCTCCTTCCAGACCATCGGTGTTGTTGAGAAACGACAAGACATCACCTCCGCCGAGGATTATGTCCCCCAACAATTGTTCTGCTTCGATGTCTCGGTGCTCCATAGTTTCTGCAAATATTACAACATGGCAATTAATATACAAACATGACAGATGGATATATTAGTGCAAACGTAGACCTAGCTAGCTCGACGCTTCTACGGTTTGGGGTGGCCTCGACAACGCTTCTAGGGTTTGGGGTGGCCTAGGCAACACTTCTAGGGTTTGGGGTGGCCTCAACAATGCTTCTAGGGTTTGGGTCGGACCGCCTCTCTCATGACAGACAATGTGACATATAGAAGAATATATATATATATATATAGATGAGATCAGAAAAAAATTGGATCAACTTGTGCACATCCATAATGGGGGCATTCTTGATAAATCTGGACCGTCGACCCCCTGGACAACCCTCGACCCTCGACCCTCTACCCTAGTTCACGACCCTCGACCGCTCGGCGATCCACGAACCTCTACCCTAGTTCACGACCCTCGACCGCTCGGCGATCCACGACCCTCTACCCTAGTTCCCGACCCTCGACCCCCTCATGTCACGTTTGTCTAGTGTCAAAGGATTCAACAAAACCATGTCTTCATCATTAGGCGAAAGTAACAGGCAACCTCGAACCTTCCGCCGCCCCGACCCTCGACCGCTACGCGTTCCTCGACCCTCGACCCCTCGACGACCCCTCGAACCTTCGGCGACCCTCGACCCCTCGGTGACCCTCGACCCTCTCACCCTAGTTTCCCGACCCTCGACCGCTCGGCGATCCTCGACCCCCTCGTTCCCGATAAAAATTAAGAAGAGGAAGAAGAACAAAACAAAAGAGGGAAGACAAAAAAGGAGAATAGAAGGAATAGAGGGAGAAGAAAAAATAAATTAATTTTTAATCTATTTCTTCTTCTTCTCCTCTATTCCTTCTTCTTCTCCTCTTTTTTTTTTCTTCTTCCCGTTCATACTTTGACACAAGGCAACCTCGACCCTTCCGCCCGCCCGACCCTCGACCGCTCGGCGTTCCTCGACCCTCGACCCTCGACTTCGGCGACCATCGACCCCTCGGTACCCTCGACCCTCTACCCTAGTTCCCGACCCTCGACCGCTCGCGATCCTCGACACGCTCGTTCCCAATAAAATTAAAAAGAGGAAGAAGAAGAAAAAACAAAGAGGAGAAGAGAAAAAAAAAGGAGAAGAAGAAGGATAGAGGAGAAGAAGAAAAAATAGATTAAAAATATTAATCTATTTTTTCTTCTTCTCTTCTATTCCTCTTCTTCTCCTCTTTTTTTTCTTCTTCTTCCCGTTCAATACTTTGACACAAGGCAACCTCGAACCTTCCGCCGCCCCGACCCTCGACCGCTCGGCTTTCCTCGACCCTCGACCCTCGAACCTTCGGCGACCATCGACCCCTCGTGACCCCGACCCTCTACACCCTAGTTCCCGACCCTCGACCGCTCGGCGATCCTCGACACCCTCGTTCCCGATAAAAATTAAGAAGAGGAAGAAGAAGAAAAAAAGGAGAAGAGAAAAAAGGAGAAGAAGAGTGGGAAAAGAAAATAGATTAAAATATTAATCTATTTTTTCTTCTTCTCTCTATTCCTTCTTCTTCTCCTCTTTTTTTCTTCTTCTTCCCGTTCACTTTGAGCACAGGCAACCTCGAACCTTCCGCCGGCCCGACCCTCGACCGCTCGGCGTTCCTCGACCCTCGACCCCTCGACGACCCTCGACCCTCGACCTTCGGCGACCCTCGACCCTTCGGTGACCTCTCGCCTCTACCCTAGTTCCCGACCCTCGACCGCTCGGCGATCCTCGACACCCTCGTTTCCCAATAAAAATAAGAAGAGGAAGAAGAAGAAAAAAAAGAGGAGAAAAAAAAAAGGAGAAGCAGAAGGAATAGAGGAGAAGAAGAAGAAATAGATTAAAAATATTTAATCTATTTCTTCTTCTTCTCCTCTATTCCTTTTCTTCTCCTCTTTTTTTTCTTCTTCTTCCCGTTCATACTTTGACACAGGCAACCTCGAACCCTCCCCCGCCCGACCCTCGAGCCGCTCGGCGTTCCTCGACCCTCGACCCCTCGTACCCTCACCCTCTGAACCTTCGGCGACCCTCGACCCCCTCGTGACCCTCGACCCTCTACCCTAGTTCCCAACCCTCGACCGCTCGGATCCCGACACCCTCGTTCCCGATAAAAATTAAGAAGAGGAGAGAAGAAAAAAACAAAAGAGAAAGAAAAAAAAAAGGAGAAGAAGAAGGAATAGAGGAGAAGAAGAAAAATAGATTAAATTTTTTTTCTTCTTCTTCCTGTTCAATACTTTGACACAAGAAACCTCGAACCTTCCGCCGCCCGACCCTCGACCGCTCGGCGTTCCTCGACCCTCGACCCTCGAACCTCGGCGACCCTCGACCCCGGTCGTGACCCTCGACCCTCTACCCTAGTTCCCGACCTCGACCGCTCGGCGACCCTCGACACCCTCGTTCCCGATAAAAATTAAGAAGAGGAAGAAGAAGAAAAAACAAAAGAGGAGAAGAAAGAAAAAAGGAGAAGAAGAAGGAATAGGGAGAAGAAGAAAATAGATTAAAAATATTAATCTTTTTTTTCTTCTCTCCTCTATTCCTTCTTCTATTAATCTATTTTTTCTTCTTCTCCTCTATTCCTTCTTCTTCTCCTCTCTTTTTTTCTTCTTCTTCCCGTTCAATACTTTGACACAAGGCAACCTCGAAACTTCCACCGCCCCGACCCTCGACCGCTCGGCGTTCCTCGACCCTCGACCCCTCGACGTACCCTCGATCCTCGAACCTTCGGACCTCGACCCCTCGGTGACCCTCGACCCTCTACCCTAGTTCCCACCCTCGACCGCTCGGTGATCCTCGACACCCTCGTTCCCAATAAAAATTAAGAAGAGGAAGAAGAAGAAAAAAAAAGAGGAGAAGAAGATTCTTCTTCTCCTCTTTTTTTTTCTTCTTATTCCCGTTCAATACTTTGACACAAGGCAACCTCGAACCTTCCGCCGCCCCGACCCTCGACCGCTCGGCGTTCCTCGACCCTCGACCCCTCAACGACCCTCGACCCTCGAACCTTCGGCAACCCTCGACCCCTCGGTGACCCTCGACCCTCTACCCTAGTTCCCGACCCTCGTCCGCTCGGCGATCCTCGACACCCTTGTTCCCGATAAAAATTAAGAAGAGGAAGAAGAAGAAAAAACAAAAGAGGAGAAGAAGACAAAAAAGGAGAAGAAGAAGGAATAGACTCCTCTATTCCTTCTTCTTCTCCTTTTTTTTCTTCTTCTTCCTCTTCTTACTTTTTTTCTCCTCTTCTTCTCTTCTTCTTCTCCTTCTTTCTCTTCTTATTTTTTTATCCTCTTCTTCTCTTTTTTCTCCCCTTTTTCCTCTCCTTCTTTTTCTTCCCTTCTTCCTTCTTCCTCTTTTCCATACATATAAAAAGTTTAAAAAATACATACATGCATACAAAAAATACATACATACATACATATAAAAAGAAAACATATATATATAAGCATATATAAAAAAATCAACGCGGCGGCGGGGCAGGGGCGCGCTGCTCACAGCGGAGGCGTCGGGGCGGGCGTCGGGACGGCGGCGTCGGGGGCGGGCAGGAGAAGAAGTGATTTTGGAGAAAATTTCTAAGTGTTTGCTTATATAGACGAAACATTGGTCCTGGTTCGTGGCACAAACCGGGACCAATACCCCCCTTTGGTCCTGGTTCGTGCAACCAACCGGGACCAAAGGTCTCTTTTCAGCAGCCCAAAGGGCGGGAAACAGACACCATTGGTCCCGGTTGGTGGCACGAACCGGGACCAAAGGGGCATTGGTCCCGGTTTGTTCCACCAACCGCGACCAATGCCCCCCTTTCGTCCCGGTTGGTGCTACCAACCAGGACCAAAGGCCTTGCGCTGGTGCGGTGCGGTGGGATGTTTAGTCCCACCTCGCTAGTTGAGAGAGCTCGAGAGTGGTTTATAAGCGCTGCTGCGCCGACCCTCTCGAGCTCCTCTCAAATGCGGGCTTTCGGGCCTTCTCTGCTACACTTTGCCCGTGGGCCTGCTGGGCCTCTGCGGGCCTGAATCCTGGCCGATGGATGGGTTTCTAGTCGTATTCAGGCCGTGGTGGCCCCATGGGTGGCATTTTTTTATTTTTTTATTTTCTAGTTTTTTTTGTTTTCTTTTTTGCTTTATTTATTTATTTTGTTTCTACTTACAACAAAATACAAACTGTTTTTCAGTGATTCTTTTTGCGTTTAGGTAATAAAAATTATAAACTTGATGTTAGTCGCATTAGTTTTCCAATTTGAATAGTTTAAATTTGAATTCTTTGAAATTTGTGTGAATCACTAGTTTGTGATTAACTTTACTATAAAAATAGATTTTGGAGTGATTCTTTTTCCTGCTATTTAATATTACTGTGTTTTATCATTATATTCAAAAACAGTTTTTGTTATTTTAGTTTCTACAAAAAAAATCTTTATGATAATTCTTTTTGCTATTAAAGTTTCTACACAAAAAAAGTTATTTATGAAAATTCTTTTTGCTTTTAATGTTTTGAACAGAAAATACTTTGATAATTTTAGTTGCATAAATTTAGATTGATTCCTTTTGCTATTAGAGTTTCATTAAAGTTTCTAGTTCATTCTTTTTCTATTAGAGTTTCATTAAAGTTTTCTAGTTTATTCTTTTAGTTTATTATTTTTGCTATTAGAGTTTCATAAAAGTTGAGAGGGGTTACGGCAAAAAACTGGATGCATTCGTGTACAAATGGACAATCTCTTTCGAAGTATCAGGGTTGCGACGAAAACTCTCTGTTACAAAGGGATTTCATTTTTTTGAACTTATTTGAACTCCGACTTTTTGTGTGTTCAAAATGAACCATTCAAAGCCACATCATCAATTTTCAACCCTTTCTGACTTCATCTGGTATTTCATTGCATTTACTGATTTTTTTTGAGCTAAATGACCCTGAAATTGAAAGCACTTCAGATGAACTCTGAAGAGGTTGAAAATTGGCATGGTATCATATTTCACCCACATAGCATGTGCTAAAAAGTTGAGAGGGTTACGGCAAAAACTGGATGCATGCGTGTACAAAATGGACAATCTCTTTCGAAGTATCAGGGTTTCGGACAAAAGCTCATCTGTTACAAAGGGATTTCATTTTTTTAAACTTATTTGAACTCCAGACTTTTTGTGTGCTCAAAATGAACCATTCAAAGCCACATCATCAATTTTCAACCCTTTCTGACTTCATCTGTTATTTTTCATGCATTTACTGATTTTTTTGAGCTAAATGACCCTGAAATTGGAAAGCACTTCACATGAACTCTGAAGAGGTTGAAAATTGGCATGATATCATCATTTCACCCACATAGCATGTGCTAAAAAGTTGAGAGGGTTACGGCAAAAACTGGATGCACTTCATGTACAAAATGGACAATCTCTTTCGAAGTATCAGGGTTTCGGACAAAAACTCATCTGTTACAAAGGGATTTCATTTTTTTGAACTAATTTGAACTCCAGACTTTTTGTGTGCTCAAAATGAACCATTCAAAGCCATATCATCAATTTTCAACCCTTTCTGACTTCATCTGTCTTCACTTTTTCTTCGCTTGTGTCCTTTGCTTATTGCGCCGTAACCATGAATATTCTTCATCCCTTAACAGGGTGCTTGGGTCAGCCTTGACTTTGAAGGGAGGAATTTCATGAAACTTTTCATAATCTTCAGACATGTCTGTCTTACCCTCCACTCCCATGATGTCTCTTTTCCCTGAAAGAACTATGTGGCGCTTTGGCTCATCGTATGATCTATTCGCTTCCATATCTTTTCTTTTTCTCGGTTTGGTAGACATGTCCTTCACATAGAAAACCTGCGCCACATCATTGGCTAGGACGAATGGTTCGTCTGTGTACCCAAGATTGTTCAGATCCACTGTTGTCATTCTATAATGTGGCTCTACCTGTACCCCGCCTCCTGACAGATTGACCCATTTGCACTTAAACAAAGGGACCTTAAAATCATGTCCGTAGTCAAGTTCCCATATGTCCACTATGTAACCATAATATGTGTCCTTTCCCCTCTTGGTTGCTGCATCAAAGCGGACACCGCTGTTTTTGTTGGTGCTCTTTTGATCTTGGGCGATCGTGTAAAATGTATTCTCATTTATCTCGTATCCTTTGTAAGTCAATACAGTCGAAGATGGTCCCCTGGACAACGAGTACAGCTCATCAGAAACAGTGTTGTCACCTCTGAGACGTGTTTCCAACCAACTGCCGAAAGTCCTGATGTGTTCACATGTAATCCAGTCGTCACACTGCTCCGGGTGTTTGGAGCGCAGAATGTTCTTGTGTTCATCGACATACGGGGTCACCAAGGTAGAGTTCTGTAGAACTGTGTAGTGTGCTTGAGACCAAGAATGCCCGTCCCTGCATATTATTGAGTCCCCTCCTAGCGTGCCTTTTCCAGTCAGTCTCCCCTCATACCGCGATTGAGGGAGACCAATCTTCTTAAGGTCAGGAATGAAGTCAACACAAAACCCAATGACATCCTCTGTTTGATGGCCCATGGAGATGCTTCCTTCTGGCCTAGCGCGGTTATGGACATATTTCTTTAGGACTCCCATGAACCTCTCAAAGGGGAACATATTGTGTAGAAATACGGGGCCCAGAACGACAATCTCGTCGACTAGATGAACTAGGACGTGCGTCATGATATTGAAGAAGGATGGTGGGAACACCAGCTCGAAACTGACAAGACATTGCGTCACATCACTCCTTAGCCTTGGTATGATTTCTGGATCGATCAACTTCTGAGAGATTGCATTGAGGAATGCACATAGCTTCACAATGGCTAATCGAACATTTTCCGGTAGAAGCCCCCTCAATGCAACCGGAAGCAGTTGCGTCATAATCACGTGGCAGTCATGAGACTTTAGGTTCTAGAACTTTTTCTCTGCCATATTTATTATTCCCTTTATATTCGACGAGAAGCCAAACGGGACCTTCATACTGAGCAGGCATTCAAAGAAGATTTCCTTCTCTTCTTTGGTAAGAGCGTAGCTGGCAGGACCTTCATACTGCTTTGGAGGCATGCCGTCTTTTTCGTGCCAATGTTGCAGGTCCTCCCATGCATCCGGTGTATCTTTTGTCTTTCCATACACGCCCAAGAAGCCTAGCAGGTTCACGCAAAGGTTCTTTGTCACGTGCATCACGTCGATTGAAGAGCGGACCTCTAGGTCTTTCCAGTAGGGTAGGTCCCAAAATATAGATTTCTTCTTCCACATGGGAGCGCGTCCCTCAGCGTCATTCGGAACAGATAGTCCGCCGGGACCCTTTCCAAAGATTACGTGTAAATCATTGACCATAGCAAGTACATGATCACCGGTACGCATGGCGGGCTTCTTCCGGTGATCTGCCTCGCCTTTGAAATGCTTGCCTTTCTTTCGACATTGATGGTTGGTCGGAAGAAATCGACGATGCCCCAGGTACACATTCTTATTGCATTTGTCCAGGTATATACTTTCGATGTCAGCTAAACAGTGCGTGCATGCGTGGTATCCCTTGTTTGTCTGTCCTGAAAGGTTACTGTGAGCAGGCCAATCATTGATGGTTACAAACAGCAACGCATGCAGGTCAAATTCCTCCTGTCTGTGCTCATCCCACACACGTACACCGTTTCCATTCCACAGCTATAAAAGTTCTTCAACTAATGGCCTTAGGTACACATCAATGTCGTTGCCGGGTTGCTTAGGGCCTTGGATGAGTACTGGCATCATAATGAACTTCCGCTTCATGCACAGCCAAGGAGGAAGGTTATAGATACATAGAGTCACGGGCCAGGTGCTGTGATTGCTGCTCTGCTCCCCGAAAGGATTAATGTCATCCGGACTTAAACCAAACCATACGTTCCTTGGATCACCTGCAAACTCAGCCCGGTACTTTCTCTCAATTTTTCTCCACTGCGACCCGTGAGCGGGTGCTCTCAACTTCCCGTCTTTCTTACAGTCCTCTCTGTGCCATCGCATCAACTTCGCATGCTCTTTGTTTCTAAACAGACGTTTCAACCGTGGTATTATAGGAGCATACCACATCACCTTGGCAGGAACCCTCTTCCTGGGGGGCTCACCGTCAACATCACCAGGGTCATCTCGTCTGATCTTATACCGCAATGCACCGCATACCGGGCATGCGTTCAAATCCTCGTACGCACCGCGGTACAGGATACAGTCATTAGGGCATGCATGTATCTTCTGCACCTCCAATCCTAGAGGGCATACGACCTTCTTTGCTGCGTACGTACTGTCGGGCAATTCGTTATCCTTTGGAAGCTTCTTCTTCAATATTTTCAGTAGCTTCTCAAATCCTTTGTCAGGCACAGCATTCTCTGCCTTCCACTGCAGCAATTCCAGTACGGTACCGAGCTTTGTGTTACCATCTTCGCAATTGGGATACAACCCTTTTTGGTGATCCTCTAATATGCGATCGAACTTCAGCTTCTCCTTTTCACTTTCGCACTGTCTCCTTGCATCAACAATGACCCGGCGGAGATCATCATCGGGCACATCGTCTGGTTCCTCTTTATCTTCAGCTTCCCCCGTTGCAGCATCTCCGTATTCAGGGGGCACATAGTTGTCATCGTCCTCTTCTTCTTCGTTGTCTTCCATCATAACCCCTATTTCTCCGTGCCTGGTCCAAACATTATAGTGTGGCATGAAACCCTTATAAAGCAGGTGGGTGTGAAGGATTTTTGGGTCAGAGTAAGACTTTGTATTCCCACATATAGGGCATGGACAACACATAAAACCATTCTGCTTGTTTGCCTCAGCCACTTCGAGAAAATTATGCACGCCCTTAATGTACTCGGAGGTACGTCTGTCACCGTACATCCATTGCTGGTTCATCTGCGTGCATTACATATAATTAAGTGTGTCAAAAACCATTACAAAACATCATGAATAGATAAGTGACCAAATTAATAGAAGTTCATCATCACATTAAAACCAAATTTCATACATAGTTCTCATTGAACAACATATAGCTCTCCAGAGCATCTAATTAAACCATACATTATTGAAAGTATGTAAAACATTTCAATGCAACAACAAATGCGATCATAATCGCAACCAAGGTAACAATTGATCCAACGGCATAATGATACCAAGCCTCGGTATGAATGGCATATTTTCTATACTTTCTAATCTTGAAGCGCATTGCATCCATCTTGATCTTGTGATCATCGACGACATCCGCAACATGCAACTCCAATATCATCTTCTCCTCCTCAATTTTTTTCAATTTTTCCTTCAAGTAATTGTTTTCTTCTTCAACTAAATTTAACCTCTCGACAATAGGGTTGGTTGGAATTTCTGGTTCACATACCTCCTAGATAAAAAAATCTATGTCACGTTGGTCGGCATAATTGTCATAAACAATAAATGAACCAAATAGTTATAAAATATAATATATACCACATCCGAATCATAGACAGGACGAGGGCCGACGGAGGCGGATACCAAAACCATCGCACTATATAATAACAAACAATAATAAAAGTAAGAAAATTATACAAGTATCTATCTAAATCATACAAGTAAGAATTTTTTTTTCTTTTAGAAAGAAGATAAGAACAAGAGGCTCACCACGGTGTTGTCGGCGACGAGATCGGCGCGGGCGATCGACGGTGGTGAAGACAGGGACGGGACGTGACGGACCGCTAAACCTAGACAAATCTTGAGGAAAATGGAGCTTGGAGGTCGAGTTTGGAGAGGAGAAAGCTTAAGTAGTGTGGCTCGGGCATTTCATCGAACACCTCATGTGCATAGGAGGTGGGCTAGAGCACCACAAAGCCCTCCCCTCGCCGGCCAGAAAAAAACAGAGCAGTGGAGTGCTCTGCTCGCGGGCGAGGGGTATATATAGGCACAACATTGGTCCCGGTTCGTGGTTGGAACCGGACTAAAGGCCACCCTTTGGTCCCGGTTCCAGCCACGAACCGGGACCAATGGATGTGGGCCAGGAGCGAGGCCCATTGGTCCCGGTTCGTGTCTGGAACCGGGACCAAAGGGTACAGACGAACCGAGACCAATGCCCCACGAGGCCCGGCCGCCCCCCTGGGCGCACGAACCGGGACGTATGCCCCCATGGGTCCCGGTTCGTGACTGAACCGGGACTAATGGGCTGGGCAGGCCTGAACCAAAGCCCTGTTTTCTACTAGTGTTTCTCCACATTCTTGGTAATCTGAACGTCAAAAGTATAACCATGGCGTGATTCGAGCTTAATAGTTCGTCCTGTTTGCCCCCTGAAATGTTGAACAAACCTATCTGGTATGATCTGCAGTAAACAAGGTAAAACACACAAGGTCATCGATTTTGAAAAAAAAATGTTCAATTTCAAAAAAGTTCATAATTTTTTTTAAATAATCAACTTTGAAAATAGGTCATCTATTTTGAAAAACTGCTCATTGATTTAAAAAAATTTCATCAATTTTGAAAAAAAGTTCAGTGATTTTGAAAAAAAAAATTATATTTAAAAAAGTTCATCGTTTTTGAAAAAACTAAAAAAATGAACAAAATCGTTACAATAAACAAAGAAACAAGAAAAAAGAAGAAAAGCAGGAAAAAGATAGAACGGAACACGTCAGGTGTAGAGGTTGGGGTTGTTAGAGCAGTTTGCAAAAAAGGACGAGCTGTTTGTTCCTAGTATGTTAGAGCAGTTTGAAAAAATATAATATAGAACGGAACGCGCCCGTTTGCAAAAAAAGGAAGGAACATTTCTTTATTCCAGGACAGGGTGTTGACTTCAGTTTTTTTTCGTTTTTCCTTCTTTTCTTCCGGTTTTCTTTATTTCTTCAATGGGTTCCTTCGTTTTTTGTTTTTTCTTTGTTTTCTCCAGTTTTATTGGTTTTGACCGGGTTCCTTTATTTTTTTCTTTGGTTTTCTGTGTTTCTTTCTTTTGGTTTTTTTCTTCATCGGTTTTCTTCAGTTTTTCTTTCTTCCTCGTTATAAATTTAGGTTTCTTCATTTTCAATGTTTCCTTTCATTCTTTGTTATAATTTTTTTTGTTTCTTTCTTCTTGTTCTTATGTTTTCTTCGCATTTCCTTTTTTGTTTCTTTGTATTTTTGTCCATTTTCATCAGTTCTTATTTTGTCAACACATGTTAAATCTTTTTCAGTACAAATTCAATATTTTTGTATACATCAGAAATATTTTTTATATACATGTTAAACATTTTGGAATACATGATTAACATTTTAGAAACTTATATATTTTTTATGTGTAGTACACATTGTAAATAATTTGGTATATATCTAATATATTTTTCTAGTACACATTTTTCTAGTAAATAATTTTTCTAATACATTTTGTCCCTTTTGTAGTAGCGTGTGAATCTCGATAGAATAAGCCTTCCGATGGATCCGTCTAGATTCAGCCGACTTTAGTGGTCTTCTGAGTTTTTACATGCCTTTATCGACATTTTGTTCTCTGGGGCGACAATTTACTTCGTAGATCGCAGCCGTCGGCGTCTCCTAGTCTGCAACAATGACTTCCGGGTCACTGCTTCAGCAAACTCCTTGGTTCTAAAAAGTTTGCTCCGCCGAAGCGGAGGCCCAGAGGTGACATCTATGCTCCCAGCACGCCGCTTATTGAGTCATGAGAAAGAAGACTTCGGCGCACTCAAGAATTTAAACGTAATATTATTTTTCTGTATGTGTTTGTTTATAAGGATCTTGCCAGTCCTAGTGCTGGGCGGAGCCCCTTTGCTCTGCTTTCATTTGGGCTTCTCCTTCTTTTTTGACCTTTAGCGCTTGGCCCAATGTAACGGGTCACGACACTGGTGTATGCGTGTGGTAGCGGGAGCCATGGATCCTAGGGCTTCAGATGCCAAATAGAGTGCAAATTATATAGGGCGCACACCCCCACTCATTCGTCCACTGGCCCGTTATCTCCCCCTCCACCGGTTTTGGGATCCTTCTAGAAGGGTCCCACTATTTTTCTGGCATGTGGTTTCGGTGGTTTTTTCATAGGGTTTTTTATAAGTTTTTATTTTTTATTTTTCTTTCTAATTATTTTTTTTACATTTTTCTAGAAAATCATGACTTTTTTTAGTTCTTGAACTTTTTAATAAAGCATGAATATTTTTGATTTTGTGAAACATTTTCAAATTCATGAACTTTTCATAAATTTGCAAAAAATTTGATTTTTGTAAACATTTTTTAAAAACTTCTGAACATTTTTTATTTTCGTAATTTTTTTCCAAATTTGCGAAAATTTTCAAATTCACAAGAAATTATTCTCGTGAACTTTTACCAGATTAATTGTTTTTTGTAATTTTTATGAACTATTTCAAGTCAACGGTCAACTGGTCCAGTTGTCAATGGTCAGCGGTTCAAAGAGTAAGTGGCAACGTGTTCAGATTATTTATTTATTTTTGACACTGGCTCACCTGCTTGCGGTTTGTTGGGCCGGCCCATGCACCAGAGGATGGAGCTGCCACGTGAGACGGTGGACGAACGCATACAACGTGGTGTGTTCAAAAAAAAAAGTAGCTACGTGCTCGCCGGACCGAAAGCTGAACGACCCGAACCAACCTCATGTGGGTGTGCAAAAAAAAAAAAAAAAAAGCTCGCGCGACGAACCATTGATCTCCCCGATGGGGGATACATCGGAGACTGCAACAGACGCGTGCAACGGAGCGCCCGCAGTAACTCTCCCTGCAATCGTGCGCATGGCGCATCGATCGGACTGCCTAATTTAATTACCACTGGCTCTTCTTCTTCCACCGCTACTCCCCTACATATACCTCACTACTCCTGTTCATCTACAGACTCGATCGTTCGTAGCTGCCTCAGATCTCTTACTCCACTGAAAGCCAGAGGAGCTGGGAAGCCTAGGGCTGGGAGAGTTGCTAGCAAAGCAAATCAAATCAATCGATGGGTGCCATGGCCTGGGTACGCGCCGCCGCTACCAAGTTCGCGTCGGCCTGCGACAAGGCCTGCAAAGACGCAGCAGCCGCCACGGCCGAGTTCTTCGAGAGCGCTGTGGATGCCACTCGTGCTGCAGCAGCCGCTACGGCCGAGTTCTTCGAGAGCGCTGTGGATGCCACTCGCGCTGCAACCGCTAGGGCCTCCGAAGCCATGTCCAGAGCCGCGGATGCCTCGGCGAGCCACGTCTCCAGCATGTTCCGCACAGGTTCTTCAGCCGCCGCCACAGCCTTCAACGCCGTGAAGCGAGCCATCGCGGCCGGCATTCGACGCGTGGCGCGGTTCATGAAGGGCCTCTGTAGCAGCAAGAGAGCCATGCGCTGGATCCTGCTGGCTGCTGGCGCCGTGGTGGCCATTGCAGCGGTCGCCGCCGTGGTGTACCTTGGTTGGTGCTTCTTCCCGGCGGTCGGCGCCTTGGCTGCCGGTGCTGGTGCCATGATGATGGAGCCGGGCGGCCTCATGGTCCTCCTCCAAGCGTTCGCTGCTGGCGCCATGCCCGTGATGATGATGGCGCCGGGTGGCGGCGGCTGGATGATTCTCCGTTCACTGTTGGCGTGGAGCCCGTGGCTGTACTTCTTTATCCTCCGTACTGCTGGCCCGGCCACGGCAGCCTTCGTCTTTGGCTACGGCGTGCCAATTGTGTGCGCGATAATTTGCGTTCTCTGTTTTCTTTCATTGCTCGTGCTTTTCTGACATTGCCCGAGGGCATCATTGGCCTGCCTGCTAGTTATTGCTAAACTTCTAATTATGAATCTGTTTGCTCGTTGAATTTGGAGAGCCTAATATGTGCCAGTATCGTTTCATTTTCCTGTTAGTATTTCGCTCTGCTTCCATGCCAATTTCAGACTGGTTAATTTTCCCGTGTGATGTAGACATGTAGTACGATGGCCGTGAGGAGGCGTCTGAGCATTTGAGGAAATCATTCCCTGAGCCAAGCACGCAGACAGTAGTTTTTGATTTTTGAGAGGGAGAGAATCGCAGACGATATTATTTTTTAGGGTTCGCGGACGATATATATGATATATCTGCAAAAATTGTTGAGTATAAGGATTATTAGGAAGTATAGGATAGACTAGAATTTGATCCTATCTTGTCTTGTCCAAGTTGGTCTTTGTACTCCTTATATATGCCCATGAGGCTCGAGCAATACAATGAACTATTCCACCAATCCCTCTCTCCCTTCCAACATGGTATCAGTTTCCGGGTTCTAAACCCTAGCCGCCGCCGCTTCCGCACCCGCGGGCCGCCCCTGGGGTGGTCGGCCTCCATGACCGCCGCCGGGGGCCGCGCCGCCCGTACCTAGGGTTCGTCCGCCGGCCGTGTTGGCCGGCTGCCCTAGAGTCTTTTTCTCGAGCCTTTGCTCCGGGTTTTTTCGCTCTCTCGCCGGTCGTTTTGATCGGTGTTATTTTCTTTTTGGTTTTCCCATCTAAGATCGGTTTGCGTCGCCCGCCGCCGCCGTCGATCCCCGTGGGCCTCAACTCCGACACCGGCGCGACCCGGCTTCTCCACCGACCCGGCGGCCTCGCGCAACCTGGCGGCCCCTCCACGCCGCCGTTCGTGCGCCGGCACGCCCGTCGATCTACGCCGGCCGTCATCGCCCTGCTCCGATTGGGACTCCTGCATCACCCTGACCCGACGGCCTCGCGCCATGCGGCGGCCCATCACAACCGTCGTTCGCGCGCCGGCCTTCCCATCGATCTTCACCGTCGCCTCGTCTGGTCGCGCACTGGCTGCCTTGGGCCGGCTGCGTCGGGCCGGCTCCCGGCTCCGTCCTTGCCAGCTGCATCGCGCCGGCCGTGTCGGCCTTGTCGGCTACCTCACGCCGGCCGCTTCGGGCCGGCTGTCGGGCCGCCTGCGTCGCGCCGCCTGCTTTGGGCCGGCTGCTTCGGGCCGGCTGTGTCGGGCCGGCTGACGGTTCCGGCCGCCACCCCGCCTCCACCGAGCGATGTCCACGACCTCACGCGTGATCGGATTGATCACCTGCCCGCCGCCGCGATCCGCCTCATCTATGCCGTGCAACCAACCTGGCCCGTCGGTTGCGCGCGCCTCCGCAGGTCCTGTGAAGACTGTCCCGAGTTCAGCGCGCCCCTCCACTGATCGAGCAACGGGCTGCGGCTGCGTCGCCCCGTTGGGCCGCAGCGCCGCCGCCCCGTGGTTCTTTTCCCGACTGCACGATCCGCGTCACCGCTGCGTCGCCCCTTCGGGGCGTAGTGCTGGGGCCTGCGGTCCACCGCCGCCCCGAGGCGTCCGCTCTAGGCCGTCCCCGTGGCTGCGCCGACCCTCGCGCCGCCACTGCGTCGCCCCGTCGGGCCGTAGCGAGCGTGGCACGTGATCCACGCCGCCGCCCGCGGCCGTCCTCGTGGTTGCACCGCCCGCCCTCCGCCCTGCGCCGCCCCCTTCGGGTCGTCGCGCCGCGGCCCGAGGTCCCCGCAACCGCCCCGAGGTCTTCCGCCGTCGCCCCGACCTGCCCGCCGCCGCTGCGTCGCCCCTTCGGGCCGTAGCGCCGCGGCCCGCGGTCCACTCCGCCGTCACCGCGCGTCGACCTCCTGTGGTATGCGCCGCGCCGTCTCCCTTGGCGCGGGACGCCACCGTCCGCGCCGGTCTTCGTCACGCTGTCAGGGTTCTTCGCCTACTTCGAGCACCGCCGCCGCACTCCTAACCTAGCCGCCGCCGCCGCCGTCAGGCCGTCGCCGCCACTCTTCTTTGGCCGCCGCCGCCGCTACCTCCGTAGCCGCCGTCGCCGCCCGTCCACCTCCTTCGTCTTCGTCCAAGCACCAGCCCGTCGCCAGCGTCGCCGTCATCTACCCCGACCACTTCGTCTACTCCGACCACCGTTGGTGACATCGGCCCCGCGCCGATGGACACCGCAATCGTCGTCGAGTTCTTCTCTGCTGGCCCCTCCGACTTCTCCGACATGGCGTACAGCTCGTGCAGGTCCCTCGTCTACGCATGCCCGGTGCTGGCAACACCGATGCGTGCCTTCATCCACGACGTGTCCCCGGGCTTGGCAAGCCTGGTCGGCGCTTCGTCAACTTCTTCTTCGTCCGTCTACGCATGCGCGGTGCTGGCAACACCGATGCGTGCCTTCGTCCACGATGTGTCCCCGGGCTTGGCACACCCGGCGCGACGCCTCGTCAACACCGTCTTCTCTCCGGCGCAACCCTACTTCGACACCACTGCGCCCATGCTAACTCGCGCCCCCTTGCGCCCGCGGCTCCACGGCGACTTCCTCGACATCGGCCACCCCGACTCGACATCGACCACGGCATTCTTCGCACGGCTACCTCGACCACGGCTCCACCACCCACGCTCTCGGCTACATCGACAAACGGCACAAAGGGCTACCGCTTGCTTGAGCAACCTCGTCGGTTGCCACTCCAGCCACGACTCCGCGATGCATCGACCGTTACGACTGTGGGGGGGTGTCCGCCGGCTTGCCTTCGGATTCTTCTCCAGTCTCACCGTCTGCGTCGCTACCGTTGTGACTGTGGGGGGATGTTGAGTATAAGGATTATTAGGAAGTATAGGATAGACTAGGATTTGGTCCTACCTTGTCTTGTACTCCAAGTTGGTCTTTGTACTCCTATATATATGCCCACGAGGCTCAAGCAATACAACGAACTATTCCACCAATCCCTCTCTCCCTTCCAACAAAAATCATTCTCTGCTTTCTGAATGAAGACTCCACAGAAGGTATGATGCAGGACATCTACGGTAGGTATTTCCCTCAGTGATGAGACCAAGGTTATCGAACCAGTAGGAGAACCACGCAATACTATGTAAACGGTATCTGGACACAAAGAACAAATACTTGCAACCCGACGTGTAAGAGGGGTTGGCAATCCCTTCCGGGTAAAAAGATAGATAAAATTGTAGTAGATTGAATAAATAGATCTCGCGGAAACGCGGAATAAAATAAATAACAAAAAAGTGCAACATGGTATTTATGGGTTTTTGGATTAATAGATCTGAAAATAAAAGCGAATAAAAATAGATCTCAAAGGCAAATATGATAAAGAATAGACCCGGGGGCCGTAGATTTCACTAGTGGCTTCTCTCGAGAAAAATAGCATACAGTGGGTAAACAAATTACTGTTGGGCAATTGATAGAACTTCAAATAATTATGACGATATCCAGGCAATGATTATTACATAGGCATCACGTCCAAGATTAGTAGACCGACTCCTGCCTGCATCTACTACTATTACTCCACACATCGACCGCTATCCAGCATGTATCTAATGTATTAAGTTCATGGAGAAACGGAGTAATGCAATAAGAATGATGACATGATGTAGACAAGATCTATTCATGTAGGAATAGACCCCATCTTGTTATTCTTAATAGCAACGATACATACGTGTCATGTCCCCTTTTGTCACTGGAATTGAGCACCGTCAGATCGAACCCATCACAAAGCACCTCTTCTCATGGCAAGAAAAATTGATCTAGTTGGCCTAACTAAGCCAAAGATTCGAAGAAGAAATACGAGGCTATAAGTAATCATGCATATAAAAGATCAAAACTCAAATAACTTTCATGGATAAAATAGATCTGATCATAAACTCAAAGTTCATCGGATCCCAACAAACACACCGCAAAAAGAATTAAATCAAATAGATCTCCAAGAGACCAATGTATTGAGAATCAAAAGAGAGAGAGGAAGCCATCTAGCTACTAACTACGGACCCGAAAGTCTACAATGAACTACTCACGCATCATCGAAGAGGCACCAATGAGGATGATGGACCCCTCCGTGATGGTGTCTAGATTGGATCTGTGGTTTCTGAAACTTGCGGCGGCTAAAATTGTGTTTTGTCGACTCCCTTAGGGTTTTTGGAATATTGGAATATTTATAGAGCAAAGATGCGGTGCGGGAGGCCACCGAGGTGGGCATAACCCACCAGGGTGCGGCTGGGCCCCCAGGCGTGTCCAGGTGGGTTGTGCCCCCCTCAGGGCACCCCTCTGATAATTCTTTGGCCCATCTTGTGTCTTCTGGTCCAGAAAAATTCTTGAAAAAGTTTCGCTGCGGTTGGACTCTATTTGGTATTGATTTTCTGCGAAGTAAAAAACAACCAAAAAACAGCAACTGGCACTGGGCACTATGTCAATAGGTTAGTCCAAAAAAATGATATAAAATACCTATAAAATGATTGTAAAACATCCAACATTAATAATATAACAGCATGGAACAATAAAAAATTATAGATATGGTGGACACGTATCACCGCGCCGCCCGTACCTAGGGTTCATCCGCCAGTCATGTTGACCGGCTGCCCTAAAGAGTCTTTTTCCCGAGCCCTTGCTCCGGGTCTTTCTCTCTCTCGCCGGTCATCTTGATCGGCATTTACTTTTTTGGTTTTCCGATCTAAAATCGGTTTGCGTCGCCCACCACCGCTGTCGACCCCGCGCCTCTAGTCCGACACCGGTGCAACCACCCGGCCTCCTTCCCGACCCGGCGGCCCATCACAATCGTCGTTCGCGCGCCAGCCAGCCCGTTGATCTACGCCGCACATGTACGGCCACATGTACGGCCGCCCTGCCAACCGTCGTCACCGGCTTCGTCTCGGACTCCGGCGCCACCCCACCTCCATCGAGACGTGTTGCATCCGCTCCATGAAGACTTCATCATCACCGAGCAAAGCTACCTTGCCACAAGTCCCCACGGTGCAGATCAAACCTAGCCACCCGCATACGAGACTACGCCATGCAGATTTGTTTGGACTTCGTGGGCGCACGCAACAAACTACGCATCAGTTGTGCACATGCACACTGAAGTATCCCAGCTTCCTGCATGCCGGTACGTCACGGGCGCGTGCGGCTGCTGTGAAGTCCGCTCTGGCGGCTCTGTGCTATTTTACTGCAGCTCAAACAGAAGCCTCGACAACCGGCGCCGCGTGCCCCCCTGGTCGCCCGCATGCTCCCGTGTGCAGACGATGGGCTGCTCGTGCTGCTTGGGGCTCCGGCCATCTGCTGTCGTCTCCGCCTCTTCAACCTCGCGAGCTATTGGACTAATCACCTGATCGCCCACGATCCACGTCATCAACGCCGCGCGACTGATCTGACCCATCGGTTGCGCGTGCCTCCGAAGTTTTCGTGAAGATTGTCCTGAGTACAGCGCGTCCCTCTAACGATCGAGCATCGGGCTGCCGCTGCGCCGCACCGTCGGGCCACAGCGCCGCCCCGTGGTTCTCCCCGCGGCTGTATCGACTCATGCATCATCGCTGCGTCGTCCCTTCGGGCCGTAGTGTCGCGACACGCGGTCCACGCTGCCGCCCCGAGGCCGTCCCCGTGGTTGCACCGACCCGCGCTCCGCCACCCCTTCGGGCCATACCGCCGCGACCCGCGGTCCCCGACGCCGCCCCGAGGTATTTTGCCATCACCCCGACCTGCCTGCAGCCGCTGCGTCACCCCTTCGGGCCGTAGCGCCGCGGCCCGCGGTCCACTCCGTCATCCTCGCGCGTCGACTTCTCGTGGTATGCGCCGCGCCGCCTCCCTCGGCGCGGGAACGCCACCGTCCTCGCCGGTCTTCGTCACCCTATCGGGTTCCTCGCCTACTTCGGGCACCACCGCCGCGCTACTAACCAAGCTGACACCGCCGCTGTCTGGCCGCCGCCGCTGCTTTTCTTCGGCCACCGCCGTTGCTACCTTCGTAGCTGCCGCCCGTCCACCCCCTTCGTCTTCGTCCAGCACCAGCCTGTCACCAGCGTCGCCGTCATCTACCCCGGCCACTTCTTCTTCTCCGACCACCGTTGGTGACATCGGCCCCACGCCAATTGGTGCCACGATCGTCATCGAGTCTTCTTCTCTGCTGGCCCTCCGACTCCTCGACATGGTGTACAACTCGTGCAGGTCCCTCGTCTACGCATGCCCGGTGCTGGCAACACCGATGCGTGCCTTCGTCCATGACGTGTCCCCGGGCCTGGCAAGCCTGGTCCGGCGCTTCGTCAACTTCGTCTTCATCCCTCTACGCATGCCCGGTGCTAGCAACACCGATGCGTGCCTTCGTCCATGATGTGCCCCCGGGCTAAGCAAACCCGCCGCGACGCGTCGTCAACAACATCTTCTTCTCGGCGCACCACTACTTCGACACCACTGCGCCCATGACAAACTCGGCCCCACCTTGCGCCCGCGGCTCCAAGGCAACTTCCTCGACACCGGCCACCCCGACTCGACATCGACCAGGGCATTTTTCGCACGGCTACCTCGACCACGGCTACACCACACTACGCTCTCGGCTACTTCGACAAACGGCACAAAGGGATACCGCCTTGCTTGAACAACCTCGCCGGTTTCCACTCCAGCCACGACTTACTCAATGCATCGACCGTTACGACTGTGGGGGGGGAGGGGGGGTGTCCGTCGGCTTGTCTTCGGATTCTTCTTCAGTCTCACCGTCTGCGTCGCTACCGTTGTGACTGCGGGGGGATGTTGAGTATATGGATTATTAGGAAATATAGGATAGACTAGGATTTGGTCCTGCCGTGTCTTGTACTCCAAGTTGGTCATTGTACTCCTATATATATGCCCACGAGGCTCAAGCAATACAATCCAACGATTCCACCAATCCCTCTCTATCCCTTCTAACACCTCCCACGGTTCCCCTGGTGCCCCTTATGTAGCCCTAGTTATCGAAGGCCTCCATTTCGGTGCCTTGGCACGTGCGGGGAAAGAATTCGTACCTGGTGTTAGTATACAACAAGTTTAGTCATTTTTTACTCGTTCATAGAGTGTGTCCTAGTTTCCTTAGTGTCATATGATCGTTAGCCTCCTCCTGGTGGCAATCCTCATGATGTTTGTGGAGTGTCCTGGGCTTTGTGGGGCCCACTTTGGCTGCTACACTTGGAGTTTCTCCATCATCCAGGGGCAAATATTCTGTTGGGTCAATGCCAGGCATGGTGTTGCGCTTCTTCCACTCAAGTGTTGAGATATGATGTTTTGTGGCCATCTTTCTCCTTCCTCTACCCCATAGGTTTCTGATGACACGACCCTCCATCTATTTTAGCGAGGTCATCGTTTTACCTTCATAAGCTTGGGGTAGACCATCAGAGCCTTGTTTATGATATACGAAGGATGGAGAAGGTCATGATCATATCTGAGCCTCACTAGACGGCATGTTGACTCGCACCAAGGCTTCAGCTTCTCCTGCCGAGGTGGAAATTTCCAAGGGGTGTGTTGTCCTTTGGGGAAAAAGGCTCTTTCTGCAGATGCTGCTTAGAGAAAGCATGCATGCAGTTGGATGCCATCTTGTCGATGTGCCAATCTCCTCGTCGCCTAGCGCATGGTTCCCCTTCAAAGACCGACGCAACATTTGTCAGTGAGGTGGAGGTGTTCCTTCCTGAGTTTCTCAGAGTCTTGGGCGGCGACGCGGGGGGGGGGGGGGGGGGGGGGGTGTAGCCATAGTTCGATCTCCTTTCTCCGTTCCCCTCAAACAAGCACACGTAAAAATGGTTCCATCGTGGGCTCAACAGTCTATCCCTACTGCTGATTTACTACAGAACCGAAATATGTCGACGAGTACTAGCTGCGGTCTATGTGGTGCGGAGGATTCATGGCAACATTCACTATTACATTGCACTGTAGCTCGGTGTGTGTGGGCCTTACAAGAACCTGATCTATTGGAGGCGTTGAACAGCATAACTGAACCGGATGCAAAAAGATGGGTGTTCGCTCTCATGGACACTTTGTCCCCAGCCGAATTCACCCAGGTTCTTGTGAGTATGTGGGCAATCTGGTATGCTAAAAGGCAAGCTCTTCATGAAAATATATTTGAAAACCCTCTAGCTACTCACCTGTTTATTCAAAAATACCTGCAAGATCTTGAGGAATGCAAACCAAAGAAATCAACAAGGGTGGATGCTGCACCACGTGCGGATAGCCAGCCGAGATGGATTCCACCACCTGATGGAATGGCCAAAATCAGAGTGGATGGAGCTGTATCCCGAAATCAAATTGAAGGTTCCTTTAGCGCAGTCTGCAGAGATTCTAATGGTAACTACCTGGATTCATCAGTGATCAGGTGCAGGGGTATATCAGATTCCAGCGATCCTGGAGGTTTTGGCCTGTCGGGAGGCACTCGCTTTAGCAAGTGATCTATCACTATCGCATGTCGTTATTGCCTCCAACTGTCAAGGAGTGGTCCATGATATTGAACACACAACAGGAGGTGCCTATGGGAGCATCATCAAGGAGATCATAGAGACGACGAACGACTTCAGTCATTGCTCCTTCATCTTTGAAGGGAGAGAGTCTAATCTTGAGGTGCATAGTCTTGCTAAGCATGCTTTTGGTTTGGATTTCGGACGCCTTGTGTGGCTTCTAAACCCGCCAAACTTACATTGTATCCCCATGAATATTATTGAGTAATAAAGAAAGTGTGTTTAGTTTAAAAAACATGCCTAAAAAAGGTGGTTGATCCACAGAATGTCACAAACTTGTAAACTCCAATCTGAGCAGGCCAGGTGGAGCCATGGAGGTACGTAGCTCTCCGATGGCCAGAGGCAGTAGCACGAGCCGGGCGGGTCGATTCCTGCGCCGGCGACGTGACGACCCGATCAGCAACCTGAGCGACGATCTGCTACTGCTCATTCTCCGCCGCGTCGGGGGCACCCGCACGGCGCTGGGCGCGCCTCCCCCACGAGCTGCCCGCCTTGGACTTGAAGGTTTGGTTCCAAAATTTGGCGGTGACTATAAAACTTTGGTAAGGTTTATTTATGTATTGCTGCAGGCTGGAACAAACCAAACTTATGATCGTTCGTTCCAATTGTAATTCACGTTTGGAAGATGGAAAACTTGTTTGTTGAGGAAGAATGTAACATTGTTAATAGGTGGAGTAATAAGCAGCAATCTAGGAAAGATGGCTCTCTTTGATGTTTCTTATAGTCTTGGTTTGTATCTTTGTGAATTTGCTACAAGTAATTTTTTAGAGTTGTAAGGGAGACCTTTGCGATCCATACTACGACAACTGCACTTAACGGTTTCTTCAGAATTATCCGGTGTGTAGTCCACATTGAAGTGATATCCCTGTTATCCTTCCATGCCACTATAAATCTGTGAGTGTCTGCTCCTCTCAGTCTTTCAAGGACCTCAAGCTCCCCTGCCTTCTTCATATCTTGCTGTAAGATATAAAAGTTCACTGCAGTGAACTCACGGGCAACGGCTTTCTCAATGTGTGTACACTCGGTGAGGACTAGTAATGGGTCTATCTGTGTGGCCGTGCAATCGTCGTATGCCTTGTTTTCATGGAGCCGAACGATACAGTTCTCATAGTGCACAATCATGTCAACAATGGTCATACCATAGTCCAGATGCATGTAAAGGCATGCATTCAGACTCTCGCTCCTCTGGTTACTCCACATACCAAGGAAAACCCCACCAGACAGATATGACGCAGCCCAAAGCCTCTCTTTACATCCTATGCAGCCATGTTTGTGTTTTCTCCGACTACCATTTAGCGGTAAACGCTGCCCATCTCTCCTCAAAGACTTTATGCGTAGTGGCATAATAAAGTAGAGAGCTGAACTCCTTTAGGGACTTATGGTGAAGGTGTTTCTGCATGTTCTTCTTGATATGCCATGAACAAAGACGATGCCACATGTCTGGAAGGACCATTCTGATGGCCTTTATCATAGCTGTGTCTCCATCAGTAATTACGGACTTGGGCTTCTTCTGATAGTGAGCTCTTAAGAATGTCTGAAGCAACCAATCATATGTATCTTCCATCTCGTCAGACACAATAGCACAACCGAACACCATGGTGCAACGGTGGTTGTTCAGACCGACAAAAGGTATGAATGGCATGCCATACCTATTCATGTTGTATATGCTATAAAAAACGGTCACATCACCATAGTCAACATAGTCTCGATGTGACTGGGAATCACACTAGAATAGGTTTTTCAGCCTTCCTTCAGCGTCAACAGTGTGCTCAAAGAAAAAAAATCTGGATCCCTGTCCTTTATGGTCATCATGATGCCAATGGTAGTTTCAGCATCACCCTGTGCAAATAGTTTCATCTTCTCCCTATAGCACATATTATAAAGCTTCCTCCTCCCAAAACCAGCCTTAGCATATGACCCGTATCTGCTAATGAAGTTGTCCATAATGATGTGTTTCCTGATCCCTGCTCCTGCCATAGTTAAGATCTCAACTCTCTAAAATTCGTTGATCTGATCGATTGTGAGACCGGAGAAATGGGACTTTGTCCGGTCTAGCAAGAACGTGACTGTGATCATCGGTGAAACTGCTGACATACCAAACTCCACGCTGATTATCAAGTTTCACAGTTAAATGGGCTTCGCAGAAGTATCGACTCTCCGGTCTGAGCCTACGGGTCCTGCCTACCATGGAACAAACCTTGGCCTATCGTTTTCCAGCCCTCGAACAGAGATACCTCCTCAAGCGCATACTTCCCTCAGGAGCTTTCCCCCATTTTAGCAAGTCCCTCCTAATGCTGAAACCACGTTCCTTCGTGTTCTGGTTATAGAACAAGTAAGCCTCCTCTTCTGACCTGAACGTCTTGGTCATTAACTTCCAATGCCTGTGCAATGAGTCTTGTTGATATTCATCATAGTTGATATCAAATTTAAAGTCATCATCATCAACATGCTCATCATTCCCACTAGGACTATCAACATCTCCTTGCAAAGGCATAGAACCATGTATGTCAGTCAGTTGTTATATGGTTATTTTCATATATAATTTTCAAAACTTACTGTGCTCGAGATCTCATCATAAGATGCATCGACGTCAGCTTGGTCACTTTCATCATCGACAATATTCCGCTCATAGTCCCCATCCGCATCCATCTGTGCATATTTTAAAAAAAACATGCAAGTGTTGATGCAGTTATTATGTCATTTCTTGCCCTACATATTTTTAAACGTACCTGGCTTGCACTTTCAGCATATGAATCATCTATATCCATATTATCGTCATGTGCCTGCATAATTTCAAAAAAACACATTTAAGTGTCAGTGCGGTTGTTCGGTTTTCGTGTTTTTGTCCACGTTCGCGACACTTACATTGCCACTGTAAGATTCATCCAAACTCGTATGGTTCTCCTCGGCAGGTTGGTCCATATTGAATAACGAGGATTCATTCTCGTCACTGTAATCATCGCCGTCATAACCGGTCTCATTGTCCATCTATACATGTTTAAACAAAGTCTGGGATCAATCTAAAGACCATACAACATCATCGCAAAAATAATCAGTTCATCAATTATGAGTAATGCATAATTAAATTATGTGGGAATCAAATTGCTTAACAGTAGGTCGCATAAATTTATGGACTAAACTAGTACCTACTTAGTAAGTCAATGGGTAATTTTTTCATCTCATTTCAATGAGTAACCTACTGTAAAGTTTGCAAACAGACCTCTTTGATGCCGGCAGGGAGGGGAGGTGCGTCCATTTTGGCCGGGGACGAAGGCGCCAACGGCGTGATGATGCTGGCCGGGGAGGCAACCACAGCCGTGTTGATGTTGCCCGTAGAAAAAGGCGACGACGGCGTGAAGATTTAGGGGTGGGCGGCGATCAGGGCATGAGGACAACGGCGATTGCGTCGCTATTTGCCCGTCAACCAGTGACCACCGGGAAAGGAATGCGACGGCTGCAACGACGATTGCCACTAGGGTTTCGCCTGGGCACGGCGGCAGGGAATGTGCGGCGTGACTTTTGGGCGGCGACCAGGGCGTCAGGGCAACATCGAGGGCGACTGCCGGAGAGGAATGAGACGGCTAGAACAACTATCGACACTAGGATTTCGACTGGGGGGGGGGGCAGGGCACACGCCGGGCTTTTTTCTACGTGCACACGCGGATGTACAGGAACGCGGGCGGGCATACGGTGACAGGGTAGGGCGTACACGGGCGGGCGGGTATGCTATACGTCATGTACAATGACTATACCACCCTTTTACGTTTTAGGGGAGGGTTGTACCAAAGCGGGACTCTTTTCAATACACTCGAATAATTTATTCACTAAGTTTTCCATCTCCACCGGTAGCAGCAGCGTCACGACGCCTTTCCCTTCATTAAGGTGTTGTCTTGGCTGCTCGCAGTGTCCCTAGTGTTGGATTTTGAGTTGTCGGTTGCCTTTCTCGGTGTTCGTGCTTCTTAGGGCGTGGGCATCCGGAGCGCAATGTACAACATCGTTGGCTCTTCCTCCATGGCTCCTTCCTCAAGCCCGGTCGTGTCTTGCAACCCACTTACCGACTCTTCTAAGCGTTTCTGGTGGTGGTGGGGGGGGGGGGGGGGTTGATTCGGTCGGTTCTTGAGTCATAGCCACGTGTCGTGGGTGCCTCGCGTTGGTCGTGACGCGGCCTTGATGTCCTGTGTCTCGTCATCTCACCTTTCTTGGTTGGAGTTCAAGCTAGGCTAGTTTAGGGTCGTGTTGTTTCTTTTTTTTTGAAACCCCACCCATATATTAATCAGAAAAAACAAGATTATTACAATCATTCATTACAAAGTTAGCCATGCAGGGCAGAACACTATTACATAAGACACCATCGGACCTGGTATTAAAAAAAAATTGCAATCTCATGCGCGACCCTATTAGCCTGCCTGTCAATCTTCACAATCTTAAAATCCTTAATGAGCTTTGAGATGCTCATCTCCTCCTTTTTCAGGTCAACAAGAGGAGACCTGTCAATGGATTCTTTTTCAAGAGAAGCTGCAACATACGCACAATCAGTTTCTAAAATAACCGGTGTGTGAAGAGTAATACCGATATATAACCCGGCGAGAGCCACACGAAGTTCCGCTTCATCCACGCAGGTGCAGGACTTCGCCAAGATGATTCCTGGCAATAATCCCGACACTAGCTGCTCTCATGCTCTCCACGAAACTAGCATCAACGTTTATCTTAATATACCCTTGATCCGGGGGTTCCCAATCATTCCGACCATTCACGGTTGGGATAGCATACCTCCAATTATCTATCACCCCCTTGCCTTTGATGCTTAAATCAAAATGCGCACCATTTTTTACTTTAGAGAAGGATTTCCAGTAATTTTCCACAAAAGTAACAGAGGCAGATATGGATTCTTTTGAAGGAAATATGCCCTAGAGGCAATAATAAAGTTATTATTTTATATTTGCTTATTCATGATAAAGGTTTGTTATTCATGCTAGAATTGTATTGATCGAAAACTTAAATACATGTGTGAATACATAAACAAATATCGTGTCCCTAGTAAGCCTCTACTAGACTAGCTCGTTGATCAAAGATGGTTAAGGTTTCCTAACCATAGACATGTGTTGTCATTTATAACGGGATCACATCATTACGAGAATGATGTGATGGACAAGACCCATCCGTTAGCTTAGCATATTGATCGTTCAGTTTATTGCTATTGCTTTCTTCATGTCAAATACATATTCCTTCGACTATGAGATTATGCAACTCCCGGATACCGGAGGAATACCTTGTGTGCTATCAAACGTCACAACGTAACTGGGTGATCATAAAGATGCTCTACAGGTATCTCCGAAGGTGTTTGTTGAGTTGGCATAGATCGAGATTAGGATTTGTCACTCCGAGTATCGGAGAGGTATCTCTGGGCCCTCTCGGTAATACACATCATAAGAAGCCTTGCAAGAAAAGTGACTAATGAGTTAATTACATGATGATGTATTACGGAACAAGTAAAGAGACTTGCCGGTAATGAGATTGAACTAGGTATGAAGATACCGACGATCGAATCTCAGGCAAGTAACATACCGATGGACAAAGGGAATTACGTATGTTGTCATAAGGTTCGACCGATAAAGATCTTCGTAGAATATGTAGGATCCAATATGGGCATCTAGGTTCCGCTATTGGTTATTGACCGGAGAGGTGTCTCGGTCATGTCTACATAGTTCTCGAACCCGTAGGGTCCGCACGCTTAACGTTCGTTGACGATATAGTATTATATGAGTTATGTATGTTGGTGACTGAATGTTGTTCGGAGTCCCGGATGAGATCACGGACATCACGAGGAGCTCCGGAATGGTCCGGAGGTAACGATTGATATATGGGATAATTGTGTTTGGTCTCCGGAAGAGTTCTGGAATTCACCGGAAGGGGTTTCGGATGTTTCCCGAAATGATCTGGTGCGAGAACAATTTATTTGAGCCAAGGGGTAAATCCCACGAGGTTTAAAGTGCAAAAGGAAGTTTTGCGGAGACCAGAGGCCAGACACCAGGGTCCCTGGCGTCTGGGCCCAGATGCCGGGAACCCTGGCGCCTGGCCCTGGAGTCCGAGAAGGCCCCTCTAGTTTATCCTCCGTCTAGTTTCTATAGTGTTTGGCGAAGTCCTGCGGAGATTATTCTTCATCACCAACCGTCACCACACCGTCGTGCTGCCGGAACTTAACTACTACTTCGCCCGTCTTGCTGGAGCAAGAAGGCGAGGACGTCATCGAGCTGAACGTGTGCTGAATGCGGAGGTGCCATATGTTCGGTACTTGATCGGGATGGAACGTGAAGGTGTATGACTACATCAACCGCGTTGATAAACGCTTCTGCTTAGCGATCTTCAAGGGTATGAAAATGCTCTCCCCCTCTCATAGCTATGCATCTCCATGGATAGATCTTGCGTGTGCGTAGAATTTTTTTTGTTTTCCATGAAACGTTCCCCAACAGTGGCATCCGAGCCAGGTCTATGCGTAGATGATATGCACGAGTAGAACACAAAGAGTTGTGGGCGGTGATAGTCATACTGCTTACAACCAACGTCTTATTTTGATTCGTCGATATTGTGGGATGAGGCGGCTCGGACCAACCTTACATGTCCATGTACATGAGATCGCTTCCACCGACAGACATGCAAGACATGCAACTAGTTTTGCATAAAGGTGGCTGGCGGGTGTCTGTTTCTCCTACTTTAGTTGAATCGAATTTGACTATGGCCAGTCCTTGAAGAAGGTTAAAACAGCAAACTTGATGAAACACCGTTGTGGTTTTTTGCGTAGGTAAGAACGGTTCTTGCTAGAAGCCCGTAGCAGCCACGTAAAACTTGCAACAACAAAATAGAGGACGTCTAACTTGTTTTTGCAGGGCATGTTGTGATGTGATATGGCCAAGATATGATGTGATATATGTTGATGTATGAGATGATCATGTTTTGTAATATCGACAACCGGCAGGAGCCTTAGGGTTATCTCTTTATTGTATGAAGTGCAAGCGCCATGTAATTGCTTTACTTTATCACTATGCGTTAGCGATAGTTGTAGAAGCAATAGTTGGCGAGACGACCCCGACGCAACGATGGAGATCAAGGTGTCGAGCCGGTGACGATGGAGATCATGACGGTGCTTTGGAGATGGAGATCAAAGCACAAGATGATGATGGCCATATCATGTCACATATTTTGATTGCATATGATGTTTATCCTTTATGCATCTTATTTTGCTTAGAGCGGTGCTAGCATTATAAGATGATCCCTTCACTTAATTTCAAGATAAAAGTGTTCTCCCTGAGTATGCACCGTTGCAAAAGTTCGTCGTTTCGAAGCACCACGTGATGATCGGGTGTGATAGACTCTACGTTCATATACAATGGTTGTAAGACAGTTTTACACATGCAGAATACTTGGGTTAAACTTGATGAGCCTAGCATGTACAGACATGGTCTTGGAACACTGGAGACCGAAAGGTCGAACGTGAGTCATATAGTAGACATGGTCAACATAGAGATGTTCACCATTGATGACCACCCCATCTCATATGATGATCGGACATGGGTTAGTTGATTTGGATCACATATCACTTAGATGACTTGAGGGATGTGTATTTAAGTGGGAGTTTATTAGTAATTTAATTAATTAAACTTAATTTATCATGAACTTAGTCTTATAGTTTTGCATATCTATGTCGCAGATCAATGGCCCGAGCTACCGTTCCCCTGAATTTTAATGCGTTCCTAGAGAAAGCTAAGTTGAAAGATGATGGTAGCAAGTACACGAACTGGGTCCGTAACTTGAGGATTATCCTCATTGCTGCACAGAAGAATTATGTCCTTGATGCACTGCTAGGTGAAAGGCCTGCTGCAGGAATTGAAGCTGATGTTATGAACGTCTGACAAGCTCAATCTGATGACTACTCGATAGTTCAGTGTGCCATGATTTACGTCTTAGAACAGGGACTTCAAAGACATTTGGAACATCATGGAGCATATGAGATGTTCCAAGAGTTGAAGTTAATATTTCAAGCAAATGCCCGGGTTGAGAGATATGAAGTCTCCAACAAGTTCTATAGCTGCAAGATGGAGGAGAATAGTTCTGTCAGTGAACACATACTCAAAATGTCTGGGTATCATAACCACTTGACTCAACTGGGAGTTGATCTTCCAGTTGATAGTGTTATTGACAGAGTTCTTCAATCTCTATCACCAAGCTACAAAGGCTTCGTGATGAACTATAATATGCAAGGGATGAATAAAACGATTCTTGAGCTCTTCGCAATGCTTAAGGCCGCGGAGGTAGAAATCAAGAAGGATCATCAAGTGTTGATGGTTAACAAGACCACTAGTTTCAACAAAAAGGGCAAGGAAAAGAAAGAGAACTTCAAGAAGATTGGCAAGTAAGTTGCCACTCCCAGGAAGAAGCCCAAAGCTGGAACCAAGCCTGAAACTGAGTGCTTCTACTGCAAAGGAAATGGTTCCAAGGTTGATGTGATCGCCGTCGGCATGCTACCTCTACATCTACCTTCGGGATTAGTTTTAGACCTGAACAATTGTTATTTGGTACTCGCGTCGAGCATGAACATTATATCTGGATCTTGTTTATTGTGAGACGGTTATTCATTTAAATCGGAGAATAATGGTTGTTTTATTTATATGAGTAATATCTTTTATGGTCATGCACCCTTGATGAGTGGTCTATTCTTGTTGAATCTCGATCGTAGTGATACACATATTCATAATATTAATGCCAAAAGATGCAAAGTTGATAATGATAGTGCAACATACTTGTGGCACTGCCGTTTAGGTCATATTGGTGTAAAGCACATGAAGAAACTCCATGCAGATGGACTTTTGGAATCACTTGATTATGAATCATTTGATACTTGCGAACCATGCCTCATGGGCAAGATGACTAAAACTCCGTTCTCCGGAACAATGGAGCGAGCTAATGACTTATTGGAAATAATACATACCGATGTATGCGGTCCGATGAGTATCGAGGCACGCGGCGGGTATCGTTATTTTCTGACCTTCACAGATGATTTGAGTAGATATGGGTATATCTTCTTAATGAAACACAAGTCTAAAATATTTGAAAAGTTCAAAGAATTTCAGATGAAGTGGAGAATCATCGTAACAAGAAAATAAAGTTTCTACAATCTGATCGTGGAGGCGAATATTTGAGTTACGAGTTTGGCCTTCATTTAAAACAATGTGGAATTGTTTCACAACTCACGCCACCTGGAACACCACAGCGTAATGGTGTGTCCGAACGTCGTAACTGTACTTTATTAGATATGGTATGATCTATGATGTCTCTTACCGATTTACCACTATCGTTTTGGGGTTATGCATTAGAGACAGCCGCATTCACGTTAAATAGGGCAGCGTCTAAATCCGTTGAGACGACACCGTATGAACTGTGGTTTGGGAAGAAACCTAAGCTGTCGTTTCTTAAAGTTTGGGGTTGCGATACTTATGTCAAAAGGCTTCAGCCTGATAAGCTCGAACCCAAATTGGAGAAGTGTGTCTTCATAGGATACCCTAAGGAAACAATTGGGTACACCTTCTACCATAGATCCGAAGGCAAGATCTTTGTTGCCAAGAATGGAACCTTTCTAGAGAAGGAGTTTCTCTCAAAAGAAGTGAGTGGGAGGAAAGTAAAACTTGATAAGGTAATTGTACCTTCTCTCGAATTGGAAAGTAGCACATCAGAGAAATCTGTTCCCGTGATGCCTACACCAACTAGAGAGGAAGCAAATGATAATGATCATGAAACTTCAGATCAAGTTGCTACTGAACCTCGTAGGTCGACCAGAGCACGATCCGCACCAGAGTGGTATGGTAATCCTGTCCTGGAAGTCATGTTACTAGACTAAGGCGAATCTACAAACTATGAAGAAGCTATGATGAGCCTAGATTCTGACAGATGGTTTGAGGCCATGAAATCTAAGGTAGGATCCATGTATGAGAACAAAGTATGGACTTTGGTGGACTTGCCCAATGATCGGCAAGCCATAGAAAATAAATGGATCTTCAAGAAGAAGACTGACGCTGATGGTAATTTTACTGTCTACAAAGCTCGACTTGCCGCAAAAGGTTTTCGACATGTTCAAGGAGTTGACTACGATGAGACTTTCTCACCCGTAGCGATGCTAAGTCTGTCCGAATCATGTTACCAATTGCCGCATTTTATGATTATGAAATCTGGCAAATGGACGTCAAAACTGCATTCCTTAATGGATATCTTAAAGAAGAATTGTATATGATGCAACAAGAAGGTTTTATCGATCCTAAAGGTGCTAACAAAGTATGCAAGCTCCAGCGATCCATCTATGGACTGGTGCAAGCATCTCGGAGTTGGAATATATGCTTTGATGAGGTGATCAAAGCATATGGTTTTATACAGACTTACGGTGAAGCCTGTATTTACAAGAAAGTGAGTGGGAGCTCTGTAGCATTTCTGATATTATATGTGGATGACATATTGTTGATTAGAAATGATATAGAATTTCTGGATAGCATAAAAGGATACTTGAATAAGAATTTTTCAATGAAAGACCTCGGTGAAGCTGGTTATATATTGGGCATCAAGATCTATAGAGATAGATCGAGACGCTTAATAGGACTTTCACAAAGCACATACCTTGATAAAGTTTTGAAGAAATTCAAAATGGATCAGTCAAAGAAAGGGTTCTTGCCTGTGTTACAAGGTGTGAAGTTGAGTCAGACTCAAAGCCCGACCACTGCAGAAGATAGAGAGAAAATGAAAGTCATTCCCTATGCCTCAGCCATAGGTTATATCATGTATGCTATGCTGTGTACCAGACCTGATGTGTGCCATGCCATAAGTTTGGCAGGGAGGTACCAAAGTAATCCAGGAGTGGATCACTGGACAACGGTCAAGAACATCCTGAAGTACCTGAAAAGGACCAAGGATATGTTTCTTGTTTATGGAGGTGACGAAGAGCTAGTCGTAAATGGTTACGTCGATGCTAGCTTTGACACTGATCCGGATGACTCTAAGTCACAAACCGGATACGTGTTTATATTGAATGGTGGAGCTGTCAGTTGGTGCAGTTCCAAGCAGAGCGTCGTGGCGGGATCTACGTGTGAAGCGGAGTACATAGCTGCTTCAGAAGCAGCACATGAAGGAGTTCATTTCCGATCTAGGTGTAATACCTAGTGTATCGGGTCCAATGAAAATCTTTTGTGACAACACTGAAGCAATTGCCTTGGCGAAGGAATCCAGGTTTCACAAGAGAACCAAACACATCAAGAGACGCTTCAACTCCATTCATGAAAAGATCAAGGATGGAGACATAGAGATTTGCAAAATACATATGGATCTGAATGTGGCAGACCCGTTGACTAAGCCTCTTCCACGAGCAAAACATGATCAGCACCAAGACTCCATGGGTGTTAGATTCATTACTATGTAATCTAGATTATTGACTCTAGTGCAAGTGGGAGACTGAAGGAAATATGCCCTAGAGGCAATAATAAATTTATTATTTTATATTTCCTTATTCATGATAAAGGTTTATTATTCATGCTAGAATTGTATTGATCAGAAACTTAAATACATGTGTGAATACATAAACAAATATCGTGTCCCTAGTAAGCCTCTACTAGACTAGCTCGTTGATCAAAGATGGTTAAGGTTTCCTAACCATAGACATGTGTTGTCATTTGATAATGGGATCACATCATTAGGAGAATGATGTGATGGACAAGACCCATCCGCTAGCTTAGCATATTGATCGTTCAGTTTATTGCTATTGCTTTCTTCATGTCAAATACATATTCCTTCGACTATGAGATTATGCAACTCCCGGATACCGGAGGAATACCTTGTGTGCTATCAAACGTCACAACGTAACTGGGTGATCATAAAGATGCTCTACAGGTATCTCCGAAGGTATTTGTTGCGTTGGCATAGATCGAGATTAGGATTTGTCACTCCGAGTATCGGAGAGGTATCTCTGGGCCCTCTCGGTAATACACATCATAAGAAGCCTTGCAAGCAACGTGACTAATGAGTTAATTACAGGATGATGTATTACGGAACGAGTAAAGAGACTTGCCGGTAACGAGATTGAACTAGGTATGAAGATACCGACGATCGAATCTCTTGCAAGTAACATACCTATGGACAAAGGGAATTACGTATGTTGTCATAAGGTTCGACCGATAAAGATCTTCGTAGAATATGTAGGAGCCAATATGGGCATCCAGGTTCCGCTATTGGTTATTGACCGAAGAGGTGTCTCGGTCATGTCTACATAGTTCTCGAACCCGTAGGGTCTGCACGCTTAACGTTCGTTGATGATATAGTA
Organism: Thinopyrum elongatum; assembly: GCA_011799875.1. Classification (NCBI taxonomy): domain Eukaryota; kingdom Viridiplantae; phylum Streptophyta; class Magnoliopsida; order Poales; family Poaceae; genus Thinopyrum; species Thinopyrum elongatum. Next base: position 578,082,107 of record CM022299.1, read on the forward strand.
TTATATGAGTTATGTATGTTGGTGACCGAATGTTGTTCGGAGTCCCGGATGAGATCACGGACATGACGAGGAGCTCTGGAATGGTCCGGAGGTAAAGATTTATATATGGGATCATATTGTTTGGTCTCCGGAAGAGTTCCGGAATTCATCGGAAGGGGTTTCAGATGTTTCCCGAAATGATCTGGTGCGAGAACACTTTATTTGGGCCAAGGGGTAAAGCCCACGAGGTTTTTGGAAAGTGCAAAAGGAAGTTTTGCGGGGACCAGAGGCCAGACGCCAGGGTCCCTGGCGTCTGGCCCTGGAGTCCGAGAAGGACTCTTGCCTTTCGGGCAAAACCGACTTTGTGGAGGCTTTTACTCCAAGTTTCGACCCCAGGGCTCAACATATAAATAGTGGGGCAGGGCTAGCACCCAAGACACATCAAGATTCACCAAGCCGTGTGCCGGCAACCCTGCCCCCTCTAGTTTATCCTCCGTCTAGTTTCTGTAGTGCTTGGAGAAGCCCTGCGAGATTGTTCTTCATCACCAACCGTCACCACGCCGTCGTGCTGCCGGAACTCATCTACTACTTCGCCTGTCTTGCTGGATCAAGAAGGCGAGGACGTCATTGAGCTGAACGTGTGCTGAACACGGAGGTGCCGTACTTTCGGTACTTGATCGAGACGGATCGTGAAGATGTACAACTACATCAACCGCGTTGATAAACGCTTCCGCTTAGCGATCTTCAAGGGTATGAAGATGCTCTCCCCCTCTCGTAGCTATGCATCTCCATGGATAGATCTTGCGTGTGCGTAGAATTTTTTTTGTTTTCCATGCAACGTTTCCCAACATCTTTCCCCTTTCCAATGATCAAGTCATTCCTCAGATGCCACGCTCTCCAAAGCATGAATAAGACTTGATCGCGTTCCAGCGACCCCAGTTGATCAAGTAGAATAAATATCCAGTCGGGCCCCATAAATCTGAATAGCTCCTCGCTAGGAATATTCCACACTTCTCTCACTGCGAAACGAAAAGCGCGCGCCTTTGGACAAGACACAAGGGCATGGAAAATACACTCATCCTCCACCCCACATATAGTGCACCTGCCTGACACCGTTTGGTGCTGAGTAACTCTGTTTACCTGGGTAGCCAAACTGTTGGACGCAGCCCGCCAGGCAAAAATTCTTATTTTTTGAGGAACCTTTGCCTTCCAAATAACATCCCATGCACTCCTTCCTTGCCAACGGCAGTGCTGGACGTTCCTGTCTCACCCTTTCCATCCTATAGATTTAAGGCCAGTCTATACGCACTTTTAACAGAGAACATGCCATTTTCTCGTAGTGCCAAGCAATTAGATCACCCTCACCTCCAGTCTGAATACGTAAATTTAGGATCTCCTCAGCATCATGGCTATAGAACAAGTGCCTTATTAAATTTTCATCCCATCTTCTTGTTCTGCTCATGAATAATTCAGAGACCCATTTCAGTCTAGTGCGGTTCTTTTTGACTAAAACTTTGAGGCCGGAATTTCTAGGTAGCCAGTTATCTCTCCAAACATTAACATTTTTTCCATCAACCACTCTCCAGATAACCCCTTTTTTTAGTAGATCCAGTCCATGCATAATACCCTGCCAGTTCACGGAAGTAGCCTGCGAGAAAGCAGTATCCAGGATGTGACCATTGGGATAATATTTTGCCCTCAAAACCTTAGCACATAATGAATCCGGATTCACCAATAACCTCCAAGCATGTTTAGCCAATAGTGTTTGATTAAAAAACCTAAGATCTCGGAAGCCCATGCCTCCCTCTCTTTTTGGTTTAGTGAGTTTATCCCAAGCTAGCCAATGTGTTTTCCTTCTGTCTTCTTTGTCTCCTCACTAGAAATTTCTTATAATCTGAGCCAACTCATCACATAAGGAAGCTGGAAATTTAAAAATACCCATGGCGTACACTGGGAGCGCTTGCAACACTGCCTTGATTTGATATTCTTTTATACCACTTGAGACATATTTTTCAATCCAATCTGATGCTCTTTTTAATGCCTTGTCTTTTGTTGATTGGAACTTGCCAACCTTCATTCTACCCTCAGGTACCGGCAAACCAAGGTACTTATCTTCAAAACCTTCTGCAGTAATATTAAGAATAACCATAGTGGCCACCTGATCCTCCATACTACACTTTTTGCCAAACTTGATCGAACATTTATCGGGGCTCAGAAGCTGACCCGTTCCCACCTCATAGCCCGACAGAATATTTTTAATGACTAAGGCTTGATCTATAGACCCGTTGAAAAACAGGAGACTGTCATCCGCAAATAAAAGATGAGAAATACCTGGCGCATGTCTGTTCAAGTGGAATTCTTTTAGAGCACCTTTGTCACAAGCATCCTTTAACAGCAAGGAGAGGGCTTCAGCAACAAACAGGAACAAATACGGCGATAAGGGATCCCCTTGCCTAAGCCCACATGATGGATAAGAAGGTTCCAACAATTGTCCATTAAACCGGACCGAGGATTTCACTGATGTAACACACGTCATGATCCAGTTAATCCAAGATGGTGCAAAGCCAAAAGCCCCCAGCATACTCTTTAAAAATTGCCAATCTACATGGTCATACGCTTTTGCCAGATCCAACTTATATGCACAAAACTCTCCACGCTGATCTTTTAATGTACTCAACGAATGAATACATTCGAAGGCAATAAGCGTGTTTCTCTTCTTCTATTTAGGGTATGTAATGTTTCTTTCGTACGATATCGACTCAAAATTTGATGATACGCCTGCAGTCAGGCCGCGAGCCGTCCTCTCCAGAAGAGATATAAAACTGGTATCACCGAGTTTTCTTCCTAGTTGTTCATCCTTTGCACCCTCCGAGGGCAAGAACAAACTGAGTCCGCCGAGGTCTCTCAGTCAGACCTCAAGATCGTCGATCAGTCGGATGTCTTGTCAGATCAAGAATGCAACCAGGCATTCTCCAGCGAGACCTCGACCAACTCGGGGGCTACTGCCGGAGTTACAAATATGGGGTAGAGCCAAGTATATGATTGGCCCATCGGAGGCCTAAGACTTGTATAAAGTATGGTCCAGAATATAGTGGGCCAAGGGGCTCATCATCGGCCTATCAGAGAAAAGGAGGGTGGCTTGAGACCTCGCTAAATCCTAATAGTCGGATACCAGGCCACCCGACTGACGACTATCATGCACTCGGTCGGAGACGAAGGGAGTAGTCGGCTATGCCATCAGTCGGTGGCTACCTAGCATTCCTCTCGGCCACGATGTCATAATGGTTACAGTTACCTAACGATTGAATAATCTAGTTAAATATGGCAGTTACCAGTAGTAAGTGCCATGAAACAGTCAGCCATACCTAAGGCCATGAATATCATTAATACCAACATTATGTACCCCTACCTGGCACACTATATAAGCCACTAGGGAAGCCCCGGGCTGAAGGTTGAACATACTCACATTGTACCCTACGCTAAGAGGAAAGAGCACCACATGAGTAAGGTATTACCTCCATCGAGGCCCGAACCTGTATAAATCTTTGAGCATACTCCCAACTGCACCATTCGCTAGATACGATTGCCTCTATGTCCATATCCCTCTACTATTGTCAAGATTATATCCACGACAGCGGGCCTGCAACTATTGCTCACGTACAAGCATTGAACGCATCCTTGAAAAAAAACGTACGAGCGTTGAACGCTCGGGTTCAGTAATGCGAAGGCTCGCTCGCACACGTGCGTGTATGAGATCACGCAAACTACCCCTGCATCATTCGGTACTGACCACCCACCGTATACCATGCGAGGCGGACAAATCGAGAAAAGTTATGGTCGTCACTCCTACCACGATTTTTTACGTCATGCAGGTGCGGTGCCAGCCCACCCATGATGAAAACTTTATTTTCTATCATAATTTTTTATCGTAGAAGTAGGTGCCCACCACATCCATAATGGTACGTGTTTTCGTAAGTATTATCATCATGAAGTTTGATTGAAAATATTTTGTTCGGGTCAAAATGTCACGAATGTATCTTTTTCTTGTAGTGTTAGTAGGCATGCTATATGTACCAATCATACTATGTTAGTATTTTATTGAATATTTTATATGTTATTACTGTTATGTTGAAGTCTTAAACTTAAAGGTATTTACAAATTTGGATGTTATATGATATTACTGTTACTGTTAAACTAAAAAATGTTGTGGTGACAGCAGAAATGAGCCGAAGTGCCCATTTTGTTGCCATGGCAACCTTTTTTGGCCAACTTTTGCTGTTGTGGTAGCATTTTGAGCCAAATGGTGGCACGACAACAAGAAATTGACACTTGGCTAAAAAAGTTATCGTGGTAGCTATTTTTTATGCATCAAAATTACATTAGTGGCGTGTCTGCCATCAATGATGTCTTTGGCACATCACTACTAAGGCAAAGGCAAATTGGTTCCGAACAGGTTTGGTTCCAAAATTTGGCGGTGACTATAAAACTTTGGTAAGGTTTATGTATTGCTGCAGGCTGGAACAAACCAAACAAATGATGGTTCGTTCCAATTGTAATTGAAGTTTTGAAGATGGAAAACTTGTTTGTTGAGGAAGAAGGTAACATTGTTAATATGTTGAATAATAAGCAGCAATCTAGGAAAGATGGCTCTCTTTGATGTCCCATCTATTCTTGGTTTGTATTATTGTGAATTTGCAATTTTTTATAGTTATATTCATCTACCATAACCCTGGCAAAAAAAACCCGTCTACCATAACGGGTTTTAAAAAAAATCATGGATTTGTAAAAACTTCATCAAATTTGAAAAAAAAAGATCAAATGAAAAAATGTTCATAAAACTTGAGAAAACAGTTCATCGATTTGAAGAAACATTTTACGAATTTGAATAAATTTCATCAAAAAAAGAAAGATGAAAACGTAAAAAGAAAAGAAAAAAGAAGAAAGAAGAAAAAAAAGATGCAACTAAACACATTGGGTTAGTTTTTTTATGAGAAAAACGCATCGGGTTAGATGGCTGTGTGGTTACTGCAGCGCGCGTTGAGAGTGGGGTCGGCGCCTGAAGCGCCAAATAGGAAATGCCATTTTTCTCCTCTTGGAAATTCTCTGTGCTTTCCCAAGGAAGGAAGACTCTCGGCGGAGGCTGGAGCCCATTCGGCCCCATTCATCGTGCGACCTCCTCAGCCAGGCTGGGCCTAGCAGGCTGTTTCCGTAATTCTAGTGCGCTCCCTCACTGTCCGTCCACTCGGAATTTCCTATATGACGCTCTCTGCGTCAAACTGTCGAGTGAACGCACGTACGAGCGACCCGAGCGAGCGATTTGGGCCGGCCCATCACGTAAATCTTTCACGTCCCGGTTTTGGGAACCTTCTGAGGTTCCCAGCCGGTTTTTTCTGGTTTTGGGAACCTTCTAGAAGGTTCCTGAACCCGCTTTTTATTTTCCTTTCTTTTTCTTTTTCTTTTTTCTTTTACTATTCCTGTTTCGTTTTCTTTTCTTTTTTTTGTTTATTGTTTATTTTTATTTTTTTATTTCCTTTTTCAAAAAATGTTCTCTTTTTCAAAAGATGTTCATATTTTCAAAAAATATTTGATTTTCAAAATTTTGTTTGTGTTTTCAAATTATGTTCCGGAGTTTCAGAAAATTGTTTGTGTTTTCAATTTTTGGTCGGTTGTTTCAAAAAATGTTTCTGATTTCAAGAAAAATTCACATATTCAAAAAATGTTCGCTTTTTAAAAAATTGTTTGCATTTTGAAATTTTGTTCGGGAGTTTCAAAAAATGTTCGGGTTTTCAAAGTTTGTTCGGAATTTCAAAAAATGTTCCCGTATTCAAATTTTGTTCATAGATCGAAAAAATGTTCGTGCTTTTGAATTTTGTTCGGAGTTTCAAAAAATGTTCATGTTTTCAAAATTTCAATAATGTTCCCATTTTTTTAAAATTGTTGAAAGATTCAAAATTTCATGGTTTCAAAAAATGTTAGTAAATTTGAAGAACTGTTTGCGTTTTCAAAAAAGGTCACTTAAAAAAAATAGGGTGGTACAGTAGACCAAGAGCGCTACAATACCGGCTTGCTGCAGTAGCCCGGCTTGCTACTGTGCCCGCTGCCTCGCTATAGGCTTTCTTTTAGTTCGATGTGCGCTAGTGGGCCGGCCCAGTTGGGCGCTCCCCTGTGCGGGAGGCTGGCAACCTGATGCAGAATGCGTCGAGTTAATTACAAGGAACTACCACACTTCGGCACGTCGTAACGAATCAGTACCAGTAGTCACTTTTTTTGCAGTTCAGTACCAACTCTAAGCCTAAGTGTTGCAAAATGGTCTGACAGCCGTATAAGCACGTATTGACCATGTATCTGACCGACTGGGCCCACGTGTCAGGTGCCACGGTGGCGTACCCGCGCGCGCCGCGTCGCTGACTCAGCCCACCCGGCTCGGTCGCTCTATCTGGCTCGGTCGGGTCGAACCCGAACGGGACGAACCCTAGTTTCCTCTCCTTCTCCCTCCTCTCCCTCTTCCCTCTCAGGCGATGGCGGCGGCGACTCCCGGCGGCGGCGACGGTGCGGGCGGGTACGGAGACCTTCCCGGCCTCGGGCGCGATGACCACTTAGGTCTGGACGACGGTGGCGGCTCCAGTTCGTACTACTCCAGCGCCGACAACGAGGATTTGGAGGAGGCGGCGCTGTCCATGGAGGATAGGGTGAGGCTGGCAGAGATATGGGTTGCCAACCCTACCAGTAGCCATCAGTGGACCAGTGGAGCTGCTAGCGGCGTGCTGTAAGTCCCTCTCTTCTCTTCTTCTTTCTGCCTATTTGAAACTGGGGGCTAGGGTTAGTTGCTCATGATAGTTTAAATTTGTGTTGTCAAATGTAGTTTGGATGATGCTGTTTGGGATGTTCGGATTCACTTTGATGCACAACATAATTTGGATAGGAAGATATGCAGCTCAGATGTGAAATTTCTGAACCTATATGCACTGATGCAAACACAAGGTTTTTCTTTCTCTGATGAACTGTACCACATGAAGAATTTAGGCAGAGGAGAGGAGAGAGAGCATGGGTTAGAATTGATTGACACAAACATCAAACTGCAGCAACTAAAGAAGGAATATGAGCATAGTCTAGTTCTGAATTTGCTAGTGAGGGCAACAGCACCTTTTGTATGTCAAATAGAAGAAGATTCAGTGAGATCAAATTACAGTAATGTCTGTTAGAGGAGTTGTCAGACAGAAGAAGATTTATCAACTATATTGTATGAACCAGCTGTTGTGTATGATCTCAGTGAGCCTACAGTTCTTGCTGTTGATCAACAAGGTGTTGTTTTTCATAGTCAGTTCAGCAGCAATCCTACTCAACCTACTGTTGTTTGCACACAAGAGAGCAGAAACTTTAGAAAGGAGAAGCTCAAAGCTGTAATGGAGGAAGAGCCAGTGTTAGAGGAGGCACATGATAGTAGTGATGACTCTGAGGCTGCATATGACAGTGATAACAATCCTTTCTGCATGGAGGAGTTCAAGATTTCTGAAGACACAGAGATAATAGAGGGGAATATATTAGCAGAGCAAGAAGTTGAAGATCAAGATGAAGATGAAGATGAGGATTCAGAAGAGGAACAAGTACATTATGAGGGTGACACTGAGGATAAGGATTTGTTTGAGATGGAGGAGGAGGAGCAGCAGGAGAAGGAGGATGAGGTGTAGGAGATATGCCCTAGAGGCAATAATAAATACTATTATATATCTCCCTGTTCATAATTAGGTTTATGTTCTATGCTATAACTGCTATGGTTCTCGAGTCTACAAATAAAACGAGGCTTGGAGGAAGACTCATATGCACGTGTGGGATAATAAACGGTAAAATGTATTCCTAGTCTGGCCTCTAAGACTAGCTCAAGTGTTGCATGATGGTTCTGTTTTCTTGATCATGGGCATGTCTATGCCAACAACTTTTGAGGGCACAATGTTAGGAGAACACTTGTGTTGAATCGACCCGAATTAATGTTATGCTATGAGATACATTCGTCATGAGTTAATGGTTAATAACACAGAGATGGTTAACGTTTGCATGATTCCTTAGACCATGAGAGTATCGAGTTTCTTCATGCTTGATTCATGAACTTTGGGGTTTGTTAAACGTCATCCGTAAATGGATGGCTATTACGGCGGCTTACGGGTTCATGGGAAAGTATGTCAAGTAACTAGATAGCTCGAGATTGGGATTTGCTCCTCCGACGATGGAGAGATATCTCTGGGCCCTCTCGGTGTTACGGTGTCCATCATCGTCTGGCCAGACACTGTGTGATTTGATCACGGGGATGCCGGAACACGTAACGAGAAAAGAGAACAATACCGGTAACGAGGTAACTGGCTTAGTGGACAAGTTGTTGATCCACGGGAATGCCAACATGTCTCACCTCGGGTATTTGTAACATATCGCGAAGCAACAGGAATAGCACACGGCAACTGGAGGTTCAGTCGAATATTCATTCGTGTGGGTATAGGGGTCAATATGGGTGTCCACGGCTCCGATGTTGATCATTGATCGGAAGGGGTTCCGTGTCATGTCTATACTTCACCGAACCTATAGGGTCACACGCTTAAGGGTCATCTATCTGCTGAATACTAGACAGGGAGTCTGAGAGAAAATCACCGAAAAAGTTTCGGACACCGAAAAAGTTTCGGACAGCGGAAAAGTTCCGCAGAGAGAGGTCACCGGATGAGTTCCGGTGAAACTGAAAAGTTGTTTCAGAGGATACCATAAAGTCAAATTGGTTTTGGCACATGCCCGATAATTCTTGGAGGGTGCCAGAATCATTCTGGAAACTTTTGGGAATTTTCTGGAAGAAAAACCGGAAATGTTCCGGAGCTGCCGGAACCACTTCAGATGCTTTTCGCAGATGAAAATCACTAATCTGGAATTGTTCCAGAACGCATTGACAATTATTTTGGTGGGTACTGGAAATGTTCTGAGCCCACATAAATATTTTCAGTTCGAACGGACGCTGAAAAATGTCGTCATGAATAGTGAAAGTGCTTTTTGGGTGGCTTCTTGGAGAAGCCACCTTGAGGGTCCTTTGGTATTTTTCCCCTTGGCTTCTTGGAGAAGCCACCCTTGGGCTTGGCCTATAAATAGGGGTGGAGGGGGCTGCCTAAAGACTCACTCTTTCTCACATATACATGCCATTGCAATGATCTGGCTTCTTCTCTCCCTCTCCGCGAAATAGTTTCGTAGAGCCGAAAGGCTGTCTGGGTTCCGGTGGGAACTAGTTCTGGACGGCGAAGCCCTGCCGGATAGATGACACTGTATGTGTGCAACTCTGTAGAGAGGTCGTAGTTTTGATCTTAGTGCCCGAGGGGCTGTTCGAGAGTGCCTCCCGAAGGGCTGTCCAAGTGACGGTCCGAGTTCTGTGAGTCCTCCCGAAGGGCTGTCCGAGTGACCGTCTGAGTTTCGAAGGTCCTCCCGAAGGGCTGTCCGCGACACCGTCCGGGGGACTGTTCGACCGCCTCCCGAAGGGCTGTCCTGGGCGCGGATGAGGGTATACATCCTCGCGGTTGGGAGGTTGTAAATCCTAGCTGCGGGGATCTGCACCGCCGATCATCATCGACTCTACTTCCGCTGCGCTACGAGTCGGTAACGAAAATGATCAAACCTTGTATGCAGTCTCCATAGTGGTCCTGGGCTGGTGCGTAGGTCGGAAATTTTTTGTTTTCTGCTGCGTTACCCTACAGTGGCATCATGAGCCGTGCTATGCGTAGATGCAGGTTGCGATCTAGAATACATGAGATGTATGGGTGTTGCACAATATAATTAGGTAGTAGATGAGTTCTATTACTGAAAATTATTTGTGCGGGTAGCAGATGAAATCTGTTACCCGATATTCTTGTTGCTTCCCTGGAATTTGCATATTTCTGATCTTGATAACAGCATGGTGGAGTTTCAATGTTCTGGCAATCCGCGATCCTGATTGATCAACGAAGTGCTAACAGTTCATTGAATTCCATCGTAGTTAAAAAGAAAGATGAAATTTCGCAGACGAAAGGGCAATGTAGATATGATCTGCACGGGGGTCATGCGTATGACGAAGTTCAGTATGGGGCTCGAGATTTTATTATCTCGTGTCTCACACACCCCGCGATGTTAATCTAGCGACTTGGATTATCATACTTGATGATGGACGTTGGTAGCTTCGGTTTGTTTCGAAACCTTAGAAGCCACGTAAAACAAGTTTTTGCTGAACCGATTAGAGGCGTCTAACTTGGTTTTGCAGGAGGGTTTGCAGGTGCATGTGATGTGGTATAGCAGTGCTCATAATAATTTGATTATGTATGAGATGACTATATAATGTAAATTGATTAACATGACCTGTGTGTCATGATTCGGCATGATGGCTGGAGCCATATGATTGTCACTTTATTGACCTGCGTGTCAACCTTAAGTAATGCATTATTTTATTAGCTATAGAGATAGCAATATTATCTGGTGCATCGACAAGGTGGCAATCTTCGCGAAGGTGAACACCGACGCGAATGCCGAAGACGAAGAAATACAAGACTTCTCCGTCAGAAAGGGCTATACCATATCATGCTTTTATGAATTGCTTGAGATGTTATCCCTTATGATGCACCCTTCTTGATTGTGCGGTAGTCGCTTTTTATTAGGGTGATCTCTCACAAAAATATCAAGTAGTTAGTGTTTCCCAAGTGTAGCCACCGTCACGGCACCAACTTTTTGGGGTATCAGCAGATCTCCCTGGGTACAGAACGATTAGGGATGTGTGAGGCGGGTGGAGTTGAGACCTCGCAGCAAGATCACTTGGTTGTCTTGACGTTCTGGAAGGATCTCCTGAGCTCGGAACACGCCCATGAAGATGAACAAGAGTCACATAGAGATGTGATCGACAAGGTTGCCTACCGATGAAGTACACGCCATCATGTTCATCTGTTCAATGGGTTGAATGGAAATGAGGGTTTGTATCACTCACAATCAATTATGAGAGATATTGTTGATGGGAGCGCACTGTTGAATTAACATCTTAATTCTCAGTGCAATTAATTATGAACTTTGTCTATGTGTGATGCGTAATAGTTGTCGAATAATGGCGCCCGTTTCCACCTTCCCTATTAAAATGAGTGAAATATCTGGTAAACTTACGGGGAGACTAATTTAAACTATTGGCATGTCTTACTGAATTGACCGACTGTAGACACTTTCATACAGTACCAATGTTTGTAACGTATGTGAGGATGTCCTCAGAGTGCGAGAGACTTTGTCCATCGCATACTTTGGTTTCTTCGCTTATGCTATGGATCATATGACTCTCGTCCTTCGATCAAAAAGCTAGAATTCTATTTCGTCAAGTGCAATACATTTGCTTCCATGAGACCGAACTTCGAAAGTTTGGATAGTTATGTGATATTCATGGAATTGAAAACCATTTCGAGACAGACAAAGGCTAAAAGATATGAGATATCCAGCAATGTTTGTTTGCAAACTATTAGTAAAGGAGTTTACTATGCATTAGACATGATAAGAAGGGATCCAGAAGAACGCCTGTCATATGATGAAAGGTGAATAAAACAACAATTTAAGAAGAAAGGAAGTATCCGAAGGGTGTTAGTGAAACTTCATGCCTAGGAAGTCAGGGCTAACAACCACTCTTAAGTTGGGTGCTTCTTCTGAGAGTAGGAGAAATGCTAAAAGTTAAACTGTTAGAAGTATAATGACAATAAGAAAGAAGAATGGAATATCCAGCTCATGTATGAATGTATACAAGTTTTTGATGTATAGAAAGCTGGTCAAAGATATAGTTCTTGGGAATTATGATTAAATTGTTAATCACTGATTCTGGGTATTGTGAGTTAATCCAAAGATACCCACTCGATTGCATTCTGTTGAACAATCGATGTAAGAACTACTATGGCCTGAAAGACTAGCCAGGGACGAGGTTTAGGTATACACAGGGAAACTAGTAAATGTTACTATACCTTCCATCGGTGTATTCCTATGTATTTTACTTTCATAATTCATTTTGGAGTTTCATACACTCAGCCCTTTGCATAAGGAATCGCAAAAGGTTGTTCATAAGAGAACTTTTTATGTTCGATGTTATGATTAACATAAGGGCCTACTTTCATTGAGAATGAGATGTATGTTATGAATAATGATAATAATATATTACCTCTGTTTTACTTTCATAATCATTTGGAGTTCATACACTCAGCCCTTGCATAAGGAATCTTGCAAAAAGGTGTGTTCATAAGAGAACTTTTATGTCGATGTTATGATTAACATAAGGGCCATACTTTCATTGAGAATGAGATGTAGTTATGAATAATGATAATAATATTTACCTCTGTTTTTACTCATAATTCATTTTAGAGTTTCATACACTTAGCCCATTGCAAATGTTTGTTGCAAAAGGGTTGTTCATAAAAGAACAATTGTTGTTCAGTATTATGAATAACATGAAGGGCCATGCTTCCATCCAAGATGGGACGTATGTTATGAATATTATGGAATATGATACATCCATAACACTGACGTCAAATGTCGCAAGACTAAAAGAATACACACACAAGTGTGGCACTGCATTTGGTCACATTGGAGAAACCCGCATGGAAAATTCCATTATGATGGATTTGAAGTCCTTTGATTTGAATCATCTGACACTTGAACTTTTCTCCGAAAGTGAAGTGACTGAAATACCGTTCACAGGCATAAGGAACGAACAACAAACTTATTGGTGATCATACATTTGATGTGTGTAGTTCGATTAATGTTGCAAGTAGTGGATTTACTATCTTTAGAAATGACTCAAGTAGATATATGGATATTTGCTTGATGGGACGTAAGTCTGGATCTTTTGAAATCATTCGAAAGGTTTTCAAAAATGAAGTAGAAGTTATTGTAACAAGAAAATTATGTTCTACAATTCGATTGCAGAAAGGAATATTTGAGTTACAAGTTTAGCGAATGTCTGATGAGTTGTGAAAGGGGTTCATAGCTTGCACTCCCGGAAAACCACTGAAGTGGAAAGTCCGGTGAAGATGTAATCGAACCATTTATGACATGGTAAGACAAAGATGACATAAATAAATTTGCCATTACCCCTTTTAAAGAGTGATGCTTTAGAGACGCGGCTTTTACACTGAAAAGAGCTCCATCAGGTCTCTGTTGAAATGACGCCATGGTTGGTACGCCCAACCATGTATATCTTTTCTTAAACATTTGGAATATGGGGCTTGTGTAAAAGGTTACAAAACCTATTCCAAATCAGACAAGTGCTACTTTGTAGGTTATCCCAAGTAATTGGGTATTCCTCCCTCACTATACCGAGGCAAATAGGTTTGCCACAAGAATGGTATGCTTTTTGAAGAAAATGGTTCTTTCAAAAAGTGAGTGGGAGAATAGTGCAACTCGACGAGATAAACAGTATCTTCGTCATCAGATCAAGGAAAGAGACTGGAAGTAATTCCAGATTTCTACTGCGACTGATACGGAAGTCTTACAATAAATGTAGGACTTGTCGGTCGAACTTGCAGCTGAACCACGTAGGCAAAAGCTCGTGCAACCTCTCAGGTGCGCAGCGAGATATTGTTGTTAGACAACAATAACCTATGATACACAGAAAGCGTTGTGGGCCCTGACTCCGGAATTGGCTAAATGCCAATACAACCCGAGTTAGCTTCCATATAAGTGATCAAGATTAAAACCTTGATACACCTTTCGGAAGACTTAGAGTAGTCTAACGAATATTTATGGAAATTAAAATGTACGGTATAAAATGTTTTATCCATAAAAGCTCGACTTGTTGCAATAACAAGTTCAAGGAGTTGACTACGATAAGGTTGTTTTCATCGTAGCGATGCTTAAAGTCAGTTCAGGTTGAAAACTAACAATTAATACATATTTCAATCATGAGAGTATGAAACATGGATGACAATAAGATTTCCATCTGATGGAAATGAAACCAAGGACTTGCATGTGTTACAGTCCAAGGTATTTTGTCAATCCAGAGGATGTAGTAAGTATGCAAACCATCGAGTTCCAGCAATGGACAGAAGAGAGCAAAGGATTGGAATCTTCGTGTTTTGATGAAATAGTCAAAAGGGGTTTGACTTCATAATGGGTAACGAAGATGCTTATGATTCAAGAAGTAAGTGGGAGCATAATAAAATTTTAAAAACATGTGTGCTTGACACATTGTTAATTGGAAATAAAATCTTGACACGAATTAGGACTTCGTTTGAAATAGTTTTTCGAATGAAGTGCTTGGGCTAAATAGCCTTTATATTAGGCATGATGGTCTATGGAGATAGATTTACCTAATGGGCTGAGCAAAGATACATATTGACAGATGCTAAAACCTTTTTAGCATTAAAAACGTCAAGAGAGTAATTCTTGCCGAAGTCACATGGAAAGAGTTTTTTGCAAGACTCGGTGTCCCAAAAACCTGATGAGCAAAATACATGTGGAGATTCCACACACCTTCATGTTTGGATTAATCATGTATTCCATGGTATGTAAAACAACCAGATATGTCCAATACTCCCAAAGTTGTTGCGAGTATAAATACCAAAGTGATCAAAAAGTACTGATCATGGACACAGTAAAAAGGGTCATTGAGTACTATAGTAGCACTGATGACATGTTTTCTCGCAAGCGGAGATTATGAAGAGTTCTTTGTAAAAGCTTACATCGATACAGTCTTCACAATGCTCCATGCGATTTTCGATTTAAGTTAGGGTTTTTTTTTGTGTATACAACAATATGGTGGCACGGTAGTTGGAAATTGTTCCAAACAAGTTACTGTGGCGAATTCTATACAGAGGCGAAGTATGTTGCCGCTTTTAAAAACGACAAAGAAGATGTTGAATCATATAGTTCATTCATGAACTTAGTATGGTTCCAAGATGGCTTTTGGAATGGGACACTACTGCAGGTAGTTGCTCCATAAACTCAGTCTGAGGAATCCAGGTTCGACCTGTGATTCACATACATACAAAGCCAAGTCCACACAAATATGAATTTTGTGAAAGCGTGAAAACGCGAGGATATGCAAAGATACACACGGAGCTGAAGTCGTCAGATCCGTTGGACATCAGGCTATACCAATGCGAAGCCTATTTTACACCAATGTGCCATAGGTGTAAAGTGCATTAGCAATTAACTAGATTATTGACTCTAGTGCAAGTGGGAGTCTGTAGGAGATATGCCCTGGAGGCAATAATAAATACTATTATATATCTCCCCGTTCATAATTAGGTTTATGTTCTATGCTATAACTGCTATGGTTCTCGAGTCTACAAATAAAACGAGGTGGAGGAAAGACTCATATGCACGTGTGGAATAATAAACGGTAAAATGTATCCTAGTCTGGCTCTAAGACTAGCTCAAGTGTTGCATGATGGTTCTGTTCCTGATCATGGGCATGTCTATGCCAACAACTTTTGAGGGCACAATGTTAGAGAGAACACTTGTGTTGAATGACCCGAATAATGTTATGCTATGAGATACATTCGTCATGAGTTAATGGTTAATAACACAGAGATGGTTAACGTTTGCATGATTCCTAGACCATGAGAGTATCGAGTTTCTTCATGCTGATTCATGAACTTTGGGGTTTGTTAAACGTCATCCGTAAATGGATGGCTATTACGGCGGCTTACGGGTTCATGGGAAAGTTGTCAAGTAACTAGATAGCTCGAGTGGGATTTGCTCCTCGACGATGGAGAGATATCTCTGGGCCCTCTCGGTGTTACGGTGTCCATCATCGTCTGGCCAGACACTGTGTGATTTGATCACGGGGATGCCGGAACACGTAACGAGAAAAAGAGAACATACGGTAACGAGGGATAACTGGCTTAGTGGACAAGTTGTTGATCCAAGGAATGCCAACCTGTCTCACCTCGGGTATTGTAACATACGCGAAGCAAAAGGAATAGCACACGGCAACTGGAGGTTCACTGAAATTCATTCGTGTGGGTATAGGGGTCAATATGGGTGTCCACGGCTCCGATGTTGATCATTGATCGGAAAGGGTTCCGTGTCATGTCTATACTTCACGAACCTATAGGGTCACAGCTTAAGGGTCATCTATCTGCTGAATACTAGACAGGGAGTCTGAGAGAAAATCACCGAAAAAGTTTCGGACAGCGGAAAAGTTCCGCAGAGAGAGGTCACCGGATGAGTTCCGGTGAAACTGAAAAGTTGTTTCAGAGGATACCATAAGTCAAATTGGTTTTGGCACATGCCGATAATTCTTGGAGGGTGCCAGAATCATTCTGGAAACTTTTGGGAATTTCTGAGAAGAAAAACCGGAAATGTTCCGGAGCTGCGGAACCCATTCAGATGCTTTTGCGCGATGAAAATCACTAATCTGGAATTGTTCCAGAACGCGTTGAAAATTATTTTAGTGGGTACTGGAAATGTTCTAAGCCCACATAAATATTTTCAGTTCGAACGGACGCTGAAAAATGTCGTCGTGAATAGTGAAAGTGCTTTTTGGGTGGCTTCTTGGAGAAGCCACCTGAGGGTCCTTTGGTATTTTCCCCTTGGCTTTTGGAGAAGCCACCCTTGGGCTTGCCTATAAATAGGGGTGGAGGGGGCTGCCTAAAGACTCACTCCTTCTCACATCAAGTGCCATTGCAATGATCTGGCTTCTCTCTCCCTCCCCGCGAAATAGTTTCGTGAGCCGAAAGGCTGTCTGGGTTCCGGTGGGAACTAGTTCTGGACGGCGAAGCCCTGCCGGATAGATGACACCGTATGTGTGCACTCTGTAGAGAGGTCGTAGTTTGATCTTAGTGCCCGAGGGGCTGTTCGAGAGTGTCCGAAGGGCTGTCCATGTGACGGTCCGAATTCTGTGAGTCCTCCGAAGGGTGTCCGAGTGACGTCTGAGTTTCGAAGGTCCTCCCGAAGGGCTGTCCGCGACACCGTCCGGGGACTGTTCGACCGCCTCCCGGAGGGCTGTCCTGGGCGCGGATGAGGGTATACATCCTCGCAGTTGGGAGGTTGTAAATCCTAGCTGCGGGATCTGCACCGCGATCGTCATCGACTCTACTTCCGGTGCTACGAGTCGGTAACGAAAATGATCAAACCTTGTATGCATCTCCATAGTGGTCTGGGCTGGTGCGTAGGTCGGAAAATTTTTGTTTTCTGCTGCGTTACCCTACATGAGGTCATGTTGTTGCAAGAGAAGAACCACCAATGCAAAAACCTGCAAAAGGAGGAAGAACGATGGCAGTTAGGAGAGGCCCTACTAGTAGGTCACATTCAAGTGTGTTGGAGGAGGTGAAACCTGATTTCATTGCTTCATAAGATGAAGAAGATGATGGGTTGTTTGTTTGAGGATGAAGATGATGGACATGAGCCACATGTCATTTGTTCTAACTAAAGGGAGGAAGGAAGAGTAGGGCCAGAAAAGAAAAACCAAGGGATTTGGTACAATGACAAACTGAGCAACCACATCAGCAGTATGTCTGTAACATGTGCTTTAAGGATCAGCAGCAATCAGAGATGCTTTGTGAAACTTGCACATCCACACAGTCCAAAGACTTCAGGTATCACAGACACTCAGCCACAGGATCATTGCCTGTTGTAAGCAAGAGCACTGCCAGTTTTGCATAGTGCTGCAGTTATCAAAGGGGAGAAGAACTTTTGCTATTAAGAAAATAAGGCTAGAGCACCATTGCCTAGCAGCACAGAAGACATCAAGGACTTAGTGCCAAGGTGGCTTGCAAAGAAATTTGAGTCATGTTCAGGTCTGATCCAACCAACTAGCATACACACTCTGATTGACAACTGCAATGAGAAGTATGGTTGTTGATGTGCCAAGGCACAGGCCTATAGGGCCAAAAACCTTGCTGTAGAAGCTGTGTAGGAGAGCACAAGAAGTAGAATCCCAGGACTTAGGGATTATGCTCATACCATCATGGATACAAACCCCGGAGTAGAGGTTAGTTACAACATTTACTCCAAACCAACTACAAAATTACCCATCCAGGACCAAGGTTTCATGCTAGTTCTTCTGCATAAAGGAGCAAGGGAAGGATTTCTCAATGGATGCAGACCATTCATTGGTTAGTTATGCTTCCTTGTATTATTGACAACTTTTTAATAAATCTTTGTTATTGTACATCACAAATGTTTCATTGCTTGGTAGTGCTTATAGTGACAAATATATAGTATGTTAGGTCAGGATCTCAGTTAGCAGTGGATCATATATGGTGACCTTAAATTGTTCTTTGGTTGCAACAACAGGTGTTGATGGTTTGCTTTATTAAGTCACCACTGGTGCTCAAATCCTTGCTACCACTGGAAGAGATGGCAATAACAATATTTTCCCACTTGCATTGCTATTGTTGGACAAGAGGACACAGCATAACTGGGTGTGGTTTCTTTGCACCAACTGAAGATATGTATAGGAGGAGAAGTTGGGAAAATTTGGCCTTTATTACTATCATGTCTGATAGACAGAAGGATGAATGCATCTTCGCGTTATTTCTTCCTATTGTTCTTCTGCATTAGAGTTACTTGCTGATTGCTGTTTAGATGCAGGTAGTACAGCAGCTAAGTCTAGCATGCTATGTGAACAGGGGCTACTAAAATGCAGAGTAAATCAAGTTTTTCCAAACTGCCATCAAAGATTTGCCCTTAGACACCTCTATGCCAAATTTCCAGAATGCGGGTTTAGGGGGGAAGATCTTAAGAAATTCATGATGAATGCCAGCTATGCTTATAACCAGCACAAGTTAACATTGCCATGAAAGACCTAAAAATTGAGAGGAGGAAGTTGGAAGTGGGCTAAGTGGAATACCTAAGCACACATGGGCTAGGCATGCTTTGACACTAACTGCCAAGACAGACTTGGTTGTTAACAACCTGTCTAAGG
The DNA here is from genome assembly GCA_011799875.1 of Thinopyrum elongatum. NCBI lineage: Eukaryota > Viridiplantae > Streptophyta > Magnoliopsida > Poales > Poaceae > Thinopyrum > Thinopyrum elongatum. Next base: position 578,100,963 of record CM022299.1, read on the forward strand.
TGGTTCAACAAGTACATCAAGATTTTAGGAAAAAACCTATTAGGACAATGATTGATGGTATTAAGAAAGCAGATGGTGATGGTGTGGCATAGGAACAGAGGGAGAGGAAGGCAGCTGGGGAAATCACACCCACATTATGCTGAGAAGCTAGAGGTGGAAAAGGAAAGGGCCAGATTCTGCAAAACCTATTCAAGCTGATTTAAATCTTTGGCAAGGGACAGTGGGCAGCAAACACATGCTGTAACTTGGAACTTATACATGTCGCTTGTAGAAAGTGGGACCTGTCTGGCATACCATGCAACCATGCAATATCAGCAATTAAACAGGCAAAAAAGATTTCCAGAGCACTATGTCTGCAATTTCTTCAAAAAAACCTTTTTACCTAGTGCATATGAACCAATGATATATCAGTCCTGGTGAACACTGATGGACAAGGACAAGTGGACCAGACATAGAGCCACCCACAATTCATGTAAAGAAGGGAGAAGGAAAAGAGAAGAGAATAAAGGGCAGATTTGAGGTTCCAAAACCAAAGGACAGTTCAAGAATGGGCCACTATAAACATGCAGCAAATGTGGGCTCCAAGGCCATAGGTACACAACTGCAAGCAACAGTGAGACCAGAGTTGGCTATGAGGAAAAAACAAGCATGTGGTAACCCTTGTAAACTACTTGTTACATTGGTTTGCATCTTTCAAGTTTTATGTTGGTAACCTTGTGGGACTAACTACCATGTTTCCTTTTATGAACTTTGCAAGGGCACCTGCAAGCTCAAGGAATGAAGCTACTCCACCAGCAAAGATCACAGCAGCCATCAGCAGATCACAGCAGCCGCAAGATCACAACAGCCACCAGCAAGATCACAGTAGCACCAGAAGATCACGCAGCCACAGCAAGATCACACCCTCCACCTGCAAGATCCTGCTACTGCCAGATCTGCAAGAAGGTCAACTAGTGCAGGTGTTCCAAGGCCTTCACTGCCCCAAGATTTGCTGCTGGAGCTTCATCTTCTGGTCCTTTACTTCTGGTGCTCCTCCTTCTAGTGTCCCAATGAGTCATTCTGGCGTGGATGTCATTCTTTACATGCCAGTGGTAACACTTGAGTGCACAGAATGGTGCAAGTATGCTTTTGAACAATGAATGTTGCAAGTTTGGTCTGATGTGTACCGGAAGATGCTTATGGTTTGCTCTGAAAACTAAGTTATTGTGCTTCTGAAACTATGTATGTTCCGAGGAGTACTAAGTAGGTCTGATGTGTACTAAGTCTCATATGATGAGCAATGTTTTATGTGTACTAAGTTTGACACTTGCATATGATATTGTTTGTTTCTAGTTTATTGATATTTGTTTGTTTATCGCTAATAAGATATTTGTTGTTGTATAGCTTCATATGATATTGTTTGGTTTAGGGTGGTCGGCGTCGAGGGAACCCTAACCACCAACTTGTTTGGTTTAGGGTGCTCGGCGTCGAGGGAACCCATAACCACCCAACTTGTTGGTTAGGGGGCTTGGCGTCGAGGGAACCCTAACCACCCAACTTGTTGGTTTAGGGTGGCTCGGCGTCGAGGGAACCCTAACCACCCAATTGTCTGGTTTAGGGTGCCTCGGCGTCGACGGAACCCTAACACACCAACTGTCTGGGTTAGGGTGCTAGGGTCGATGGAACCCTAAACCACCCACTTGTCTGGGTTAGGGTGGGCTCGGCGTCGACGGAAACCCGAACCACCCAACTTGTCTGGGTTAGGGTAACTCGGCGTCGACAGAACCCTAACACCACCCCAACTTGTCTAGGTTAGGGTGCCTCGGCGTCGACGGAACCATAACCACCCAAACTTGTCTGGGTTAGGGGTGCCTCGGCATCGACGGAAAACCCTAACCACCAACTGTCTAGGATAGGGTGCCTCGGCGTCGACGGAACCCTAACCACCCAACTTGTCGGGTTAGGGTGGCTCGGCGTCGACGGAACCCTAACCACAAACCCTAACCAGTCAATCATCATCTATCTCATCATTATCAAAGCAACATATAGCATCTAGGTATAACTGAGCCATCTAACAGCCATCAAGGAAAATATATCATCATAGGTTTAACTTGAGCCATCAACAGCCATAAAGCAACATAGATGAGAGAAATAACTGAGCCATCTAACAGCATTCTTGAACATAAACGTGGCACTGACACGTGGGGCACGGTCGGTCAGATACATGGTCAATACGTGCTTATACGGCTATCAGACCGTTTTGCAACACTTAGGCTTAGAGTTGGTACTGAACTGAAAAAGTGATATGGTACTTGATTCGTTACGACGTGCCGAAAGTGTGGTAGTTCCTTGCAATTAACTCGAATGAGTCGTATAGGTGTCCCCCGTCACTCCCATCTCCCCTCAGTGACGGCGGCCGCTGCGTGTGTGTCCCCCAATCCTCCACATAAACCCCTTCTCGCCGGCAATCGAGTTTCGGCACAGAAAAGCCGCAGCTTGCCAGTCCCTATCAGGCAGGACTTGATGTCGAGCCCAACGGCTCTTTTAAGCGCAACCACGGGCCACTGCTCGACTCGATTCATGCCGGCAAGCTGGACGGTGGCTCTCTAATGGCCAGGGCAGGATGGAAAAGACAGAGCCGACGCGAGAGGGCGGTGCTCGATCCTGGCGAGGAAAGTTGCCGAACCGGGATGAGAGCGACCCCTCTCCGGCGATGCTCCTACTCGATACTCCGACCGCCTCGAAACCAGCAAGGGAGCGATCGGCGCCGGCGAGATCCAGGGCGCGGCGACACCTCACCGGCGAGATGCGGCCTCTGGCCTGAAGGCCAGAGAATAAGTCCCTACGCGCTACACAAGATGATTCCTCCGCCACCGCGTACATCTAAGCAATAGCGGCGGGCCTATCTACAGTAACAGACCCCCTACAACGCGGTCAGATGGAGATATGCCCAAACATCAGCGATGGTAAGAGGGTGAGAGATGAGTTTAGGGACCAGGGGGGCATGGCAGCCGAACTACGGCAACACAATCTGGATTGTCTAGACACCTCCAATTGGGATATTGGCCCTATTAGCATTCAATTTTTTTTTTTTTTGCTGATTCAGTTACTCTTAAGTTAACCATCAATTTACGTTAGCATTAAGAGAGTGGAATTTTTGCTGCTCATAGTGCTTGTAGGCCTTCTCAGGCTCAACTTCCACATGTGGCACTGCTGCCAATACACTGTAGATCACAAGCACCCATACTGAAAATAAAAGAGTCATGTTCAGGTTCCCAAATAATAAGTAGCTCACTTTGATATTGTATGCAGGAAAAAAATAATTAAACACAACAGGAAAAAGACAAAAAAAGGAAAAATAAACAAACAAAAAGCAAGAAAATGGAAAAAAAAATCGGAAAGAAAACAGAAGGAATAGCAGCAGCATCAGCTACATTGCATGCCTCAAGTTGTGATCTCTTCTGTGGAATAAATTGCTTGCTGCCTTTTTGTTTTTCTTTGTTGTGGTGCATAAATGTGTTATAATTGAAATATTCAACAACCTATTCAGCTTGAATAATAATCTGCAGCTGATTGTTCAGGGCAGCATGCAAGATGGGCCACAAGCCCTTGTGCACCACGAAGCAAGCACTAAAGAATAGAAAAGCGTGAACAGTAACATGGGATGGACCAAACTTTGATTATTTTAGGCGGTTATTTTATTCTAGAATTGCAGTTAGAATGTATTAGAAACTAAGCTGCTAACTATTCTTGGTACTGGAAATGTTCTAAGCCCACATAAATATTTTCAGTTCGAACGGACGCTGAAAAATGTCGTCATGAATAGTGAAAGTGCTTTTTGGGTGGCTTCTTGGAGAAGCCACCTTGAGGGTCCTTTGGTATTTTTCCCCTTGGCTTCTTGGAGAAGCCACCCTTGGGCTTGGCCTATAAATAGGGGTGGAGGGGGCTGCCTAAAGACTCACTCCTTCTCACATACAAGTGCCATTGCAATGATCTGGCTTCTCTCTCCCTCCCCGCGAAATAGTTTCGTAGAGCCGAAAGGCTGTCTGGGTTCCGGTGGGAACTAGTTCTGGACGGCGAAGCCCTGCCGGATAGATGACACCGTATGTGTGCAACTCTGTAGAGAGGTCGTAGTTTCGATCTTAGTGCCCGAGGGGCTGTTCGAGAGTGCCTCCCGAAGGGCTGTCCATGTGACGATCCGAATTCTGTGAGTCCTCCCGAAGGGCTGTCCGAGTGACCGTCTGAGTTTCGAAGGTCCTCCCGAAGGGCTGTCCGCGACACCGTCCGGGGGACTGTTCGACCACCTCCCGGAGGGCTGTCCTGGGCGCGGATGAGGGTATACATCCTCGCGGTTGGGAGGTTGTAAATCCTAGCTGCGGGGATCTGCACCGCCGATCGTCATCGACTCTACTTCCGCTGCACTACGAGTCGGTAACGAAAATGATCAAACCTTGTATGCAATCTCCATAGTGGTCCTGGGCTGGTGCGTAGGTCGGAAATTTTTTGTTTTCTGCTGCGTTACCCTACAGTGGCATCATGAGCCGTGCTATGCGTAGATGCAGGTTGCGATCTAGAATACATGAGATGTATGGGTGTTGCACAATATAATTAGGTAGTAGATGAGTTCTATTACTGAAAATTATTTGTGCGGGTAGCAGATGAAATCTGTTACCCGATATTCTTGTTGCTTCCCTGGAATTTGCATATTTCTGATCTTGATAACAGCATGGTGGAGTTTCAATGTTCTGGCAATCCGCGATCCTGATTGATCAACGAAGTGCTAACAGTTCATTGAATTCCATCGTAGTTAAAAAGAAAGATGAAATTTCGCAGACGAAAGGGCAATGTAGATATGATCTGCACGGGGGTCATGCGTATGACGAAGTTCAGTATGGGGCTCGAGATTTTATTATCTCGTGTCTCATACACCCCGCGATGTTAATCTAGCGACTTGGATTATCATACTTGATGATGGACGTTGGTAGCTTCGGTTTGTTTCGAAACCTTAGAAGCCACGTAAAACAAGTTTTTGCTGAACCGATTAGAGGCGTCTAACTTGGTTTTGCAGGAGGGTTTGCAGGTGCATGTGATGTGGTATAGCAGTGCTCATAATAATTTGATTATGTATGAGATGACTATATAATGTAAATTGATTAACATGACCTGTGTGTCATGATTCGGCATGATGGCTGGAGCCATATGATTGTCACTTTATTGACCTGCGTGTCAACCTTAAGTAATGCATTATTTTATTAGCTATAGAGATAGCAATATTATCTGGTGCATCGACAAGGTGGTGGCAATCTTCGCGAAGGTGAACACCGACGCGAATGCCGAAGACGAAGAAATACAAGACTTCTCCGTCAGAAAGGGCTATACCATATCATGCTTTTATGAATTGCTTGAGATGTTTATCCCTTATGATGCACCCTTCTTGATTGTGCGGTAGTCGCTTTTTATTAGGGTGATCTCTCACAAAAATATCAAGTAGTTAGTGTTCTCCCAAGTGTAGCACCGTCACGGCACCTAACTTTTCGGGGTATCACAGGATCTCCCTGGGTACGAACGATTAGGGATGTGTGAGGCGGGTGAGTTGAGACCTCGCAGCAAGATCACTTGGTTGTCTTGACGTTCTGGAAGGATCTCCCTGAGCTCGGAACACGCCCATCGAAAGATGAACAAGAGTCACATAGAGATGTGATCGACAAGTTTGCCTACCGATTGAAGTACACGCCATCAGTGTTCATCTCGTTCAATGGCGTTGAATGGAAATGCGGGTCTTGTATCACTCACAATCAATTATGAGAGATATTGATTTGAGTGGGAGCGCACTGTTGAATTAACATCTTTAATTCTCAGTGCAATTAATTATGAACTTTGTCTAAGTGTGATTTGCGTAATAGTTGTCGAATAATGGCTCGCGTTTCCACCTTCCCTATTAAAATTGAATAGCTGTTAAATATCTGGTTAAAACTTTACGGTTGGTAACGTAATGTGAGGATTGTCCTCAAGAGTGCCGAGAAGGACTTTGTCCTATCGCATACTTTGGTATTCTCTCGCTTATGCTATGGATCATATGACTCTCGTCCTTCGATCAAAAAGCTAGAATTCTATTTCAGTCAAGTGCAATACATTTGCTTCCATGAGACCCGAACTTCGAAAGTTTGGATAGTTATGTGATATTCATGGAATCTGAAAACCATTTTCAGAGACAGACAAAGGCTAAAAGATATGAGATATCCAAAGCAATGTTTGTTTGCAAACTATTAGTAAAGGAGTTTACTATGCATTAGACTGATAAGAAAGGGATCCAGAAGAACGCCTGTCATATGATGAAAGGTGAATAAAACAACAATTTAAAGAGAAAGGAAGTATCCGAAGGGTGTTAGTGAAACTTTCATGCCTAGGAAGTCCAGGGCTAACACCACTCTTAAGTTGGGTGCTTCTTCTGAGAGTAGGAGAAATGCTAAAAGTTAAACTGTTAGAAGTATAATGACAATAAGAAAGAAGACTGGAATATCCAGCTCATGTATGAATGTCATACAAGTTTTTGATGTATAGAAAGCTGGTCAAAGATATAGTTCTTGGGAATTATGATTAAATTGTTAATCACTGATTCTTGGGTATTGTGAGTTAATCACAAAGATACCCACTCGATTGCATTCTGTTGCAACTCGATGTAAGAACTACTATGCCCTGAAAGACTAGCCAGGGACGAGGTTTAGGTATACACAGGGAACATAGTAAATGTTACTATACCTTCCATCGGTGTATTCCCTATGTATTTACTTTCATAATTCATTTTGGAGTTTCATACACTCTAGCCCTTTGCATAAGGAATCTTGCAAAAAGGTTGTTCATAAGAGAACTTTTTATGTTCGATGTTATGATTAACATAAGGGCCATACTTTCATTGAGAATGAGATGTATGTTATGAATAATGATAATAATATATTACCTCTGTTTTTACTTTCATAATTCATTTTAGAGTTTCATACACTCTAGCCCATTGCAAAATGTTTGTTGCAAAAGGGTTGTTCATAAAAAGAACAATTGTTGTTCAGTATTATGAATAACATGAAGGGCCATGCTTCCATCCAAGATGGGACGTATGTTATGAATATTGATGGTAATATGATACATCCATAACACTGACGCTAAATGTCACAAGACTAAAAGAATACCACACAAGTGTGGCACTGCATTTGGTCACATTGGAGAAACCCGCATGGAAAATTCCATTATGATGGATTTTGAAGTCCTTTGATTTTGAATCATCTGACACTTGCAACTTTTCTCCGAAAAGTGAAGTGACTGAAATACCGTTCACAGGCCATAAGGAACGAACAACAAACTTATTGGTGATCATACATTTGATGTGTGTAGTTCGATAAATGTTGCAAGTAGTGGATTTACTATCTTTAGAAATGACTCAAGTAGATATATGGATATTTGCTTGATGGGACGTAAGTCTGGATCTTTTGAAATCATTCGAAAGGTTTTCAAAAATGAAGTAGAAGTTATTGTAACAAGAAAATTATGTTTCTACAATTCGATTGCAGAAAGGAATATTTGAGTTACAAGTTTAGCGAATGTCTGATGAGTTGTGAAAGGGGTTTCATAGCTTGCACCTCCCGGAACACCACTGCAAGTGGAAAGTCCGTGAAGATGTAATTGAACCATTTATGACATGGTAAGATCAAAGATGACATAAATAAATTTGCCATTACCCCTTTTAAAGAGTGATGCTTTAGAGACTGCGGCTTTTACACTGAAAAGAGCTCCATCAGGTCTGTTGAAATGACGCCATGGTATGGTACGCCCAACCATGTTATATCTTTTCTTAAACATTTGGAATATGGGGCTTGTGTAAAAGGTTACAAACCTATTCCAAATCAGACAAGTGCTACTTTGTAGGTTATCCCAAGTAATTGGGTATTCCTCCCTCACTATACCGAGGCAAATAGGTTTGCCACAAAGAATGGTATGCTTTTTGAAGAAAATGGTTCTTTCAAAAAGGTGAGTGGGAGAATAGTGCAACTCGACGAGATAAACAGTATCTTCGTCATCAGATCAAAGGAAAGAGACCTTGGAAGTAATTCCAGATTTTCCTACTGCGACTGATACGGAAGTCTCTACAATAAAATGTATGGACTTCGGTCGAACTTGCAGCTGAACCACGTAGGCAAAAGCTCGTGCAAACCTCTCAGGTGCGCAAGCGAGATATTGTTGTTAGACAACAATATACCTATGATACACAAGAAAGCGTTGATGGGCCCTGACTCCGGAATTGGCTAAATGCCAATACAACCCGAGTTAGCTTCCATATAAGTGATTCAAGATTAAAACCTTGATACACCTTTCGGAAGACTTAGAGTCTAACGAATATTTATGGAACTTAAAACTGATACGGATAAAAATGTTTTATCCATAAAGCTCGACTTGTTGCAATAACAAGTTCAAGGAGTTGACTACGATAAGGTTGTTTCATCGTAGCGATGCTTAAAGTCAGTTCAGGTTGAACTAACAATTAATACATATTTCAATCATGAGATATGAAACATGGATGACAATAAGATTTCCATCTGATGGAAATGAAACCAAGGACTTGCATGTGTTACAGTCCAAGGTATTTTGTCAATCCAGAGGATGCTAGTAAGTATGCAAACTTCAGAGTTCCAGCAATGGACAGAAGAGAGCAAAGTGGACTTGGAATCTTCGTGTTTTGATGAAATAGTCAAAAGGGGTTTGACTTCATCAATGGGTAACGAAGATGCTTATGATTCAAGAAAGTAAGTGGGAGCATAATAAAATTTCTAAAAACATTGTGTGCTTGACACATTGTTAATTGGAAATAAATTTCTTGACACGAATTAGGACTTCGTTTGAAAATAGTTTTTCGATGAAGTGCTTGGGCTAAATAGCCTTTATATTAGGCATGATGATCTATGGAGATAGATTTACCTAATGGGGCTGAGCAAAGATACATATTGACAAGATGCTAAAACCTTTTAGCATTAAAAACGTCAAGGAGTAATTCTTGCCGAAGTCACATGGAAAGAGTTTTTGCAAGACTCGGTGTCCCAAAAACCCTGATGAGCAAAATACATGATGGAGATTCCACACACCTTCATGTTTGGATTAATCATGTATTCCATGGTATGTAAAACAACCAGATATGTCCAATACTCCCAAAGTTGTTGCGAGTATAAATACCAAAGTGATCAAAAAGTACTGATCATGGGACAACAGTGAAAAAGGGTCATTGAGTACTATAGTAGCACTGATGACATGTTTTCTCGCAAGCGGAGATTATGAAGAGTTCTTTGTAAAAGCTTACATCGATACAGTCTTCATCAATGCTCCATGCGATTTTCGATTTAAGTTAGGGTTTTTTTTGTGTAATACACAATATGGTGGCACGGTAGTTGGAAATTGTTCCAAACAAGTTACTGTGGCGAATTCTATAACAGAGGCGAAGTATGTTGCCGCTTTTAAAAACGACAAAGAAGATGTTGAATCATATAGTTCATTCATGAACTTAGTATGGTTCCAAGATGGCTTTTGTAAATGGGACACTACTGCAGGTAGTTGCTCCATAAACTCAGTCTGAGGAATCCAGGTTCGACCTGTGATTCACATACATACAAAGCCAAGTCCACACAAAATATGAATTTTGTGAAAGCGTGAAAACGCGAGGATATGCAAAGATACACACGGAGCTGAAGTCGTCAGATCCGTTGGACATCAGGCTATACCACATGCGAAGCCTATTTTACACCAATGTGCCATAGGTGTAAAGTGCATTAGCATTAACTAGATTATTGACTCTAGTGCAAGTGGGAGTCTGTAGGAGATATGCCCTGGAGGCAATAATAAATACTATTATATATCTCCCTGTTCATAATTAGGTTTATGTTCTATGCTATAACTGCTATGGTTCTCGAGTCTACAAATAAAACGAGGCTTGGAGGAAGACTCATATGCACGTGTGGAATAATAAACGGTAAAATGTATTCCTAGTCTGGCCTCTAAGACTAGCTCAAGTGTTGCATGATGGTTCTGTTTTCCTGATCATGGGCATGTCTATGCCAACAACTTTTGAGGGCACAATGTTAGGAGAACACTTGTGTTGAATCGACCCGAATTAATGTTATGCTATGAGATACATTCGTCATGAGTTAATGGTTAATAACACAGAGATGGTTAACGTTTGCATGATTCCTTAGACCATGAGAGTATCGAGTTTCTTCATGCTTGATTCATGAACTTTGGGGTTTGTTAAACGTCATCCGTAAATGGATGGCTATTACGGCGGCTTACGGGTTCATGGGAAAGTATGTCAAGTAACTAGATAGCTCAAGATTGGGATTTGCTCCTCCGACGATGGAGAGATATCTCTGGGCCCTCTCGGTGTTACGGTGTCCATCATCGTCTGGCCAGACACTGTGTGATTTGATCACGGGGATGCCGGAACACGTAACGAGAAAAGAGAACAATACCGGTAACGAGGTAACTGGCTTAGTGGACAAGTTGTTGATCCACGGGAATGCCAACATGTCTCACCTCGGGTATTTGTAACATATCGCGAAGCAACAGGAATAGCACACGGCAACTGGAGGTTCACTCGAATATTCATTCGTGTGGGTATAGGGGTCAATATGGGTGTCCACGGCTCCGATGTTGATCATTGATCGGAAGGGGTTCCGTGTCATGTCTATACTTCACCGAACCTATAGGGTCACACGCTTAAGGGTCATCTATCTGCTGAATACTAGACAGGGAGTCTGAGAGAAAATCACCGAAAAAGTTTCGGACACCAAAAAAGTTTCGGACAGCGGAAAAGTTCCGCAGAGAGAGGTCACCGGATGAGTTCCGGTGAAACTGAAAAGTTGTTTCAGAGGATACCATAAAGTCAAATTGGTTTTGGCACATGCCCGATAATTCTTGGAGGGTGCCAGAATCATTCTGGAAACTTTTGGGAATTTTCTGGAAGAAAAACCGGAAATGTTCCGGAGCTGCCGGAACCACTTCAGATGCTTTTCGCAGATGAAAATCACTAATCTGGAATTGTTCCAGAACGCGTTGAAAATTATTTTAGTGGGTACTGGAAATGTTCTAAGCCCACATAAATATTTTCAGTTCGAACGGACGCTAAAAAATGTCGTCGTGAATAGTGAAAGTGCTTTTTGGGTGGCTTCTTGGAGAAGCCACCTTGAGGGTCCTTTGGTATTTTTCCCCTTGGCTTCTTGGAGAAGCCACCCTTGGGCTTGGCCTATAAATAGGGGTGGAGGGGGCTGCCTAAAGACTCACTCCTTCTCACATACAAGTGCCATTGCAATGATCTGGCTTCTCTCTCCCTCCCCGCGAAATAGTTTCGTAGAGCCGAAAGGCTGTCTGGGTTCCGGTGGGAACTAGTTCTGGACGGCGAAGCCCTGCCGGATAGATGACACCGTATGTGTGCAACTCTGTAGAGAGGTCGTAGTTTCGATCTTAGTGCCCGAGGGGCTGTTCGAGAGTGCCTCCCGAAGGGCTGTCCATGTGACGGTCCGAATTCTGTGAGTCCTCCCGAAGGGCTGTCCGAGTGACCGTCTGAGTTTCGAAGGTCCTCCCGAAGGGCTGTCCGCGACACCGTCCGGGGGACTGTTCGACCGCCTCCCGGAGGGCTGTCCTGGGCGCGGATGAGGGTATACATCCTCGCAGTTGGGAGGTTGTAAATCCTAGCTGCGGGGATCTGCACCGCCGATCGTCATCGACTCTACTTCCGCTGTGCTACGAGTCGGTAACGAAAATGATCAAACCTTGTATGCAGTCTCCATAGTGGTCCTGGGCTGGTGCGTAGGTCGGAAAATTTTTGTTTTCTGCTGCGTTACCCTACATGAGGTCAATGTTGTTGCAAGAGAAGAACCACCAATGCAAAAACCTGCAAAAAGGAGGAAGAAGCTGGCAGTTAGGAGAGGCCCTACTAGTAGGTCACATTCAAGTGTGTTGGAGGAGGTGAAACCTGATTTCATTGCTTCATAAGATGAAGAAGATGATGGGTTGCTGTTTGAGGATGAAGATGATGGACATGAGCCACTGTCATTTGTTCTAACTAAAGGGAGGAAGAGTAGGGCCAAGAAAAGAAAACCAAGGATTTGGTACAATGACAAACTTGAGCAACCACATCAGCAGTTATGTCTGTACATGTGCTTTAAGGATCAGCAGCAATTCAGAGATGCTTTGTTGAACTTGCACATCACACAGTCCAAAGACTTCAGGTATCACAGAAACTCAGACCAAAGGATCATTGCCTGTTGTAAGCAAGAGCACTGCCAGTTTTGCATAGTTGCTGCAGTTATCAAAGGGGAGAAGACTTTTGCTATTAAGAAAATAAGGCTAGAGCACACTTGCCCTAGCAGCACAGAGACATCAAGGATTAGTGCCAAGTGGCTTGCAAAGACCTATGAGTCATTGTTCAGGTCTGATCCAACCACTAGCATACACACTCTGATTGACAACTGCAATGAGAAGTATGGTGTTGATGTGCCAAGGCACATGGCCTATAGGGCCAAAAACCTTGCTGTAGAAGCTGTGCTAGGAGAGCACAAGAAGTAGTATCCCAGACTTAGGGATTATGCTCATACCATCATGGATACAAACCCTGGCAGTAGAGTTGTAGTTACAACATTTACTCCAAACCCAACTACAAATATACCACATCCAGGACCAAGGTTTCATGCTATGTTCTTCTGCATAAATGGAGCAAGGGAAGGATTTCTCAATGGATGCAGACCATTCATTGGTTAGTTATGCCTTCCTTGTATTATATGACAACTTTTTAAATCTTTGTTATTGTACATCACAAATTTTCATTGCTTAGTAGTGCTTTATAGTGACAAATATATAGTATTGTTAGGTCAGGATCTCAGTTAGCAGTGGATCATATATGGTGACTTAAATTGTTCTTTGGTTGCAACAACAGGTGTTGATGGTTGCTTTATTAAGCTCACCACTGGTGCTCAAATCCTTGCTACCACTGGAAGAGATGGCAATAACAATATTTTCCCACTTGCATTTGCTATTGTTGGACAAGAGGACACAGCTAACTGGTGTTGGTTTCTGCACCAACTGAAGATATGTCTAGGAGGAGAAGTTGGGAAATTTGGCCTTTATACTATCATGTCTGATAGACAGAAGGTATGAATGCATCTTCCTGTTATGTTCTTCCTATTATGTTCTTCTGCATTAGAGTTACTCTCTGCATTAGCATGTTATGTTCTAGATGCAGTAGTACAGCAGCTAAGTCTAGCATGCTATGTGAACAGGGGCTACTAAATGCAGTAAATCAAGTTTTTCCAAACTGCCATCAAAGATTTTGCCTTAGACACCTCTATGCAAATTTCCAGAATGCTGGGTTTAGGGGGGAAGATCTTAAGAAATTCATGGATAATGCCAGCTATGCTTATAACCAGCACAAGTTTAACATTGCCATGAATGACCTAAAAATTGAGAGTGAGGAAGCTTGGAAGTGGCTAAGTGGAATACCTAAGCACACATGGGCTAGGCATGCTTTTGACACTAACTGCAAGACAGACTTGGTTGTTAACAACCTGTCTAAGGTGTTCAACAAGTACATCCTAGATTTTAGGAAAAAACCTATTAGGACAATGATTGATGGTATTAAGGACAAGCAGATGGTGAGGTGGCATAGGAACAGAGGGAGAGGAAAGGCAGCCCTGTGGGAAATCACACCACATTATGCTGAGAAGCTAGAGGTGGAAAAGGAAAGGGCCAGATTCTGCAAACCTATTCAAGCTGATGTAAATCTTTGGCAAGTGACCAGTGGGCAGCAAACACATGCTGTAAACTTGGAACTTTATACATGTCGCTGTAGAAAGTGGGACCTGTCTGGCATACCATGCAACCATGCAATATCAGCAATTAACAAGGCAAAAAGATTTCCAGAGCACTATGTCTGCAATTTCTTCAAAAAAACCTTTTTACCTAGCTGCATATGAACCAATGATATATCCAGTTCCTGGTGAACATGATTGGACAAGGACAAGTGGACCAGACATAGAGCCACCCAAATTTCATGTAAAGAAGGGAAGAAGGAAAGAGAAGAGAATAAAGGGCAGATTTGAGGTTCCAAAACCAAAGGACAGTTCAAGAATGGCCACTATAACATGCAGCAACTGTGGGCTCCAAGGCCATAGGTACACCAACTGCAAGCAACAGTTGAGACCAGAGTTGGCTATGAGGAAAAACAAGCATGTGGTAAACCCTTGTTAATACTACTTGTTAATTGGTTTGCATCTTTCAAGTTTTATGTGGTAAACCCTTGTGACTAACTACCATGTTTCCTTTTATGTTTGCAAGGCACCTGCAAGCTCAAGGAATGAAGCTACTCCACCAGCAAGATCACAGCAGCCATCAGCAAGATCACAGCAGCCACCAGCAAGATCACAACAGCCACCAGCAAGATCACAGTAGCTACCAGCAAGATCACAGCAGCCACCAGCAAGATCACACCCTCCACCTGCAAGATCTGCTACTGCCAGATCTGCAAGAAGGTCAACTAGTGCAGGTGTTCCAAGGCCTTTCACTGCCCCAAGATTTGCTGCTGGAGCTTCATCTTCTGGTCCTTCTACTTCTGGTGCTCCTCCTTCTAGTGTCCCAATGAGTCATTCTGGCTGGATGTCATTCTTTACTGCCAGTGGTAACACTTGAGTGACAGAATGGTGCAAGTTATGCTTTTGAACAATGAATGTTGCAAGTTTGGTCTGATGTGTACCGGAAGATGCTTATGGTTTTGCTTCTGAACTAAGTTATTTGTGCTTCTGAACTATGTATGTTCCGATGGAGTACTAAGTTAGGTCTGATGTGTACTAAGTCTCATATGAGCAATGTTTTATGTGTACTAAGTTTGACACTTGCATATGATATTTGTTTGTTTCTAGTTTCATATGATATTTGTTTGTTTATAGCTTAATAAGATATTTGTTTGTTTATAGCTTCATATGATATTTGTTTGGTTTAGGGTGGCTCGGCGTCGAGGGAACCCTAACCACCCAACTTGTTTGGTTTAGGGTGGCTCGGCGTCGAGGGAACCCTAACCACCCAACTTGTTTGGTTTAGGGTGGCTTGGCGTCGAGGGAACCCTAACCACCCAACTTGTTTGGTTTAGGGTGGCTCGGCGTCGAGGGAACCCTAACCACCCAATTTGTCTGGTTTAGGGTGCCTCGGCGTCGACGGAACCCTAACCACCCAACTTGTCTGGGTTAGGGTGCCTCGGTGTCGATGGAACCCTAACCACCCAACTTGTCTGGGTTAGGGTGGCTCGGCGTCGACGGAACCCTAACCACCCAACTTGTCTGGGTTAGGGTAACTCGGCGTCGACAGAACCCTAACCACCCAACTTGTCTAGGTTAGGGTGCCTCGGCGTCGACGGAACCCTAACCACCCAACTTGTCTGGGTTAGGGTGCCTCGGCATCGACGGAACCCTAACCACCCAACTTGTCTAGGATAGGGTGCCTCGGCGTCGACGGAACCCTAACCACCCAACTTGTCTGGGTTAGGGTGGCTCGGCGTCGACGGAACCCTAACCACCAAACCCTAACCATCAATCATCATCTATCATCCATCTATCAAAGCAACATATAGCATCATAGGTATAACTTGAGCCATCTAACAGCCATCAAGGCAACATATATCATCATAGGTTTAACTTGAGCCATCTAACAGCCATCAAAGCAACATAGATGAAGATAAATAACTTGAGCCATCTAACACAGCATTCTTGAACATAACCGTGGCACCTGACACGTGGGCCCGGTCGGTCAGATACATGGTCAATACGTGCTTATACGGCTATCAGACCGTTTTGCAACACTTAGGCTTAGAGTTGGTACTGAACTGCAAAAAAAGTGACTACTGGTACTGATTCGTTACGACGTGCCGAAGTGTGGTAGTTCCTTGCAATTAACTCGAATGCGTCGTATAGGTGCTCCCCGTCCACTCCCCATCTCTCCCCTCAGTCGACGGCGGCGCTGCGTGTGTTTCCCCCAAATCCCTCCCACCTAAACCCCTTCTCGCCGGCAATCCGAGTCCGGCACAGAAAAGCCGCAAGCTTGCCAGTCCCTATCCGAGCAGGCCTTGATGTCGATGCCCAAGGCTCTTTTTAAGCGCAACCCGGCCACTGCTCGCTACTCGATTCATCGCGCAGCTGGAGGTGGCTCTCTCATGGCCAGGGCCACGGCCAGGACCAGCCGCGCGAGCGGGGCGGCTCGATTCCTGCGCCGGCAACGTGCCGACCGGATGAGCGACCTCTCCGACGATCTGCTCCTCCTCGTCCTCCGCCGCCTCGACACCCGCACGGCGCTCGGCGCCGGCTCGATCTCCAGGCGCTGGGCGCACCTCCCGCGCGAGCTGCCGGCCTTGGACCTGAAGGCCAGCGACATACTCCCTCCGCGCTACCACCGATGAGTCCTCCTGCACCGCGACATCTACAGCAAAGCGGCGGCCTATCTACAGTACAGACCCAACGCGGTCAGACTGGAGCTCCTGCCCAACATCAGGAGGTAGAGAGCTGAGTTTTAGGACCATGGCTCGGCCGCACCTACGGTCAACACCCTTGGATGTAGTACACCTCCCATTGGGATCTTGGCCCTATTAGCATTCAATTTTTTGTGATTCAGTACTCTTTAAGTTAAACCATCATTTACGTTAGCATTCAGAGAGTGAATTTTTGTCTCATATTGCTTGTAGGCCTTCTCAGGCTCAACTTCCAATGTGGCACGCTTCCCAATAACACTGTAGCTCACAAGCCCAATAATGAAAATTAAAAGAGTCATGTTCAGGCTTCCCAATAATAAAGTAGCTCACTGTGATATGTATGCAGGAAAAAAATAAAAACACAACAGAAAAGAAAAAACAAAGGAAAATAAACAAACAAAAAGAAGAAAAATGGAAAAAAAAATCGGAAAACAGAAGAATAGCAGCAGCATCAGCTACATTGCCATGCTCAAGTTTTGATTCTCTCTGGAATACTATTGCTGCCTTTTTTTTCTTTGTTGTGGTGCATAGAAATGTGTCTAATTGAAATATTCAAAAACCTATTCAGCTTGATATAATATCTGCAGTGATTGTTCAGGCATCCATGCAAGCCTGGGCCCACAGCCCTTGTGCACCACGAAGCAATAAAGAAAGTGAACAGTAACATGTGTATGGACCAAACTTGATTATTTTAGCGGTTATTTTATTCTAGCATGCAGTAGATTTTATTAGAACCTATAGGCCTGCTAACTATCTTTTGACCATTCCCGCCATATTTTACCTTGGCCGTCAGGCACAAATCCCAGGGATGGGGCCAACAGTTGTGTGGCTTTGAGCGTAGGTGCGGCTGCACCATGGTTCTATCCAACATTTTTGCGCCGACGTGCCGTCTTCCTGGGATGCTTCGTGGCCTCGTCTCTTTCTTGAGATGACGCCTTCTCTGGAGATCCTACACATCAACATTGCCTCCTGCAAGGACAAGCCTGGTAAAGAAATTTCATGGCAGCCCAGCGAGCTTCGGCAGCATCACTTGAAGGAGTTTGTGGTTACTGGTTTCGAGGGAACCAAAAGGCAGATTTACCTTGTCAATTTCGTCGTCGGAGCATGCACGGCGTTGCGCCGTGTCGCCTTGTTCAGAAACGGGCATGCGTGGGGCAATGGGCTCTGGGACTGGGAGATGGTGACGCAGCCACACTCGTGGACGGACGAGCAGAAGGACTACACGCTGAAGCAGATCATGGATGGGGTTTCTTCCTCAGCTGTTCAACTTGTTTTTGGCTGAGTTTTCTCACATGTCTTTTGGTGTTTTTATCCCTGTTTACTGGATGTAAGTTACTATGATCTCTGGCACAGTTAGTGTGCTTCTTCGTGCTTTCTCTTTCTGTGATAGGCAGTGTGGTCATTTTTCAATAAACTCAGAATAATTTGTGTCTGTTGTAATGTGTCCAGAAGTAATGGATTTGTTGTGGCTTCCTGCAGTCGAGGAAAGGTGGGGCGTCACAATTCTGGAAACTTTATAGTGTCAACCGCTGGATCCACAAAGGGTTGGTTTTCCAGGTGATATCTTCTGTGACGCTGTGAGGGATCCTACTTCTGTGAGATCTTTCAGAGTGTTGGCGAATATAGAATTAGCCTGTGTTTGGTAGGGCTTTTTTTATCCAACTTCTGCTTTGAAGAAGCTAAAAGCTAACCAAAGGGGTAAATTTTCGCGGTTGATGAGTTTCTTCTGGAGCTGTGGGATGTCAGTCTCAATGAAGAGAGAGACAGGTTTCCTGGAGCAGTATATGACAAACTTGGGAACAAATTCCTGAATTGTGGCTCCCAACAGCTTTGGTTCCAAATTTGCCAGTGGTTATAAAACTTTGGCAAGTTTGTATATTTACTGGCAGCAAACCAGACAATTATGGGATCATCAGGCATTTTTTCTCAAAACATGCATCATTTCTTGTTTCCAGATAGTCCAACACAGAGCAGTGCCCCCCAATGACAGCCAATTTGTGATGACTGGAGGGGAACTGGTCCAGCCATCCATGAATAAGATCATGAATGTCCTTAGGTGGTCTAGCCAAATCAAAAGCACACAGTATAATTCTCCATGCAAACTTGGCAAGACTGCAGTAAAACAGTATATGTTTGGAAGCGGCGTTTCGGCGTCCGAGCGCAGTTGGTCCTGAAATCCGGATCGCCCGTCCGTGCATTGGGATCCAGAATAATAGCGCTGACGCATCTGACAAGAGGCGAGGGAAAAAGGTCAGCCCGCGAAATACGGGCAGGAAACAGTGGCGTGTTTGTGGGACCGTGACGTAGGCGCGCGAGGGACGTCGTCCGCGTCCGTCCTGATCCGTGGACCAGGCTGTGTTTTGAATTTCGGCCAAGAAAAACGGATTTTGGCCGAATTTCGGCCATCTCGGCCTGGGGCGGAAAGTAGTATTCGGCGAAAACATAAATTCTGGTCAAATTTTGATCAAATTTTGGCCGAAAATTTTGAAAATGATCGAAATTCGGCCATCCCGGCCTGGGGCGAAAAATTTCACAAACCGAAAGTCAAAACCTTGGGACCAGGACGTCGACAAAATACCGGAGCCTAGGATCAGATAAGATGCTCAGATCGTTAGCTAAAAGCTGAGCCGTTTCTCCATGGACGTACCCTTTCTCTCACCTAAGGAAGAACAGTATCGCCATTTGAGCCCAGAGCAAAGAAGGTGCGCGGCGGCGGCGGCGAGGCTAGCTGTTCCGTCTCTGCAGCAGAGAAAAAATGGAGGATGCTGGGATGGAGTTCCTTCTGGACGCCGTGGACAGGTGAGTAAACGCAGATCTACAATACATCCCTTCCCTGGAGGAGGATGCTAACAAACGGCCACGGCCGTTGACCATTGCCGTCCCTTTTCAGGTTCCCACTGCTGGAGGAGTTCGCGGACAGCGTTGAACAGCCAGATCCGGTTCCTCTGGTGTTGATGCGGGCAAGCGAGGCCGCGTGCGGTGAGACTGAACTCAAAGGATGCTCCTGGCTGCGGCCAGCAGGTCGGCAGTGACGAAGCAATCGGGAGACATGGTGGAGCTCGCCTCCGTGCGGACGCATCTCCAACGAGGTCGGCGCAGTCCACTGACAGAATTAACCCGGAAGCACCTGGATGGACAAAAAGGTCTGAATCCAACCCCGCCCTTCTTGAAATCTGTACTGGACTCACATTAGGTTCAGACAAAATATTCTTTGCCTCTTTTCGTTCAAGAAGTATGTTTCCAGATGACTGGCTGCAGGGTGCTAAGCTTGGGACAGAGTACTGAATGTAAAAATTACCTGCTTTATCCACTTTTAGGAAAAAGTAAAAAAAGTTATCATTCTTATTTCCATGGCATTTGGGACAGAGTACTGAATGTTGTACTTGCTCTGAAAAAAAAAATCAGATTACGGCTGGGGAGTGCGCCACCGGACAGAACACCTTGTCCGTCATGGATGAGAGCACTTGAGGAGTCGATTCTCAAGTATGCCTAGGAACCTACAAAAAGTGTTGTACGCCCAACACTTGGTTTGACAAATCAAAGGTGAAGAACCTGATGTGGGCTAATGGCAGCAGCCGTATGCTGTACCGTTTCTTTTGGGATGTTGTCACATTCTACACCACATACAGGACTAACCTATATGATATGCCATTTGGGCTATTCGCGTACAGGGGCCACCCTGGCATCCTGGCTTCTTTGTACATGGGCCAACACATAAGAAAGTAGTACACAGCTTTAAGAAACGAGTAATTGCCGGAGCCGAAACACATGTACGAAGTACACAGCTTAAAGCCAACCATGCCCTCGTTCTGTTCTTTGTGGTTGGCTTGATGCACGCGATCTGCTGAGGAAGCCTTCTCACATACGCCTCCTGGGATTCCAAGAATCGACACTAGCGGGACTGGGAAACGACCCGTGAGGAACTAAGGACGGGAAGGGCGTACTGCTGAGGAGTAGCTGTTAGCGCGGCCGTGCGATGCAGCCGGCTCGGGTTGGCACAGAATAATGCATGAGCCGTTGCCACTTTGCTGTCGCCGCAATTAATGCGCACATGCGCTGGTTTTCTTTGCGATTGATACATCAGCTATACAGCGAGAAATACAACTACCGGCACGCATCCACACACCAATTGACGGGTATGATTTCAGGATCAGCTGAGCCTGGGCTCCGAATCGAATATCCGTATGTGTTTTATATTTTCAGGTTGACCGCAGAAATAACATTGGTCAATCCCAGTCCAACCCCTTTTAAGGAGGTTGTCTTTGGTGAGAATGTTATTCCTCAGCATTAGCCACAAGACGATTTTAATCTTCAAGGGCATTTTAAATTTCCAAATTTTCCTATAAGCAAACCAGATCTGATGCTTTGATTTGTAGATAAAGACTCTTCATACTAAGAAATTATTAGTTCCATTCCAAGCAACCCTGTCTTTGCAGTCAGACAACTGAATCTCGTCCACCATTTTCTTCATCTCTTCCATCTGAGCAGCATTTTCTCCCCACTAACATCTCCTTAAGGTCAAAGAACCCCAAC
Organism: Thinopyrum elongatum; assembly: GCA_011799875.1. Classification (NCBI taxonomy): domain Eukaryota; kingdom Viridiplantae; phylum Streptophyta; class Magnoliopsida; order Poales; family Poaceae; genus Thinopyrum; species Thinopyrum elongatum. The sequence continues at coordinate 578,122,012 of CM022299.1, forward strand.
CACTATCTTACAAACTGGACTGTAACTTGAAACAATTTTATTTCTCAAATACTTCCTGCTCAGGAGAATTTTCTTGAATCCACACCCATTTCACCAAATGGCTTTGATTCATAGCCTGAAGATCAAGTACTCCCAATCCTCCATAGTCTTTAGGCATACAAACTGTAGGCCAATTGACCAGGTGATATTTCTTTTTATATCTGCTTTCTTGTCACACCATTCTTGCTCTAGGAGTGTGTTCATCTTTTTCAAAGGGCCTTTAGGAGCTTCAGGAAAAGATAGCATATACAAAGAGATACCACTCAAGCAAGTATTAGTTAAATTCGCCCTATCTCCAATTGATAAAATATTCCCAATCCAGCCAGCCATTCTCTTAGCTCGGCCCGACCTCCCCACTAAGATTATTTCTGTTAGCAATTTCATTAAACCTAACAAAGTCACCATTGGTTTGGAAGGAGGCAACAAGTCTCCAAGAAATTCATTCAGTAATCATAAAAATGTTTATCAAAGTTTGGCCATGAGGATATCTGCCTCCCTTTTGTCTCTCTATGGGCCAAGTTAAATTTATGAGGCATGCCAGTAGTGATCTCTATAGCGCTAGTAAAATAATGCGAACAAATATCCTATTCAAGTCACCATATGCTTAGAAGCGAACAAAAGAACTGAAGGTAAGGTGCTGTAGTTAGCACATAAGATCAACCTGGTGAAATAGTCCAATTTCTGTGAGTTCTTGAACATTTTCAGTGTGCGACCTGCAGAAACGTCTTACCCTAGCTTGGGCGACGTGTTACGTGTTATATAGCAGGGGCGCAATAACCCTGATGACAGCGCATACATAGTTTCGGTTTGAGGTGATAGAGATACATCTTGAGGAGAAAGAAAGGGAGGAGATAGGTTTAGTTACAATAGAAAATATCTAGCCTCAACTACCTCCTAGACTATCTCATGTATATCTGTTCTCCACGTTACAATGTTACAATGCGCTGGTTTAACACCCTCCCGTAATCACAACTTGGTCAAGTTGAGATTATATCTGAAATTTTCAAAACTCCGTACAGGCAAGGCCTTTGTGAACCCATCGGCAATTTGATCTTTGGAGTGTACAAACCGAATGTCAAGTTGCTTCTGAGCAACTCTTTCTCTGACAAAATGAAAATCAATTTCAATATGCTTTGTTCTGGCATGGAAGACTGGATTTGCAGACAGGTAAGTTGCACCAAGATTGTCACACCATAGGCATGGAGCTTGTCTGATTTTCACACCAAGCTCCTTTAACATGGACTGAACCCATATGATCTCTACTGTAGCATTTGCTAATGCCTTGTATTCTGCCTCTGTGCTTGACCTAGAGACAGTAGCCTGTTTTCGTGCACACCATGATATCAAATTTGGTCCAAAGAAAACTACAAACCCACCGGTTGATCTTCTGTCATCCAGACATCCTGCCCAGTCAGAGTCAGAAAAAGCACTGACAAGAGTAGAGAGTGATCTGCTGAAGTTTAAACCAACACCCAAAGTGTTCTTGACATATCTAACTATACGTTTTGCAGCAGTCAAATGAACAGTAGTGGGCGCATGAAGAAACTGACATACTTTGTTGGCAACAAAGGAAATGTCAGGTCTAGTAAGGGTGAGATACTGCAATGCTCCTACTAGACTTCTATATTTTGTGTTGTCCTCTTGACTCAAGAGTGTCCCTTCTGTAAGAGACAATTTTTCTGAACTGGATAAAGGAGTGGGTGAGGGTTTACAACCTTGCAAGCCAGCCTTTTTTACCAGATCAGTTGCATATTTTTCCTGAGAGAGATGAAGTCCATCCTTGTGTCTCTTCACCTCAATTCCAAGAAAAAAGTGCAAGTCTCCAAGATCCTTCAAGGCAAAATCTGCACCCAAGTCCTTTAAGAGTCCCGTGATTGCTTCATTAGATGAGCTTGTCACAATAATGTCATCAACATAAATGAGAACAAATATGCATGTGTTGGACTTGTTGTAAATAAACAATGAGGTGTCAGACTTGGAGGGAATAAAGCCAAGTGCCTGCATTTTATGACAGAGACGGGAATACCATGCCCTTGGAGCTTGCTTCAACCCATATAATGCTTTATCAAGTTTGCAGACATGAGAGGGAGCACTTTTACTTTCAAACCCAGGAGGTTGTTTCATATACACCTCCTCTTCCAGAACACCATGGAGAAACACATTCTGCACATCTAGCTGTCTTAGACTCCAACCCCTGGATATAGCAATGGACAAGACAAGACGAATAGTGGCAGCTTTTACAACTGGACTAAAGGTGTCTTCGTAATCTATACCATACCGCTGTTTGAAGCCTTTTGCAACAAGCCTAGCCTTATAACGATCAATGGTTCCATCGGATTTTCATTTAATCCTAAACACCCACTTGCAGTCAATCAAATTTTTACCTTGCTGTGGAGGAACCAAATGCCATGTTTTATTTTTCTAGAGTGCTATGTACTCTTCATTCATAGCTTTCTTCCATTTTTCATATTCAAGAGCCTCTTCAATTGTAGTAGGTTCACCTGGTTCACCTGTACAACAAATCATACCATATTTGGTTATATGTTTGTAATTAACAGGTTTCGTTACCCCTTTCTGTAGACGTGTACGCCGTGGTGATGAAGTAGTCAATTCTGTGGCCACAGAGGATCCCGTGGGCTGCACAGAGGCGTCAGCCGCAGCAGATCCCAAGGAGAGATCCTCTGTCGTAGCAGCGTGCGGATTTTCTGTGGCCAACGACCGCGCCTCAACATTGGCCGAATCCGCAGAAGATCCTGGCCTGTGGGCCGGCCTATCATTCTCCAATGATGGCGCATCTGCTCGAGAGTCCGTGCCTGTCGGTTGCACAGGTGGATCGTCACTGGATCCTGCGCCCATGCCAAACCCCACACCGGTGGAGCGGCCTGGAACCCGCCGCTTGTAACACACGGGTTGGCTGCCGAACCGGGCGTCGCCTGCGCCATCTGCATGCTGCCAAGTGGCAGGCGATGATTGGCGCGGAGCTGGGGACGCACCGCGGCTAGTGGGAGGCAACCGCGTGTTGCCCGCGGGATCGGGGGCACCGGCGCGTGCGCCTGCACCTAGTCCATCTGCGGCAACAGATCCCGAGGAGGATCTGATCCTCTGCCCTGGAACTGATCCCGAGGAGGATCTGTCTCTTGTTTCAGGACACATAAAATGAGGCCCAAACTTTGCACCATTTTCATCATTTTGAGCTGCATTTTCTTCGTTTTCTTCGCTGTTTGCTCCTGTTTCATCACCATCACAATTTTCATGCATGCTATCAGTAGGATTAGTCAATAGTTGATCATCAATATTGTTCCCCCCTTGATCAATACCGGTGAGATGGGCACCGGCATTAGGATGAAGATCAGCAAACGGGAATATAGTTTCATCAAAGACCACGTCACGAGAAATGTAGACACGGCCCGTAGAGACATCAAGGCATTTTACACCTTTGTGTTGGACACTATATCCAATGAACACGCATTGTGTAGAACGAAACATGAGTTCGCGATTATTGTATGGACGGAGATTGGGCCAACATGCACATCCAAAGACGCGAAGTGATTTGTAGTCTGGTTTGGTGTTAAGTAGTCGTTCTACCGGAGTTTCATTGTGAATGACACGACTAGGAAGCATATTAATAATATGCACGGCAGTGAGGAACGCTTCGTCCCAAAATTTGAGCGGCATGGAGGCTCCTGCTAAGAGGGCAAGCCCAACCTCAACGATGCGGCGATGCTTACGCTCGGCAGAGCCGTTTTGTTGGTGAGCATGAGGGCATGACACATGATGTGAAATGCCAAGAGTTTGGAAGAAGGAGTTTAATTTCTCATACTCCCCTCCCCAATCGGATTGGACAGCGATGATTTTGCTGTCAAACTTGCGTTCGACAAGAGCTTGAAATTTTTTAAAGACTTGAAAAACATCTTATCTTTTCTTAAGAAGATAGATCCAAGAGAATTTGCTGTAGTCATCGATGAAACTCACATAATAGGTGTGTCTACCCACAGAGCTAGGGGCTGGCCCGCAAACATCAGAGAAAATTAGTTGCAAAGGTTTTGTGGAGACACTAGTAGATATAGTGTCAGGTAACTGATGACTCTTAGCTTGTTGACATGAATCACAAATTGTTTCAATATGACGCTCACCAACAAACGGGAGCTTATTTTTCCTAAGCAATTTTTCAACTAGAGAAAAAGAAGCATGTCCTAATCAATCGTGGCACCGTGTTGACGAAAGCTTGACAACACCATAGGCTTATTTATTGAATCTTCTACTCCCCGGAATCAACGGGTAAAGCCCTCGAACACATCTACCTCGATAGAGGATTTTCTTCGTGGCCTGATCCTTGATCAAAAAGAAATAAGGATGAAACTCGAGGAAGACATGATTATCAATAGCAATTCTATGAATGGAGAGAAGATTCTTATCGGCACTAGGAACATGCAAAATTTTCCTAAGATGGATTTTTCGTTTAGGGGTACTAAAAATTGAATGACCAACATGACATATCCGCATACCTTCTCCGCTGGCAGTATGTATCTGATCTTTGCCGCAGTACTTTTCCTTCATTGTCACCTTCTCAAGTTCCCTGGTGATGTGATTGGTGGCGCCGCCATCGACATATCAATTGGTGTCGACCCCATAGGAGCCATCAGCAGCGGCGGCAACCTTGTCCTCATCTTGGGAGTCGTCGTCATCTTTGTCATAGCGGTACCAACAACCTTTTGCTGTATGCCCCGGCTTGCCGCAGATCTGACAACGAGGGCTGTCCACACGAGCCCTGCCAGAGCTGCCGCCACGGCGACCCCTGGTGCCTGAGCGCCCACCGCTGCCTCCATCGTGCCCTCCGCCAGAGGACCTCCCCTTGCCGCGGGAAGGGCCGCGTGAGCGAGAGCCACCACCACGCCCCCGAGATGCGGCATTTGCAGACGACTTGAAGCCGCCGCCGCCGCCGGAGCCATGGAACTGAGACATGCGTTGATCGAAGTTGCTGAGCATGGAGAAGATCTCGTCGAGGGAGGCAGGAGGGACACAAGCGTCGAGGGCCGAGACCAGTGGCTGATAGTCCTGATCCAGCCCATGAAGGATGTAGGAGATGAGTTCATCATCCTGGATCGGCTTGCCGGCCGCGGCGAGTTCGTCCGCAAGGCCGCGCATCGAGGCGAAGTAGGAGGCGACGGACTAGTTGCCCTTCTGGGCGTTGATGAGGGAGGTGCGGATGTTGTTGACGCGGCTCAACGACTGCGACGAGTACATGGCCGCCAGCGTCGTCCAGAGCGCGTTCGCCGTGGTAACCGTGGTCACCGTGATGAGCACTTGTTTGGAGAGGTTGCTCAGCAGGTAGCCGAGCACCTGTTGGTCCTCCCTGACCCAGATGGGGTGGAGAGGGTTGGGCTCAAAGGTCTCCTTGCCGTCCTTGTCCTTGGCGGCGAGGAGCTTGGCCGGCTCCGGCAGGGTGCCGTCGACGTAGCCGAAGACCCCGGCCCCACGCAGTTGCGGCGTGATCTGCGTGCCACAACACATAGTTTGTGCGAGAGAGCTTCTCGGTGACCTGGCCATTGAGGCTAGGTTGGGAGATAGCGCCGGATGATGAAGACATGACTAGGCATAGATTGGAATTGTGGAAAGCTTAGATGGGAAGAGGGATGGCTCTGATTACCATGTGCGACTGGCAGAAACGTCTTACCCTAGCTTGGGCGATGTGTTACGTGTTATATAGCAATTACCATGTGCGACTGGCAGAAACGTCTTACCCTAGCTTGGGCGATGTGTTACGTGTTATATAGCAGGGGCGCAATAACCCTGATGACAGCGCATACATAGTTTCGGTTTGAGGAGATAGAGATACATCTTGAGGAGAAAGAAAGTGAGGAGATAGGTTTAGTTACAACAGAAAATATCTAGCCTCAACTACCTCCTAGACTATCTCATGTATATCTATTCTCCACGTTACAATGTTACAATGCGCTGGTTTAACATTCAGTAGCCAAAATTATAAATGTTCCTGTATACTCCTATACAGCAGCCTTGTGACCGACTTCACTTTTTATCGGTGCAACTTCAGGGATTTCACTCACTTTTCAGAGCTTGTGTATCTTGTACGAAACTAGTGGGAAATACATACCATCCTTTAATTTTTATTTGCAGGAAATGGAAGCATATATAAGAGAGCTTATTTCCAATTCGGCACAATTGTGTGACTTGTTATCAGCATTTGTTTGAATGTAATATCACACAACTGCTTGCAAGTTCTTTTTGTTCTGCGACAATCCACACAGACGAGGTACAAATATGACTTTTAAGTTGGAACCAACAAGCAGTTTGTTCTTTCAGATGAATTTTCTATCTTAGACTCCTAATTATGTACTCTTATAGGGAAGACGTGCACAAATAAGAGTTGCTCAGCAATTGTCTTCAGGACTAATGGAAGTGCATCAGCTAATAGAACAGGTGGCTTGCATGGTTAATTATGCAAATTTCCTTTCATCTTATACTTCTGCAATGTAATCGTGTTGCGTTCTCAATATAAATACCGAGTTGTTTTTTACAAACTATATTTTCGGGAGAGTGAGGTAGAGTTAACTGATGCGGAGCCGGCTGAAAATTGTTATCCTCGACTTCAGCTCAGCGCATATGTGGTATATCAGCTGCCCTCATACCTTTGCCTTCTGAGTGAAAATTGTTCTGTAATAGTATGGCACCCAATAAACAACTGCCCAGAAACCTAGACAAACCCATCCGCACCTGCAAGCTCAACATGAGAGCAACCGGAATTAGACAAAATAAATAATCCACAGAATTAGAAACAGTGTGTAACTAAAAATTAAAGCTAATTAGATGAAGATTAGAAATTCACCTATACAAGCTCACATTTTGATGACAACTACACAGATTCAATGGAAAATCACCAAAAGTTCAATACGACAGACAATCGACCCAACTCAGACCAGTCAATAACCGAACGAAAGAACAGAGAAGGCAGAGAAGAAGGCTCGGCTGGACATTATGTAGGCGGATGCACAGCGGCCAATCACAGGGTAAACAGGGCACCCAAAAAACTGAGTGCAAGGAAAGAGGAAATGTAGACCTGGGGCACAAGATTGAGATTGCCTTCCTTCGCTTCATCATACAACCCACCCATCCTGCAGATGTACCTTCAGCAGAGTAAGAAGCTTTATCAGCTCCATTGCACAACCCTCCCATCCCTTGATGTAACCATTCTTCGGTCACATTCCTGGCCCGGTAAAGTTTACTTAAATATTTAGCATTTTGACACTAAAAAAACTCCAACAGTCCTTCTCTTTCTTTCCTCCAACAGACTTAACATGGAACTATAAAGAGACATGCCACGTCACCTCTATAGCCCTTTGTGAGAGCCCTGCAAGGATCGATTGATTTTTGTTAAGTTGGCTGATGGGCGAATGTCTCTAGGAGTCCATGCCTACGCGTTTGTGAGATTAAGGGTTATCCAGCTAGGGGAACTCTGTTGCCTCCTCCTTTCCGTCCACCGTCTGGTCCCTTTAGGGTTCTTGGTTCTTGAGAATTTAGTTATGGCGGCATGATTGTTTGCAAGATTTTATCTTAGAATGCTCCTTGGTCTAGGAACGGTGGTGGTTAGCCGGGGTCATTCAGGTTGTCTTGAGGCGACGGTGAGCATGGCGACAAGAGCTCTTGTCCAGCTGCCCCCGGCGCGACCATGTCCTTGTCGCCTCTGCTGCGGAATGCGTCGAGCATGCGGTCGCCGCAGAGCACGACCTCCGCAACAAACAACGGAATGGCCCAAGGTCGCCATGCGCCGGCGGAGGCGCGCCCTGGACTCCAGATGTGTTTTGCCCAGTTCAGTTTCGTCTTGAATCAAGCTCAAGCTATGATGGCGTCCGTGTCATATTTCGTGACTTCGTGTCTTCTGTTTAATGTGTGAGGAATGCTGATCTGAGCTTCTGATGTTGCTCGCTTCTGTAGTATGACATGTTAGACTAATCTGAAGACAGTTCTTCCTTTGGCTGGCTCAAAAGTCCAGAGTGTGAGAAATTTTATGGGGGTGTGTCTCAAGGTTGCACCATGGCTATCTGTTTTGTGCCTGAAGTCGTAAGAACCAAAAAGTTTTGAACTGATCAAATTGGAACTTAACATGAAACTGCAGTGACATGAAAATTCTGAATGTCTTGATGGCCATCGTCACTGTTTCAGCAATCGTTACTGTCACTGCGGTTCCACACAAGTCCAGAGCCGTTTCCTGTCCGGTTCAGTCTCGCGTAGAATCAAGTCCAAGCTATGATAGCATCCATGTCATACTTCCGGTTCTCTGGTTGACGTGTGAAAACACTAATCTGAACTTCTGAGAGATTATCCTTTGCCTGACCTAAGTGATTCCGGCTTTCATCATATGGAATTGTTGTGCTGATATTGATCGCTTCTGCCTTATGCTAAAAAACTCATAGAAATCCAACCCTGGTGGTTGTATGTTCGACTGATGTGAAGAGAGTGTATCCTTGGTCTTGCTCGGAAGTTCAGTGTGTGATAGGACATCTTTACTAACTATGTATCTGAAGAATTAGAGAACAACTAAATTCAGTAGGCTTCCGCTGCCTATCAGCTTTTCTATATGACGTTTTACTCAAGCATGTTCGAGTGAACCTTTAGAATGCAGTACTATTGTCAAGCCCGGTCCGGCAAATGATCAGGTTTAGCATACTGTTCTTTTAAACTCAGTGGACTGCCTGTTCTTCTTTAACCAGACTTGGAAACCTGGAGGCTGCAGTACACTGCTCGGCCTAGCATGACCCAGCTTGGTCAGGTCAGGCCTGTAATAGTTGTCAGACCTGGAGGACAAAGAAACAAGCTCGTTCAGGTCGACAAAATCGAAAAGATATCAACAAAGTAACTTGTTGATCCACAAATCCAGAATAAGGTAAAATACTGAAAACTGAACATATACCTGAATTGCAGTTTGGACAAGGTTTCTTTTTTTTTGAGAAAACGCAAAGGACCTTTGTGTATCATTCATTGAAAAGAGAGAGTTTAAGACAGGCCATGAACGGTGTACTAGTGCACGTCCCAGGTTGGGGGCAAGACTACTCTAAGTCGAACGGCGCCTGCCGCATCCCAAAGTCTGGCCTCCTCCTCTCCTTAATTATTGGAATTTTTTTAAAAAAAAAGTTCAGCGGTTTTGGAAAAAAGTTTATTCAATTTTAAAGAAAGTTCATCGATTTTGTTAATTGATTTGGAACTACTGTCACTGGTTAAAAAAACTAAATTATCCTTTGTCAAGATGCTATTTTTTAGCATCAACCACAAACATGTTTTGATCTTGAGGGGTGGTTTTTATTTTCCAGATGAATCTAGACCCTACTATGTAAAGATCTTAAGTTTTGGATACTATTCTATGACTTAAAATTTATGATTGCTTGGAGTTTCCCACTGCACATTGTAAGCTTCATCGGTAAGCGCCACTCAATCAACCAATTACCAATTCCTTCAAATTATTCCACAACTCAGTTGTGTCCCACCCCCAACACACACAATCCTTTTAAATTGTATTCAATCACAACCTTCCTCCTTAACTTTCGGTTAGGCATCCTGAATCACATTTTTTTGTATCCTTGACATGTCTCCAAAACATCATAAGGAATTTCCACATTGAGATTAGAATAAATCATCACATATAAGTAGGTGATGAGGTTCCAACGTTGACTCGGCAATAAGCAATAGAAGAATATTTTATTGTCCCTTTTGTAGTAGCGTGTGAATCTCGATAGAATAAGTTTTCCGATGGACCCGTCTAGATTCAGCCGGCTTTAGTGGTCTTCTGAGTTTTTACATGCTTTTATCGACGTTTTGTTTTCCGGGGCGGCAATTTACTCTGTAGATTGTAGCCGTCGGCGTCTTCTAGTCTGCAACAATGACTTCCCGGCCACTGCTTCAACAAGCTCCTGGGTTTTAAAAAGTATGCTCCGCCAAGGCGGAGGCCCAGAGGCGACATCTATGCCCCCAGCACACTGCTTATGGAGTCAAGAGAAAGAAGACTTCGACGTACTCAAGAATTTAAATGTAATTTTATTTTTCTGTATGTGTGTTTATAAGGACCTATGATGCTTAATACTCCCTCTGTTTCTAAATATAAGTCTTTTTTAGAGTTTTCAATATGAATTACATATGGATATATATAGGCATATTTTTGAGTGTAGATTCACTCATTTTGCTTCGTATGTAGTCCACATTAGAATTTCTAAAAGACTTATATTTAGGGACGGAGGGAGTATATGGCTTACATGTTTTCGAGAAAAAAAATCTTGCCACTCCCAGTGCTGGGCGGAGCCCCTTTGCTCTGCTTTCATTTGGGCTTCTCCTTCTTTCTTGACCTTCAGCGCTTGGCCCGATGTAACGTGTATGCGTGTGGTAGCGGGAGCCCCGGATTCTATTTGGGCTTTAGGTGCCAAATAGAGTGCAGATTATATGGGGCGCACACCCCGACTCGTTCGGCCGCTGGCCCGTTATCTCCCCCTCCACCGGTTTTGGGATCCTTCTAGAAGGGTCCCACTGTTTTTCTGGCCTGTGTTTTCGGTGGTTTTAGTTTCTTATTTTTATTTTTTCTTTCCAATTTTTTCTTTTTGTTTTTTACCCTTTTCTAGAAAATCATGATTTTTTTATTTTTGGACTTTTTAATAAATCATGAATTTTTTCAAATTTGTGAAACTTTTTCAAATTCTTCAATTTTTTATAAATTTGCAAAATTTCCAATTTCGTGATCTTTTTTTTTTAAATTCTGAACTTTTTTAATTTCATGAAATTTTTCAAAATTGCAAACTTTTTCAAATATACAAGAAATTATTTTCGTAAACTTTCCCAAATTAATTTTTTTTGTAAATTTTATGAACTATTTCAAGTCACCGGTTAACTGGATCGCATGTCAACGGTCAACAGGTCCAGTTGTCAACGGTCAGCTGGTCAAGGAGTCAGTGGCACCCCGCAAAAAATAAAAAAGGAGTCAGTGGCAACGTGTTCAGATTATTTATTTATTTTTTACACTGGCTCACCCGCTTGCGGTTTGGTGGGCCGGCCCATGCACCGGATGATGGAGCTGCCACGTGAGACGGTGGACGGACGCACACAACGTGCTGTGTTAAAAAAAAAAGAAAAAGAAAAGAAAAGAAGAAGTAGCTACGTGCTCACCCGGAGCGAAAGCTGAACGACCCGAAACTAGCGCGACAAACCATTGATCTCCCCAATGGGGATGCATCGGAGATTGCAACAGACGCATGCAACGGAGCGCCCGCAGTAACTCTCCCTGCAATCGTGCGCATGGCGCATCGATTGGACTGCCTAATTTAATGACCACTGGCTCTTCTTCTTCCACCGCTAGTCCCCTACATGCTACATATACCTCGCTACTCCTATTCATCAACATGCTCGATCGCTCGTAGCTGCCTCATAGCATCTCCGACAGCGGCGCTATATAAGCGCCGCGCCGCAAATTTATGGTTTTTAGCATGCGAGCAATCATTAACTGAGCTTCAGCGTAGGCGCAATAACCGCACGCGTGACATAAAGAGTTCAGCGCGCGGTCCGAAACGCCATCGTGCGCCGTTTATTTGGTGTGCCCGCTTCCGCGCGCCGCACACTCGAGCGCTCGCGCCACACTCTCTCCGCCGCGCCACTTTCGCCCCGCCCGCGCCGCCGCCGGCGAATTGACCCGATGGACGGCCGCGCCGGCACCACCCTCACCCCTTCCTACACCCGCGACCCATCCGCCGCCGCCGCAAACCCTAGTGCGGGGAGCTTTCGCTTCGCCTCCGCCGGTGCTCCTCCAAGCACCGGTATCGCGCGCGGCCTTTTCATGTCGCCACGGACGACCTCGGCGGCGGGTGGCGTCGCGCCGGTGCCCGCCGTGAAGTCACGTGCCCCCCTCTCGAAGCTCCCAAATGCCTCGTGGGCGAAGAAGGGTAAGGTATCCGCGAAGAAGAACAAGGCGGCGGACGGCTCCTCTAAGCCGTCGAGGAAGAAGCTTGCAGGGCGTGCGACGGGCGCGGCGGCTACCGAATAGGAGGAGGAAAAATCGTCTTCGGATGAGCAAGATGAATCGGAGGAAGAGGAGGACGAAGACGAGGATGAGGCATGATTGTTGAGATGTGCCATTCGTTTGTGTGAACTTTGTCATGAACTTCGTTCGGATTTTGAACTTGATTGGATGATGTTGTGGGCATGAATTTAAACTTTTATGTCATGAACTTGTTTGGGTGATGTCTTTGTTTTCATGTTTTTGTTTTCATGTTTCAAATATCTCATCATCATCTCCAAAACGCAACATATGGCAAGCGCCGGCTGCTCGCGCGCGCTGCAGTTTAGCGCGGCGCTAAACTTTGCAGCGGCCGCTGGAGCAAGCGCACCGCGCTGTGTAAAAACTCGCGAACAACATGCTGCAAAAGGTTTTTTAGCGCGCCGCGTGTAGCGGGGCCGTTGGAGATGCTCTCAGATCTCATACTCCACTGAAAGCCAGAGGACCTGGGTATCCTAGGGCTGGGAGAGTTTCTAGCAAAGCAAATCAATCGAGGGTGACATGGCCTGGGTACGCGCTGCCGCTACCAAATTCGGGTCAGCCTGCGACAAGGCCTGCAAAGACGCAGCAGCCGCCACGGCCGAGTTCTTCGAGAGCGCTGTGGAGGCCACTCGCGCTGCAGCCGCCGGAGCCTCCGAAGCCATGGCCAGAGCAGCGGATGCCTTAGCCAGCTACGTCTCCGGCATGTTCCGAGCAGCTTCTTCGGCCGCCAGAACGGCCTTCGATGCCGTGAAGCGAGCCATCGCGGCCGCCATTCGACGCCTGGTGCGATTCCTGAAGCGCCTCTCTAACAGCAAGAAGGCTAAGCGTTGGCTCTTGCTGGCTGCTGGTGCCGTGTTGGCCATTGCGGCGGTCGCTACCGTGGTGTACTTCTTCCCGGCGGCCGGTGCCGGTGCCATGATGATGGCGCAGGGTGGCCTCCACCCCGCGTTCGCGGCCGCTGTCGCTGCTGGTGCCCTGCCCGGGATGATGATGGCGCCGGGTGGCGGTGGCTTTATGATTCTCTGTTCACTGTTCGCGTGGAGCCCGTGGCTGTACTTCTTTAACCTCCGGAATGCTGGCCCAGCCACGGCAGCCTTCGTCTTTGGCTACGGCGTGCCAGTTGTGTGCGCGATAATTTGCCTTCTTTGTTGCCTTGTTATCCTTGGGCTTTTCTGATGTTGCTATCACCATCCGCCGGTTCAATGCGTCTGCCTGCTAATATCTCTGAACTTCGAATTATGAATGTGTTTCCCTTCAGAAGTTGGAGCCATCTATATGCCTGTTGCAAGCTGTTTAATTCTTGGAAAACTCTTTCTGTAGACCGACTGATCTTTGCGTTGCCTAAGTCGCGTCCTGAGCCATCCGATGAAGCTCGATCCTGCGGTAAGCGTTTCTCCATCATTACACGCATGCCACGGTTCCATGGACCCACCCACGCCGCCATCCTTCGACGAGAGCATGTGAGCCGCTCGTCGTCTTTTTCTTTCCGCACAAACGCGACCCCTTTTCTCTTCTCTAATTGATCTGGCCTTCTCCGCCATGGATGTTGCTGCAAGTGCATGGCAAAGATGGATTCTTCCCAGCCCTGGCCACTAGCACTACCACACACGATGCTTCAACGCAGCATCCGCCGCTGCCGCCGTCTGCTGTCGCTGCATCCGTCATCGCCGCCACCGCATTGCAGCATGCACCCGCCGCCGCCGCGTGCTGCGTAACAGCATGCGCCGTTGCCACTGCTGCATCGCAGCATGCACCGTCGCCGCCGTGTGCTGCCTAGCAGCTTTCGCCGTCCCCGCCGCGTGCTGCGTATAGCAGCATGCGCCGTCGCCACCACTGCATCGCAGCATGCACTGTCGTCGCCATGTGCTGCCTAGCAGCTTTCGCCGTCGCGTGCTGTCGTCGCTGCCGCTGCATCGCAGCATGCGCCGCCGCCGCCGCGGCGTGCTGCATAGCATCACCCGTCGGTGTTTCGATGAAGCATTGCCGAGGCGCCGGAGCTGGGATGAAGCATCGTCGGGTTCGCCGGTGTAGTGATGTAGATTCGTCGGTGCTGCGCTGCGGTGAAGCACCCGCAAGACGCCGGTGCTGCGTTGAAGCATCGCCGGGGCTCCGGTGCTGCGTTGGAGCATGGCCGAGCCGGCCGATGTCGCATTAATTGGAGCATCGTCTATGGTATGATGGCGGGGCTGCTGCGACCAGAACGAGACTCCGACGAACGGCAGCGCTGCACTGCCTACTGGGGAGGGGCTGCTGCTTCCAACGAATGGGCACTGCAGTACAAGGTCCGGAGAGGGTTCTTTCGTCGTCCTGGTGGATATATATGTAACGCGAGAGAAGAATGCGAAGGAAGAAGAGAAAGACGCGCTGCTAGGAGCCTATGATCTAACAGCCATGTACGTCTAAATCAGACGGCTGCGCAGGCGGCTGATCTTTTCTAAGATCAGCCGGCTTACGCGTAGGAACCGCCTTAATTCTTGCGTGTGTACGGTTAATCTCACTTGGTGCTACAACAAATTCCCGAATCTTGGTTAAAAGCCCAATAGTGTGCTCCAGCCCTCTAGGACATAAAAAGGAAAATTGGTTCCCAACGGGTTTGGTTCCGTAATTTGTTGGTGCTTATTATAAACTTTGCCAAGACTTTTGTAGTGTTGCATCAAACCAAACAAATGATCTTTATTTCCCAAACATAACACGTAAAGTGAGTGAAACAAAAAGAGTGTTCTCTCGCAAAAAATTGCATGTACCCAACACGTCATTTCTGGATAGTAAACCAAATGGATTGTATAAGAGCATCTCCAGCCGTTCGGCCCCCCAGGGGCTTGAAAAAGCGTCGCCTGGGGACGCGCCGGCGAAAATATCGACCTGGGGGCGGTTGGTTTCCCAACCGCCGACCCAAGACGCCGTTTTTTGAAATATAAAAGTCGGCCAAACACAAAACATATCGGCCAAACTAGGCGATTTTCATTAATGTTCGTACATTACGGACTTAAAAAACATAATTAAAAAAAAAAACATGCGCCGCCGCCCGCCGCCCGTCCTACAGGCCGAAGAACGGGGCGAAGGCGTTGTAGTCGCCGCCGTCATCGCCACCGTCGGCCTCCTCCTTCTTCACGTCGCCGCCGTCCTTGCTGCACCCCTGCCCTGCGTCGCCTTGACGGACGGGCTTCGGTGGCGGCGGTGGCGCGTCATCGTCACTGTCCTCAAGGACGATGACGTCGCCCTCGTCGCGGCCGCGGCACTGGGCGGCGATCTCCTCGAGGGCGCGGCGCTAGCGCTCTACCTCGAGCTTGGCGTAGTCCTCGCGCGCCCACTTGAGGGAGGCCTCGTCGTCGGCGGCCATGTCGTCATGCTCGTTCTTCACGGCGACGAGCCCCGGCTCCGTCTTGGGCTTGACGAGGCGGGAGGAGGAGGAGCCGTGGCTGAAGGAAATATGCCCTAGAGACAATAATGAAGTTATTATTTATTTCCTTATTTCATGATAAATGTTTATTATTCATGCTAGAATTGTATTAACCGGAAACTTAATACATGTGTGAATACATAGACAAACAGAGTGTCACTAGTATGCCTCTACTTGACTAGCTCGTTAATCAAAGATGGTTGAGTTTTCTAGCCATAGACATGAGTTGTCATTTGATGAATGGGATCACATCATTAGAGAATGATGTGATTGACATGACCCATCATTTAGCTTAGCACGATGATCGTTAAGTTTATTGCTATTGCTTTCTTCATGACTTATACATGTTCCTCTGACTATGAGATTATGCAACTCCCGAATACCGGAGGAACACCTTGTGTGCTATCAAACGTCACAACGTAACTGGGTGATTATAAAGATGCTCTACAGGTGTCTCCGATGATGTTTGTTGGGTTGGCATAGATCGAGATTAGGATTTGTCACTCCGTGTATCGGAGAGGTATCTCTGGGCCCTCTCGGTAATGCACATCACTATAAGCCTTGCAAGCAATGTGACTAATGAGTTAGTTACGGGATGATGCATTACGGAACGAGTAAAGAGACTTGCCGGTAACGATATTGAACTAGGTATGAGGATACCGACGATCGAATCTCGGGCAAGTAACATACCGATGACAAAAGGAACAACGTATGTTGTTATGTGGTTTGACCGATAAAGATCTTCGTAGAATATGTAGGAGCCAATATGAGCATCCAGGTTCCGCTAATGGTTATTGACCGGAGATGTGTCTCGGTCATGTCTACATAGTTCTCGAACCCGTAGGGTCCACACGCTTAACGTTCGATGACGATTTGTATTATGAGTTATGTGATTTGATGACCGAAGATAGTTCGGAGTTCCGGATGAGATCACAGACATGACGAGGAGTCTCGAAATGGTCGAGAGGTAAAGATCGATATATTGGAAGGCTATATTCGGACATCGGAAAGGTTCCGAGTGATTCGGGTATTTTTCGGAGTACCGGAGAGTTACGGAAATTCGTATTGGGCATTAATGGGCCATACGGGAAAGGAGAGAAAGGCCTCAAGAGTGGCTGCGCCCCTTCCCCATGGACTGGTCTGAATTGGACTAGGGAAAGGGGGCGCCCCCTTCCTTCCTTCTCCTTCTCCCTTCCCCTTTTCCTATTCCATATGGGAGGTGGAATCCTACTAGGACTAGGAAGTCCTAGTAGGACTCCACACCTTGGGCGCGCCCTATGAGGGCCGGCCTCCTCCTCCCTCCATCCTTTATATACGTGGCCAGGGGGCACCCCATAGACACAAGAGAAGATTTGTCTTAGCCGTGTGCGGTGCCCCCTCCACAGTTACACACCTCGGTCATATTGTCGTAGTGCTTAGGCGAAGCCCTGCGTCGGTAACTTCATCATCACCGTCACCATGCCGTCGTGCTGACGAAACTCTCCCTCGGCCTCAGCTGGATCTAGAGTTCGAGGGACGTCACCGAGCTAAACGTGTGCAGATCACGGAGGTGCCGTGCGTTCGGTACTTGGATCGGTTGGATCGCGAAGACGTTCGACTACATCAACCGCGTTACTAAACGCTTTCGCTTTCGATCTACGAGGGTACATGGACACACTCTCCCCTCTCGTTGCTATGCTTCTCCTAGATAGATCTTGCGTGATCGTAGAATTTTTTTGAAATACTACGTTTCCCAACAGTAGTATCAGAGCCAGGTTTTATGCGTAGATGTTATATGCACGAGTAGAACACAAGTGAGTTGTGGGCGATACAAGTCATACTGCTTACCAGCATGTCACACTTTGGTTCGGCGGTATTGTTGGATGAAGCGGCCCGGACCAACATTACGCGTACGCTTACGCGAGACTGGTTTTACAGCCGTGCTTTGCACACAGGTGACTAGCGGGTGTCAGCTTCTCCAACTTTAGTTGAACCGAGTGTGGCTACGCCCGGTCCTTGTGAAGGTTAAAACAACACTAACTTGACGAAATATCGTTGTGGTTTTGATGCGTAGGTAAGAACGGTTCTTACTCAGCCCGTAGCAGCCACGTAAAACTTGCAACAACAAAGTAGATGACGTCTAACTTGTTTTTGCAGGGCATGTTGTGATGTGATATGGTCAAGACATGATGCTATATTTTATTGTATGAGATGATCATGTTTTGTAACTGAGTTATCGGCAACTGGCAGGAGCCATATGGTTGTCGCTTTATTGTATGCAATGCAATCGCCCTGTAATTGCTTTACTTTATCACTAAGCGGTAGCGATAGTCGTAGAAGCAATAGTTGGCGAGAAGACAACGATGCTACGATGGAGATCAAGGTGTCGCGCCAGTAACGATGGTGATCATGATGATGCTTCGGAGATGAAGATCACAAGCACAAGATGATGATGGCCATATCATATCACTTATATTGATTGCATGTGATGTTTATCCTTTATGCATCTTATTTTGCTTTGTTTGACGGTAGCATTATAAGATGATCTCTCACTAAATTTCAAGGTAAAAGTGTTCTCCCTGAGTATGCACCGTTACCAAAGTTCGTCGTGCCGAGACACCACGTGATGATCGGGTGTGATAAGCTCAACGTTCATCTACAACGGGTGCAAGCCAGTCTTGCACACGCAGAATACTCGGGTTAAACTTGACGAGCCTAGCATATGCAGATATGACCTCGGAACACTGGAGACCGAAAGGTCGAACGTGAATCATATAGTAGATATGATCAACATAGTGATGTTCACCATTGAAAACTACTCCATCTCACGTGATGATCGGACATGGTTTAGTTGATATGGATCACGTGATCATTTAGATGACTCGAGGGATATCTATCTAAGTGGGAGTTCTTAAGTAATATGATTAATTGAACTTTAATTTATCATAAACTTAGTCCTGATAGTATTTGCAAATTATGTTGTAAATCAATAGCTCACGTTATAGCTCCCCGTTTATTTTTGATATGTTCCTAGAGAAAACTAAGTTGAAAGATGATAGTAGCAATGATGCGGACTAGTTCCGTGATATGAGGATTATCCTCATTGCTGCACAGAAGAATTATGTTCTTGATGCACCGCTAGGTGACAGACGTATTGCAGGAGCAGATGCAAACGTTATGAACGTTTAGCAAGCTCGATATGATGACTACTTGATAGTTTAGTGCGCCATGATTTACGGCTTAGAATCGGGACTTCAAAAACGTTTTGAACGCCACGGAGCATATGAGATGTTCCGAGAGCTGAAATCGGTATTTCAGACTCATGCCCGTGTCGAGAGGTATGAGACCTCTGACAAATACTTTGCCTACAAGATGGAGGAGAATAGCTCAACCAGTGAGCATGTGCTCAGAATGTCTGAGTACTACAGTTGCTTGAATCAAGTGGGAGTTAATCTTCCAGATAAGATAGTAATTGACAGAATTCTCTAGTCACTATCACCAAGTTACTGGAACTTTGTGATGAACTATAATATGCAAGGGATGACAAAAACGATTCCCGAGCTCTTCGTGATGCTGAAATCAATGAAGGTAGAAATCAAGAAAGAGCATCAAGTGTTGATGGTTAACAAGACCACTAGTTTCAAGAAAAAGGGCAAAGGAAAGAAGGGAAACTTCAAGAAGAATAGCAAGCAAGTTGCTACTCCCGGGAAGAAGCCCAAGTCTGGACCTAAGCCTGAAACTGAGTGCTTCTACTACAAAGGGACTGGTCACTGGAAGTGGAACTGCCCCAAGTATTTGGCGGATAAGAAGGATGGCAAAGTGAACAAAAGTATATTCGATATACATGTTATTGATGTGTATTTTACTAGTGTTCATAGTAGCCCATGGCTATTTGATACTGGTTCAGTTGCTAATATTAGTAACTCGAAACAGGAGTTGCAAAATGAACAGAGACTAGTTAATGACGAGGTGACGATGTGTGTTGGAAGTGATTCCAAGATTGATAAGATCACCATCGCACACTCCCTCTACCTTCGGGATTAGTGTTGGACCTAAATAAATGTTATTTGGTATTTGCGTTGAGCATGAATATGATTGGATCATGTTTATTGCGATACGGTTATTCATTTAAGTCAGAGAATAATTGTTGCTCTGTTTAAATGAATAAAACCTTCTATGGTCATACACTCAATATAAATGGTTTATTGAATCTCGATCGTAGTGATACACATATTCATAATATTGATGCCAAAAGATGCAAAGTTGATAATGATAATGCAACATATTTTATGGCACTGCCGTTTAGGTCATATTGGTGTAAAGCGCATGAAAAAACTCCATTCGGATGGACTTTTGGAATCACTTGATTATGAATCATTTGATGCTTGCGAACCATGCCTCATGGGCAAGATGACTAAGACTCCGTTCTCCGAAACAATGGAGCGAGCTAATGACTTATTGGAAATAATACATATCGATGTATGCGGTCCGATGAGTGTTGAGGCTCACGGCGGGTATCATTATTTTCTGACCTTCACAGATGATTTGAGTAGATATGGGTATATCTACTTGATGAAACGTAAGTCTGAAACATTTGAAAAGTTTAAAAGAATTTCAGAGTGAAGTAGAGAATCATCGTAACAAGAAAATAAATTTTCTACGATCTGATCGCAGAGGCGAATATTTGAGTTACGAGTTTGGCCTTCAATTAAAACAATGTGGAATAGTTTCACAAACTCATGCCACCTGGAACACCATAGCATAATGGTGTGTCCGAACGTCATAACCGTACTTTATTGGATATAGTGCAATCTATGATGTCTCTTACCGATTTATCACTATCGTTTTGGGGTTATGCATTAGAGACAGCTGCATTCACGTTAAATAGGGCACCATCTAAATCCGTTGAGACGACACCATATGAACTATGGTTTAGCGAGAAACCTAAGCTGTCGTTTCTTAAAAGTTTGGGGCTGCAATACTTATGTGAAAAAGTTTCAACCTGATAAAGTTCGAACCCAAATCGGAGTAAAGTGTCTTCATAGGATACCCAAAGGAGACTGTTGGGTACACCTTCTATCACTGATCCGAAGGCAAGATATTCGTTGCTAAGAATGGATCCTTTCTAGAGAAGGAGTTTCTCTCGAAAGAAGTGAGTGGGAGGAAAGTAGAACTTGATGAGGTAATTGTACCTGCTCCCTTATTGAAAAGTAGTTCATTACAGAAATCAGTTCCTGTGATTCCTACACCAATTAGTGAGGAAGTTAATGATGATGATCATGAAACTTCGGATCAAGTTGCTACCGAACCTCGTAGGTAAATCAGAGTACGTTCCGCACCAGAGTGGTACGGTAATCCTGATCTAGAAATCATGTTACTAGACCATGACGAACCTACGAACTATGAGGAAGCGATGATGAGCCCAGATTCCGCGAAATGGCTTGAGGCCATGAAATCTGAGATGGGATCCATGTATGAGAACAAAGTGTGGACTTTGGTTGACTTGCCCGATGATCGGCAAGCCATTGAGAATAAATGGATTTTCAAGAGGAAGACAGACGCTGATAGTAGTGTTACTATCTACAAAGCTCGACTTGTTGCAAAAGGGTTTTCGACAAAGTTCAAGATGTTGACTACGATGAGATTTTCTCACTTGTAGCGATGCTTAAGTCTGTCCGAATTATATTAGCAATTGCCACATTTTATGAAATCTGTCAAATGGATGTCAAAAACTACATTCCTTAATGGATTTTTTAAATAAGAAGTTGTATATGATGCAACCAGAAGGTTTTGTCAATCCTAAAGGTGCTAACAAAATGTGCAAGCTCCAGCGATCCATCTATGGACTGGTGCAAGCATCTCGGAGTTGGAATATACGCTTTGATGAAGTGATCAAAGCATATGGTTTTATACAGACTTACGGTGAAGCCTGTATTTACAAGAAAGTGAGTGGGAGCTCTGTAGCATTTCTGATATTATATGTGGATGACATATTGTTGATTGAAAATGATATAGAATTTCTGGATAGCATAAAAGGATACTTGAATAAGAATTTTTCAATAAAAAGGACCTCAGTGAAGCTGCTTAAGTATTGAGCATCAAGATCTATAGGGATAGATCGAGACGCTTAATAGGACTTTCACAAAGCACATACCTTGACAAGATTTTGAAGAAGTTCAAAATGGATCAGTCAAAGAAGGAGTTCTTGCCTATGTTACAAGGTGTAAAATTGAGTAAGACTAAAAACCCGACCCTGGCAGAAGATAGAAAAAGAATGAAAGTCATTCCCTATGCCTCAGTCATAGGTTCTATAAAGTATGCCATGCTATGTACCATACTAGTTGTGTGCCTTGCTATGAGTTTAGCAAGGAGGTACGATAGTGATCCAGGGATAGATCACTGGATAGCGGTCAAAGTTATCCTTAGTTACCTAAGAGGACTAAGGAAATATTTCTCGGTTATGGAGGTGATAAAAGAGTTCGTCGTAAAAGGTTACGTCGATGCAAGCTTTTACACCGATCCAGATGACTCAAAGTCTCAATCTGGATACATATTGAAAGTGGGAGCAATTAGCTAGAGTAGCTCCGTGCAGAGCATTGTAGACATAGAAATTTGCAAAATACATACGGATCTGAATGTGGCAGACCCGTTGACTAAACTTCTCTCACAAGCAAAACTTGATCACACCTTAGTACTCTTTGGGTGTTGATCACATGACGATGTGAACTAGATTATTGACTCTAGTAAACCTTTTGAGTGTTGGTCACATAAGCGATGTGAAGTATGGGTGTTAATCACATGGTGATGTGAACTATTGGTGTTAAATCACATGGCAATGTGAATTAGATTATTGACTCTAGTGCAAGTGGAAGACTGAAGGAAATATGCCCTAGAGGCAATAATAAAGTTATTATTTATTTCCTTATTTCATGATAAATGTTTATTATTCATGCTAGAATTGTATTAACCGGAAACTTAATACATGTGTGAATACATAGACAAACAGAGTGTCACTAGTATGCCTCTACTTGACTAGCTCGTTAATCAAAGATGGTTGAGTTTCCTAGCCATAGACATGAGTTGTCATTTGATGAATGGGATCACATCATTAGAGAATGATGTGATTGACATGACCCATCCGTTAGCTTAGCACGATGATCGTTAAGTTTATTGCTATTGCTTTCTTCATGACTTATACATGTTCCTCTGACTATGAGATTATGCAACTCCCGAATACCGGAGGAACACCTTGTGTGCTATCAAACGTCACAACGTAACTGGGTGATTATAAAGATGCTCTACAGGTGTCTCCGATGGTGTTTGTTGGGTTGGCATAGATCGAGATTAGGATTTGTCACTCCGTGTATCGGAGAGGTATCTCTGGGCCCTCTCGGCAATGCACATCACTATAAGCCTTGCAAGTAATGTGACTAATGAGTTAGTTACGAGATGATGCATTACGGAACGAGTAAAGAGACTTGCCGGTAACGAGATTGAACTAGGTATGAGCATACCGACGATCGAATCTCGGGCAAGTAACATACCGATGACAAAGGGAACAACGTATGTTGTTATGTGGTTTGACCAATAAAGATCTTCGTAGAATATGTAGGAGCCAATATGAGCATCCAGGTTCCGCTATTGGTTATTGACCGGAGATGTGTCTCGGTCATGTCTACATAGTTCTCGAACCCGTAGGGTCCGCACGCTTAACGTTCGATGACGATTTGTATTATGAGTTATGTGATTTGATGACCGAAGATAGTTCGGAGTCCCGGATGAGATCACGGACATGACGAGGAGTCTCGAAATGGTCGAGAGGTAAAGATCGATATATTGGAAGGCTATATTCGGAGATCGGAAAGGTTCCGAGTGATTCGAGTATTTTTCGGAGTACCGGAGAGTTACGGGAATTCGTATTGGGCCTTAATGGGCCATACGGGAAATGAGAGAAAGGCCGCAAGGGTGGCTGTGCGCCTTCCCCATGGACTGGTCCGAATTGGACTAGGAAAAGGGGGCGCCCCCTTCCTTCCTTCTCCTTCTCCCTTCCCCTTTTCCTATTTCATGTGGGAGGTGGAATCCTAGTAGGACTAGGGAGTCCTAGTAGGACTCCACACCTTGGGCGCGCCCTATGAGGGCCGGCCTCCTCCTCCCTCCATCCTTTATATACGTGGCCAGGGGGCACCCCATAGACACAGGAGAAGATTTGTCTTAGCCGTGTGCGGTGCCCCCCTCCACAGTTACACACCTCGGTCATATTGTCTGTAACATCCCCAGATATCAACCCGGTCATCAAGCTAATTAGTTAGCCATGTCATAATGATAATCCAAAATAAGTTACCATTAGGAAATAATTCAAATTTCAATTCAAAATTTAAAGTGTTAGTCAAATATTTATTTCATCAAACAGTAAAACAAAATGTTCATTAAGTAGCAAATAATCCAGAGACAATTATAAAACTAAAACCAACATTAAGTAAATTTCCAAGTGGACCCTATCAACCAAAACAATGGACCAACAGCTCCTTTTGTTTACTTTTAAATTCAAACCAAATTCAAATTAAGTCTTTTGTGCCCCAAACTTTTTCTGACAGTGGCAAATATTGCAACATATTTATATGGCCAAGTCCCACAATTTTGCAAAATGATTTGGAGGCTTAAATAAATGCAAGTGCCCTCTGTTTAAAAAGATTCAGAAAAAGAAATGGGAAAAGGGGCCCTAAGCTACTGTGCACTTAGGCCTGTGCGCTACAGGAACAGGCCCAGCCCACTTCCCTCTCTTTCTCTCAACACCCGTCTCTCTCCTCCCCGTGTCGTCGGCGCAATGGTCACGCGTGCGCGCTCCGGCGAGGAGGCGACACGGCGACGCCACCGACAGCGGAGGGATAAGGCCGCGCCCTCCTCCTTTCCCCCTGGACGCCTCACACTCCCCTCTCCCTCCCTCCGCGCTCGCCCACTCCTCCCTTCTATCTGCCGAGCGCAACCGAGCGCTGCCGCCGCTGCACCTCCGTCGATCCCGCGGCCACTGGCCTCCCCTCGTCGCGCGAAGATGTCCGGGAGCTCCGTCGTGGTCGGCTCCATCACCACGCCGAAGGGCGCGAGCTAGGAGGCCACGTACGCTCGCCATCGCCGTCGTCTTCACCCACGGCCACCACATTTCGATGACGGTGGCCGCTACTCCGGTTCGACCCCGTCGCAACCAAGCCGTCTCTGAGCTCCGCGGTGAGCATCTCCTCCACTACCCTTGCTTTGCCCTTCGATCCATCGCCGTATGCCGTCGTTCCACGGCCATGGCCGGAGCTCTACTTTCGTGTACGCGTACACGTTGCTGCTGCTGTCGCCTGCTCCTGCCCATGGCCGCGGCTCCTGTGCCTCGCCCGCGCGTGCCCGCAGGCGCCTGCTGTTCGTGCTGCTCTGGCCGCGCCCTGGGCCTGCACCTTGCCCCGCGCCCGCGGCCGCCGCTGCCGCTCCTTGCTGCTGCTCTGCTCGCTGCACTACTGTTGCTGCTATATACTGTAGCGCATGCTAGCTTTTGCTAAACCACACTGATCACGCTTATGTACATCAGCAAAACATCAGCAAAACGAATTTTAATATGGATAAAAATTATATGGACAGAAAGTACACTCGACAAACTTCATTTTATCCCACTGGACCAAATCCATTTGACACGTGGATTAATTCCTACGAAAATCACAAAGTTCTATGTTCTGTTAACAGAAAAACTGAAAAACAGCTTTATTTTCATAGTTACTTTAGAGCTGTTGATGATCAAGCAAATGAACTCTAATATGGATGAAAGTGATACTAACATGTAGATCACAGAAAAATGCTCATAATTGATATAAGGCACAAAATCATAGGATGTACAGAACAACAGCTATAGCCTCTGAAAAATAGCTAAGTAATGTTTTAAAAAACTGATGCAATTCTCAGACTTAGCAGAATTTCGGAGATTTTCAGAAAAACTTTATACATGAAAGTTGCTCAGAACGACAAGACGAATCCGAATACGCTCTCCGTTTATCTGTCACATGCCTCTAACTGCCTGAACATGGAACCGTTCCCTCCGGTTCGTCTGTCTGACAGACGTCCGGAACCGGGAAAACTTTTCCGGTAAATTCCCACTTCGTCCGTAGCACTTAGCATAGCACTAGGACACCCCTGCACTGCGTATTACCTTGCCTTGCTATGTGATTGTTATTGTTGTCGTGTATTTATATTGTTTCTTCTCCCCCTCTTCTCCCCGATAGACTGCGAGAACGCTGATGATCCGGTGGACGACTACCTCACCGTAGAAGATCCACTTTTGTCTGCAAAGCAACCAGGCAAGCCCCCCCCTTTGATCATCCCGATATCGCCTATTCTAATTTCTCCTGCTTGCATTAGAATTTTGCTACTGTTATTGTTTATCCTATTTCTGCTGCATAGCCTGTTTATTGTAACCTGCTATTTGATACCTTACTGTTCATCCTAAACTGTTTAGAATAGACTGGGTAGAGCCCCATTAGTGACCCCCACTTTATCCCGACTGCCCCGCTGGAGTTTCAGAAGACCCGATCAACGGGATTGAAGATCAGCCCCGGCACCGCACTTCACTTCCCCCTAATTTGCTCGACACTACTGGGTTACTATCGAGTGTCGAGGGTGATACCTCGACAACACTTCTGATGATAACCTTGTAGGTTAGTTACTCGGTCGTGGTAAGCGAGGGTGATTCCTCCTACACCACCCCCGACACCGACGCCGTCGTGCAACACCTCAAGTGTGGACCTCGAGGGTGATTCCTCCTTCGTTCACCTTGACGTCAACATCGAGCGGGAATTCCATCGAGGGTGATTCCTCAGGATTCCCCTTGACATGGTAGCCTCACGGATGCCTTATATAACTGATGATACTGATACTTGAGAAGGCGGGTCGACCCTGAGGGGTACCCGCGAGTGATGGATAGTTACCCGTGAGATATTCCACGAGGCGCGGTCGGGCATTCTTAGCCCTTGCAGCAAGTCCTCGAGACGGGGCGACGGGGTCACATCTTTCGTGAGTCTCTGCTCGTTTCCGCAAGCCCCTAGTCCTAACGATTTGGATATTTGATCCGAGCAGGCCTCTGGCCTGATAGCACTAACCATCACGTGGGCATAGTATGGGCGTTCTGCATCGTAACATCAGCCGAAAGCTCTGTCAGATGTCCAGTTCAGCATTGTGGCACGGTCGGATCGTACCGGCCTTTCGAGGCGGTGCTGGTATCCACCCTGCACACAACGACCCGGAGGGCGAGGGGCGAAGGCCCAAGACCCCCTTGCGCTTAGGAGGTAGACCGGCGGGGACCTCTCTGCTGAGCTGTAGGTAGGGTTGCGGTGTGTCGGTTGGCCGAGGCCGGGCATGACCCAGGAAAGTGTGTCCGGCCGGAGTTAAGCGAGCGTGGTGGGTAAGTTGGTGCACCCCTGCAGGGAAGAACACTTCTATCGATAGCCGGTCCTACGGTAAAGGACACTCGGAGTTGTATCCCGATCGATACAGCTAGAATTGAGATGATACCTAGATATGTGGCTCCGGGATCGCTTTCTCGCAGGGAGTCGAGGAAGGATCTCTGGGCGAGACTGATACATGACACTACTGCTATTTTACATTATGTTATCCTGTATCCCTCTAATGCTGCAAGACAGATGAAGATGCTGAAGATGCTAGTCTTCGATAGTACTAGGTTTTTTCCCCTCTATTCTGGCATTTCTGCAGCCCAGTCCACATATACAGCCTCTTTTTGATAATGTTGCATATGTAGTGTAAATCCTTGCTTGCTGAGTACTTCGCAGTACTCATGTTTGCTTTATTTTCTTTTTTTTCCCTATATCCATTTGATGCCACCAGACGTCGGAGCCCCTGAGCCAGACGTCCCAGTCGACGACCAGTACTACCTCCCGCCTGGCGAGTTCTACTACTACGAGGAGCCGACGGACGACCAGGAGTAGGATCGGAGGGTCCAGGGCAGGAGGCCTACGATTTTCGATCGTAGCTTTTTATTTTGCCCCGTCTCTGTGAAGGTTTATCTCTCTCTCTGTTCTGTAATATATCTGTACTCAGATATCTGATGCTTCCGCTGACGCTTGTATGCCATCGAGCTATGTATTCGAGCCCTCGAGGCCCTGGCTTGTAATATAAAGCTTGTATGACGTTATTTATGTTTTAGAGTTGTGTTGTGATATCTTCAAGTGAGTCCTTAGGCTTGATCGTGTGCATTTGCGTGTATGGTTAGTGCACGATTAAGCCGGGGGCCTCACATTGTCGTAGTGCTTAGGCGAACCCCTGCGTCGGTAACTTCATCATCACCGTCACCACGCCGTCGTGCTGACGAAACTCTCCCTCGGCCTCAGCTGGATCTAGAGTTCGAGGGACGTCACCGAGCTGAACGTGTGCAGATCACGGAGGTGCCGTGCGTTCGGTACTTGGATCAGTTGGATCGCAAAGACGTTCGACTACATCAACCGCGTTACTAAACGCTTTCGCTTTCGGTCTACGAGGGTACGTGGACACACTCTCCCCGCTCGTTGCTATGCTTCTCCTAAATAGATCTTGCGTGATCGTAGGAAATTTTTGAAATACTACGTTTCCCAACAGTGGCCGCCCTCGTTGATGACAAGGGCGCTGCCGCGGGTGCGCCGCCCGAGCGACGTCTCCACGGGCTCGGCCTTGACGCTGGCGAGCGCCGGTGAGCCGGAGGAGAGGGAGGAGGAGGAAGACGAACCTGCCATACGCCACGGCAGCCAAACACCGCCGCTCCGGCGGGGGGTAGGCGCCGGGGCCGTCGGGTACTGGAGCGGCGGCTCGTTGCCGCCCTCGAGGTGTTGCAGGACGTAGTGGAGCGTCTGCCCGGGGACGCCCCACCACAGGCGGCGGCCTTCAGTGTTGTGGCGCCCCCTCACCGGCGCGTTGTTGGTGGAGGCGACCTGCTGCTCGTGGCGGCGTTGGAAGTAGTCCGCCCAGCTTGCGTGGTTGCTGGCGGCGTACTCCGGGCGGCCACGCACCTCCTCCGGCAGGGAGGCCCGGACACGGGCGATCTCGTCGTGGAAGTGGTCGGGGTGGTCGGGCCGCGGGGGGACTGGGACTCCTCTGGCGCTGAGCTTCAACCGCCCCCGTGCGCGCATGGCAGGCGGCGCCGGGTAGTTCGCGTCGTGGAGGAGGTATGCCTCCCACTCGTGCAGGGTGCGGTGCAGCTTTGGCCGCCGCACCGTCGCCGGGGAAGCGTTCGGCCATCGGAGATTGGTAACGGGGGAGAGGAAGACGAGAAGGGGCGCCAGCGACGAGAGAGAGAGAGACTGCGGGGGGCGACGGAGTGTGCGTCCACCGGCGAGGAGGGTGGCTTTTTATAGCCGCTGGGGGGGGGGGAGAGGCGTGTGTGTACGCGTGGCGGGAGGGGGACGGCGAGTCGCCGGGGCATTACTGCGCCGCCCGTGGGGAATCAGCGGAAGGCTGACCGGCGGCAGCATTGGCATTGATTCCCCGCGGGAAAAGGAGGCGACGAGGACGACGATGCGCCGTGCGTCGCTGACTCGGCGGTCCCACCAGGCTTTCACGCCAAAAACGCTTCCCCCGGCGCCCCCAGCGCGCCGGGTTTGGCCTTGGTCCGCCGGCGCCAATTTCGGGCCGAACCGGCGAAAATTGGGCTTCTGGGGGCGCGACTGGGCCGATTTTTCAGCGCCGGCGCTAAAAAAGGGCCTACGGGGGGCCTGTTGGGGGCGCGGCTGGAGATGCTCTAACTCTTGTATATATAAGGGATAAGTATATTTTTCATCCCTCAACTATATCGAAAGTATAGAAATTGTCCCTCAACTTCAAAACTAACAAAACTTAGTCTCTCAACTTTTTAAACCGGGTATCATTACCGCTTTGGGTGGTTTTACTGTTGATGTGGCATGGTTTTGATTGATTTCGAATGGTTTCGTTCATAAAGTGGATGCTGCCAGTTACGAGACGCTGAAAACCATGTTCGCCAGCTTCGTTCATCTACTACTCTGGCCGAGCTCTCTTTGAGCACGCCGAGCAGCCATGCCTAGCTGGCTGTAGCCGTCACACGACCATTACCATCCCAAGTGTACCTCCGTCCGCGCTTGCTGGTCGAGCTGCACTCCGCCGTCTGATGGTTGCCGTATCTACCGAGCTCGCGTCGTGCCGCCCGGGCAACCATCCAACGCGATATTCATTCTGCCACCGCCATCGCCGTCATGTCTTTGGTACTGTTGCTGCAGCCCCAGCATCAGCGACACGCCGCCGGCGCCGTCGCCGAAGCCCTGCCCGTCGTATGCGTCGAAGTCAATGTGTGGTGGTGGTCCATGATGCCGATGCTCTCCATCCGCGCCGGGGTGGCGACGACGTTGACAATGAAGGCGAGCGAGCTCGTGTCATGCACATGCAGCTGTGCTCGTGTCGGCTTCCGGTCATCGGCCCCAGCATGCTCGCCCGTCTACTGTTGGCGCAGCTCTAGCTAGCTCTCTCTCTCACAGCTGGACGGAGGTAGAAGAAAGAAGAACGAGAAGGACACAGAAGGATTTTGCCCGGCGCACGTACGCCGCCGGCCGCACGAACGGCCCTTGTTTCTTTTCCTGAGCACGAACTCAGCTGCTGCGGCGATACACAGAGACCTTTGTGGTTTTATACGCGCGTTCGTACGCACTCGCCCACGTCCCCCGCGCCCCCATGCCGTACCTGGCTCGCGCTCCTGTCGCGCCCGTACGCGGATGACGCGGCCACCAACGGCCCTGGACGCGGTCAGTCCTCCGGCTCCATCGCCAGCAGTCCAACGCACGCACACTCCCTCGGTCATACACACGACCCGGCTGCTACACCGGCCACTACCTAGTCCAACTACACACACGCACTAACTACCTGCTAACTACGTGCATGCACTAGCTAATCTGGCCGGTGCACTCGCGCGCCGACGCGCCCTGGCCGCAGCCGCGGCTTATTCGTCTAACATCTACAGCTGTACAGCCACCCTGGCATGGCAACCAGCCGCCGGTCGTCATTGGAGACAAGATGTAGATCATATATATGAGTTATTTGATGAAATGCATGTGTTACGGGCACATAGGGTGGTAGCTAGGAGACCACGACTCTCATGGCCGAGACGCAGGTGACGCACCACGGCATGTTGTTCGCAGGTAGAGTACATGCATGCAGCATGCTGCTGGCATTTTCGCCATGGACGAGGTCAAGGGTGGCAGCCCATACGGAGTTGGCACCTTTGCCGGCGCCGAAGGCAGCAAGGAGCCCAGCAACGCCAAGATTTGGCGGCACAGCACGAGAAGCACATCGCCGACCTATTTGGTGGACTGCTTCACATTGCCTAGGCCGTGCATCCGCCGAGGCGGTGGTTGGCCTCCACTTCATCAACGAAATCATCTGAATCATTCAAAACCATGCCATGTCATCAGTAAAACCACCTAAAGCGGTATAAGGTACTAAAGCTATCCAGTTTGAGAAATCGGGGGACTAAGTTTTACTGATTTTGAAGTTGAGGGACCATTTCTATACTTTCGATATAGTTGAGGGGCACAAAATATACTTGTCCCATATATATAACCAGCTAAATCACTTCAACATGTGCTTGAAAAATATGTCCACTGCCTCAATGAATTAAAGTGCAAGAAGTACAATTAACATACCAAAACAAGTAGATTTATCAAGTCATTAGCGACTGTTCTAAGAAACCAACCAAAACGTGTAGATTTATAGAATCATCACTAGTACAGGAAAGCCTACTAGTATCATCCTGAAATAGATATTAATGATATGTACCCAACACGTCATTAGTATCACGTCAATGGCAATGTTTATCAGTGGCATGCACATCCCATGCCAACAACAACAAACATATAAGTAGCGTTCACCGCGAAGCATACACCACTAATACATCTAATATGCCATTTTTCTGAAGCATCCGATTGACTTTGTAAGTCCCTAGTGACAGTTAACCTTTCGTTGCAATGTGCTAGCTTAAACTAGTTGATGGAGCAAGATGGCATGGATGACGGTGGAGGTGATGATCGGCTGCACGTGAACGACGGGCATCGAGGAACTCGGAGGGCACCGACAGGCAGCGGGAGACGCGACGATGGAGGAAGCGAGGGAACTCAAGTCCCTTTTGGTCGTCCTCCTGTATGCCATCACCATAAGGCCCTACGTGCACGGGAACATTAGCGTCTTTGTCGTCGTCAGCCATGGATTGGTCCGCCTCTTGTACTAATCGCAGCTAGTTGTCCAACACTCGAAAGAAGGGATTGTCGAGGAAGGAAAGGAAGGAAGAGGTGAAAAAAGGGAGCGACCACGCGCAGAAGCGGTTGGTGGTGAGGTCTGCCTCGAGATATTTCTATGGCGGTGGGCTTGCAGTGGATACTTTTCGAACATTTTTTTGAATTTCGGAACAAATTTGAAAGCTAAACAGTTTTGAAAAAAGTGAACAAATTTGAATCCTGAACTTTTTAAAAGCGTGAATAACTATTTAAATTACGACAATTTATAAAAAATCTGTTTTTTTAATAAAAAAAAGTGAACACATTTGGAATCCTAAACTTTTAAAAAGTGTGAACAAAAATTTGAATAGTTTTGGAACAAAGTCAACTACTTTCGAAATTCTAAACATTTCTAAAAGTGGTAAAAAATCAAATTCCCAAATATTTTTCGAAAATAAGGGAAGACATTTTGTATTTTTGAATATTTTTTGTAGTTTTTAATTTAGAAAAATAAAAAGTAAACAAAAATAAAAACAATAAAGTAAAAGGAACAGAAAACGAAAAAAACTTATAGGAAAATGAAAAATGAAAAATTGAAGAAAACCTTAAAAGAAACAGCAGAAAAAGGAAAAACGAAAAACCAGATCTGTACCGGCCCCAAAACCGGGATTTGTGGAACGCGAAACAGGCCAGCCCAATTAATCGCTGGCCTCGCTCGGTCTGTTCGTTTGCACCACAGCTTGACGCAATAAGCTTCATGTAGGGTTCGCTCAAAAAAAAAAAAAAAGCTTCATGTGGGGTTTTCCATGTGGGACTCCGTTTCCCCGTTGATCACTTCTCGCCGGCGGTTTCGGATCACAATTCATACTCCGATATATCCTCCGCCGTTGAGCACTTCTCCGAGCAGGTTTCGATATCGATGGCGAAGGCTCTGGTTAAGCCCAACGGTAGTCGCGACCCAGGCACATCTGCTCGCTTGTCGCTACTCGATTCGTCGCGCAGGTGGAGACAGATCTCTCTCATGGGCAGGGCCGGGAGGACTAGGGCAAGTAGCACGAGGGGGGCGGTTCGGTACCTGCGCCGGCGACATGACGACCTGATCAGCGACCTCTCCGACGATCTGCTCCTGCTCATCCTCCGCCGCGTCGACACCCGCACGGCGCTCGGCGCCGGGTCGATCTCCAGGCGGTGGGCGCGCCTCCCCCGCGAGCTGCCCGCCTTGGACTTCAGGGTCAGCGACCTAGTCCCGCCGCGCTACCTCCGATGGCTCCTCCTCCTGTGCAAACCAGCTCATGTGTTCCTACAATACAAACGCGACGCCATCAACCTCGAGATCCTGCCTAACATGGAGAGGTGCAAGCGCCGCGCCATGCGCGCCTTCAACAGCTTGATCGAGAGATTCTTGGAAGGACCTCGCCGTCGCCGGGGGGTCGTCAAGAGGCTGAGCCTGGAGTTCTTCGTCACCGGCAACGGCTGCTCCATCAACCGGCTCATCGCGGAGGCCATTGATGCCTGGGGCGTCGAGGAGCTCGAGGCCATCGCTAACCCGCTGTACTGCAACCACAAGCAGCCAGACGCCGTCCACGCCTTTCCCAGACATGGCCTGTGTAAGGAGCCCCGCTCGTCACGCCTGCGAACCCTCAAGCTCGGACGATGCGCACTCCCGCCACTGCTGCACGAGTACGGTGCGCTTACCATGCTCGTCCTGCGAGACATTCAATCGACGCCCCCGGCGGCCTACGAGGCCGTCTTCACCTCGTGCCCAAAGCTGCAGACCGTGCACCTCATCTTGTGCAGCTGCCGGAGCACCGACTCGGGCACGCTCTTGCCGCTGGTGGTGGACGCCCCCAGTTCAGATATCAGAGAGCTTGTCGTGGACAACTGCTCATTCCGATGGATACGGCTGAGGAGCCTCCCCTGCCTCGAGAGCCTAGCCTCGCTGGGAACGGGAGCAGGAAGCAGAGTGTTCTTCGACCAAAACTCGTTTCCCTCCCTGAGGCGATCCAACTTCGCCATGCGCCTCGGTTTCGAGGTCGAGCTCGAATTCGTGCGGGAATACTTTGCGCTACCGCTGAAGCTGGAGCTCGACATGTTCCTTCGATGGACCCCCAACATAACGAGCCTTGTCGTCCGGTTCACCGGTCCTGACAGATGGATCGTGCCGTCTAGCTCCCCGTTGTCGTATCTGCCTAGCCTGAGGCGGCTGCTGGTCGCCGACGTGCCGTCTTCCTGGGATGCCTCGTGGCCGCGTCTCTTCCTTGAGATGTCACCTTCCCTGGAGATCCTACACATCATCATTGCCTCCTGCTGGATGAAGCCCGGTGAAGAAATTCCATGGCAGACCAGCCAGCTTCGGCAGCATCACTTGAATGAGTTTGTGGTTGCTGGTTTCGAGGGGACCAAAAGGCAGATTTACCTTGTCAATTTCATCGTGGGAGCATGCACGGCGTTGCGCCATGTCGGCTTGTTCAGGAACGGGCATGCGCGGGGCAAGGGGCTCTGGGACTGGGAGATGGTGACCCAGCAACGCTCGTGGACGGACGTGGAGAAGGACTGCACGCTGAAGCAGATCATGGATGGGGTTCCCTCCTCAGCTGTTCAACTTGTTTTTGGCTGAATTTTATCACAAGCCTCTTTTTAATCTTCCTTAATTATCCCTATTTACTCGATGTAAGTTACTATGATCGCTGGCACAATTAGTGTGTCTCTTGATGCTTTCTTTTTCTGTGTTGGGCAGCGTTGGCATTTTTCAATAAATTCAATTATTTTTGTTTCGTTAAGTTTTTCATGTCCACCGGCAGCTCTGTAATATATCTAGAAAAAAGAGATTTGATTATGGCTTCTTCCTGTCCAGGAATATTGGGGCGTCACAATTCCGGAAAAGCAATCCTTTTTGTTTCTAGAGCCGTGGATTGAATATAAATGAAAATTTGCATCAATGTAGATTGATGAACTATTGATATGCTGAAATGTTTTCGATGTTTTTTACTAGTGTATTGTGGTGATTCTGTGGTTTCGAGCTGGAGAATCAGGGATCACCTAAAACTTTCCCACTTAGATTTTGCTATTTATCATTTGACTAAAATTACAACATCAGTCGATCGATTTTGGACGAAGCTCCAAGTTCACCGGCAATGCCTTCAATAGGAGCGACCTGGAGCCACACAACGTGGCAGCCGCATTGCCGGTGAATGGGGGTCGAGGTTTGACAAGTTCAGGGAGAGGTGTCCCCGATGACCGAATCATGACTGGTTTAGAGGGATGACCGGGGGCGCCAGAAGCACGATGAAGGTAGCGGCGAGGCGTGCGGGTGGCTGCAACAGGTGGTTGGGCTGGCGGTACTTGAGGAAGTTGGAAGAAGATGAGGGTTTGATTTGCATCAAAGTGTCGAGAAACAGAGAGAAGGATAGCAAATCAAGTGAAACGAAAACATTTTTTAGTCTACCAAGTACTCCACAAATTCTTTTTGAGTGTTAACGCTACCCCATCCATTGTGCGCGTCAAGATGCGTGTGGGTGGGACATTTTATTCTTATATTCTGCTATACACTACGTATACATCATCAAAATACAACTAGTGGTCCCCACCATTTGTCCTTGGCATGCATACATGGCAGGAATGTGAGTCTACTCTCTCTCTCTCTCTCCCCCCCCCCCCCCCCCCTCTTCTCTCTTAAATCCAACCTTTTATTTCACCTTTACTAAATTAAATCGTCCATATCTTTTAAACCATAAGTTCCTACTTGATTTTTTTTCTATATTTGAACTCCTGGCCCCAAGGCCTTTTAAGCAAAACGAATCTTGGATACATTTCATACACATAAATTTCAACTTTTCACATTCCATATGTGAAACAAACCTATTTCAC
Source organism: Thinopyrum elongatum (assembly GCA_011799875.1). Taxonomy (NCBI): domain Eukaryota; kingdom Viridiplantae; phylum Streptophyta; class Magnoliopsida; order Poales; family Poaceae; genus Thinopyrum; species Thinopyrum elongatum. The sequence continues at coordinate 578,157,548 of CM022299.1, forward strand.
TAGAAATTTTTGAAGAAAAACTATTTTAATAGAAATATGTTAAACCAACCTATTTAACCAAAATATGAAACTAGAATGTCAACTTTGTGAAAGCGATTTTTTTGAAATGTGTAACAGTTTATTTCAAAAGAGTGAATTGTTTTTAATGTACAATTGAAATATATGTGATTTTTGTGAAATAGGCCAGTGCAATCTAAAATGTAGGTTCTAAATTGTGAAACAGTAATCACCGAAAATGATGTTATAATGTATCAATGTGAAACTGATTTTTGAAAAGAGTGAAAATGTTTTCTCAAAAATGTGTAACTAAAATAGATGTGATTTTTGTGACACATAATAGTGAAATGTAAAAATATAGGTTCTGAATTGTAAAATACTAACTAGGAAAGGTAAAATTATAATGTATCAATGTGAAACTGATTATTTCCCAAAAGAAAAGTGAAACATGTTTTTATTCTCAAAAATATGTAATTGGAAGCTATGTGCTTTTTTGTGTAAACTAATTATTTGGATATGTGTAATAGTTTATTTCAAAAGAGTGAAATATGTTATTTGAAAAATATGCAATTGAAATATGTATTTTTTTTAAACAAGCCGGTGCAAAGTGAAATGTAGGTTCCAATTGTGCAATAATCACTACAGAAAGTGAAATTGTAATGTATCATTGTGAAACCGATTACTTCAAAATGTGAAATATACATTCAATTTTATACGTGGTAAAAAAATTATCCAAGATTGATCACATTTTAAAGGTTTTGGTGCAAGAAGTTCAATTTTTTTTCAAAAACTAATGTCTGATTTAAAAGATATGGATGTTTTACATTAGCAAAGGAGAAAGAAATGGTTGGATTTATTGTGTAGGAGAAGAGAGAGTGATTCTGCCACACTATCATGCATGCATTTGAAGTACACTGGTGGAGGCCACCTGCTGAAGACAGAGAGTAGAAATACGAAGATGGAAAATTCAAAAAGAAATGCAATACAAAGATACTTGGCCCACACACAGTGCTAGATGGCACCTCCTTATTGAAGACCATCTTGCCGGTACCTAGCGCCATCGTGCAATTTTCCTTTTCGCCAAGTAGGTACAAACCAATAGGTGCTCCCTAATTTCTTATATGGGACTGCATTGCTGCAAGATCCTAGCTTTTGCAGGGGCAAGCAATGCCAAATCCATGCAATGCAGTTCATTGAGACACTGACTTGTGTGTAACGCGGGTGATGTTTATACGTTGTAACTACACATGCCATTAGATCGAAGAGCATTATGCATAAGGTGGATTCTCACGTACTGTAGTATATACTGTAACTCGGTAACTGCAAGCAAGTACTCCATGCATGCATCAGCCATGCATTCGCTAAGAGACTGGCTCAGAGCCAGAGGGCGCCGGCCTGGCGAAGGAGCGGCACGAGCTGGCCGCCAAGGTGCAACGCCATGACCTTGTCGGTGGGGCCGACGAGCGCGCCGCCGATGAAGACGGCCGGCACGGGCGGGCTCCGGCCGACCATGCCGGCGAGTGCCCTCTCGACGTCCTTCCGGCTGGGGTCCTTGTCCAGCTCGTGCACCGACCAGCTGACGCCCATCTCCGTGAAGAGCGTCTTCACCACGTGGCACATGCAGCAGTTGCTCGTCCCGAAGATCACCACCGCGCGCTGCGACGCCAGCCTCCTCACCCTCTCCGCCATTGCTGGTAGCTCTTTCCTTCTTTAGATCTCGATTGATCGATCTTAACTAGCTCCCTTCACTTGAGGTAGCTAGCTAGCGATGCTTTTGTTTGTGATGGTGATGAAATGGCCAGAAACGGTGCTAGCTATTTATAGATGACTGGGGCAAGTGGACCGTTAGAGTGATGGGGTGATCTGTGATATCACGTTGTGCGTGGCTAATCGGGGAAGAATAGGTGTTCTCTATGAAGAGATTCTGCCACTTTTTGGATTTTTGCTTTTCGGGAGGGGCAAAATTTCACGGTTACCTATATTATTCGATTCAGTAAACTTTGTACGATGAGTATGACGTACGATATGGTTCCTTTTTAACGGATGTTTTCGAATAAGTGAAAATGGAGGTGAATTAATATTCGACTTCCTTGAATCGGGCTGCCATATGTATTCTCGACGTGTCACCCATGCACCACAACGTCATCATGAATTTCTACGTTGGTGTCGGCAGAATAAGTAGGCAACGAAATCCCAACGCCGACTAGGTGGCAGTAGGTACTCAAAGAATAAAGCGTCCCCTGATACCATGTGAATGTCGGCAGAATAAACATGCAACCAGAAGGTAGCCTGAAACTTGTAAATTCATCAGTTCTACTCTGTATCTGTAAACATTAAGAGCATCTCCAACATACGCGCTAGATTAGCCTAGCGCTGGAAAAAGGCGAATATATTGCGCGCGCGCGATCGAAACTGGCGCTCCAGCAGACACGCTAAAATCCCGCGCGCGGCAAAGTAGGTTCAGCGCGCGGGAAAAAATGGCATCGCGCGCTGCTTATTTAGTGCGCCCGCTCGCGCGCGCTGCAAAATCTGGGCTGCTGCATGTGGGGCCGCCGGATTGGGCGCCGTGTTTTTGCGCTTCTGGTAAAGCAAAAAAACACCAGCCCAGCGCGCTAAAACGCTATTTCGGTGCTGCAAAAAAAAAAAAAAATAGCGCGCCGCACAACCACGCGCCTGTTGGAGATGCTCACGACAAATATGTAATAATCCTTCCGTAAAAAAGTAGGGAAAAATTGTGCATGTATGATGCATCTCTTATTATCCATCAATAGCTCACGAGAAGTATTATAAAAGCTCATGAGAAGTACAAATACATCAAACATAAAAAAATACATCGATGTCTCTGATCCACCGAACAACCACTGCGGCCATTAAACCAATGCGTTGATGTCACCACTTTCATACCGGAGCTGACCTAACCTTATCGATGACAGTGAGGATGTCTTCGTGCACGTGCCCCTAATGACCAACGCCTCGGATCCAGGGTCATCGTCGTTGAACCCTTCAATCGATCTGAAGAACCTAAAACCAAATCTCGTTTTCCTGTACGCACGACAAGAAACTCTATCCTCGCCACCCTGGGGACCTGGCAGGAATCTACGCTGGAGCTCCGTCTAATCCGTCCCAATGGATGATCTTGAGGAGGATATGAACTCAGATGTGACTGACTCGATGAAGAAGCGCCGCCATTCGTCCGAGCGCCGCCCCTGTGAGAACTAAAAGCCTAACCTTTCTACTAACAGGAGTTGAGACACTAGGATTCCTACTCCCGCCACCAGACGTCGGAGCGGCAGAGAGAGGGGAGATGAATCCATGGGCTCACCGGCGGAGATCGAGGAGAGGAAGGCTTTGCCCTACCTGCTCGACGAGAGAGGAAAGAAAGATTTCACTAGATGATGCGCTATAAGTTATATGAGAAAATAAATTTGTTATAGCAAGATGTACATCCACTAAAACAGAACATGCATAGCTAAATCAAGAAGTCGGTGTTTTTTCCTCGAAAAATGTCAGTTTTTTCAAAGAAAAAACGAGCAAATATCATATTGAAGTCGACCAACCAACCCTTACATAACCATCATTACAGAATTTAGTTACAGCTAAACCTTTCGGGAAATAAAAATTAGACATAGCAAGCCAAAGAGCGGTACCATGAATGGAAGGGGAAAAAAATCATCAAAACAATTAATTTGTTGGCGAACTCATTATCTTCCACACACACATAAAGAATGCAATGCTTTTTAAAGAAACTAAAAGAAAGAATGCAATGCTGGCAATAGGCTTCTGCAAAATTTTGTTTGGTGCTTGCTTAAGTAATCGGAGATTCAGAGCTCTCCAGTGTAACTACGCCATCCTACATATTTTTCAGGCGTAGCTACGTATGCGATGCCCGATGTGAACCGGCCATGTCGCTGCACGCGGGTACTGCGTACGTACCTGTTCCGCACGCACGTACTTGCCTGCCCGCCCGCGCGCACATCGGCCGGTCAAACGATTCCTGCTTAGACAGGACAATCCTACCTGACGGAGATGCTATGCGATAACGATACGATCCAGCCGCCTTTCCCTCCGGCGCCGGTCGCCGGTGTATACCGATACCGGCCTGCGTGGCGGCGGCGCACGTCGGCAGGTGGAAGCCGTGGAGATGGTCGACCAGCACATGTTCTCGACGGACGGGAACCAACCGAAAGCTGAACCAAGTATAGGATCCGGGTCCGAGGCCAAACGCACGCACGCATGCATATATTCGCGTAGTTTAGTTAGTTCTCGTGGAGAAAGCGAGTATCAATTACTAGTAGTATATAAATCAGATCGAATCGCGCGCACACAGGATTTCGTTTCACGTTTTCGTTTCTCCCGCACGCGGGTTTAGGCAGCTCGTATGAGCATCCATAGGTGATAGGTCGGTCGGCCGGCTCGTACTGCTATAGCTGGTCGTGACGTCCGTCCTCGCGAGAATGAGCGGAGTCCAACTTCAACATTTGAACCGGATCCTCTAACGTAACACAGAGAAGGAAAGTCGCGGTGCTACAGTGCTAGTTTAATGTAAAATGAAGAAGAGAAGTTAGGTACTGTTAGCAGGTTGTTTACTGTTGGTATTAACTGTAGATATAAATAATCTAAAATTAATTTTATTTCACCATCGATTTAACTGTATGTAATTACCATAAGTGTACGCAATAGAGTAATTTTCAAATTAATTTAAATCATTTTAGCTTTAATCGTATGGATTGAAAGAAGAGAAGTTAGGGTACTGTAGATTCTCTAACTTTCCTTCTCTATGTTAGAGGATCCACTTCCCTCTTGTTGGTGGCCCCTATGGCTGCTTATTTTGGGTGCCCAGCAACTCAGATCTTGGTTTCGTCTTTGTGCGGGTGAAAGGAGCAAGTTTTGGGGGCATTGGGTGGCAGGGTTGCGCTAGTAAGGCAGCAGGGGCGGCCAGCTGCGTGCTTGCGGCCCACCGCCATGTGGGTGGTGGGTGAAGCTGGGTCCCTTCAGTCACCAGAGCGGCGGCTCTGGACGGTGGGCACGGCGGCATCGTTTCGATAGGTGTCGTTGCGCGGGTGCTTGTGTGTCGCCTCGGCCATGTGGGCGGCGAGGTGGCTCACTCAGGTGGCGTCCGACATGCGGGTGTGGTCGTCACTACCATTCAGACTGTTCTGGGCGTCGTTTGCATCTCTCCTTGGTTGACCATGGCTGATGGACCTGGTTGGTGGGGTCTAGTCCCGAGCGAAAGCTCTGCCTGGTCGCGTCGGTGTCGGTGATGGCGACACTCATGTGCACCATTTCCCTCCTTGAAGGTGTCATCGTGGGTGGTCCCATTCACCATTGGCTCTGGGTGAAAACCCATGGGATGGCAAGTTCTAGACTGGGTGGTGGCGGCGATGTGTCGTTGTGTCCTTGGAGGCCCCATCAAGTGAGCAAGGTCCTATGCTACTGGTCGCCAGGGTGAGCTCTGTAGATGGCGGCTTCTTCTTGTCGTGTGTCCAGTCCATGCATCGACGATGGTGCTCTCGTGACGAGTGTGGTTCGGCGAGGCGGTTGTGCTCGAAGACCTCCCTTTGGTGCTCTCGCACCAGTCTCCATTCACGCTCTAGGGTGGTGAGCATTCCATCGTCCGACGGTGCAACGCCCTTCGAGCCGGGGCGAGGAGCTAGGGGCTCCTTCTAACGATGGAACAGGATGGCGCTGGTCAGCCGTGCGCCCAGGCGATGGCAGTGTCATAGCCCCTTTCTCGGCTAATCCCCTTTCAAGCCGGCTCCATTCACAACATTGGCGCTTCGGACATGTGTGAGGGCTCTAGTGTCTCATTTTCTTACCTGTATTGAGTTGTTTTGCTGCTCCTGGGCATCCATGTATCTTGTCGGAGCTTTTTATTTTGCTTTTTTTGGGGGTTGTGTTGTATGTATCATTGGTTGTTTGGACTTCGTGTCCTCGGCTGTAAGAGCATCATTAATTTAACCCCGGGCATTAGGCCTTTTATCTAAAAAACATTTGAACTAGTTAAAAAACAGTGTTAAAAAGTGTAACACCCCTATGTAATTGCCACTGCGATCAGCTGATGATAATGCCAAGTCATATCATTTGCAGTGCTTAAACCTAGTGGTTAACCAAAGCAATTCAATTCAAATATGAAAATCAACTCAAATTCATAAGTGAAATATGAAGTTGATCAAACACTGTTGGAAAAATGTTCATTAATTGGCAAATAATCCAGGAACAATTATAAAACCATAATCAATATGATTGGAGTTAGCTAAGTGACTCTAACATCATGAAACAGCACCAAAACAGCAATATTAAATCCATTTAAAATCATATCAATTTCAAATAAAACCCAATTTGGCTCAAACCAATTTTTGGTAAAGGCTAATATTACATATTAATATTTGAGTCAACTCTCACATTGTACAAAAGTGCTAAAGTGTGCTAACTATTTCGAAATAGAAAATAAATAAAGAAAAATCAAAACAGAAAACAGAAAAATTAAGACGAGGCACTGTGCACTGGGCCTAAGTGCGCAGTGCCCCGGCCACCGGCCCACCTGGCCCAACCCCTCTCTCTCCCTTGCTCTGTCGACCCCTCCATGGCCGAGCGCGCGCGCGCCGTTCGCGCGCCGGCACGCCGGTGTCCGCCGACACTACAGGGGCGACGTAGGGGATAAGGGCGAGCCCCGTCCAGCCCCCTGGTCCTCCTCTACCACTCGCCGCTCCTCCCTCGCCTCGCTCTCGCTCGCGTCCGCCTTCTTCCTCTCTGGTCCGACGCGGTCGCCGTCGTGCCGCGCCCGTGCTCGCGGCCACTGAGTCCCTTCGGCCCCGTCGGTCTGTCCACACGCTTCGTCTCCGTCGACCGCGTCTCCCTCACCAACCCACGTGACGCCGAACGTCTCCACGAGCTGCCCCGACCTCTTCTTCCTTCGCGGATCACCGCAGCTCGCCGGCGTCGATTCGCACCACTGCAGCTACTAAACCGTTAAGGGCCCTTTTTGCGAGCCGCAAGGTGAGCCGCAGATCCTCCCCACGCTCCTCCTCTTCCTCCCGCGCGGCCGTAGCCGCTAGTCCACGCGAACCCGAGTCCGGCGCCGCGGACCTCGTCGCCGACGAGGCTCCGGTGACCAATTGGTCACGGGCGCTAGTCCAACAACTTCGTCTGCGCGCGTAGAGCACGACTAGCCCACTAATTCGAGCTACGGCGCACGGCTTCGCCGTTTCCTTCTCCGCCCGAACTCCGGCGCCCGCCCCGCTGCTCGCCGCCGTCGTTTTGGATCATCTCTGGCCGCGCTAGTACCCCCGCGAGATGCGCCATCTCGTGCGCGTTCGAACGCGGCCAGCCGCGTCCAAAATGGTGGCCTGTGGCCATTTTCCGATGAAGGCCGAGCCGCGCCGCCGCATTCTCTGTTCGCCGGCGCCGTTCCGGCGACGTCGCCGATGTGGCGTGGATGGGGCCCACCTCAGGGTGGCTGACAGTGGGCCCCGTGGATCCCAGTTGACTGGGTTGACCCAGTCAACTGCTGACTGGGCAACCCAGTGTCACTGACAGGCGGGCCCCCACCGCCCTGTTAATTAACTAAATGATTAAATAAATAAAACTAATTAGTTTAGTCTAATGTCTCACTGACATGTGGGGCCTGCCCCCTAATTAACCCTGTTAATTAGATTAACTTATGGTTAGTCTCAACAGAGGCTGACATGTGGGTCACACTGGACCCACATGTCAGGTTTGACTGGTCAGCCATTGTTGACTTACTGATGTCAGCATTACCTCATGCTGACGTCATGATTCCCTTTTCTGTTAAAATAAATAAATTCCAGAAAATCCATTAATCTTTAAAAATTCATATCTTTTAAACCGTAGCTCAGATCGAAAAAGTTAAAACATGAAAGTTACTCAGAACGACGAGACGAGTCTGATCGTGCCATCTGTTTCCATAACGGAACCTCCTACATAGGAGAATTCGTAACTCCGAGCCCGATTCCGGTAGATGAATAGTGCACACTCACCGGTAAATAAATCCCACGTTAATCCTAAAATTAACTAAAGTGACTTAGATGCATATTTAGGCAACCCTGCACTGCATCATAGCATAGCACGCACTGTGTTGCATCTGTTTGCATTATGTTTACCTGTTTCTTTTCCCTCTTCTCTCTCGGTAGACGCCGACGTTGACGTAGCTCCCGAGGCAGACGCAGCTCCGGAGTACGACTACGTCCCCGACGACACCACTGACGACCTTGTCCTTGCCACAGAGCAAACAGGCAAGCACCCCCATTTTGAACATGCCTATATCGCCTATTCTCTTCTCTCTTATGCTTGCGTTAGAACTGCTACTGTTACTGTTATCCTATATCTGCTGCATAGCCTGCTTATTGTAACCTGCTTTGTTACCTACCTGGTTATCCTAGACTGCTTAGTATAGGCTGGGTAGAGACCTATCAGAGAACCCCACTTGATCCCGACTGCCCCGCTGGATATCAGAAGATCCGATCAATGGGATTGAAGACCAGACCCTGGCACCGCACATCACATCCCCTTAGTTGCCGACACTGCTGGGTTACCGTCGAGTGCCGAGGGTGATACCTCGTCAGCACTTCTGATGTTAACCTTGTAGGTTAGTTAATCGGTCGTGGTAAGCGAGGGTGATTCCTCCTACACCACCCCCGATAACGACGTCGTCGTGCAACCTCTCAAGTGTGGACCTCGAGGGTGATTCCTCCTTCGTTCACCTTGACGGTAACATCAGCGGGAACTCTATCGAGGGTGATTCCTTAGGGTTCCCCTTGGTGTTAGACACACAGTCACTGTTGATATTATGACTTGCACTGAACCATGTTACTAAAGACGGGTCGGCCCTGAGGGGTACCCGCGCGAGCTTAATGCGAAGTGATGTGGAGACGGGTTGACCTGAAGGGTGCCCGCGAGATAACACGAGGCGTGGCCGGGCATTCCTAGCCCTTGCCGCAAGTCCTCGAGACGGGGCGACGGGGTCACATCGATCGTGAGTCTCTGTTCGTCTCCGTGCGCTCCTAAACCACTAAACGGTTTGGATATTTGATCCGAGGGGCCTCTGGCCCGATAGCAGTAACCATCACGTGGGCATAGTATGGGCGTTCTGCGTCGTATACTTCAGCCGAAGCTTTATAGACGTCAGCAAATGAGCGGCACACGCTGGGTTGGACTAGGAACGCAACCGCACTTGTATAAGGGGTTGCTAGGTCTGCTCACCGGTGGTGTACGCAACGTGTAGGAGTGTCCGGGGCGATGGCCCAAGACCCCTGGGTGCATAGGTTTAGTACGGCGTGCTGACCTCTCTGTTAAGTATTCGGTCGGGTTGCGGCGTGTTGCTTAGCCGAGGCTGGGCATGACCCAGTAAAGTGTGTCCGGCCGGAGTTAAGCGAGCGTGGTGGGTAACTTGGTGCACCCCTGCAGGGAAGAACTTATCTATCGATAGCCTATCCTACGGTAACGGACACTCAGAGTTGTATCCCGATCGGTACAACTAGAACATGAGATGAGAACTGGATAGTACGGCTCTGGGATTGCTTTCTCGTAGGGAGTCGAGAAAGGATCTCAGGTCGAGGTTGATGATACTACTACTACTTTACATTATGTTACTCTGCACTCTTCTAATGCTGCAAGACTGCTGAAGATGTTGAAGATGCTAGTCTTCGATAGGACTAGGCTATCCCCTCTATTCTGGCATTTCTGCAGCCCAGTCCACATATACAGCCTCCTTTTGACAATGTTGCATATGTAGAGTAGATCCTTGCTTGCTAAGTACTTCGGATGAGTACTCACGTTTGCTTTACTTACTTTTTTCCCCATATCCCTTTTGATGCCACCAGACGACGGAGCCCCTGAGCCAGATGCCCCCGTCGACGACCACTTCTACTACCAGCCCGGAGAGTACTACTACTATGAGGAGCCGACTGACGACCAGGAGTAGGATCGGAGGGTCCAGGGCAGGAGGCCTACGCCTTTCGATCGTAGTATTTTATTTTGCCCCTCCTCTGTGAAGGCCTATCTCTCTCTATATAATATATCTGTATCCAGATATCTGATGCTTCCGCTGACGCTTGTATGCCATCGAGCTATGTATTCGAGCCCTCGAGGCCCTGGCTTGTAATATAAAGCTTGTATGACTTTATTTATGTTTTAGAGTTGTGTTGTGATATCTTCAAGTGAGTCCTTAGGCTTGATCGTGTGCCTTTGCGTGTATGATTAGTGCACGATTAAGCCGGGGTCGTCACAGGTTGGTATCAGAGCCGACTGCCTCTAGGTATCCGCCTTCCCAATTCCTTAGCCGAAGTTGAGTCTAGTGTTCCAAAACTGTTTTACTAACTTGGCTGTGTGGCTTATGGGCCCCACGTCGCCAACTGGGTGGTATTAGGATCTTTTACTCCTCAATCTTTACTCTGGGACTCTGACTTCTCTTCTATTCGGGTTAAATGATTTTACTAACACCGACACTTAGGATCTCGTAATTCCCATCTTCCCGGAGAGCTGGATATCTGTGCGATTTCCCTGTCATTGATCTGATTAGTCTGATAATCATTTTCCTTACCATTGTTTTGTTTAACCTTTCCTTCCGAGATCTGTTATATTTCTCATCGTCTTATGACAACCCTGAACTTCTCTATTTCAGATGGATCGTCTGTTTCCACCACGTCCTACGACCCAGCTTGTGCTTCGCACTTGGGCTCGTGATGCCCCTGGGTTTCCAACTGTTCTGATCGCTCTCTTGACCAGACTGGGATACCGCTTGTACCCCGAGTACATGGTATACGAGGTTTACCGCGAGTTCAACCAGGAGCAGTATTATGCTGATGTTCGTATCTATGATCAGCAGAATGACTCAGACACTGAGCTACACCTTTTCCACGGTATAGGCGTAACGATTGAGATGGCAATCCATGATGCCGTTTACTCTGCTGTCGCACGTCTCCGAGGAGAGCACAATGCTAGCTTGGATGAATCTGTGTTTCGATACATTCCGTATGCACCTGTTGGAGATGCTACTGGATACTACACAGCTATCTGTGCCCCGTACGAGTCTCGACGCTACAACCCGCAGATTCTGATTCAGTGCACTCAGGCTCTGGATCGCACTGTTCGGGCTCTCACCATCAAGTTGTTTGCCACTTGAGCACTCTACTATGAGGCTATGACACAGTTGCTACCAGCTGTTCATGCAGGGATACATCCAGAGTATATTCTTTACCCACGCAGGACCGAGATGCCGCCAGGTATTGATTGGCCTGCAGTGGGAGGTCACACGCCTGCACGTGGACCTCTTCTTACAGTTCGAGACCGGGTTCTGCATCAGAGTGCACATGGAGCACAGGATCCTGCCGCGACGAACATTCGTCGTCCGCACTTGCAGTTACCCCGTTTCAGTGGTTTTCTCCGACGTTGATGTAGCCTTTGCTATGTCACGTTGTGTACTTCCTTACCGCGTGCCTGCGTGCCGCCTAGTGTGTCTAGTTTTTCAATTTGCGCCGTTATGCTGCCCGATTGTAACCGACTGTGTATGGATCTGTATGTCTTAATGACTACTTTTCGCATCTATTGCACTGCTTCAATAATGTCGAGTTACATCAAGTTTATTGCTAAACACCTGCATAATCTACTACTAAACTACCCCTGTTGAATTAGCAGGATGGCTGACAACAATCCACCACCGCCGCCGCCACCTGATTACATGGCAGCGATGATGCAACAGTTTGAACTCAACCGCCAATTCATGACGGGAATTATGCAGCAATTCCCTCGTCCTGATGCTAATCAGCAGCCACCTTCCATCACCTTGCCAGAGTTTATGCGACTCAACCCGTCGTTCTTCCGCAACACAGTCAATCCGCTGGATGCAGATGACTGGCTGCGTGTCATCTCCTATGAGATGGAGTCTGCTGGTGTCGCCCAGGTCAATTATGTCATCTTCGCGACATACCTTCTGAAGGGTCCTGCTTCACAATGGTGGGCCACTCACCGACAGACCCTGCCACCTGGTACTGTCGTCACTTGGGCAGAATTCAAGATTGCTTTTCGTGCCTGCTACATTCCTCAAGCTGTCATAGCTCGGAAGAAGGCCGAGTTCCGTAGTCTTGTTCAAGGTAGCAAGACTGTGGAAGTCTATCAGCGTGAGTTTCTTGACTTGTCTCGCTACGCTAAAGAGGACATTCCTACTGATGAACGAAGGCAGGAGAAGTTCCGTGAAGGACTGTATCATGATATACTGTTAGCTCTGCTTGTCCAAGACTATCCTGATTTCACCACCTTGGTGAATAAGGCTATCATGGTTGAAACTGGTCTTAAGAAGCACAAAGAAGCGTCCAGACGCATTCGTGAAGCGGGTTCATCTTCGGGCTCGTCCTCCCAGAAGCGCCGCATCTGGATCCCTCAGAGCATGTACCGTCCAGCAACACCAGTGTACAGGCCTTCCTATGTTGTAGCTTGTCTGCCTCCTCCTCCACCAAGGCAGCCTCGGCCAGCTACAGCGCCTCGAGCTCCAGCACCTCGTCCTGACAACGGACTATGCTTTAAGTGTGGCAAGCCAGGTCACCGTGCTAGGGATTGTTCTCAGAGTCAGAATCGGTTGGCTCTTCCCTCTGCTGGCCGTGGTATTGGCCGTGGTATTCCTCAGCAGCGAAACAACAATGCCAGACCTTCTTATGGTCGTGGGCAGTACTACCACATCAACATGTCTGAAGCTCCGAATCAACCAGATACTGTGATGGGTACACTTCTCGTAAATTCAGTACCAGCATCTGTTTTATTTGATTCAGGAGCATCACATTCCTTCATGTCAGAACATTTTGCACGCATGCATGACATTAAATGCGAATACATGAGCACACCTTTATTGGTACATAATCCCGCGGGCGGTTGCCGAACCTCTGCGGTTAGCTATAATGTTCCCGTTGAAATCGAAGGGTTGGAGTTCAGTGCATCTCCCATTATTCTGAAATCATCAAAGATTGACCTTATTCTGGGGATGGATTGGTTGAAGGCTCACTACGCCTCAATCAATTGTGCCACTAAAGTCGTACACCTCTTGCACCCATCAAATGAGATAGTGAACTACCATGCTCATATCACTCAGAACGTTGAGGCCCAAATTTATGCCTTGAATGCGTTGAATGCTTCTCCACTTGAGGGGATCGAGAACATCCCTGTTGTCTGTGACTTCCCGGATGTTTTTCCAGAAGAACTTCCAGGAATGCCCCCTGCTAGAGCTGTCAAGTTTGTCATAGACTTGAAGCCTGGCACCACTCCTATTGCGAAGCGTCCCTACAAGATGCCTCCGCACCATCTTATTGAGCTTAAGGAAGAAATTGATAAATCCTTAAGGATGGGTTTCATTCGTCCTAGTTCCTCTGCCTGGGGAGCACCTTCTCTCTTTGTCAAGAAACAAGATGGTACGAATAGGTTGGTCCAAGATTACCGTCCTATCAACGAGGCAACCATTCAGAATAAATATCCGCTTCCCCGGATCAACGACTTATATGATCAACTTGCTGGATCTTCGGTGTTTTCTAAACTCGACTTGAGGTTAGGTTATCACCAGATCCGTGTCCGCGAAGAGGATATTCCGAAGACTGCATTCGTTACTCGTTATGGTTCCTACGAGTACACTGTCATGTCGTTTGGCTTAACAAATGCTCCAGCTATGTTCTCTCGCCTAATGAATTATATATTCATGGATTACCTCGACAAGTTCGTCGTGGTATATCTGGATGATATTCTGGTTTATTCCAAGAATAAGGAAGAACATGCTGAACATCTTCGCCTTGTTCTTGAGAGACTTCGAGAGCACAAGTTATATGCCAAATAGTCTAAATGTGAATTCTGGCTTTCTGAAGTAACCTACCTTGGACATGTCATTTCCAAGGACGGTATTGCTGTTAACCCAGAGCGTGTTCAGGCTATTCTTGACTGGACTCCTCCGAAGAATGCCAAGCAAGTCAGAAGTTTTCTCAGCCTCGCTAGTTATTGCCGCCGATTCGTCGAGAATTTCTCCAAGATTGCCAAGCCCCTGACTAATCTGCTTCACAAAGGCGTTAAGTTTGAGTGGACAGACAAATGCCAGGAAAGCTTCCAGACTCTCAAGGACAAGCTGACTTCTGCTCCAGTGCTTGCTCCTCCAGATTCTCGTAAAGACTTTGTTATCTTCTGCGACGCCTCTCGTCAAGGATTAGGCTGTGTCCTAATGCAAGAACGAAGAGTAATTGCTTATGCTTCGCGACAATTATGTCCACATGAAGAGAATTACCCAGTGCATGATCTTGAACTTGCTGCTGTGATTTATGCTTTGAAGCAGTGGCGTCATTACCTTCTTGGTAATCGGTGTGAGATTTACACCGATCATCAAAGTTTGAAGTATTTATTTACTCAACCGGAACTTAACCTCCGTCAGCAGCGATGGCTGGAAACAATCACGGACTATGACTGTGGTATTTCCTATACCCCTGGCAAAGCTAATGTGATGGCTGATGCCTTGAGCCGCAAGTCATACTGTAACAACCTTATGGTTAAGCAAGCTCAACCCCATCTGTATGAAGAACTGCGCAAGCTGAACCTCTGTATCGTCCCGCAAGGTTCTCTTAATAACCTTGTGATACAGCCAGATCTTGAGAAAGCTGTCAAGACTGCACAAGCCAAAGATGCCAAAATTAGTCTGATGAAGAAAGAACTTCACCTCGAAAAATACAGAGATTTCTCGATTGCTGCAGATGGAACCTTGTATTTCAGGGACCGCATTGTAGTACCTCGCTTCGAACTGATGACTGACAAAGTCATGAAGGAGGCCCATGATACACCGCTGTCTATCCATCCAGGTAGTACCAAGATGTATCGTGATCTTCGTCAAAGGTACTGGTGGTCTAGAATGAAGCAAGATATTGCTCGTTATGTTGCTGAATGTGACGTTTGCCGTCGCGTGAAGGCAGAACATCAGAAACCTGCTGGAATTCTGCAACCGCTCCCTATTCCTTTGTGGAAGTGGGATAAAGTGCAAATGGACTTTATTACTGGTCTTCCCAAGTCTCAGAAGGGTCACGATGCTATTCTTGTCGTCGTCGACCAACTCTCCAAGGTTGCACATTTTCTGCCTGTCAAGGAGACCATCACTGCTAGTCAATTAGCAGAGCTATAAATCTCCAGAATCGTTTCACTCCATGGTATTCCGAAAGAGATCAGTTCAGACCGTGGCAGCATCTTTACTGGCTATTTCTGGGAAAGTTTCCAAAAAGCAATGGGAACTCACATTACCTGGAGTTCAGCTTATCATCCCCAATCCCAAGGCCAAGTCGAGCGAGTTAATCAAGTGCTTGAAGACATGCTTCGAGCTTGTGTTATATCCTTCGGTAAGAAATGGGAGGAATCTCTCCCGTATGACGAGTCCTCTTATAACAACAGCTATTAAGCCAACTTGAAAATGGCCCCCTTCGAAGTTCTCTATGGACGTAAATGTCGAACCCCTCTGAATTGGTCAGAAACTGGGGAACGACCTCTTGTTGGACCGGACATTATTCAACATGCCGAAGAACAAGTCAGAATTGTCCGAGAAAATCTCAAGGCGGCTCAAGACCGTCAGAAGAGCAATTATGATCGCAAGCGATGGGGTGTGATCTATCAACCTGGTGATCAAGCTTATCTACGTGTCACTCCTATGAAGGGCACCCGTCATTTCAGAATCAAGGGCAAGCTAGCTCCTTGCTATATTGGTCCCTTTCGCATTGTGGCCAGACGTGGACAGGTGGCTTATAAATTGGAGTTGCCGCCGCAATTCTCTCATATCCATGATATCTTCCATGTGTCGCAACTTCGTAAGTGCTTCAAGGAATCTCCGCACCGCACAGTGGATCACAAGATGCTCGAGCTGCAAGATGATCTTTCTTATAAGGAGCATCCGATCCGCATCCTTGATGAAGCCGAACGTCGAACTCGTCCGAAGATGACCAAGTTCTTGAAAGTACAGTGGTCGAATCACACTGAAGATGAAGCCACTTGGGAACGCAAGGATCATCTTTGCAAAGAATATCCCGGCCTTTTTCCTTCTACCTCCTAAATTCTCGGGACGAGAATTTCTTTTAGAGGAGGAGAATTTGTAACACCGCTATGTAATTGCCACTGCGATTAGCTGATGATAATGCTAAGTCATATCATTTGCAGTGCTTAAACCTAGTGGTTAACCAAAGCAATTCAATTCAAATATGAAAATCAACTCAAATTCATAAGTGAAATATGAAGTTGATCAAACACTGTTGGAAAAATATTCATTAATTGGCAAATAATCCAGGAACAATTATAAAACCATAATCAATATGATTGGAGTTAGCTAAGTGACTCTAACATCATGAAACAGCACCAAAACAGCAATATTAAATTCATTTAAAATCATATCAATTTCAAATAAAACCCAATTTGGCTCAAACCAATTTTTGGTAAAGGCTAATATTACATATTAATATTTGAGTCAACTCTCACATTGTACAAAAGTGCTAAAGTGTGCTAACTATTTCGAAACAGAAAATAAATAAAAAAATCAAAACAGAAAACAGAAAAATTAAGACGAGGCACTATGCACTGGGCCTAAGTGCACAGTGCCCCGGCCACCGGCCCACCTGGCCCAACCCCTCTCTCTCCCTCGCGCTGTCGACCCCTCCATGGCCGAACGCGCGCGCGCCGTTCGCGCCCGGCACGCTGTCGTCCGCCGACACTACAGTGGCAACGCAGGGGATAAGGTTGAGCCCCGTCCAGCCCCCTGGTCGTCCTCTACCACTCGCCGCTTGTGACGACCCCGGCTTAATCGTGCACTAATCATACACGCAAATGCGCACGATCAAGCCTAAGGACTCACTTGAAGATATCACAACACAACTCTAAAACATAAATAAAGTCATACAAGCTTAATATTACAAGCCAGGGCCTCGAGGGCTCGAATACATAGCTCGATGGCATACAAGCGTCAGCGGAAGCATTAGATATCTGGGTACAGATATATTACATAGAGAGAATTAGGCCTTCACAGAGGCGGGGTAAAATAAAATACTACGATCGAAAGGCGTAGGCCTCCTGCCCTGGACCCTCCGATCCTACTCCTGGTCGTCGAACGGCTCCTCGTAGTAATAGTACTCGCCAGGCGGGTAGTAGTACTGGTCGTCGGTTGGGGCTTCTGGCTCAGGGGCTCCGTCGTCTGGTGGCATCAAATGGAATATGGGGGAAAAAGAAAATAAAGCAAACGTGAGTACTCATCCGAAGTACTCAGCAAGCAAGGATCTACACTACATATGCATCATTGTCAAAGGAATGGCTGTATATGTGGACTGGGCTGCAGAAATGCCAGAGTAGAGGGGGAAAGCCTAGTCCTATCGAAGACTAGCATCTTCAACAATCTTCGACAGTCTTGGAGCATCAAGAGAGAGCAGATGAACATAATGTAAAGTAGTAGTAGTAATATCATCCTCGACCTGAGATCCTTTCTCGACTCCCTGCGAGAAAGCAATCCCAGAGCCGTACTATCCAATTCTCATCACATGTTCTAGTTGTACCGATCGGGATACAACTCCGAGTGTCCGTTACCGTAGGACAGGCTATCGATAGAAGTTTCTTCCCTGCAGGGGTGCACCAACTTACCCACCACGCTCACTTAACTCTGGCCGGACACACTTTTCTGGGTCATGCCCGGCCTCGGCTAAGCAACACGCCGCAACCCGACCTAGGCTTATAAGAGAGGTCAGCACGCCGGACTAAACCTATGCCCCCAGGGGTCTTGGGCCATCGCCCCGGGAACTCCTGCACGTTACGGGGCCACCGAGAGCAGACCTAGCAACCCCTTATACAAGCGCGGTTGCGTTACCAGTCCAACTCGGCGTGCGCCGCTCCTTACTGACGTCAAACAAGCTTCGGCTGATGTGTACGACGCAGAACGCCGATACTATGCCCACGTGATGGTTAGTGCTATCGGGCCAGAGGCCCCTCGGATCAAATATCCAAAACCGTAGTGGATTAGGAGCGCGCGGAAACGAGCAGAGACTCACGATCGATGTGACCCCGTCGCCCCGTCTCGAGGACTTGCGGCAAGGGCTAAGAATGCCCGGCCACGCCTCGTAGTTATCTCGCGGGCACCATCCAGGTCAACCCGACTCCACATCACTTCGCGTTAAGCTCGCGCGGGTACCCCTCAGGGCCGACCCGTCTTTAGTATCATAGTTTAGTGCAAGTCATAATATCCAAGGTAACTGTGTGTCTGACACCGAAGGGAACCCTGAGGAATCACCCTCGATGGAATTCCCGCTCGATGTTATCATCAAGGTGAACGAAGGAGGAATCACCCTCGAGGTCCACCTTGAGGAGTTGCGCGACGACGTCGTTATCGGGGGTGGTGTAGAAGGAATCACCCTCGCTTACCATGACCGAGTAACTAACCTACAAGGTTAACATCAGAAGTGTTGACGAGGTATCACCCTCGGCACTCGACGGTAACCCAGCAGTGTCGGCAACTAAGGGGGAAGTGATGTGCGGTGCCAGGGTCTAGTCTTCAATCCCGATGATCGGGTCTTCTGATATCCAGCAGGGCAGTCGGGATCAAGTGGGGGTCTCTGTCGTGTCTCTACCCAGCCTATACTAAGCAGTCTAGGATAACCAGAAAGGTAACAAGGCAGGGTACAATAATCAGGCTATGCAGCAGATATAGGAAAATAGTAGCAGTAGCAGTTCTAATGCAAGCATAAGAGAGAAGAGAGTAGGCGATATAGGCATGCTCAAAATGGGGGTGCTTGCCTGTTTGCTCGGGGGCAAGGGCAAGGTCTTCAGTAGTATCGTCGGGGACGTAGTCGTACTCCTGTGCGGCGTCTGCCTCGGGAGCTACGTCAACGTCGGGGGCTACCGAGAGAGAAGAGGGGGAAGAAACAGGTAAACATAATGCAAACAAATGCAACACGGTGCGTGTGATGCTATGATGCAGTGCAGGGTTGCCTAAATATGCATCTAAGTCATTTTAGTTATTTTTAGAATTATTCTGGGATTTAATATCCGACGTGTGTGCACTATTCATCTGTCGGATTCGGGTCCGGAGTTACGAGTTCTTCTACGTAGGAGGTTCCGATGGAGAAACAGACGGCACGATCAGACTCGTCTCGTCGTTCTGAGCAACTTTCATGTTTTAACTTTTTCGATCCGAGCTACGGTTTAAAAGTTATTAATTTTTAAAGATTATTTGAATTTCTGGAATTATTTTATTTATCAGAAAATGAATTATGACGTCAGCATGACGCGCTCCTGACGTCAGCAAGTCAACAGTCGGCTGACTAAGTCAAATATGACATGTGGGTCCAGTGGGACCCACATGTCAGCCTCTGTTTAGGCTAATCAGTGGATTAATTTAATTACCAGGGTTAATTAGGGGGTGGACCCCACATGTCAGTGAGACATTAGGTTAATCTAATTAGTTTCTAATTAATTAAATCTTTAATTAGTCTAATTATCGAACGGGACCCACGTGTCAGCTACAGGGGTGAACAGTGCCCGCGTTGACTCGGGTCAACGCGGTCAACTGGGCCCGTGGGACCCACTGGCAGTGACCCAGGGGTGTCCCACGTGGCAGCCACGTCGGCGGCCGGCGCCGGAGTTGCGCCGGCGACCAAAATCGCGGCGGTGCGTCGCCGGAGCCGCTCGGATTTGCGCTACAGAGCTCGGTTCGAGCCGTGGGTAGGTTCTTTCGAACGGGCGTTCAACGCCGCATCCAACCGTGGCGGTGGCGTCGCCGGAGACGGCGTGTAGCGACGGCGGCGAGCATCGCGGCGGACGCCGGAGTTCGGCCGTAGTTGGAAACGGAGTAGCAGCGCGCTACGGGGCAAAAGGAAAGGCTGGGAAGGAGCTGCGCGACGCGACGAGTGCAACAGGCCCGTCCCCGTGACCATTTGGTCATCGGAACGGCGCCGGCGACGAGCGCGAGCGGCGGCGCAATCTGGCGCTCGTCGGGAACGCAGCTAGAGGGCGTGGAATAGCTCGCATGCGGGCGCGTTCGGTTGCTGGGAGCACCAGGAGCACGCAGCTGTGCTCAGGTGTAGGTGGCAGTGGCCATGGCCACGGGCACGAGCTCGTCGATGACGGACAGAGCTCGGGTGCGGCGACAGCTAACTACGGCGTGCGAGGAGGGCAACGAGGGGAGACAGGAGGAGGAGGAGCTCACCGAGTGGTCACGAAAGACCTGCGGGAGCTTAGTAGCAGCAGAGAGGGTCGCAGCCGTCGGCGAGCTCCGGAGTCGAGGAAGAAAGGGGGCGACGGCGAGCAGCAGCTGCAGGGCCTCCACGCCACGATTCGACGGAGCAGGCGACGTGGTCGATCACGGCGCGTCTCCTGGACACGATGGCGAGACGAGGCGGCGTCGCTGGCCACGAGAACGGCGACGAACGGCGGCGGATCCGTTCGGCCTCACGTGGATCTGAGGGGAAGAGAAGGCAAGGCGAGCGAGGAGAAGAGGCGGAAGAATGACGGAGAGGCCAGGGCGAAGTGGAGGGCGTCGACCTTATCCCCTCCGCGCCCTGTTCCGTCGGTGGCTGCCCCGGTGTCGCGCGCTCGCCGGCGCGCGCGCTTGGCCAGGGGCGCGCCGACACGCACGAGGAGGGAGGTGAGGTGGGCCGCTGTTAGACTGGGCCGCACACTGTGCACTTAGGCCCAGCCAACAGTAGCGTTTTATTTTTTTTCTTATTTCTCTTCTCCCTTTTCTTTTATCCCTTTTTTTTCTGTTTCAAAAAGATTAGTCCACTTGTGCTCTTTTGAAAAATGTGAATGTTGGCCCAATTATTGCAATGCAATATTATCTCTCACCAAAAAGTGGTTTGGACTGATTTGAAGTTTGTTTGAATTTAATATGATTTTAAATATATCAAATATCCTGTTTTTGGGTCTGTTCCAACTTGTTTGAGTCATTTATCCAACTCCAAACATTTTGATGTTGATTTTAGAAAGGTTCCTGGATTATTGGCCATTTAATGAACATTTTCCCAACAGAGTTTGAACAACTTTATATTTCACTTTTGAATTTGAGTTGATTTTCAGATGTGGATTTGAATTGGATCATTAACCCTTATGACTTGGCACTGCAAATGATCATGACTTGGCAGTTTTAACAGAGTGTCACAGAGTTTATTACAAGGGGGTGTTACAAGTTCTCCTCCTCTAAAAGAAATTCTCGTCCCGAGAATTTAGGAGGTAGAAGGAAAGAGTTCGGGATATTCTACTCGGAGATGATCCTCGCGTTCCCAAGTGGCTTCGTCTTCAGTGTGATTCGACCATTGCACTTTTAGGAACTTGGTCGTCTTCTGACGAGTACGACGCTCAGCTTCGTCGAGGATGCGGATCGGATGCTCCTTATAGGAAAGATCATCTTGTAGCTCGAGCATCTCATGATCCACTGCACGATGCGGGGATTCCTTGAAGCACTTACGGAGTTGCGACACGTGGAAGACATCATGAATATGGGAGAATTGCGGTGGCAACTCCAATTTATATGCCACCTGTCCCCGTCTAGCCACGATGCGGAAAGGACCAATATAGCGAGGAGCTAGCTTGCCCTTGATTCCGAAACGACGGGTGCACTTCATTGGAGTGACACGAAGATAGGCTTGATCACCAGGTTGATAGATCACACCCCATCGCTTGCGATCATAATTACTCTTCTGACGGTCTTGAGCTGCTTTGAGATTCTCCCGTACAATTCGGACTTGTTCTTCGGCATGCTGAATGATGTCCGGTCCAACAAGAGGTCGTTCCCCAGTTTCTGACCAATTCAGAGGGGTTCGACATTTACGTCCATAAAGAACCTCAAATGGGGCCATTTTTAAGCTGGCTTGATAACTGTTGTTATAAGAGAACTCGGCATACGGGAGAGATTCCTCCCATTTCTTACCGAAGGATATAACACAGGCTCGTAGCATGTCTTCAAGCACTTGATTAACGCGCTCAACTTGGCCTTGAGATTGGGGATGATAAGCTGAACTCCAGGTAATATGAGTTCCCATTGCTTTCTGGAAACTTTCACAGAAATGGCCAGTGAAAATGCTGCCACGGTCTGAACTGATTTCCTTGGGAATACCATGGAGTGAAACAATTCTGGAGATATATAGCTCTGCTAACTGACTAGCAGTAATAGTCTCCTTAACTGGCAGAAAGTGTGCAACCTTGGAAAGTTGGTCAACGACGACAAGAATAGCATCGTGACCCTTCTGAGACTTGGGAAGACCAGTGATGAAGTCCATTTGCACTTTATCCCACTTCCATAGAGGAATAGGGAGCGGTTGCAGAATTCCAGCAGGTTTCTGATGTTCTGCCTTCACGCGACGACAAACGTCACACTCGGCAACATAACGAGCAATGTCTTGTTTCATTCTAGACCACCAGTACCTTTGACGAAGATCTCGATACATCTTGGTACTACCCGGATGGATAGACAGCGGTGTATCATGGGCCTCCTTCATGACTTTGTCAGTCATCAGCTCGAAGCGAGGTACTACGATGCGGTCTCTGAAATATAATGTACCATCTTCAGCAACTGAGAAATCCCGATACTTAGCAAGGTGAAGCTCCTTCTTCATCAAGTCAATTTCAGCATCTTTGGCTTGCGCTTCTTTAACAGCCTTCAGAAGGTCTGGCTGTACCACAAGGTTATTAAGAGAACCCTGGGGAAGAATTCGCAGATTCAACTGAGTCAGTTCTGCGTGAAGACGAGGTTGAGCTTGCCTAACCATGAGGTTGTTGCAATATGACTTGCGACTCAGGGCATCGGCCATTACATTAGCTTTGCCCGGGGTATAAGAAATACCGCAGTCATAATCCGCAATAGCTTCTAACCATCGTTGTTGTCGGAGATTAAGATCCGGTTGAGTGAATAAGTATTTCAGACTTTGGTGATCGGTATAAATTTCACACCGATTACCCAGAAGGTAGTGTCGCCATAACTTCAATGCATACATCACTGCTGCAAGTTCAAGATCATGCACTGGATAATTCTCTTCATGTGGACGCAATTGACGTGAAGCATATGCAATTACTCTCCGCTCTTGCATTAGGACGCAGCCTAATCCCTGACGAGAGGCGTCGCAATATATGACAAATTCCTTGCGAGAATCAGGAGGAGCAAGCACTGGAGCAGAAGTGAGCTTGTCCTTGAGGGTTTGGAAACTTTCCTGACACTTGTCTGTCCACTCAAACTTAACGCCTTTGTGGAGCAGATTAGTCAGGGGCTTGGCGATCTTGGAGAAGTTCTCGACGAATCGGCGACAATAGCTGGCTAGACCGAGAAAGCTTCGGACCTGCTTGGCATTCTTCGAAGGAGTCCAGTCAAGGATAGCCTGAACACGCTCCGGGTTAACGGCAATACCGTCCTTGGAAATCACATGTCCAAGGTAGGTCACTTCAGGAAGCCAGAATTCGCATTTAGAGAACTTGGCATATAATTGGTGCTCTCGAAGTCTCTCCAGAGCTAGTCGAAGGTGCTCAGCATGTTCTTCTTTGTTCTTCGAATAAACCAGAATATCATCCAGATATACCACGACGAATTTGTCGAGGTAATCCATGAATATGTAATTCATTAGGCGGGAGAATGTAGCTGGAGCGTTTGTTAAACCAAACGACATGACTGTGTACTCGTAAGAGCCATAACGAGTAACGAATGCAGTCTTCGGAATATCCTCTTCGCGAACACGGATCTGGTGATAACCCAACCTCAAGTCGAGTTTAGAAAACACCGAAGATCCATCAACTCGCTGGATCCTACTCTCCGCGTGCACTCTGATGCAGAATCCGGTCTCATCGAATGACAACTCGGAGTATAATACAACTCGAAGAGAAAGGTTAAATAAAACAATGGAAAGGAAAATGATTATCAGACTAATCAGATCAAAGACAGGGAAATCGCACTGAATCCAGCTCTCCGGGTGGATAGAATTAACGAGAACCTAAATGTCAGTGTTAGTAAATTTTATTAAACCCGAATAGATGAGAGATTAGAATCCCAGAGTAAAGACGAGGAATAAAAGATCCTAATACCACCCAGTTGGCGACGTGGGCCCGTAAGCCACACAGCCAAGTTAGTAAAACAATTTTTGACCACTAAACTCAACTTCGGCCAAGGAATTGGAAAGGGGGGACTCCTAGGGGCAGTCGGCTCTGATACCAACCTGTGACGACCCCGGCTTAATCGTGCACTAATCATACACGCAAATGCGCACGATCAAGCCTAAGGACTCACTTGAAGATATCACAACACAACTCTAAAACATAAATAAAGTCATACAAGCTTAATATTACAAGCCAGGGCCTCGAGGGCTCGAATACATAGCTCGATGGCATACAAGCGTCAGCGGAAGCATTAGATATCTGGGTACAGATATATTACATAGAGAGAATTAGGCCTTCACAGAGGCGGGGTAAAATAAAATACTACGATCGAAAGGCGTAGGCCTCCTGCCCTGGACCCTCCGATCCTACTCCTGGTCGTCGAACGGCTCCTCGTAGTAATAGTACTCGCCAGGCGGGTAGTAGTACTGGTCGTCGGTTGGGGCTTCTGGCTCAGGGGCTCCGTCGTCTGGTGGCATCAAATGGAATATGGGGGAAAAAGAAAATAAAGCAAACGTGAGTACTCATCCGAAGTACTCAGCAAGCAAGGATCTACACTACATATGCATCATTGTCAAAGGAATGGCTGTATATGTGGACTGGGCTGCAGAAATGCCAGAGTAGAGGGGGAAAGCCTAGTCCTATCGAAGACTAGCATCTTCAACAATCTTCGACAGTCTTGCAGCATCAGGAGAGAGCAGATGAACATAATGTAAAGTAGTAGTAGTAATATCATCCTCGACCTGAGATCCTTTCTCGACTCCCTGCGAGAAAGCAATCCCAGAGCCGTACTATCCAATTCTCATCACATGTTCTAGTTGTACCGATCGGGATACAACTCCGAGTGTCCGTTACCGTAGGACAGGCTATCGATAGAAGTTTCTTCCCTGCAGGGGTGCACCAACTTACCCACCACGCTCACTTAACTCTGGCCGGACACACTTTTCTGGGTCATGCCCGGCCTCGGCTAAGCAACACGCCGCAACCCGACCTAGGCTTATAAGAGAGGTCAGCACGCCGGACTAAACCTATGCCCCCAGGGGTCTTGGGCCATCGCCCCGGGAACTCCTGCACGTTACGGGGCCACCGAGAGCAGACCTAGCAACCCCTTATACAAGCGCGGTTGCGTTACCAGTCCAACTCGGCGTGCGCCGCTCCTTACTGACGTCCAACAAGCTTCGGCTGATGTGTACGACGCAGAACGCCCATACTATGCCCACGTGATGGTTAGTGCTATCGGGCTAGAGGCCCCTCGGATCAAATATCCAAACCGTAGTGGATTAGGAGCGCGCGGAAACGAGCAGAGACTCACGATCGATGTGACCCCGTCGCCCCGTCTCGAGGACTTGCGGCAAGGGCTAAGAATGCCCGGCCACGCCTCGTAGTTATCTCGCGGGCACCATCCAGGTCAACCCGACTCCACATCACTTCGCGTTAAGCTCACGCGGGTACCCCTCAGGGCCGACCCGTCTTTAGTATCATAGTTTAGTGCAAGTCATAATATCCAAGGTAACTGTGTGTCTGACACCGAAGGGAACCCTGAGGAATCACCCTCGATGGAATTCCCGCTCGATGTTATCATCAAGGTGAACGAAGGAGGAATCACCCTCGAGGTCCACCTTGAGGAGTTGCGCGACGACGTCGTTATCGGGGGTGGTGTAGAAGGAATCACCCTCGCTTACCACGACCGAGTAACTAACCTACAAGGTTAACATCAGAAGTGCTGACGAGGTATCACCCTCGGCACTCGACGGTAACCCAGCAGTGTCGGCAACTAAGGGGGAAGTGATGTGCGGTGCCAGGGTCTAGTCTTCAATCCCGATGATCGGGTCTTCTGATATCCAGCAGGGCAGTCGGGATCAAGTGGGGGTCTCTGTCGTGTCTCTACCCAGCCTATACTAAGCAGTCTAGGATAACCAGAAAGGTAACAAGGCAGGGTACAATAATCAGGCTATGCAGCAGATATAGGAAAATAGTAGCAGTAGCAGTTCTAATGCAAGCATAAGAGAGAAGAGAGTAGGCGATATAGGCATGCTCAAAATGGGGGTGCTTGCCTGTTTGCTCGGGGGCAAGGGCAAGGTCTTCAGTAGTATCGTCGGGGACGTAGTCGTACTCCTGTGCGGCGTCTGCCTCGGGAGCTACGTCAACGTCGGGGGCTACCGAGAGAGAAGAGGGGGAAGAAACAGGTAAACATAATGCAAACAAATGCAACACGGTGCGTGTGATGCTATGATGCAGTGCAGGGTTGCCTAAATATGCATCTAAGTCATTTTAGTTATTTTTAGAATTATTCTGGGATTTAATATCCGACGTGTGTGCACTATTCATCTGTCAGATTCGGGTCCGGAGTTACGAGTTCTTCTACGTAGGAGGTTCCGATGGAGAAACAGACGGCACGATCAGACTCGTCTCGTCGTTCTGAGAAACTTTCATGTTTTAACTTTTTCGATCCGAGCTACGGTTTAAAAGTTATTAATTTTTAAAGATTATTTGAATTTCTGGAATTATTTTATTTATCAGAAAATGAATTATGACGTCAGCATGATGCGCTGCTGACGTCAGCAAGTCAACAGTCGGCGGACTAAGTCAAATATGACATGTGGGTCCAGTGGGACCCACATGTCAGCCTCTGTTTAGGCTAATCAGTGGATTAATTTAATTACCAGGGTTAATTAGGGGGTGGACCCCACATGTCAGTGAGACATTAGGTTAATCTAATTAGTTTCTAATTAATTAAATCTTTAATTAGTCTAATTATCGAACGGGACCCACGTGTCAGCTACAGGGGTGAACAGTGCCCGCGTTGACTCGGGTCAACGCGGTCAACTGGGCCCGTGGGACCCACTGGCAGTGACCCAGGGGTGTCCCACGTGGCAGCCACGTCGGCGGCCGGCGCCGGAGTTGCGCCGGCGACCAAAATCGCGGCGGTGCGTCGCCGGAGCCGCTCGGATTTGCGCTACAGAGCTCGGTTCGAGCCGTGGGTAGGTTCTTTCGAACGGGCGTTCAACGCCGCGTCCAACCGTGGCGGTGGCGTCGCCGGAGACGGCGTGTAGCGACGGCGGCGAGCATCGCGGCGGACGCCGGAGTTCGGCCGTAGTTTGAAACGGAGTAGCAGCGCGCTACGGGGCAAAAGGAAAGGCTGGGAAGGAGCTGCGCGACGCGACGAGTGCAACAGGCCCGTCCCCGTGACCATTTGGTCATCGGAACGGCGCCGGCGACGAGCGCGAGCGGCGGCGCAATCTGGCGCTCGTCGGGAACGCAGCTAGAGGGCGTGGAATAGCTCGCATGCGGGCGCGTTCGGTTGCTGGGAGCACCAGGAGCACGCAGCTGTGCTCAGGTGTAGGTCGCAGTGGCCATGGCCACGGGCACGAGCTCGTCGACGACGGACAGAGCTCGGGTGCGGCGACAGCTAACTACGGCGTGCGAGGAGGGCAACGAGGGGAGACAGGAGGAGGAGGATCTCACCGAGTGGTCACGAAAGACCTGCGGGAGCTTAGTAGCAGCAGAGAGGGTCGCAGCCGTCGGCGAGCTCCGGAGTCGAGGAAGAAAGGGGGCGACGGCGAGCAGCAGCTGCAGGGCCTCCACGCCACGATTCGACGGAGCAGGCGACGTGGTCGATCACGGCGCGTCTCCTGGACACGATGGCGAGACGAGGCGGCGTCGCTGGCCACGAGAACGGCGACGAACGGCGGCGGATCCGTTCGGCCTCGCGTGGATCTGAGGGGAAGAGAAGGCAAGGCGAGCGAGGAGAAGAGGGGGAAGAATGACGGAGAGGCCAGGGCGAAGTGGAGGGCGTCGACCTTATCCCCTCCGCGCCCTGTTCCGTCGGTGGCTGCCCCGGTGTCGCGCGCTCGCCGGCGCGCGCGCTTGGCCAGGGGCGCGCCGACATGCACGAGGAGGGAGGTGAGGTGGGCCGCTGTTAGACTGGGCCGCACACTGTGCACTTAGGCCCAGCCAACAGTAGCGTTTTATTTTTTTTCTTATTTCTCTTCTCCCTTTTCTTTTATCCCTTTTTTTCTGTTTCAAAAAGATTAGGCCACTTGTGCTCTTTTGAAAAATGTGAATGTTGGCCCAATTATTGCAATGTAATATTATCTCTCACCAAAAAGTGGTTTGGACTGATTTGAAGTTTGTTTGAATTTAATATGATTTTAAATATATCAAATATCCTGTTTTTGGGTCTGTTCCAACTTGTTTGAGTCATTTATCCAACTCCAAACATTTTGATGTTGATTTTAGAAAGGTTCCTGGATTATTGGCCATTTAATGAACATTTTCCCAACAGAGTTTGAACAACTTTATATTTCACTTTTGAATTTGAGTTGATTTTCAGATGTGGATTTGAATTGGATCATTAACCCTTATGACTTGGCACTGCAAATGATCGTGACTTGGCAGTTTTAACAGAGTGTCACAGAGTTTATTACAAGGGGGTGTTACACCGCTCCTCCCTCGCCTCGCTCCCGTTCGCGTCCGCCTTCTTCCTCTCTGGTCCGACGAGGTCGCCATCGTGCCGCGCCCGTGCTCGCGGCCACCGAGTCCCTTCGGCCCCGTCTGTCTGTCCACACGCTTCGTCTCCGTCGACCACGTCTCCCTCACCAACCCACGCGACGCCGGACGTCTCCAGGAGCTGCCCCGACCTCTTCTTCCTCCGTGGATCACCGCAGCTCGCCGGCGTCGATTCGCACCACTGCAGCTACTAAACCGTCAAGAGCCCTTTTTGCGAGCCGCAAGGTGAGCCGCAGATCCGCCCCACGCTCCTCCTCTTGCTCCCACGCGGCCGTAGCCGCTAGTCGACGCGAACCCGAGTCTGGCGCCGCGGACCTCGTCGCCGACAAGGCTCCGGTGACCAATTGGTCACGGGCGCGAGTCCAACAGCTTCGTCTGCGCGCGTAGAGCATGACTAGCCCACTAATTCGAGCTACGGCGCACGGCTTCGCCGTTTACTTCTCCGCCCGAACTCCGGCGCCCGCCCCGCTGCTCGCCGCCGTCGTTTTGGATCATCTCTGGCCGCGCTAGTACCCCCGCGAGATGCGCCATCTCGTGCGCGTTCGAACACGGCCAGCCGCATCCAAAATGGTGGCCTGTGGCCATTTTCCGATGAAGGCCGAGCCGCGCCGCCGCGTTTTCTGTTCGCCGGCGCCGTTCTGGCGACGTCGCCGACGTGGCGTGGATGGGGCCCACCTCAGGGTGGCTGACAGTGGGCCCCGTGGGTCCAAGTTGACTGGGTTGGCCCAGTCAACTGCTGACTGGGCAACCCAGTGTCACTTACACGCGGGCCCCCACCGCCCTGTTAATTAACTAAATGATTAAATAAATAAAACTAATTAGTTTAGTCTAATGTCTCACTGACATGTGGGGCCCGCCCCCTAATTAACCCTGTTAATTAGATTAACTTATGGTTAGGCTCAACAGAGGCTGACATGTGGGTCCCACTGGACCCACATGTCAGGTTTGACTGGTCAGCCGCTGTTGACTTGCTGATGTCAGCATTACCTCATGCTGACATCATGATTCCCTTTTCTGTTAAAATAAATAAATTCCAGAAAATCCATTAATCTTTAAAAATTCATATCTTTTAAAACGTAGCTCAGATCGAAAAAGTTAAAAGATGAAAGTTGCTCAGAACGACGAGACGAGTCTAATCGTGCTGTCTTTTTCCATAACGGAACCTCCTACGTAGGAGGACTCGTAACTCCGAGCCCGATTCCGGTAGATGAATAGTGCACACTCACCGGTAAATAAATCCCACGTTAATCCTAAAATTAACTAAAGTGACTTAGATGCATATTTAGGCAACCCTGCACTGCATCATAGCATAGCACGCACTGTGTTGCATCTGTTTGCATTATGTTTACCTGTTTCTTCCACCTCTTCTCTCTCGGTAGACCCCGACGTTGACGTAGCTCCCGAGGCAGACGCAGCTCCGGAGTACGACTACGTCCCCGACGACACCACTGACGACCTTGTCCTTGCCACAGAGCAAACAGGCAAGCACCCCCATTTTGAACATGCCTATATCGCCTATTCTCTTCTCTCTTATGCTTGCATTAGAACTGCTACTGTTACTGTTATCCTATATCTGCTGCATAGCCTGCTTATTCTAACCTGTTTTGTTACCTACCTGGTTATCCTAGACTGCTTAGTATAGGCTGGGTAGAGACCTATCAGAGAACCCCACTTGATCCCGACTGCCCCGCTGGATATCAGAAGACCCGACCAACAGGATTGAAGACCAGACCCTGGCACCGCACATCACTTCCCCTTAGTTGCCGACACTGCTGGGTTACCGTCGAGTGCCGAGGGTGATACCTCGTCAGCACTTCTGATGTTAACCTTGTAGGTTAGTTAATCGGTCGTGGTAAGCGAGGGTGATTCCTCCTACACCACCCCTGATAACAACGTCGTCATGCAACCTCTCAAGTGTGGACCTCGAGGGTGATTCCTCCTTCGTTCACCTTGACGGTAACATCAGCGGGAACTCCATCGAGGGTGATTCCTCAGGGTTCCCCTTGGTGTTAGACACACAGTCACTGTTGATATTATGACTTGCACTGAACCATGTTACTAAAGACGGGTCGGCCCTGAGGGGTACCCGCGCGAGCTTAATGCGAAGTGATGTGGAGATGGGTTGACCTGAAGGGTGCCCACGAGATAACACGAGGCATGGCTGGGCATTCCTAGCCCTTGCCGCAAGTCCTCGAGACGGGGCGACGGGGTCACATCGATCGTGAGTCTCTGTTCATCTCCGCGCGCTCCTAAACCACTAAACGGTTTGGATATTTGATCCGAGGGGCCTCTGGCCCGATAGCACTAACCATCACGTGGGCGTAGTATGGGCGTTCTGCGTCGTATACTTCAGCCGAAGCTTTATAGACGTCAGCATCTGAGCGGCACACGCTGGGTTGGACTGGGAACGCAACCGCACTTGTATAAGGGTTTGCTAGGCCTGCTCACCGGCGGTGTACACAACGTGCAGGAGCGTCCGGGGCGATGGCCCAAGACCCCTGGGGGCATAGGTTTAGTACGGCGTGTTGACCTCTCTGTTAAGTATTCGGTCGGGTTGCGGCGTGTTGCTTAGCCGAGGCCGGGCATGACCCAGTAAAGTGTGTCCGGCCGGAGTTAAGCGAGCGTGGTGGGTAACTTGGTGCACCCCTGCAGGGAAGAACTTATCTATCGATAGCCTGTCCTACGGTAACGGACACTCGGAGTTGTATCCCGATCGGTACAACTAGAACATGAAATGAGAACTGGATAGTACGGCTCTAGGATTGCTTTCTCGTAGGGAGTCGAGAAAGGATCTCAGGTCGAGGTTGATGATACTACTACTACTACTTTACATTATGTTACTCTGCACTCTTCTAATGCTGCAAGACTGCTGAAGATGTTGAAGATGCTAGTCATCGATAGGACTAGGTTATCCCCTCTATTCTGGCATTTCTGCAGCCCAGTCCACATATACAGCCTCCTTTTGACAATGTTGCATATGTAGTGTAGATCCTTGCTTGCTGAGTACTTCGGATGAGTACTAACGTTTGCTTTACTTTCTTTTTTCCCCATATCCCTTTTGATGCCACCAGATGACGGAGCCCCTGAGCCAGATGCCCCCGTCGACGACCACTTCTACTAACAGCCCGGAGAGTACTACTACTACGAGGAGCCGACTGACGACCAGGAGTAGGATCGGAGGGTCCAGGGCAGGAGGCCTACGCCTTTCGATCGTAGTATTTTATTTTGCCCCGCCTCTGTGAAGGCCTATCTCTCTCTCTATAATATATCTGTACCCAGATATCTGATGCTTCCGATGACGCTTGTATGCCATCGAGCTATGTATTCGAGCCCTCGAGGCCCTGGCTTGTAATATAAAGCTTGTATGACTTTATTTATGTTTTAGAGTTGTGTTGTGATATCTTCAAGTGAGTCCTTAGGCTTGATCATGTGCCTTTGCGTGTATGATTAGTGCACGATTAAGCCGGGGTCGTCACAAAAAGACTCTAAAACAATTCAATTTTTGAGAAAACTGCATCTTTTGCGGAATTGATTGAAAATTGACGTTTATTTTTTAGGATTTTGGGCCGAACATTCTATGTACCGTTGATTCCATGCACGAATGGTAGAGCACAGACAATTAGCCATGGCAGATTTTCATTTCGTTCAGGATAGAGGACCATCGCCGCGAATGCCTCCTCCCCTCCCCTCGCTCCTCTGTCTTCCCATCCTTCTTCCCCCACTCCCCCCCCCCCAATTTCTCTCCCACACCGTCACTCCATCGCCGATTCCTTCCTCCTCCCCTTTTGTTTTCTCCGACGATGGCACCAACGGCGTTTCCCAGCAGTAGCGCAGTGGCATGGCACAGAGGCCGAGGCTCACGCGCATGATGCGGCAGGCGGATTTCGGGCTGAGAGAGTTGTCGGAGAGAGGGAAGGGAGGCACGGCAGCGCTGCTCGAGGAGGCTAGGCACGGATGGGGGGAGCGGAGTTGTCCCCGACATGACACTGCTCGAGGTGTGGCGCTGCTCGAGGAGCCAACGTCGACATGTTCCCCAGAGGTGGCGCTCCCTGTAGTCATAAGTTTGGGGCAGGCACAAAGGCTCGGGCTTGAGGACAGGCGTGGCGGTCCTCTACTTCGTCGAGCTGCAAGGCCTCGTAATGTCCCTGCTCACCGCGGTCCGCCTGTCCTCGTCGACACGGGGGCTAATGACGCGGCAGAGGCCCGCGCTTATCTGCTCGTGCCACCCCAAGTGGGGTGCAGAGCATGTCGTCGAGGTGACGCCGCAACCGTAGTTTGAGCTGGACGACCACGATGACTCACCGTACAAGACTCCGGCGTTGGATCCCTTCCCTGCAGGTACCATCCTATTCAATCATTTCTCTTCATTATTGTAATGTTCGTTTTTTGCAAAATTGCCATGCCATCAGACAGTAGAGGCACAACACATTTTGTGAGTGCAGTCTCACTATATTTGTAGAGGAGCATCATCATCAGTTTTAGAGAAGAGAGAGAGAAGATATCTATGAGATTATCTCCGTGTGCATCGGCTAGACAAGCGCACAAAACACCATGGTAATTGGTAATTTAGTTACACCATGGAAACTTTCTTAATAAGATGGCAATTTTTTCTATGGAGCATGTAGGGAACATGGCAAACTAATTAGTTGCCATGCTCCACAAACACCATGGTAATGTTCCCTACTTCTCACCAATACTACAAACACCATGGTACTGCATGTTCCCTACTTCTCACCAAAACTAAGTGTTTGTGGAGCATGGCAAATTTAAGAACAAAATGTTCTATTACATGGCAATCTACTTATGCTCTATAACATGGCAAATCTACCAATGCGCCCACGGTTTTGCTATTTGACAAAAGTGTTAAGGTGGTGGCAATTCTTAGATTAATGTTTTTATACCCGAGCTCCAAACTCTATATCATTTATCGAGAGAAGTGTTCACTGGGGTAGCAATTCTTACATTACATTTTTTTGTCAAAGTTTTGCCATGTATGTCATTAGTTTCAGGGAATTGCAATGTTTACATTGCAGTTTTTTTAGGGCATCCAGTCTATAAATGATGACAATTTCTGTTAATGTTTTGCCATTTACACCAGAAACTATTTTTTGTTAGAGTTTGCTCTGTGTATCCCTCATTTTGTTGGCATGCCATATTTCTTAAAATGACATGACAAATTTTGTGAATCTATTTCGTACTCTTCCATGGCAATCTGTATCCACATAGCCAAGTTTTTTGCCATGATTCAAGGAGCTTTTTTTACCAATGTAGGCATGTTTTGCATAGTTTTTCACACATTTTTCCATGGCAACTTAGCTCTCTTTTCCCCAATACCACGAGT